>CM065695.1:33110678-33115678 GCA_017654935.2 Phymorhynchus buccinoides | reverse complement strand
TGTATTCTATGTTCGTATATATATATATACCAAGGACAGATTGGAAGACTAGGCGTTGCCTAAAATCTTTATCCTTGAAACATAAAGTTAAAGTTTTCAAGTTTTCAAGTTTCAAGTTTTCAAGTTTTTTCTTCTTCTTCTTCTTCTTCTTCTCTCTCTCTGTCTGTATCTTTCTCATGTTCTACTTCTTCTTCTTCTTCTTCTTCTCTCTCTCTGTCTGTCTCTGTCTCTCATTTTCTCGGTATTTGCATCCATGGGCCATGTGTTTGTCCAGGGTCTGGGATTTTCGTCTCCCCCAAAGGAGTTCTGGAAAGTACGGGCTCTGTGGCTCTCAGCCTGATTGTGTGGATTGGGGCAGGACTTATCGCCCTCCTTGGTGAGTTGGAAGCCTTCTACCTTCTTTTCCTTCTTCTTCTTCTTCTTCTTCTTCTTCTTCTTCTTCTTCTCCTTCTTCTTCTTCTTCTTCTTCTTCTTCTTTTCTGAATCGACCCTATCAGAATTCAGAAAAGATTAATCCAAATGTATATTCCAAGATGCTGTATCTCTTTTGAGTTTTATTCAAAATGTAATGCTAAGTCCAGTTGGCTCGTTTCTATAATTGTTGTTTCTTAGAATATTTGCATTTTGATTTTATAATATTTTAATTCTGGGGTTTTGTTTTAACTTTGTTCTAATTTAGCATCTCTCCCCATATGTTACTCTCAAATATGCACTTAAGCAATAACGCACCCATACACACATGCACATATGCACGCGCGCGTAACCCCCCACCCCACCCCCACCCCACACACACTCACATACTCCCTTTTCTTGTCTAATATCACTTTTAAGTGAAAATACATTAAATTAAAGAACAACAACTTGTGCTTGGTCTTGCCGTATTTCTTTCTGGCTTTTTTTTTTTCTTCTTCTTCTTCTTCTCTTCTCTCTCTCTCTTCTTCTTCTTCTGTTTTTTGTTTGTTGTTGTATTTACTCTCTCTCTCTCTTGCTTCTCTCTCTTCTCTTCTCTTCTCGTTTTTGTGGTGATTTCTTCTTCTTCTGTTTTTTCTTCTTCTTCTTCTCTCTCTTCTCTTCTCTCTCTTCTCTTCTTCCTCGGGGAGATTCTTCTTCTGTACAGACACTCCTTCTTCTTCCTTCCTCACCCACCTTCTTCTTCTTCTTCTTCACACACCTCCTCTTGAGCCTTCTTCTTCTTCTTCTTCTTCCTCCTTGTTTGGCCACACTTCTTTCTTCTTCTTCTTCTTAACACCTATATCACTCCTCCTCATCCCTCTTCTTCTTCAGGTATTTTTTTCCAACTCCTCTTCTATATTTTGGTTGATTTAATTTCGTTCTCTAATGTTTGTGTTCTGTTGTTCTTCCTCTTCTTCTTCTTCCTCCTCTTCTTAGAGAGAGAGAGAGAGAGAGAGAGAGAGAAGGCTGTATCATGAATGTACTTGAGAGAGAGAAGAGAAAATCAGTTGAGAGAAGGCTCAAACCCCAGACAAAGAGAGAGATGAGATTCGTTTCGAATTTGGGGGCATTTTGTTTTAGAAAAAGTAGGAGTCATAGGTCCAAGAGTCGTACCTAGAAGTTGATGTGTAGCAGGCCACCTTTTAAGCTTTCTGAATTTAGACTTTTACTCTTTCCCTCATGTTTAAACTCACAAATAAAAATGAATCAGAGGCTACACTAGCTCCCTATAATGTCGCCGCCAATGTTAGCAAACAATTTTATTCGTACTCATTTTTTGATTCAGAACAAGAATAAATTCTTAATTACCATTTTGCCATTCGGTTGCTTCTTCTTGCTTAACACTAGGTTTGAAAAATAATTGATTGATGATAATATTGAATGTAGAAAACTATTTGGTGCATAAGACGGAAAGGGTTCACTGAACTATTTGTCCCTTCCTGTGTTTCCGGACTTTTTTTCTTCTTCTTGTGACGGTGGGCATTTTCTTCCTACCAATTCTTGTGAGGGGTGGTGATGCTCTTTTACTTCTGTGATTTCAATGTGTGTGTGTGGTGTGTGGGGGGGGGGGTGGTTGTTTTGTTGTGTGAGTGTGTGTGTTTGTGTGTGTTTTTTTTTTTTTTTGTGTTTGTTTGTGTTGTGTTGTGTGTGTGTGGTGTGGTGTGTTGTGTGTGTGTGTGTGTGGTGTGTGTTTGTGTGGTGTGTGTGTGGTGTGTGTGTGTGTGTGTGGTGTAGTGTGTGTGGTGTGTGGGTGTGTGTGTGGTGTTTTTTCTGTGTGTGTATGTATGTGTGATTGTTGTGTGTGTGGGGTGTAAATGTGTGTGTGTGCGGGTGGTGTGTGTGTGTGTGTTTGTTTACTGTCCGGGATTCTAGGACAGATTGAGTGCGTGTGCGCGTCTTGTCTGTGTGTCTGTGTGCCCGGTTTGAAGACTAGGCGTTGCCAATCACAAAAATCTTATCCTTGAAAAATAAAGTTCAAGTTTTCAAGTTTTTTTCTTTTCTTCTTCTTTTTCGTCTTCTGTTTTCAACCCCTCTCTCTCCACCAATCCCTCTGTCTCTCAATTTCTCGGTATTCTAGACTTATCTTCTTGGGTCAGCGCGTCGCCACAAGTGTTTGTCCAGGAAAACTTAGTCTGGGATTTTCGTCTCCCCCAAAGGAGTTCTGGAAAGTACGACAGGCTCTGTGGTCTCTCAGCCTGATTGTGTGGATTGGGGCAGAGATTTCTTATCGCCCTCCTTGGTGAGTTGTTGGAAGCCTTCTACCATTAATTCTTGCACTATGTTTCTACTTCTTCTTCGGTGTCTTCCAAATGGATTTGTTCTCAACCTGCCATCCTGTGCGTCTTCTTCTTCTTCTTCTTCTTGTTGCTTGAGACTGTTCTTCTTGGCCGCTTCTTCATTTTTCTTCTTCTTTTCTTCTTATTCTTCTAAAGAGCCCGGTCTTCTTCTTATTTCTTCTTCTTCTACAACAACTTCTTCTTCTTCTTAGAAGCAACCCGAATTTCTTCTTCTTCTTTTAGCGTCCACTCACCTCTTTTGGTTTTTTCTTAGCGATCTTCTTCTTCTTCTTCTTCTTCTTCTTCTTCCTTCTCACTCTTCTTCTTCGTCTTTTCGTGTGAAGGAGATTTCTTTTGTTCATTCGACCTGTTCTTCTCAGAAGGGTACAACCGTTCTTGAAAAGTGTTGCATTCCAAATGTGAAATTGCGGGAATGTTTTCAGGCAAGATGCTGTAAAGATCTCTTTTGATGTGTCTGTGTGTTTGTGTGTGATTTTGTTCGTGTTGTGTGTGTTTGGTGTGGTGGTGTGGTGTGTGTGTGTGTGTGTATGTGTGTGTGTTGTGTGGTGTGTGTGTTGGTGTGTGTGTTTGTTTTTGTGTGTGTGTTGTGTGTGTAGAATTTGCTGTGTGTGTGTGACGTGCGTGCGTGTGTGTGTAATGCCTAAGCTCCAGTGAGAAGCCAACCCTTCCCTGTTTGGTCGCAGAACGAATAATACCCAATGTAATAAATACCTCCTAAAGTCTGACTGTGAGACTCGTAGTCTTCCAGAAAAGACTCATGTGTATGACAATGAACATTGTTGATGAAAAACGCCCAAAACGCTCTATGCCCGTGCTTTAGCAAACGATAAATATTAGTTTATTTGTCCTTTTGCTGGTAAAAGCAACCAAGAACCGAATCGCGAATGTAAAAACAATCAGGGGGGCCTCTTTGTGTTGCAGCTCTGGGGCGACCGTGTTCTGGAATCCGCCTCGTTCATCGTTCCTGTGGCCGTGATCGTCTCCACCTTTGGGGCCTGTAACGGCACCGCCTTCACTGGGGGACGGTAAGACGATGAAGAGGAGGAGGATAATGCTAAGGGAGGAAAGCAAACCTATCTGTATTGATAAAAGATCGGGACTTTACTGGTGTTGCACTGCCTCCGGGCATTGCCTCCAGTGTCGTTCCCACCATCTTTGTATTTACAAATGTCCCATATGTGTCTGTTCCAGACCGAGAGGACGTAAAGCACCATTTTTCATTCATTGAGGTTTAACCAAGGCGTGGTTACCGCTACACCTATCTGCATTAATAAATAAAAATCGGGACTTTACTGGTTTCGTACTGCCTCCGGGCATTGCCTCCAGTATTGTTCCCAACATATTTGTATTTACAAATGTCCCATATGTGTCTGATTCAGACCAAGAGGATGTAAAACACCATTTTCGTCGTAAGGGAGGAAAGTATTAGGTATTATGTATCAGGCATAGTCACAGAGGCGTCTCTGTGGAATTCGCGTTGCTCCCACCTGGAGAGAGCGTCGCAGACAGAGGCGCGCCACACATTTTTTTTGGGGCAATGTTTGTGACACTGATGAGGAAGGAAAGGGGTGGGGGGTACATTTTGACCAGATGACAACTTTTTCTAAGTGCATGAGCACACGGGACCTCGGTTTATCGTCTCATCCGAAAGACTCCACGTTCAGACCGTAAGGCCTAGTGCAAAGTGAGGGGGAAAATCCCCTGTACCCAGGTTCGAACTCGGGTTTACTTGACACAAGGCGAACGCGATACCTCTGTGCCACTCTACACCTCTTAGACTCTTGCCATGGGTGATCTTCTTCTTCTTCTTCTTCTTTTTTTCTCTCTTCTACTTCTTCTTCTTCTTCGATCGATCAGTTTCCTGTTGATTATGAGCGCAGATGCGTAATGCCGCCGTTGTGCGCCTATTTACTAAGAACTAATTAAATAGTTAGGCCCAGCAAGTCCGACTTCGGATAGTAGATGACAGTAAGCGAAGGGAAAAGGCAAGAGTCAAAGAGAGTGACAGATTAGAGGAAGTTACTGTGACAAGGTGGAAACGCATGCCCCGCTTTCTCCCTTTCTACATACACACACCACCCACACCCCCACCACCCTCTAAACATCCCCTCCTCCCCTTTCTTTATTCGGGCCGCCACTTTAATTACAATTCAACATCAAACCGGTCGCCGATTATAGGCGTGATCTCTTTGAAGCCCGTTTTACCTTCCCTGTCAGCTTGTGACACCCACATTGGCGGTCTCCCTTTGT
>CM065695.1:33102372-33107372 GCA_017654935.2 Phymorhynchus buccinoides | reverse complement strand
TGCAAAGTGATTCGGCTGTTAGGATGATCCCTGGAGCCTTTTTTGAGCCTTTTTTAGCCAGGGTACGTCAACACACAGCCACAAACAACATACCAGATGCCTTTTCTTGACACATTCCTTGAGACACTCCACCACGCGTGCCGTTTCTCTCGGTGTTGTGCCCAAGGCACTCCGCACTCTGGCTCCCATCTCTTCTTCAGCATCAGCACTTCTGAAGAAAAAGAAAAACAACGAAGAGGATAATAATAATAATTTGAGTTTCTAAAACACGCTCCTTATCCCTTTCTTTCCCGAAAACAAATAATATTTTCGTTTGTTTATGTAGGTTAGGCCCTTATTGATATTTTTGTTCATTTTCAGTACCTTGCCTAAACGTTGTGCAGTTGGTTTAAATGATATTGTTTTTATTTTTCAAATACACATTAAACAAATATTAAGCAAAAATAACGGCAGCAACAAGCTTAAAGCTTACACTGTGCCACTTTACTTCATATAAAGTTTAGCATGGCGGCCGGTAAGCACAAAAGGATATTTAAAACAATGGGAGAAAATAAGGATATGCATTTTGAATCCTTCGTGAAACCAACATTCGGAAAAATGATAAATCAAAACTTTGTGATATACATAAAACACATACACGAAACGAAAACAAATAACATTCAGAATAAAAAACAAAACAAAAAAAACCAACCCAACAACAACAAAACATGAAGATGATGGGGAATACAAAGCTGTGAAGTGAATCCAATACTAATTGTAAGGGTCATGAAGCATCTATCAACAGAAAGGAGTCCATGCACTGATACATTATACATACCCACATGTACAGAGTTTTAACTTAGTGGATCATAATACACAATTGGAGTTAACAATAAAAATGAAGGCTGTTTGGCTTCTGCTATTTTTCGGACCCCGGGACGGTATTCATGTCGAGATAGCATGAGACTTAGCATGATGCTAACTTAGAAGCTCTTCCAATGTCCTATAGGATTTAATAGGACATTGGAAGAGCTTCTAAGTTAGCATCATGCTAAGTCTCATGCTATCTCGACATGAATACCGTCCCTGGGGTGAAGGAAGGTAAGTGTTCGATCGACGGTTTGTATTGCTGCACAGACGATGAACAAAATACTCTAGACAAGCATCCGTCCGTGTCCACAACCCCCCGTTCCCTTCCCCCTCCCCTTCCTTCACCCCCCCCCCTCCCCCCAAAAACTCATTCTTTTAGGTTCTAACCCCAAATCTTGTTACCCTTGTTTTTATCCATCCATTCGTTTACCTAGCTTGGCCGAAGACCTCTAGGGCTCGCGCCAGAAGGTCGGCCACGCCCCCTGTAGGGGTCAAGGCCATGACGGGGGTGTCAGAGGTCAGCGCGCGCACCACCTCCTCCATCGTCCTCGTCCCTCCCCCGACCACCGCCACCACCACACCCCCTCTCCTCCTGCCTGAGAGCGAAGCAAGTACTTTAAAAAAACAACCAACCCACCCAATTCAATTATCGAAAAAGAAGAAAAAAAAGGTTTGAGTTTGCTTCATTTAATTAACAGCAAAATACGCCACCCCAAATCAACGATGTTAGTTATCTTGAATTGACAAAACACATGGACAATCCTTCTTTTTTTCACATAATAAAAAAAAAGAACTATACAGATCGATTAGGTCAGTGAAGTACGCTAACATTAAGCAAAATGCGCAACTAGAACCAATCAATCAATCAATCAATCAACCAATCAATCAATCAATCAATCAATCAATCAATTAATCAATCAACCAATCAACCATTTTTAATCATAATTACACAAATACATATTAAGGAAGGTCAATGTCACAGTACAAAAAACAAACACACACACACGATCAGGTCGGGCTTTCAAAAAAATCACCAGACAATGGACACAAAGTTTATGAATAACACTTTGGCTGATTTGTTAGGAATAAAGCATACACCACTTAACCATATAATCAGATATTACGTACACGCATGCGGTCACATGCGAGCACGCGCACGCAAATGCACTTAAACATTCATATACACATATGAGCACATACAAACACTCACACTGACTCGCATATATACACACACACGTGCATGCACACACAGATACACACATACACAGACAGACAGACACACACACACACGCCATACGCGCGCGCACACACACGCGCACACACACACACACACACATACACATACACACACACGCGCGCGCGCGCGCGCGCGAGCACGCACATACACTAAGGGTCTTGGGCCAATATTACAAACAAAGTGAAAGTTTTATGATTATAAATTTTAATAGCAATCTCTCTCTCTCTCTCTCTCTCTCTCTCTCTCTCTCTCTCTCTCTCTCACTCTCTCTATTTCCCTCTCCCCCTCCCTCTCTCACTCCCTCTCCCTCTTCTCTCTCCCTCCCTCCTCCCTCCCTCTCTCTCTCCCTCCTCTCTCTCTCTCTCTCTCTCCCTCTCTCCCTCCCTCTCTCTCTCTCTCTCTCTCTCTCTCTCTCCCCCCCCTCTCTCTCTCCCCCCCCTCTCTCTCTCTCTCTTTCTCTCTCTCTCTCTTTCTCTCTCTCTCTCTTACTCTCTCTCCCTCTCTCTATTTCCCTCTCCCCCTCCCTCTCCCTCTCTCACTCCCTCTCTCTCTCTCTCTCCCTCTTCCTCCCTCTCTCTTCCCCCTCTCCCTCTCTCTCCTCCCTCTCTTCCTCCCTCTCTCTCTCTCTCTTTCACCCCCCCCTCTCTCTCTCTCTCCCCCCCTCCCTCTCTCTCTCTCTCTCTCCCCCCCTCTCTCTCTCTCCTCCCCCCCTCTCTCTCTCTCTCTTTCTCTCTCACCCGTGGTGGAAGACTCCTGCACTCGGACCTGCCGCCGCTCCAGACCGGCGCGGAACTCGGACACCCTCTTCCACCCCCCTCCCCCTCCCCCCTCGTCTCCGCCCTCCCCCTCCCCTCCTCGCCCTCCCCTGCCCTCCGTCCCGTCGTCCACGAGCAGGAAGTGCGAGTGGCGATGGTCCAGCGGCGACCGGCTGGAGTCCCGCCTCTGGTGTCGGTTCGCCTCCACCAGAGTGTAATCCACTGGGCAAGGGTGCCTCTGTTTGGATCAATAGAGTAGTGGGGTGGGGTGGGTGGGGTGGGGCGGTTAAGAATGAATGGGAGGAAGGGGGGGGGGCGGCGGCAAAAAAAACAAAACTCTATTAGAAAATATAAATGACCACTAAATCCAGTTTAACACACAAACAACACTCAATTAAAGACCCCAGTCTAATGGTATAATGGTTTAATGGTCTTAACCCAGTGCAAGCGTTAGGTTTTTGTTTCTTTCTATGTTTTCTATAGATACATGCGCCCTAGTAGTTCCGTCGCGACTATTGCCAGTATTGGCACCTGCGACGTATTGATCCTGATCCTGATCCTGGTTGATTTGGGTCCCCTTTATTCGAGATAACACAAACGTTCCTGGTTGTTAGCCCGTCTTCAGTGTGACAGAGAAGGAAAATAAAAACAAAAGTGACAACAAACAGGTAGCAAAATTATAGGAAAGGAAAAAGAAATAACAGAATTAAAATGTATAAAAACAGAAGAAGAAAAAAAACAAAAAGCTGAGTACATGTTAACCATGAAAAAAGGAGCTAGCGAATTGTAGGGGAATACAAAATGGCAAAGCTGAGACACTGAGTATGTGTTAACTGTGTATTTAAAAAGAAATACATTAATCCCCTGCTCGAATACTTTAAAAAAGTTAAGCTATGCAATATGATAAACACACACACACACACACACACACACACACACACACACACACACACACACACACACACACACACACACACACACACACACACACACACACACACACACGAATACTTAAAAATAAGTTAAACTATAAACACGCACGCACGCACGCACGCACACACACACAGCGAATATACATTTTGCTCGTGATTTAACTCTATTAGAATTAGGTATCAGGTCAGGTACTTCCTAGTCACAGAGGCGTCTCTGTGAAATTCGGGTTGCTCTCACCTGGAGAGTGTGTCGCAACCAGAGGCGCGCCACCCTTTTTTTTTGCATGCGATTTTTTTGTGACTGATGAGGAAGGAAAGTGGGGGCGGGGGGCGGGCGTGGGATCAATTTCAACCAAATGACAACTTTTTCGTCGCCATTGGCATTAACGTGCGCTAAGTGCATGGGCACACGGGACATCGGTTTATCGTCTCATCCGAAAGACTCCACGTTCAGACCGTAAGGCCTAGTGCAAAATGAGAGGAAAAATCCCCTGTACCCAGGTTCGAACTCGGGTTTACTTGACACAAGGCGAACGCTTTACCTCTGTGCCACTCTACACCGTGAGCGGTGGGGTGGGGTATATATAGCCAATATTTGTATATTATAGTTAATATGCCCTGTCAGTGGTTCGCGACTACGACTTCCAGATAGCAGTGGATATTGCGGAGAGCTGGGTTGGAATTGTTTATATATATATATATATATATGTATATATGTCTTTGCATAAGGCACTGTCCCTCCCCCATTGGGAGAAAAAGTAAATCAGCACAATTTATATGTATATATATTTTGTTTGTTTTTGGAACACGGAACATTACTCAAAGTTAACGTTAACTGGTTTTGTTTCTGAGGTTCACAAATAAAGACATTGGACACAGAACAGTTTTATCAAAGCAAAATATATATATATATATAAACGTACAAGAAGTGAAGAAGAAAAAACAACCACACCATTAAACTTTCCTCTTATATATATAGTTTGCTTTAATAAAACTTTGTTTGTGTCCAATGTATCAGTTTGTGAACCTAAGAAAGAAACTCAATAACTTTAATTTTAACTTTACGATTTGTTATGTGTTCTGAAAAGAATAAAAGAAAATAATGTGCTGATTTACTTTTTCTCCCAATGGGGGAGATAGACAATGCCTATATATAGTTTGCTTTCATAAAACTTTTTTTTTCTCTCTCTCTCTTTCTCTCCCTCTCTCTCTCTCTCTCTCTCTCTC
>CM065695.1:33094872-33097372 GCA_017654935.2 Phymorhynchus buccinoides | reverse complement strand
CACCGTGTGGTGCAGTGGGTCCCAGAGGGTGGGTCCTCCGGGCGCCCACACGCTGCTGTTAGAGGGTCCTGGGTTCTCATCTACGTCGCCACTGTGCTCCTCTGCGCTGCGACCACACTCACAGGCACCGTCTCTGTAATGCGTTCGTTTATAATGAATGATGAGAGAGAGAGAAAGGACGAAGAAACTAGTGAGGGAGCGAAGGAATGAAGAAACTAGCAAACAAGCAAAAATAAAGCAATGAAGAAATTAGAAAACACACACACACACGCACACACACGCACACGCACCCCCCCCCCCCCCCACACACACACAGAGAAACACACACACAGAAGAAACACACACACAGAGAAACACACACACACACACACACACACACACACACACACACACACACACACATATACATGAGTAAAGGGAAGAATCAATAATAAACTAATAAACAGAAAGATTAATCGACTGATAGACAAATGAATAAATGAATAAATCAATCGACCACACAGTCCATTATTGACTCAATATTTTAATAAACGAACTCACAAGCAAGTATACAACTACATGATTGGATGAGTGATTGAAGTAATAAAAAAACTAAACAAATAAAAGAAGAGAAAATGGCAGATTGTAAATAATATTCCGTAAAGAACAATAACAAAATAGAAGAAGAAGAAGAGAAGGAGGAGGAAAACAACGACAAACAAGGAGAACAATGATGATGATGACGATGGTGGTGGTGATGATGGTGATGATGATGATGATGATGACGATGATGATGATGATGATTATGATGATGATGTTGACGAAGACGACAATGTAGTTGACAAGAATGGGAATAGAATGAGACAAATGAAAGAGTGAAATAACAATAACATAATAAACGTTTTCGTTAATAATGGTGACGACGACGACGATGATGATGATGACGACGATTGTGATGATGATACTCACAAATTACTCCTGATGAACTTAGAGCATGTTCGTTGTTTGATTCCTCTCTGTGTATCATCTCTTATCTGCAGCACACACACACGCGCGCGCGCGCGCCCACACACACACACACACACACACACACACACACACACACACACACATACACACACGCACGCACGCGCGCGCACGTACGCACAAATGAGCACGCGGGTACACACGCACACAAATGGGCGCGCGCACACACGCACACGCACACACACACGCACGCGCACGCACGCACACACACGCACACACACACACACACACACACACACACACACACACACACACACACACACACACACACACACACATGTACATGCACAAATCCGTATTCAACGATACAATCTACACACAAACTCGTAAAACACACCAAACGAGATACACATCGACAGACAGAGGGAGAGGAGGGATGTGGTCAGAGAGAGAGAGAGAGAGAGAGAGAGAGAGAGAGAGAGAGAGAGAGAGAGAGAGAGAGAGAGAGAGAGAGAGAGAGAGAGAGAGAGAGAGAGAGAGAGAGAGAGAGAGAGAGAGAGAGAGAGAGAGAGAGAGCGAGAGAGAGAGAGAGAGAGAGAGAGAGAGAGAGAGAGAGAGAGAGAGAGAGAGAGAGAGAGAGAGAGAGAGAGAGAGAGACAGCGAGAGAGAGAGAGAGAGAGAGAGAGAGAGAGAGAGAGAGAGAGAGAGAGAGAGAGAGAGAGAGAGAGAGAGAGAGAGAGAGAGAGAGAGAGAGAGAGAGAGAGAGAGAGAGAGAGAGAGAGAGAGAGAGAGAGAGAGAGAGAGAGAGAGAGAGAGAAACAGACAGACATACATACATACAGACAGACAGAAGCAGTCAGAGAGATAAAGCTATTATTAAAATATTATGCTTTTTTAAGTTTAAAAGAAAATAAAGGCAACTTCGCCATGCTGTTATATGAGGAAAATAATTATTGACACCCAGTTCGCAAAGAGTAATGTCTGGTCAAGGACTAAAACATTCCTGTTATATAACTTTCAATGATCACACTGTGTAGCTGCTCAAGCGGCGTGGTAATACAAAAACCGGTCACAATCGTGATGTTCTCATCCCTAGCTGATGCATTTGTACGATAGTGTTCAAGTGCTTTGGCTGTTGGGATGATCCCTGGAGTCTTTTAGCCAGGGTACGTAAGCAAACAACAAACATACCAAACTGTTGCTCCATGGAATATTCGTAAGCTTAAACTGTTACATTTCAACTTCGGAATGACACTGGTATTAGTTTGTGATGTTGATTAGGCCTACTTTGCATTTTCTGCAACTCTCTCTCTCTCTCTCTCTCTCTCTCTCTCTCTCTCTCTCTCTCTCTCTCTCTCTCTCTCTCTCCGCGGTGACGTTGTTTTTTTTACCCCTCCGCATTAAAGGGAAAACAACCGATCCCAGTGATCGGGTCTTTTTCGCCAGAAAAGCTCTGCCTCGCGGTGGCTCGCACAACAGGGAACAAAGAAGGGCGAACCGTCTCTCTCGCCAGCCGTGATTCAAATGCGGCGCGCGCTCGTAGGTAGGTAGGTAG
>CM065695.1:33067372-33079872 GCA_017654935.2 Phymorhynchus buccinoides | reverse complement strand
AACTAGGAATGGAAGACTTTCTGAAACGAATCATTACGGGAAAGTACAAGCCAAGAACGATAACTCTCAGTCTTTGTTTCAAAATGGCGCGGAACGACTTCAGCTGCTCCAGACGCTAGGTCAGGTCAGGTAAATTATGACGACTAGCCTCGCGGCCTCTCAAGTTTAAGAGTATTTTTGGCACATCTGCCTTCTCGTTGGTGAAATACATTTCAGTTATATTTCAGTTATATTCCAGTCGCAGTTTTCAATTAACTAAAAATAATAAAATGTACGGGTAAAAAAAAAAGTGCGTGTATAAATGTACGTGCAATTTTCTATAAATAGTAAAATGCACGTGCGTTTTCTAAAATGCACGTGCATTTTTTTTAAAAGCACGTGCAAATTTGCACGTACATTTGATACCATTTCGTTCGCCATATTGCAACAGTTTTGCACACTCTGTATTTAAACGTATCGAGGGCATACACATCCATATTATGTGGTTGCAACAGTATTGCACCCTGAGTAATGGTCGTTATACAGAGCGTAACGGTTGTTACAAGAGGGAATGCTCTCTATTTAAACGTATCGAGGGCATACACATCCATATTATGTGGTTGCAACAGTATTGCACCCTGAGTAACGGTCGTTGTACAGAGCGTAACGGTTGTTACAAGATGGAATACCCTCTATTTAACCCTTTCGCCGCCAGCCCTTTTTCAGCCCAAAAATACCATTAAACTTACCTGGGAAGAGAAAAACAATTCTGCAATATTGCAATTTCCTCTCTAAGACATGTATAACATTACGCCTACCTTTACCTCCCAAAATTACGAAAATAAGATCTTCAGATAACAAGCCTTGATTTTATACTTTTTAGTGACATGGGGGTCAAACCTTTGTGGTGCAAAAATGCGACATTGGCGGTGAAAGGGTTAAACATCTCGAGGGCATGCACATCCATATTCTGTGGTTGCAACAGTCTTGCATACTGAGTAACTGTCGTTACACAGAGCGTTACGGTTGTTACAAAAGGGAATACTCTCTATTTAAACGTCTCGAGGGCATACACATCCATATCATCAACAGTAAATCCCTAATGCCCAGCATGGCCGAAGGCCGAAGAGGGCGTTAAGCCTTATTTCGTCACACATCCATATTCTGTGGTTGCAACAGTCTTGCACACTGAGTAACGGTCGTTACACAGAGGGTAACGTTTGTTACATGAGGGAATACTCTCTATTTAAACATCTCGAGGGCATACACATCCATATTCTGTGGTTGCAACAGTCTTTTTACTGAGTAACGGTCGTTACACAGAGCGCAACGGTTGTTACAAGATGGAATACACTCTATTTAAACGTCTCGATGGCATACACATCCATATTCTGTGGTTGCAACAGTCTTGCATACTGAGTAACGGTTGCTACACAGAGCATAACGGTTGTTACATTAGGGAATACTCTCTATTTAAATGTCTCGAGGGAATACACATCCATATTCTGTGGTTGCAACAATCTTGCACACTGAGTAACGGTCGCTACATTGAGCGTAACGGTTGTTACAAAAGGGAATACCCTCTATTTAAACATCTCGAGGGCATACAAATCCATATTCTGTGGTTGCAACAGTCTTGCACACTGAGTAACGGTCGTTACACAGAGCGTAACGGTTGTTACAAGAGGGAATACTCTCTATTTAAACGTCTCGAGGGCATACACATCCATATTATGTGGTTGCAACAGTCTTACACACTGAGTAACGGTCGTTACACAGAGCGTAACGGTTGCTAAAAGAGGGAATACTTTCTATTTAAACGTCTCGAGGGCATACACATCCATATTCTGTGGTTGCAACAGTCTTGCACACTGAGTAACGGTCGTTACACAGAGCGTAACGGTTGTTACAAGAGGGAATACTCTCTATTTAAACATCTCGAGGGCATACACATCCATATTCTGTGGTTGCAACAGTCTTGCACACTGAGTAACGGTCGTTACACAGAGCGCAACGGTTGTTACAAGATGGAATACACTCTATTTAAACGTCTCGATGGCATACACATCCATATTCTGTGGTTGCAACAGTCTTGCATACTGAGTAACGGTTGCTACACAGAGCATAACGGTTGTTACATTAGGGAATACTCTCTATTTAAATGTCTCGAGGGCATACACATCCATATTCTGATGTTGCAACAATCTTGCACACTGAGTAACGGTCGCTACATTGAGCGTAACGGTTGTTACAAAAGGGAATACCCTCTATTTAAACATCTCGAGGGCATACAAATCCATATTCTGTGGTTGCAACAGTCTTGCACACTGAGTAACGGTTGCTACACAGAGCGTAACGGTTGTTACAAGAGGGAATACTCTCTATTTAGAATTCTCGAGGGCATACACATCCATATTATGTGGTTGCAACAGTCTTACACACTGAGTAACGGTCGTTACACAGAGCGTAACGGTTGCTAAAGAGGGAATACTTTCTATTTAAACGTCTCGAGGGCATACACATCCATATTCTGTGGTTGCAACAGTCTTGTACACTGAGTAACGGTCGTTACACAGAGCGTAACGGTTGTTACAAGAGGGAATACTCTCTATTTAAACATCTCGAGGGCATACACATCCATATTCTGTGGTTGCAACAGTCTTGCACACTGAGTAACGGTCGTTACACAGAGCGCAACGGTTGTTACAAGATGGAATACACTCTATTTAAACGTCTCGATGGCATACACATCCATATTCTGTGGTTGCAACAGTCTTGCATACTGAGTAACGGTTGCTACACAGAGCATAACGGTTGTTACATTAGGGAATACTCTCTATTTAAATGTCTCGAGGGCATACACATCCATATTCTGAGGTTGCAACAATCTTGCACACTGAGTAACGGTCGCTACATTGAGCGTAACGGTTGTTACAAAAGGGAATACCCTCTATTTAAACATCTCGAGGGCATACAAATCCATATTCTGTGGTTGCAACAGTCTTGCACACTGAGTAACGGTTGCTACACAGAGCGTAACGGTTGTTACAAGAGGGAATACTCTCTATTTAGACGTCTCGAGGGCATACACATCCATATTATGTGGTTGCAACAGTCTTGCACACTGAGTAACGGTCGTTACACAGAGCGTAACGGTTGTTACAAGAGGGAATACTCTCTATTTAAACGTCTCGAGGGCATACACATCCATATTCTGTGGTTGCAACAGTCTTGCACACTGAGTAACGGTCGTTACACAGAGCGTAACGGTTGTTACAAGAGGGAATACTCTCTATTTAAACATCTCGAGGGCATACACATCCATATTCTGTGGTTGCAACAGTCTTGCACACTGAGTAACGGTCGTTACACAGATCGTAACGGTTGTTACAAGAGGGAATACTCTCTATTTAAACGTCTCGAGGGCATACACATCCATATTCTGTGGTTGCAACAGTCTTGCACACCGAGTAACGGTCGTTACACAGAGCGTAACGGTGGTTACAAGAGGGAATGCTCTCTATTAAACGTCTCCATATTCTGTGGTTGCAACAATCTTGCACACTGAGTAACGGTCGTTACATTGAGCGTAACGGTTGTTACAAAAGGGAATACCCTCTATTTAAACATCTCAAGGGCATACACATCCATATTCTGTGGTTGCAACAGTCTTGCACACTGAGTAACGGTCGTTACACAGAGCGTAACGGTTGTTACAAGAGGGAATACTCTCTATTTAAACGTCTTGTGGGCATACACATCCATATTATGGCAGAAAGATAGTAAGATGACAGCAAACCAAAGCGAAAAGGCAGAGTCAAAGAGAGGTAACAGATTAGAGGAAGCTACAAGCACAGAACTTCCAGAAGGTGGGGGAACTATTTATACAAAAGACCCCCCGGTATCCCCACGGGGGGACCCTACCCTCTTGATCCCACTGTCCCTAAAAAGGGACGCTTCTTCTACCCCTCATAAAATCGTCAATATTCAATTTCTGATAAAAACTAAAAGATCATATCAGCATTATTCTTTACTCAACATTTTATGTTCATAACCACGTATAAAAACTCATTGTGAGCCATGGTTTACGGTACCCCTCAACGGTATTCCGCGAACTTATAAAACATCCCTCCACCAAACACAGTAAGACCAAAATATCAAAACAAACTGGCTATATGGAACAGTGACAACACCGCTTCTTGCTTTAAAAAGACAAATCTGGGCTATCATCTAAACTAGGCGATAAATCTTAGTTTTACTTAGCGTCCCTAAAAAGGGACAGCGGGCTTAAATGGGTTAACATCATCAGATGAAAGTATAAGGGAGATACGACGACTAGAGAGGCGGAGAACACTGGGAGGCAAGGACAGATGTTCGAATGACGGTGGCAGACAGATAAGGAAAGAGAAAGACAAGGTGGGGGGGGGGGGGGAGGAGAGAGAGGGGAGGGTCCCGATTCGCCGTTTCTCTACTCGCCGTATAGGTGTCTACTCGCCGTACTCGCCGTCTTTAGTCCAAACCGCATAGCAGTGTCAAATCGCCGGTTTTTAGCAGTGCTATGTGGTTTCAACAAATCTTTATTCACTCACTCGGAAACGATCAAACAGAAAGACAATTAGAGCAACAACAAGCTCGAAGGTTATACCGTGCTCCTTAAATTAACATCATAATTGCACAATTGATTGAACAGATAGAGACTGCAGTGCTATTTCGCCTTATTCACTGTTTACTGAATTGATGCCATGAATTGTGTTCTTGTTTTTGGCCGTATGGCCGGTGTGGCGTTCTTAAAATGGATTTGCTCTCAACATGTCTGCGCATGTGCGAAGCGTTAGGGATAGATTTAGGGTTAGGGATATGGATAGGTTTAGGGTTACGGTTGGGTTAGGGATAGGGATAGGGATAGGTTTAGGGTCAATTTAGTGTCGAATACACAACAGATAAAATGTTACTATTGCTTCTTATCCCTGGTCTATGCGGCGAAATGCAACAGATTGTAAATATTAAAATTGAAAAACTTATAAGGCGAGCTAGAAACGGCGAGTGGGGAAACGGCGAGTTGGGAGACGGCGATTCGGTACCTCGCCAGAGAGAGAAGGGGGGAAAATGAAGACAAATAGGCAGAAAGTGTGTCAGAGGGTCAGTAACCCAAAGCGAAGAAGCGAGCGTGGTCGGACAAGATAAAACGGGAAGACAAAAAAACAAACCCCGTGATTTGCGACTAGACTGTAACGCATTTTTGTCGTTGCCATTAATTAAAGGTGGACCCTGACGGATGAGATTTGCCAGAAACACGTCGAGATCACCAGAAAGACAGCCTTTTCAAGGATCGGAACACTCACTTTGCTCTGGTTTCCTAGAAATCAAACCGTCAAAACGGCGATTCCTCCTTGGCGGAGATGCCGGAGAGAGTAGCCATTTTGGATGGGGTGGGAGGAGGTCACTCATTGTGGTTGAAGCGTTTTATTTTTTTGTAGTGCAGTTTTCATTTTAAAAAATGGAGCTATTTCCTTTGTTGTGAGCGAAACTCCTTTAGATAAACAGAATGAAATTTTAAAAATTAAAAAATAAATGTTTTTATTGCGAAAATTTTGTGTAAACGATTTGGCGGCCATTAGAAAAGAGACGGCACACGACTTCTCTTTGGGTGAAATAATTTGACTTCCAGCACCTCCGCCAAGGAGGAATCGCCGATTTGACGGTTTGATTTCTAGGAAACCAGAGCAAAGTGAGTGTTGCGATCTCTCTAAAGGGTGTTTTCCTGGTGATATCGACGTGTTTCTTACAAAAACTCATCCGTCAGGGTGCCCCTTTAATTAAGCCGTCTCCGTGCTTCCGCAAAGAGCCCCAAGTAAAACCCTTTTAAGTTTTCGCTTTCGATATTGGAGGTTTTCGTCCTGGAGGTCGGAAAAAAATAATTTATAGAAGTGATAAATAAGAAGCGAGGGTGTTGCTTGCCGGCGAGGAGCCTTTTAATTTAGATGCAATAGCTATCTTACTGGACTGGATACATCAGCATTAGTGTAGTGTAATCTACCTTAATGTGGCATTTGAAGTGATTCAGTGCAACGGTTCACAACATATTGCACGAACACAGAGAGAGAGAGAGAGAGAGAGAGAGAGAGAGAGAGAGAGAGAGAGAGAGAGAGAGAGAAGGAAAAAGAGAGAGAGAGAGAGAGAGAGAGAGAGAGAGAGAGAGAGAGAGAGAGAGAGAGAGAGAGAGAGAGAGAGAGAGAGAGAGAGAGAGAGAGAGAGAGAAAGAGAGAGAGAGAGAGAGAGAGAGAGAGAGAGAGAGAGAGAGAGAGAAGGAAAAAGAAAGAAACAAGAGAGAGAGAGAGAGAGAGAGAGAGAGAGAGAGAGAGAGAGAGAGAGACAGAGACAGAGAGACAGACAGACAGACAGGGAGATAGAGACAGAGACAGAGACAGAGAGAGAGAGAGAGAGAGAGAGATAGAGAGAGAGAGACAGACAGACAGAGACAGAGAGACAAACAGAGGGACAGACAGACAGGGGGATAGAGACAGAGACAGGGACAGAGAGAGAGAGAGAGAGAGAGAGAGAGAGAGAGAGAGAGAGAGAGAGAGAGAGAGAGAGAGAGAGAGAGAGAGACAGACAGACAGACAGACAGACAGACAGATAGAGAAAGAGACATAGAGAAAGAGAAAGAGAGACAAACAGAGACTCACAGACAGAAACCGCATTAATCTGTATCCTGAGGCGCGTAATATATGCCCAGAGGATACGAATCTCCCCAGACGGGTGATTTACTGGACCACTTAAGACATTGACCCCGGTCGGACTCCTGACCTCTATGTATGTACTAGAAGATATAAACGCATATTATGTGACCAAGGGACATTAAGTCACTGGGCTAGTTTCTCGCAACAGGCTTGCAAAATCCAAAATCTCATTTTTTTTTTTCATTTTGAATGATAGGTATTTTCGTGCTCTCTGAAATTCACCAAACGACAATCCATATCAACGTAATCACGGTGAATCATGCTAAAAGACACCCCACACGTCACGTGTCACATTCCCTCTTATGCCAGGAAGATTTTTTAAAGACACACTGACGAACCATGATAAAATCCCTTGTTTTTTTTCTGGGTAGCTGTGATCCACATACAAATATCCTCGACTTCAAATTGAGGCTGTTCTTTACAATGATGTTTCGTTTTCAAATTGGGAACATTTGTATGGGAGTCTAACCTGGTCAAAACAAGATTTCTTGTCAGCTATAAGAGGGAAAACCCGTGAAACCCGTGAATTCAAAATCTTCATAAATGTTCAGACAACTGATCGCTTCTCAGCCTTTTGGCTAAGACAGTGATTCAGGAACATAAATTTTTGTTTATACCTGGTTGGTTTGTTCAGCCCGTCGTACATGGCGAAAGCCGATACGCGACGTTAAACTGAACTTCCATCCAACCCGTGAATTTGACACGTGACCTGGTGGGTCTTAAAGATTTCTTACCAGCTATAAGAGGGGAAACACGTGAAAACCGTGATTTTGAAACGTGACGTGATGGGTATTTAAATATTATTTCAAAGATGATGGGTGGAACCTCTAAGTAGGCATAGTAATAAAAAAAAATGTGTCACCCTATTGTCATACTGATGTAGGATTTATTTTTAATAACACAAATTAACACAATAGAGGATTTCAACTTTACCGTCAAGCTTGAGATGCGTTACGTATCGTCATTTCTCGCGTGAAAAAAACACGCAAACGGTGGAAGATACGTACGTCATGACGGTGGAGGCGTACTTCATGCGTGATCGATTCCGCATCTCAACGCATTTAAATTAAAGCAACGCAACATACAAACGTTAAACACCCATTTAACAATTTAATTCAAATCTTCTTCTTTCGTTCAGATTGCATTTTGTTTCGGAAACCTCAATCATGTTACTAAAAATTGCATCTTTTGTGAAGCACCCTATTTGGCTGTCGCCTTTGGCTGACGGTTACGTATCTAAATTCAGAATTCAGAACGAGAATTTGAGCTTTCGATTTGGGTCAAAACAATCCATTAAACTGTCCCCTGAAGATGTTTATGGAACCCAACAGAAGGTGTTCAAGTCATAAAAACGACAATATATATATATATGCACTTTGTGTTTTTCAGCAATCAATAATTGATCACAAAACAGTGTTCGTTTCAGCTGTCATATATCATTTCAGTAGAACTAGACACACGACCTACATATTTAGGCCCACGGGCGCCTAAACATTGAGTCAAAAAAAAAAGCTTTATAAGTTTTACTACAGATAAAATGAGAACAGTTAAACTTATTTCAGTAACAATTTAACCTAACAAATAAACTAAAACTCAAACTGACCTCACTGTATACAATTCCAACTTGAGAAGATAATTTTCAGCGTTTGGAGTGATAAAATTTGGAAAGACCTTAAGACAATTACATTGCAGCAGACGACAAGAAACTGACAACTTGAGGCGAAATATGTGTCAGTGGGTGATGGGCCCTGTTAGGGTTAACTCAGCGACGCTTACAGCAAATTGTTTTTTTGGGAAGTAACAAAACATAGCCTAACCAGCGTAAGATGACATTTCCTAGTCATGATACAATCTATAAATATAAAAGAATTTAGACAAATAGATAGCTACACCAAATGAGATCGAAATAACACCAACAACTATGAAGTGAATGCGTGAATGCAAGAAGCACCCCCCTACCCGAACCCCTTATTTCGATAGGGGGCTGGCTGGAGCCCGTGAAGTTAAAGCTACAATGTAGCAACATGCTCACGCAAACGCAAATGCTTACCGCAAATGCACAAGTCAAAACGTATCTCACACTGTATCTACTGAAGCATAGTCACGTTCCTGTTAGCTCACAATGCCTATTTCTGCCACCATTACTAGCCCCCCCCCCCCCCCCCCCCCCCCCTCTCACTGCAACAACTGGACTGAACCGAATAAAATCTGCCTTCAACTTTTCCTCAACCAGTCCTTTTGGCGAGTCTATGATTGACTCAAAACGTCGAACTCCCATTTTCCAGGTATACTTTTATTCTATTATCTCCCTTGAATCTCATCAGTAGCTGAGAGCACAGTTAAAGACCCATTGACCCAGCAAAATTTTTGTTAAGTCCCTTGGTTTTTTTCTGGGTAGGTGTGACCCACATACAAATTCCCCACATTCAAATCGTGGTTGCTCTTCAAAGTCTCTTGTCTCGTTTTGAATTTGGGGGCATTTATATGCGAGTCACACCTGGTCAAAATAAGATTTCTTACCAGCGAGAGAGAGAGAGAAAGAAACACGTGAATTAAACCCGTGATTTTCACTCATGAGTGTGGCGGGTCTTTAATATGACCCTGCCATCGTGTTATTGTCTTATCTAGACAGTCTACAAGGGTGGATGGGCCCTTTTCTCAAATGGCTTTTGTCACTGGTTGACATTAGCCTGTAGAAAGGGCCAGTAGTAAACGAGAGCTGTACTATACATAATATTCTACAGTATTGGAATATCATGGTTCAGCTTAGTCTTTCGTGGAAGACTATGACTCTCGAACGAGAGACTCCCTTGCACCGGCTCTGCTGCTGCAGCCAAGGGGATTGGTTGGCCTTTGGGGACCTTCCCCAACGCCAACTCTCGTCCTCGAATCCCTTTGGCAGAGAGAGTGGGGATGTACCCTGGGCAAGGCATCTCCACTATAAAAAAAACCCCACTAATTATCGCCCAGCCCGCCAGAATAGTATAAGCTTTAAGCTTGTTGTGTTCATTTGCATTTGTTTATGTTGCTGCTATATTGATTTTCAATAACATTCGTTTAAACCAATAGTAGGAGAAGACGGGGTAAAAAGCGCATGGGCGGGTAAGAAGCCCACCCCAATTATCTCATGAAATGAAGCACATTTCAGTCTCATTTTGCCCATGAGACGAGCGTTAATGTCTAGCATTCGTCTCATGCGCAAATTTGACTGAAATTTTCTTTATTTCATGAGATAATTGGGGTGGGCTTCTTACCCGCCCATGCGCTTTTTACCCCGTCTTCCCCTATCTGACCCCATCTGCTATCTGGCAGTCATTGTCGGAAACGACAGACAGGCAACAACAAGGGTTAAAAAAACCCCACCAAAAACCAAGGGTTGAGAGTTCTGAATTTCTACAGCAGGTAGTTCCATCACCAAAGTAAATCAAGTGCACTTTTTCCCCCCTGATAATTAAACTGGAGATGAGACTGATAAAAACCAGCCAGGGTGCTGTTATGTGTGCCTGCACACTTTTAAGGGTCTGCTACACTACATACAATTCGGATCTGAATGCGATGCGAATTTTTGAGACGACGCGAGTCACAATTCGCGTCGAATTCGTGTATTGGGTCTACTTATTATTATTATTATTATTAGGTTGTTATAATTTATTATTAGGTACTTTATAGTCACAGAGGCGTCTCTGTGAAATTCGGGTTGCTCCCACCTGGAGAGCGCGTCGCAGCTAGAGGTGCGCCACATGCGATTTTTGTGAATGCGATTTTGTTGAAACGGATGGGGTAAATTTTGACCAAATGACAACTTTTTCGTTGCCACTGTGTTTAACGTGGCTAAGTGCATGGGCACACAGGACCTCGGTTTATCGTTTCATCCGAAAGACTCCACGTTCAGACCGTAAGGCCTAGTGCAGAGTGAGAGGAAAAAATCCCTTTGTACCCAGGTTCGAACTCGGGTTCACTCTACACCCTTTATAGTATAGTGAGCGAAAATGGCGGTATTATTATTTTTTCAGACGGGAGGTAATTCACGACGTGGATTGGATCATGGCTCTCTTGACCCGGCCAATCGCATCGCATCCCCGTACGGTAATACGCGTGTGTGGCGCTGGTGGTAGTGTTAATGAACTCCAGGTTATCAAATGAAAGGAGAAAAGTGCGAAATGTGGAAAGCGGAGGAACGAAAGGAGCGGTAGAGATAAGCCGAGGGGGTAGGGGGTGGGGAGGTGTGGGTATTGGGGTGGGGGGGGGTTAGGTGCAGTGGTACAATAGTGGGGGTGGGGGGGGGTTAGGGGGGGGGGTGGGGAAACTGGAGTGGGGAGAGGAGACGTGGGGAAACTGTGTCAGCGGGTCACCAGAGTAAGGAGGCAGAGAGAGAGAGAGAGAGAGAGAGAGAGAGAGAGAGAGAGAGAGAGAGAGAGAGAGAGAGAGAGAGAGAGAGAGAGAGAGAGACAGAGAGAGAGAGAGAGAGAGACAGAGAGAGAGAGTGTGTGTGTGTGTGTGTGTGTGTGTGTGTGTGTGTGTGTGTGTTGTGTGTGTGTGTGTGTGTGTGTGTGTGTGTGTGTGTGTGTGTGTGTGTGTGTGTGTGTGTGTGTGTGTGTGTGTGTGTGTGTGTGTGTGTGTGTGTGTGTGTGTGTGTGTGTGTGTGTGTGTGTGTGTGTGTGTGTGTGTGTGAGTGAGAGAGTGTGTGTGAGTGTGTGTGTGTGTGTGAGTGAGAGAGAGAGAGAGTGAATGAGAGAGAGAGGAGTATGAAGTCTGGATGATTTGATTTTAAAAGGCATGTTTGCCCGTTTCAAAGAATTTTATATGGGGGGTGGGGTGGGGGTGTTAGATAAACAAATAAACAAACAAAAATATATTAACAAAAATGAAACACAGTCCGATTGACATGGAAACCACGGCAATAAGATTTATTGTGTTTTTTAACATCATTTAAGAACACAAATGTGACTCAGCACCACGAAAGGGACATTAAGTGTGAAACTGACCATTCTGAGAACATCATAAATTTGAAAACGTCAGACAATTATCTTTCCAATGATAAAAGAACCATTCTTGTATATTTTTCCGTTCCAGAGTTACGAGCATTTAAAGTTAGTAGGGTGAGCGTCGTCCATTTTGAGAAAACACAGTCTACAGTCTAGCCTAGCTGAAGAAAATGCATTGACCTAATCGTTTTAAAACACTTGCAAGACCATTTTAGAGACCATAATAAAGATTATCCTTTATAAATATGAAAGATAAGATGTTAGAGAACACAAAAATACCCGTAACTCAAATTGGACAAAAAAATAGATTTTTTTAAACTTTGAAAGCCTGTTGTAAGAAACTAGCCCAGCGACATAATGTCCCTTTCGTGGTGCTGACTCACAAATAGGGAGCAAAGAGGCATACAGAGAAACAGAGAGTGATGTTTAGAAAGAAGCCTACGGCGGAAAGACAAACAGACAATAACTAACACAATACTAGCACCCAGGGAGCAGGGAAATGTATGCCGAGAAGTTGAGATGATTCTTCTTCCACAGACATTTGATTTACGGAGTGGTAGAAGTAAAGGCCATGGCCTAGTAAGTTGATGTACTACCACCCACTTCTTCAGTCTGCACCGGATGAACCACCCAGTGGATGCAGGCCATTCTGAGGAAGGAAATCTGTTTAACCCTTTCACCGCCAAAGTCGCATTTTAGCACCACAGTGATTTAACACCTATGCCACTAAAAGGCATCAAATTGGGATCTATTATCTAAAGTCTTAGTTTGTGAAGTAAGGTTAGACCTTATTTTA
>CM065695.1:33059872-33062372 GCA_017654935.2 Phymorhynchus buccinoides | reverse complement strand
AATCGATGTACAAAGCCATGCACTTAGTTTCGTAATGATTCACAATGGCGGACAAACAAACGATTCTGATTGGCTACGCGGCTAGAGGTAAAAATCTCATAGAGGTAAAAATACACCACCACACCGGTGCATCACACTTCGCCTAATTACACTTCGCCAAACCACATCTAGCCTAATCATATCTCGCCTAATTACACTTGGCCTAATGTTTATCGAGTCTCCATCATATGTAACTCTTCGCCTAAAATGTCAAAACCGCAACAAATAAGGTATCTTTAAGTATATTTTATTCAACTCGGCAGACTACAAGTAAGAGCATACAGAACCTCCAGTTTGTAAATGTAGTTTGAATAGGTTTAGGGTTAGGGTTAGGGTTAGGGTTAGGGTTCGCATTAAAATGTGAACATTCACAGCCATTTCGGCTTCTGTTTGCTGTTTCGCGATAACCCATGTTGAGGCTGATTAGACAAGTCGTGCTAATCAATTTTAGGCGGAATGTTACGCTTGGGATTTTCGTGACATCGGGAAGTTAATGCCGGCACGGAAGGTTGAGATCAAAGGATTAGGCGAAGTGTAATTAGGCGAAGTGAGGCGCACCCGTCTGTGTGGTGGTGGTCTGCATTTAACGTTTGCGTGTTAGTCATTGTTAAGTCATTGAGGGAGAAAAGGTGGCAGAGTGGATAAAACTCTTTCAAAAATGACCATTAAACTTACCCGGGTAGAGAAAATA
The DNA here is from genome assembly GCA_017654935.2 of Phymorhynchus buccinoides. Classification (NCBI taxonomy): domain Eukaryota; kingdom Metazoa; phylum Mollusca; class Gastropoda; order Neogastropoda; family Raphitomidae; genus Phymorhynchus; species Phymorhynchus buccinoides. The sequence goes on along the minus strand of CM065695.1, from coordinate 33,061,642 downwards.
TTTTGTCTGCAATATTGGGGATTCCTCTGTTATGACATGCAGAAAATAGGGCCTATCCTTACCTCCCCAAATTAAGAACATTTCGCGCATTTGCAAAGCCGCGCAAATGATACGGCCGCCTCGGTTGCCGTTGCCATCGCCCCGTTAGGGCTCACAGCAAATTTGAAGCGATTCGGTCGAAAAACGGCGGAGTTATAAGGCCCGTTTTGTGTTTCAGACAGACACACACACACACACACACACGGACGGACACTTGGCTTTTTACTATATGATGATAAGGTAAGTGGATACCAGACCCTCATTTGATGCCTTTCAGTAACATGGGTGTTAAATCATTGTGGTGCCAAGAGGCGACAGTGGCGATGACAGGGTGAAAAAGACGTTCGCCTGCCAAATGTAATGTGTGACCGCAGTGCAGTGTGAGTGACCCGGGTTCGAATCCCGGCCTCACCCCTTTCTTTCTAGTTTGACAGGAAAATCGAACTGAACGTCGAGTCTTTCGGATGGGGGACTTATTAAAGATAGTCTGACCCGTGCGCGCTTTACGCACGTAAAAATCCCACGGCAGTAGAAAGTTAGCATAAGAGCAGGGATAAATCCCGCTGCCTGGTATGGCCAAATGGATAGCTAGGTTTTCCAAGTGTGTCCCCCCCCCCCCTCTCTCCTCACCCTGCGCCCCCCCCCCCCATTTTTTAATTTTTTAAATTGGGTAGGCGCTGCACTTGCGGCGACGCGCTCTCCGGGGGAGAGCAGCCCGAATTTCACAGAGATAAGTCTCTGTGACTAGAATAATAATACCAAATAGCAAACACATATCCAGAATGTATCCATAATACTTGCAGCAAACGACAACCTGAAAGGGACAGGAGAAGGTGCCAGAGACGCACAGAGCACTCCAGACAAAGAAGGAAAGATATTTCTGGTCACAATCCTCACACGTACCAGCGACTGTCAGCAATTTGACTGACTCTGGCTGCTGGGTTTAGAAACACAATTAGTATGGGGGACAATCTGCAGAAACTGGAAATGATTACTATATTCTGACAAATATCTGGGGTAATCGTACACCTACATTGTATGCTACGATACTATTTTTTTTATGTATAGGGTTATTGCTCCTGTTTGCAGACTGGTGTAATAGTCTGGGTCAAATGTAACTTTTGTTCATGTCGCATTAAGTCCGATGAGTTTCTTGTGAACTGTATATTATGTATCGTATTAGTTCTTTTCTTTACTGAAAAAGGTGTAGGGGTGTGTGGTGTGTTGTGTGTGTGTGTGTGTGTGCGTGCGCGTGCGCGCGTGCGCGTGCGTGTGTCCCTCGCGAGCACATACACCCCCCACCCCCAGACATGAGCTTTTTCTTCACAAAGATGTACACTAGCTTTACAATTCACGTTCCGGGGAAAACAAACGATGATGAAAATGGTGTTTTACGTCCTCTCGGTCATAGACACATATGGGACATTTGTAAATACAAAGATGGTGGGAACAATACTGGCTGCAATGCCCGGAGGCAGTGCAACACCAGTAAAGTCCCGAGTTTGTAACAATATAGATAGGTGTAGCGGTAACCACGCCTCGGTTAAACCTCATCGGCTATGGTGCCGCCACAGATGTGGGGGAAAACAAACGAATGGTTCATCCTTCTAGTATCTGAGTGTGTGTGGTTTGTTGGTGTGTTTGCTTGTTTTTATTAATGTATATTTGTTTTAGTGAAATTATAAAGCGCTTAGAGATTCAAGATCAAGCGCGCTATAATTTCTTAATAAA
>CM065695.1:33052372-33054872 GCA_017654935.2 Phymorhynchus buccinoides | reverse complement strand
AAGGAGCAAAAAGCAGGCAACAAAAGGAGCAAAAAATCAAGATCAAAATAAAAAAACAATACTTCCCCTCTTGCAATCAATACGAAAAACAAACAAACAGAAACCTGGTCATTTTAGACTGATGTGCACGTAAGGACAACACGTCCGCGAGAGGACTTAACATACGCCTTTTTGTTCTGGTCCTGTAGTCGTGAGCGCGTCTTAGACAGTCAACACGGGTGATACACTAGCGAACAAAAGTTAAGGCCCTGAGAGACAACCATCTCCGAAAAGTCACGAACTCAATAAAACGCACCCAGCTGATAACAAAACTGAATTTATTCTTTTAACATTAAGTTCATTCCAAAAACTCATTAATCAGAACGAGTTCAGTCAACAAAATGCCCCTTTCAACAACTTCCCCCTCCTCTTGAAAAGTCACACATTCAGAATCAATGCACTTTGGAACAGTCAGTAATGTGGGGGTTTTGTGGATTTGTTTATGTCTGTCCCAAGGATATCTCCCGAACCGCGTAACCGAATCGCTTCACATTTTGTGTGGTGATGTGTCACCATGAGAGGAAGGCATCAGTAATGTGTATTGGCTGTTCCAAAGTGCATTGATTCTGAGCGTGACTTTTATATAGTATAGTTTTTCTATAGTATAGTATAGTATAGTATAGTATAGTATAGTATAGTATAGTATAGTATAGTATAGTATAGTATAGTATAGTATAGTATAGTATAGCATAGCATAGCATAGCATAGTATAGTATAGTATAGTATAGTATAGCGTAGCGTAGCGTAGCGTAGCGTAGTATAGCATAGTATAGCATAGCATAGCATAGCATAGCATAGCATAGTATAGTATAGTATAGTATACCGGACAGAGAGACCGGAGAGACAGAGACAAAGAGAGGGGAGGAGAGAGAGAGAGAGAGATAAGAGAGGACTTAGCAAAAGAAATGAAAGGGTGAAAAGGGACTCCCATTTTATTTGCATCACACAAAGGGCCAACTTGGAAAGGGCCTCCCCTTCTTCCCCTTTCTACCCTTTCTCCCCCTCCCCTATCTGCCGCGCTATGCATTTATACTTACCCTTATAAGGTTGTTGACCGTCATTACTCATCACCTTTATTTTTCTGTCCCGACCCCGGTTGTGGAGGGACGGGGCTTATACAATAGTTTGTGTCTGATTTTATGAGTGTATTGTGTTTGTCTGCCCCCCCCCCCCCCCCTACCCCCGTGAGGATACCGGGGAGTCTTTCGTAAAAATAGTTCCCCCACCTTCTGGAAGTTCTGTGCCTGTAGCTTCCTCTAATCTGCCACTCTCTTTGACTCTTGCCTTTTTCCTTTGCTTTCTGTCATCTACTATCTTTCCGACTCGTTGGCCACATTCGCCTGCGGTGTTTTTTTCTCTCAAAAGAATCTTCCAAATTAGTTTTCTCTTTTGAGCTCCTCCGAAATCGGAATGTGTCGGCTGTGCGCAGCGGGGAGACCAGTGAAGACTGAAAACCGGACACATAATTATGTACCTTATCCATTATGGTCATATGGCCTGGGAACGCAGAAGAAGAAGAAGAAGAAGAAGAATACCTACCCTTCGGGTAAAGGGATACAAGCCATAAGGTGTTGGCCGTCATCACCTTTATGGTTTTTTCCCGACGCCGGCTGTGGAGGGATGGGGCTTATACAATAGTTTGTGTCTGGTTGGTTTTATGAGTGTATTGTGTTTGTCCGTCCGCATGATATCTTGTACAGAAGCTGCAAAGAATCCCTTACATTTTTGTTCGGTCTTTTCTTCTTCTTCTTCTTCTTCTTCTTCTTCTTCTTCTTCTTCTTCTTCTTCTTCTTCTTCTTCTTCTTCTTCTTCTTCTTCTTCTTCTTCTTCTTCTCCTCCTCCTCCTCCTCCTCCTCCTCCTCCTCCTTACCCCCCTCCTCATCCTCCTGCTCTTTCTTCTTCTTCTTCTTCTTAGTCTTCTGCGTTCCCGCTGGGCCAGTAAGTCAGACAGATATAGATGACAAAAAGCAAAGGGAAAAGGCAGAGTCAAAGAGAGGAACAGGCTAGAGGAAATTACAAGCTCAAACATTCCAAAAGGTGGGGGAACTATTTGTACGAAAGACTCCCCCACGGTATCCCCAAGGGGAGTGTGCGGTCATAATCAGCTCTTCTGGCTCTTTTTTAACTGCCGTGTTTGTTTGTTTGTTTGTTTTTCAGATCATTTTTTTTCGGGTCAGACTTTTTTAAAGTTCCCTCCCATCCGAAGGACTCGACAGTTCAGCGCGAGTTTCCCATCGAACTGGAGAAAGAAACTTAGGGCGAGGCTGGGATTCAAACCCAAGGTAACCCACGCACTGAATGACCACTCGATCTTGCCACTTTCGATGCGTCCCGTCGATCGAGTAAGTAACCTGTGGGCGGCAGAGGGGCTTGCTGCCCTACTCGGCGACAACATTCTAGTGGTTATTATCATGGCCTCTCTCTATAATATTATACTAGCGCAACTCCGAGTACCGGTAAC
>CM065695.1:33029872-33032372 GCA_017654935.2 Phymorhynchus buccinoides | reverse complement strand
AACATTACTAAGGAATGCTGAACACAAAACTCTTATCTTTACCACCTTACTTCAACCACTTACATAGGGGAAAGACGGGGTAAAAAGCCCATGGGCGGGTAAGAAGCCCATGCCAATTATCTCATGAAATAAAGCAAATTTCAGTCTAATTTGCCCATGAGACGAATGCTAAACATTAACACTCGTCTCATGGGCAAAATGTGACTGAAATTTGCTTTATTTCATGAGATAATTGGCATGAGCTTCTTACCCGCCCATGAGCTTTTTACCCCGTCTTCACCTAATAGCAAAACGCTTTTGCATTGCACAAGCACGTGCACACCGGCATGTTGTAGGGCTGATTAGGTTAAGTGGGTTGAAGGATGTCTACAGAGGCTCTGACAGTGCAGGGCTCTCATACCAATTATGGAGCACGTGGCAACCGTTCCAAAGAAAATCAAAATGAACAACAACAACAACAACAAAAACCGCGACAATTCAACTCAGACTCCTTTGCCGATCGTATGATAGGGCAAAGGATAATACAGTTAAACAAGCGCGGATTCGCAATCGTTTGTGGCGTGCGACAATTTTGGACCGACCGACAGACCGACAGACCGACCGACTGACCGACAACGTGAGTTATAGGTTTGTGGCTTGTGCCACAAACAACAAAGGATGGGATCAGATGAAACACCCCTTCATTTTGTCTTATTTATTCTTTCTATGTATACCTATGTATGTCTATTACGTTGTGCTCGGAAAGCGTAAGATTGACTCAGTGACACTACTGCTGAGACAGCTGCACTGGCTCCCTGTTGACGCGAGAGTCGACTATAAAGTGGCCACTCTTGCCTATCGTTATTTCGAAGACACTCTTCCCGACTACCTCTCTTCTCTCCTACCTGCCTACATACCATGTACCAGAACGCAGCCTCAGATCAAGCAACCTAAAACTTCACTGCAAACCTGTCACCAAGTACAAAACAGTTGGAAACATATCTTTTCGTTTCCAAGCACCACACATCTGGAACAATCTCCCTTTCTCCAACCGCAGTTCTCCATCTCTGTTTTCTTTCAAAACTGGCCCGAAGACGCATCTTTTCAGAAACTATCTTCGTTAATTTCTGTCTGTCCATCCACTGTCAGTCAACAGGGCTGTAAAGATTTTTTGGTATTAAATAATTCGTGTTTTATGTAGGCATTTTCAAAGTGAGTTGTGTGAATGCGATAAAGTGATCTTTGTTTGTAGCACAAGCCACAAACCTATAACTCACTTTGTCGGTCTGTCGGTCTGTTGGTCGGTCGGTCGGTCGGTCCAAAATTGTCGCACATATTGTAAAAGAGAAAGAAAAGCGTGCCACAAACGATCGCGAATCCGCGCTTGTTTTTTTCTAAGTAATTTTAAGTACATGGATTTTGAATATCTGTTTTGTGTGCGTGGGGTCAATTTACTTCTTTTTTTCATGTAAAGCGCGGTGAGTCCTGCTGTGTCAGGAGAATAGCGCTATAGAAATGTATTCATTATTATCATTATCACAGAGAACTCGAACTCGAACTCGAACTCGAACTCGAAATTTTTAATGAGGATAAACTGAGTAAGCAGAAATAGCTTATTTTCATCAGGTCCTCTAAAATAATGACATATGAAGTGAATAAATAAATAAATAAATTACAAAACAAACTCAAATGGGTCAAAAGTAAACAATGTAACAATCAAATGTAACAAATCCAAAGAACAAGGACAACATGACATATAAATCAACATTCTCACAATTCCTTTCACACACATAAATCATAGTTAGACAAGTAATCAATTGACAATTTTACAATATCAGGTAGTAGGAGCATAGCTACAGACATGCGCATTTACTAAAATTATAACATGCACAATAGACAAGTTTAGAAAAGGGGAATGACTGTTATAACCTTTCGAATAAATATTTATTAAAGCATCTTTTAAATGACAGCAATGTGCTTTTAGTTTTTATGTACTCGGGGATTTCATTCCACAACCTTCCACCTGAGTATGTTAACGATGACATAAATAAGTCTGTTCTAGGTCGGGGGAGGAGTATGGTTTCTTTATTCCGCACCTGAGTTACAGGAAACCTTTTACATAAATAAGGAGGTGCGAGTCCATTTAAGATTTTATACATAAATACACCCTTATTAAATTGGCATTTGGAGTGGAAGGGAAGTATGTTAACAGTTTTATAATCAGAAATTTGTAGTGTTGATGATTTAAGAAGAATTAGTTTAATTGCACGTTTATAAATACTTTCTAAATGTCTTAGACAGTTTTTGCTTGCTTGATCCCAAGAAGTTGAAACATAATCAATGTCAGGCTGAATATATGCATGAAAGAAGAGTTTTCTGGTGTGAATATCAAGAAAGTGCTTGATTCTGTTTAGTTGAAATATTTTTTTGGATAACTTACGAGTGAGAATAGATGCATGGTACGACCAAGAAAGATTGTTGTCAACCCCCAGACCAAGTATAGTATGCGAGTCCACTTCTT
>CM065695.1:33007372-33009872 GCA_017654935.2 Phymorhynchus buccinoides | reverse complement strand
TTTCGAACTACTGTCTCCAGTTTTAGACTAGTGAGAACGTCTTCGCTGAAGGTTTCTCTGGAGATTCAACATCTCACTGTATCACTGGAGTGATGCCAATTTTCCAGTAACATGCTTCTACAGCTATGCCCAGCAGACGGCGGTTTTCGGGCTACAGACAACGGTTTTCAGACCAGTCAGTACTTCCTTGGCGGAGGCTTGCAGTGGAGTTCGAAATGTCTTTGAAATGACAGAGAAGGAATGATGCCATTTTACAGAGAGAGAGAGAGAGAGAGAGAGAGAGAGAGAGAGAGAGAGAGAGAGAGAGAGAGAGAGAGAGAGAGAGAGAGAGAGAGAGAGAGAGAGAGAGAGAGAGAGAGAGAGAGAGAGAGAGAGAGAGAGAGAGAGAGAGAGAGAGAGAGAGAGAGGAGAGAGAGAGAGAGAGACAGAGAGAGAGACAGATAGAGAGAGAGAGAGAGAGAGGAGAGAGAGAGAGAGAGAGAGAGAGAGAGAGAGAGAGAGAGAGAGAGAGAGAGAGAGAGAGAGAGAGAGCACGCACAGATAGAGAGAGAGAGATAGCGAGAGAGCGAGAGCGAGAGAGAGAGACAGAGAGAGACAGAAAGAGAGAGAGAGAGAGAGAGAGAGAGAGAGAGAGAGAGAGAGAGAGAGAGAGAGAGAGAGAGAGACAGAGACAGAGAGACAGACAGACAAACAGACAGAGACAGACAGACAGACAGCAAGAGCGACAAAGAAAAGGGAGGGGACATATTTTTCATATATATTTTCAGGGCAGACAAACTGGCAGCCAGATTTTTTACCAAAGTGTCGCTTTGAAGTAGGCAAGGCTGCATCCCACCCATGTCTGTTTAAAACCACATGCCACAAGCACGCGCTTCAAAGGTTCGCTAGATTAAAGAAAACAACAACGCTTAGTTTGGGTAGTTTAACTAAAATGATATAACACCATGTAGCATTTCAAGCATGGAAAACATGCTCTTTGTGCATGTTCTAGCGAGTCTTTGGACGCCTATTTATTATGCTACTTTAGTTATTTTTGTCGAGCTTTGGACGCCTATTTATTATGCTACTTTAGTTATTTTTGTCGAGCTTTGGACGCCTATTTATTATGCTACTTTAGTTATTTTTGTCAAGTTTTCCTTGTGTGTCCTAAAGATGTGGTTTTTTTTGTAAACTGAAGCTGATGGTGATGTTGTGTTTTTAACAATACGGCGATAATTCATTCACGTGCATACGCAGTGCGTGTGCTTGTTTACATTATATGTTGATTTTAGGAACATATTATATCCAGAAACTTAGTTTACTGTTTCAGAACGTTTCTCTCAGCCTCGATCTATGATGTGCCAGCATGTTTGCTAATGCAATTCAGATTGCAATAAGTTGCCCATTAGTTGATTTATTTGTTTATTTTTCTGTTTTATGGTATAATTGTTTGCATTACTTTCAATTTGAAGTGCTTTGATTTCCAACAAGAATTTTGATGAAATTATAAAATTATTAATATTGACGATTATGACGGGTTGCTTTTTTTGGTGTGTGTGTGTGTGTGTGTGTGTGTGTGTGTGTGTGTGTGTGTGTGTGTGTGTGTGTGTGTGTGTGTGTGTGTGTGTGTGTGTGTGTGTGTGTGTGTGTAGTGTGTGTGTGTGTGTGTGTGTTGTTGTTGTTGTTGCTTAATTTAACGTCTTTTCACTTAGAAGTGATATTAGACATGAAAGTGTGAGTGTGTGCGCGTGGGTATGTGCGTGTGTATCTGTGTGTGTATCTGTGTGTGCTTAAAGTGCATATTTATAAGTAACATTAGGGGATGTATAGCTTAGTTAAAACAGGTTTTTTTTAAACATAATAATAATAATAATAAAATAAAATAAAAACTCCAGAATTGAACTATTATAAAATCAAAATGCAAACATTCTATAAACAAAAACCCAACAGCAATCATAGAAACGAGCCAAATGGACTTAACATTAAAGTTTGTACAAAATTCAAAAGAGATACAGCATCTTGGAATATACATTTGGATTAATCTTTTCTGAATTCTGAAAGGGCCGATTCAAAATAAGGGCAATAATATAGAATGTGTGTTGTTGTACAATTATCAATAGCACCGCATACACATTGAAGATTTTTTGTGAATTTAGTTTTAAAAGCATTTAGCTTAAGTCTATAAAGTAGTGAAACAAACTTTTTAAGGCGTCTTGGATGTTTGTTTACATTTCTATTAAGAAATACATAATTTACTAAGGAATCTCTTTTCTGAGACTTCCATGATCGGGAGTTTAAACAACACTTTATGGAAGATTCAGGTTTATGTATTTTGTGAAGCATAGATTCTTTGTAGATTTTATCAAAATGTTCAAAAGAAGCTCTTTGTAAGAGAGAATAGCCTTCTTGCAAACTCCAGGGAATGTGAATATCCGTAGAATTAGCAGATTTGTTTGCCCCTGCCCGAGCAGTACGATCAGCCCATTCATTTCCAGAAATCGAACAATGAGATGGGATCCAA
>CM065695.1:32992372-32999872 GCA_017654935.2 Phymorhynchus buccinoides | reverse complement strand
TGCACGAGTGTTTGAATTAACGGTCGCTGTCTCGCGTGATGGGGTTCATGCTGTACTTGCTGACTTCGATTAAGTTACGCCAGGTCAAGATGAGGGGAAGGAACTCTCTTACCCGTGCTCCGTTATCTCTCCGTTATCATGTCATTAATTCTCTCTTTCTCGTCATCACAATTCCGCCCCTTCCCCTCACACCCCCCCCCCACCCCCCCCCCCCTCACCCCTCACACCCCCTCCTGTAAACCTTGCCCTCTCATCATCAACCAAGAACGGAACGTTGCCAACATGCAATCACAACTCATTAAATTCCTCTTCTCTTCTTCTGCGTTCCCGGGCCATTATGGCCATAATGGGTAGGGTCCTACGTATGTGTCCGGTTTTCAGTTTTCACTGGTCTCCCCGCTGCGCGCACACAGCTGACACATTCCGATTTCGGAGGAGCTCAAAGAAGAACAATTATTTCGAAGATTTTGGGTTTTTTAAAGGCAGGAGGATGCGCCAATATAAGTCAGAAAGATAGTTGATGACAGAAAGCAAAGCGAAAAGGCAGAGTTAAAGAGAGTGGCAGATTAGAAGTTACAAGCACGGAACTTCAAGAAGGTGGGGGAACTATTTTTTGCGAAAGACCCCCCCCCCCCCCCCCCCCCCCCCCCCCCCCCCCCCCTTCCTCCCCGTATCCCCACAGGAAACTCATTAAATCAATTATGTCTGCAAGCCTTCACACTTGTTGCAGTCATCTCAAGACTCAAGACTACTTATTATCTCAAACGTGAGATCATCTCTGCATGTGAAATACAGAGACCTTTCTTTTGGGGGTCAAAAAAGAAATTCAACTCTCATTATAAAATTGGTCAACAATACTTTTTATGATAAACACGTGTGCAGTTCTTGCTTTAACTTAGAAAAAAACAAATACATATATATACGTTTATACGTTTGTATATATATATATATAAGGGACGGTGAATGTAGTCTAAAGCTCTAAAAAAAAGAGTTGGGAAATGTGTAGGCGCAGGCCTACACAGTGGGGGTTTTTTCTCGCAAAAGCTGAAAGTTATCTGAATATCTATATAGATATAAAAATGTCCCCCATCCCTTGAGCCGGTTGGGGAGAAGCATCCCAACAGGAAACTCATTAAAAATCAATTATTATGTCTGCAAGCCTTCACACTTGTTGCAGTCATCTCAAGACTCAAGACTACTTATTATTTCTCAAACGTGAGATCATCTCTGCATGTGAAATACAGAGACCTTTCTTTTGGGGGTCAAAAAAGAAATTCAACTCTCATTATAAAATTGGTCAACAATACTTTTTATGATAAACACGTGTGCAGTTCTTGCTTTAACTTAGGAAAAAACAAATACATATATATACGTTTATACGTTTGTATATATATATAAGGGAAGACGGTGAATGTAGTCTAAAGCTCTAAAAAAAAAGAGTTGGGAAATGTGTAGGCACAGGCCTACACAGTGGGGTTTTTTTCTCGCAAAAGCTGAAAGTTATCTGAATATCTATATAGATATAAAAATGTCTGAAGAAATAAACCATTATCCATCAAGTCCTTGAGCCTAATCTTGGGGAGAAGCATCCAATGGAGTTCAACATAAAAAAGAAATTCAACTCTCATTATAAAATTGGTCAACAATACTTTTTATGATAAACACGTGTGCAGTTCTTGCTTTAACTTAGGAAAAAACAAATACATATATATACGTTTATACGTTTGTATATATATATAAGGGAAGACGGTGAATGTAGTCTAAAGCTCTAAAAAAAAGAGTTGGGAAATGTGTAGGCGCAGGCCTACACAGTGGGGGTTTTTTCTCGCAAAAGCTGAAAGTTATCTGAATATCTATATAGATATAAAAATGTCTGAAGAAATAAACCATTATCCATCAAGTCCTTGAGCCTAATCTTGGGGAGAAGCATCCAATGGAGTTCAACATAAATAGACTGTTCACTTAATATTTCAATCGTGGTCAGTTTCATACTTAATAAAGGCCTAATAAACAACGGTTTTTCAAAAACACTTTTTAATGGAAACGTTTTCGCATTTACTGAACAAAATAAACGTGCTGAACACATGAATAATTATTATTAAACATGTAATCAATAAACGATGATGTCGTTAAAAAAATAGTTAAAGGAATTGTTACAAAATAAACATGCTGAACAAATGAATAATTATTATACATGTAAACAATAAACCGTGACGTTTTTTTGTTTTTTTAACCCTTTCACCGCCAGCCATGTTTCAGCAAAAAATATCCATTAAACTTACCTGGGTAGAGAAACAAATCTGTCTGTAATATTGGGGAATCCTCTGTAACATATTTAATCTAAGGTCTATCCTTAACTCCCCAAATTAAGAGAACAAGGTCTTTGGATAACAGACCCTGATTTTATGCCTTTTAGTGACATTGGTGTTAAATCATTGTGGTGCTAAAATGCGACGTTGGCGGTGAAAGGGTTAAACCAGTTAATGGAATTGTTGATTGTCAGCATGTCACCAAGTTACCATGAGAAAATTCTGGAACAATGGCCGTGTCGTGGACCTATTCTCCATGCAGCCACACCAGTACATTAGTCCAAGTCTGTAACTTTTTAAACAAATATATAAACAAAAATGTATGACAACAACGTTTGAATAATAACCTATCTTACAAATTGATTTATAAAACACACATTCAACTGATACTAACGAAGATGAGGCAATCGTTTTTTTCTTGACGTTTTACTTTTTTAGAGTGGTCAAGGCAAATCCAAACATCAATTGTTACAACACGTTAAACAAAACACATTACAGCACATTTGGAGCCGAATCAGCTGATGCAGAAGACGGAATGTGTATCATCTGCATGTAGTTAGTGGACAGAGAGCTCACTTTTATTCTTCAGAAAAAACAACAACACGACAATCGTCTGAACAAAACGAATCTGCTACAGGTTTTGGAATGACGTAGTCATCCATTTTCCCACTCCGTCATGTTGTTTTCTTCTTCTTTCTTTTACAATTACAATGACAAGTTAGAAATCTTCCAATCCATAAGATGGCTGGGAGTCGTTTTCAGATGGTCCATTTACTTACTATGCGAAAAATCATAACTTGTATTTCAAAAAGGACTGAACAATTCGATGGCTTAGAGTCAAAACGGACTATCTAAAGAGAGTCCATCGACTTATTATTGATGCTATTGCAAAAAATAAGAACTTGTATTAAAAAAGACTGCAAATAATACAAAATGTGGATTATGCTTTTTATATTCCTGCAGTCTTTTTTTAAATTATAAACAACCTATTAGTTTTCACAATATGTTCAATAATACGTCAATGGACTATCTAAAGATAGTCCGTTTTGACTCCAAACCATCGATATTTTGTTAAAAAAAATTATAATCCCCATGTTTTATTTTTACAGCCTTTTTGTAAAAAAACAAAAAGATATTATTTTTCGCAATAATATCTCTGTTTGTGGACAACTTTAAGGGGCAGATTAAAGCCATCTGCTGGTAGTAATTGCACATGATGTTCTCAATAGAATCGTTTGGGTGCGATATCTTTCAGTATCTAGTTTTGTCTTTCTTTCAGTTGTCTCGCCGTTCCCTGCTTTGCCGTCAGTGTTTCTTACATGATTGTAATAACGGGCGTCAAAGATCCACCAGATCACGTGTCAAAATCACGGGTTTCAGGTGTTTTTCCTCTTATAGCTGGAAATAAATCTTGTTTTGACCAGGTCTCACTCCCTTATAAATGCCCCCAAATTCAAACCGAAACATACTTTTAAAGAGCAGCCTCAATTTGAAGTTGGGGACATGTGTATGTAGGTCACAGCTACCCAGAAAAAACCAAGGGTCTTAAAATCGTGATGCGTCAGTGTGTCTTTAAGGAAACTTCGTCAGCGGATACTGAAACTCCTCTGAATTGTTTCTCATATTACTATCTATTCTGTAATCGTCTCAATTGTTTCTCATATTACCATCGATTCTTTAATCGTCTCAATTGTTTCTCATATTACCATCGATTCTTTAATCGTCTCAATTGTTTCTCATATTACTATCTATTCTTTAATCGTCTCAATTGTTTCTCATATTACCATCGATTCTTTAATCGTCTCAATTGTTTCTCATATTACCATCGATTCTTTAATCGTCTCAATTGTTTTTCATACCATCTATTCTTTAATCGTCTCAAACGTTTCTCACAGCACCATCTATTCTTCAATCGTCTCAAACGTTTATCACATCACCATCGATTCTTTAATCGTCTCAAACGTTTATCACATCACCATCGATTCTTTAATCGTCTCAATTGTTTCTGATATCATCTATTTTTTAATCATCACAGTTGTTTTTATTACCATCTATTCTTTAATCGTCGAGGCCAATAAAATACCATGAGCAACACCACCACCAGTAGTAGCATTTCCTTCATTCCCGGGACCCCCAGCCCCGGCTCCGGCCCCGCCGGCCCCGTCAGAGTCCCCGTTCCCGGGAAGACTCCAGTAGAGTTGGGCGTGCTTCAGACGATACGAGGAGGCGGAGGAGGGGCTCTGGAGGTAGAACCAGTCCCGGAGGATCTTGCGGAACTCGGCGTTGAGGAGCCCGTAGAGGAAGGGGTTGACGGCGGAGTTGGACACCAGGACCCAGAAGGCGAGGTCCAGCACCCAGGGGCTGAGCGCCCCGGGGTGCCCCGCGCGGAGCACGGCAGTGACGGTGCAAGGCAGCCAGCAGAGGGTGAAGACGGTCACCAGGAGGCCCAGGAGGCGGGCCGCTTTCTTGTCCTGGCGCACCAGGAGCTCCTTGACCAGGTCTTCGCTCTGAAATTATAAACGAGGGGGGTGGGGTGGGGTGGGAAATTAATGGAGCTGCTTTAGTTCAGATGGAGTTACTGGGCCTTAGTTCTTGACACCAGGTGGGGTAGTGTATCGTTTTGTAAGCATTGGTTTTTTTGGGTCATTTCTCTCACTGTCTGTCTCTGTCTGTCTCTCTCTCTCTGTGTCTGTCTCTCTGTCTCTGTCTGTGTCTCTGTCTCTGTCTGTCTCTCTGTCTCTGTCTCTCTCTCTGTCTCTCTCTATGTCTGTCTGTCTGTCTCTCTCTCTGTGTCTCTCTCTCTGTCTCTCTCTCTCTCTCTCTCTCTCTCTCTCTCTCTCTCTCTCTCTCTCTCTCTCTCTCTCTCTCTCTCTCTCTCTCTCTCTCTCTCTCTCTCTCTCTCTCTCTCTCTCTCTCTCTCTCTCTCTCTCTCTCTCTCTCTCTCTCTCTCTCTCTCTCTCTCTCTCTCTCTCTCTCTCTCTCTCTCTCTCTCTCTCTCTCGCCGTGCCTAGGATATTTGCCCACTCTCTTAGTCAAAAGGACTTTGGGGGAAGGTCCCCAAAGACCAACTATTAGCTTTGGCAGCGGCACCTCAGGCCCGTGCAAGATAGGCATTACACCTAAACCAATTATTAGGCGCGGCATACTGCACTTTTTACCAGGCATACTATACTACACGAACCCTGCCCTGCATTCAAATGGCTGTTATCACTGGTTGACATTAGCCGGTAGTAAGGGCCAGTAGTAAATGAGAGCTGTGCAATAAATGGTTTTCAGCAGTAGTAGTACACTAGCGACCAAAAGTTAAGGCCCAGAAAGACAATCATCTCCGAAAATCATCACGAACTCAATAAAACGCACCCAGCTCAAAGCCAAGTGTATCTGAAAATGTTGACCAAATGACAACTTTTCCGTTGCCACTGGGATTAACGTGTGCTAAGTGCACGGGCACACGGGACCTCGGTTTGTCGTCTCATCCGAAAGACTCGGATTAAAGTAAGGGGTTTAAATACACTAGCGACCAAAAGTTAAGGCCCAGAAAGACAATCATCTCCGAAAACTCACGAACTCAATAAAACGCACCCAGCTCATAGCAAAACTGAATTTATTCTTTTAACATTAAGTGTATTCCAAACAAGAGGCAAAGCCTGCAAGGCTCACGTCTGATTTTTATTACTATAGCAGGCATGGGAATTCCCATGACAATTCCCATGCCTGTATAGAGAGAATACTGTTATGTAGACACTTGTGCATCTGAAAACAGAATTAATTTTTATTTAACTGTGTAAATTAAAATTATTTCTATGCACCCCTACCCCTTTCTTTAAAATTTAATTATATGTATGCGCATGTAACAGTGGAGCCCTATTTTTATTTTTGGCAAACAAGTAAAATTGAAAAGCATATTGACCAAGCTTTCAGAAAAAAACATAGTGACCAATCCCCCCCCCCCCCCCCCCCCCCCCCCCCCCCCCGCCGGCCTACAGACACCTGTAGTAGGCCTAGTCTTTGCCTGTGGGTCTAAGCCTCTTACTCTTAGAAAATTAATAATTGAAGTTGCGTGATCTGTTACTGTTTTAAACTGATCGTTCATGCGATGAAAACGTGTTCCACATCATCTACATTTCTGTAAGATATTTTATATTAGTCCTAATATTTTATTTTCGTTTCGTTAATTCTCTCTCCCCCCCCCCCCCCCCCCCCCACCCCCCCCCCCCCCCTCTCCTCCCCCCCCTCCCCCCTCCCCTCCCCCCCCCCCCCCCCCCCCCCCCCCTCTCTGCCACAAAGCAAAGGTCAAGGTCACAGCCAGCAAGTTCATCCATGTTTATCTTCCCCTGTACAGTCTTTGCTCGTGGTGATCAATCGTCTAGGACTAACAAAGGATTCGTACGTCGAA
Source organism: Phymorhynchus buccinoides (assembly GCA_017654935.2). Lineage (NCBI taxonomy): Eukaryota > Metazoa > Mollusca > Gastropoda > Neogastropoda > Raphitomidae > Phymorhynchus > Phymorhynchus buccinoides. The sequence continues at coordinate 32,993,167 of CM065695.1, read as the reverse complement.
GGCAGTGAAATCGACGAACCCTGGATTTTCCGTATATTTTTTTTCCAAGACTGAAATGAATGTGGGCTAAATGTTAAGTACGTCGTCTTGATTATGAGGTAAGGCATGGACTCTAGGCCTAGGCCTTGTTGCCGGAAGTGCAGTAGGCTAAGTTGTGCGCAGAGATGATGGGCAAATGAACACGAACAACCGTTACTCAAAGGCGCAAATAAAAGCTAAACAACCGGGCCGTCAACGCACACACTCGGTACATCCATTTGTTACAGAAAATATAAGTTGACGACGTTAAAATGTACCTATTTGTACACACCTGAAGTCTTGTGTTTCTTTTTAAAGAGCGTTTTTGTATATCTAATGGAGAGTCTTCTTTCCAGTATGTATAGATCTCCTACTCGGTACAACACAACAGTTACAACAAATGATTTTCTTTCTTTTGTTCCTTACCGATGTATCTGACTGCTTTGATCGCCATGACTTGAAGGCTCACGTCAAAATCAAGTATCCTGCTAACTTTAACCCTCTATCATCTTATGTTTTTTTTGAGAAAATGACAACGTTAAAAGTTTCAGTGGAGAGTGAGAGTCTTCTTTAGTTTGAAGAGTGTGACTGAGTCAAGGTTCAAGGTTGCACAACCTTATCTTTATTTTGTTCTTTATCAATGTATCTGACTGCTTTGATCGTCGTGACTTGAAGGCTCACGTCAAAATCAAGTATCCTGCTAACTTTAACCCTCTAACGCCTTATATGTTTAGAGAAAATGACAACGTTAAGGTTTGAGTTAAGGTTAAAGGTCGG
>CM065695.1:32979872-32982372 GCA_017654935.2 Phymorhynchus buccinoides | reverse complement strand
CAAAGGGAAAAGGCAGAGTCGAAGAGAGTGGTAGATTATAAACAAGTTACAAGCACATCACTTCCAGAAGGTGGGCAACTATTTTTTACGAAAGACCCCCCGGTATCCCCACAGGGGAGAGATTCGTGGAGGGGGTGAGGGTCGTCCAGCTCCCCGCATGGAGGCACGAGGCATCCACCCACTGCCCCAGACACTCGGAAAAGATCTCAATCACCAGCAAGATGGCTATTTTGGTTCCATCTTGCTATGCTCCACGTGAACTATTTATTGAAAAGAAACGTGTGTGCGTGTGTGCGTGCGTGCGTGTGTACGCACGCATGTTTGTGAAGCGAGCTCACAAACCACACATAATAAGTCGATGGCTTGGAGTCATTGACGTCCATTGACGTATTATTGAACATATTGTTAAAACTAATAACTTGTTTTTAAAAAAACTGCAGAAATATAAAAAGCATAATCCCCATTTGACATTATTTGCAGTCTTTTTTAATACAAGTTCTTAGTTTTTGCAATAACATCAATAATAAGTCAATGGGGACTATCTAAAGATAGTCCGTTTGGACTCTAAGCCATCGAAGTTACAACACTGTCGTCAGTTGTTGTTGTTTTTGTGCAAAACTTCGTGGCAGGCTTCTTTCTAACAGATCGAAGTGGGTGGCCTGATAAGAATAATTGACAAGGGGAAAACAAAAACACGCACACACAAAAAATAGCCACAAAACCGAATGGAGATGGAAACGAGAAAGACAGCGGAACCGCCATGTGGGAGATGGCTGTCAGGTTTTGAAGAGTCAACCACCACCTCTGCGACCTAAGAAACGGAAATAAAAGGGACATTTCAATTAGATGGAGAGAGAAAAAGAAAGATGGAAGAATTACCTACCCAACGGGAATGACAGTGTGGCGTGAGGAGCCAATCAAAACTGTTGAAGGTGAGCCGCGAGGGGAAGCTACTTTAGTGAGATCGGGGAACAAGGGAGTTAACTGATCTCACTTTGACTGATAACCGCTCTTCCTGGATAAGCTAGGAGCCAGCTGTCCTGTCTCCCTGCAACTCTCTCTCTCTCTCTCTCTCTCTCTCTCTCTCTCTCTCTCTCTCTCTCTCTCCACCCTTCCCCATCATCCACTTCATGTTCGTGTTTGCATAATGGCCTATGGATGATGTACATTAAACGCTCAGACTCAGAATCTCTCTCTCTCTCTCTCTCTCTCTCTCTCTCTCTTTCCAAAAGAAAGGTTGTCCTCTTTGCACCAGATTGAAAGTTCACAATAAAAGCAAACCAGCACTTAATTCAAAAGAAATGATGAAAATCATGTGTAAAATAACAAAAATAATAATGTTCTAAAATTACAATCCCTCGAAGAGAGTAGAAGAGATGGGATGTCATGTTGTATATATATATATATATATATATATATATATAAACGTACAAGAATTGAAGAAGAAAAAACAACCACACCATTAAACTTTCCTCTTATATATATATATAGTTTGCTTGAAAAAAACTTGTTTTGTGTCCAATATTTAAGTTTGTGAGCCTAAGAAAGAAACTGAATAACTTTAATTTTAACTTTAACAATTTATTCTGTGTTCTGAAAAGAATAAAAGAAAATAATGTGCTGATTTACTTTTTCTCCAAATGGGGGAGATAGACAATGCCTATGCAAAGACAGCTGTTTCGTCTTTGAGAAAGATTCTTCAGTCTGCATATCGGCCTGCAAAGTATGTCCACAGTGAACATTCAAACTGAGCTAGAAGACTTTCTACAAGAGAAAGGTTGTCCTCTTTGCACCAGATTGAAAGTCCACAATAAAAGCAAACCAGCACTTAATTAAAAAGAAATGGTAACAATCTTGTGTAAAATAACAAAAATAATAATGTTCTAAAGTTACAATCCCTCGAAGAGAGTAGAAGAGATGGGATGCCATGTTGGTGGATCCAGTGAAGGATTCAATAAGGGAGGTCATAGAAATCGTAGTAAACACCAACATACTCCCGGTGAGGAGGAATGTAGAGAGGTGTGCCTGGATCAGGTAGACTGATGCGCTTTCCTTCTTCCAAGTATAATATAAAAACGTACAAGAATTGAAGAAGAAAAAACAACCACACCATTAAACTTTCCTCTTATATATATATATATATATATATATTGCAGGCCGATATGCAGACTGAAGAGTCTTTCTCAAAGACGAAACAGCTGTCTTTGCATAGGCATTGTCTATCTCCCCCATTGGGAGAAAAAGTAATCAGCACATTATTGTCTTTTATTCTTTTCAGAACACAGAACAAATCGTAAAGTTAAAATTAAAGTTATTCAGTTTCTTTCTTAGGTTCACAAACTGATACATTGGACACAAACAAAGTTTTATTAAAGCAAACTATATATATAAGAGGAAAGTTTAATGGTGTGGTTGTTTCTTCTTCTTCAATCCTTGTACGTTTATATATATATATATATATATATACTATTATATATATGTCTTTTAGGTTTTGAAATTA
>CM065695.1:32972372-32974872 GCA_017654935.2 Phymorhynchus buccinoides | reverse complement strand
CCTCCTCCTCCTCCTCCTCCCCCGACCGCCGCCAGCCTGTTCCCCATCCCCGAAAACGCATCGTAGGTGGACACCCTTCTGAACGAATAGTGCCACCTGGAGACAGTCTGCTGGGAGGGATAATACACTGACCCAACACCGCTTCCAAATTTGGTCACCACGGGCGGAAGATGTCCCGTGAAAGCTAGCGTGTGACGTCGACCCGCACGCGCAGCGTGAAGCAGCCTCTGTCTCTGCTCTGAAGATCGGAGTTCCACGGTAGAAGTCTCCCCGTTGCTGCAACCATTTTCTCCCGCCGTAGTAGTTGCCGCGCCGTTGTTGTTGTTGTTATTGTTGTTGTTGTTGGGCGAGCTCTCGGACTCTGACGACGATTTACGGAATGGTAGGAGGTAGTTTTCGTTGACGCTCAGCGAGCGTCGGATCTTGATGCTCTTCCGTCGCGTGATCTTGAAGTAGAGCGAGCAGTTGAGCACCCAGAGAGCCAGTAACGGGAAGATGTACAACACCACGGAGGACGTCAGCATGTAGGTGAAACTCGCGTGGTAAGGCAGCTCGCAACGTCTTCTTCCTTCTTCTTCTTCTCCTTCTTCTTCTTCTGCCGGGCTTAACATTCTGGGAGCTAAAAGATGACCCGAACCTAGATCTAAAGAGATCGATTTTCTTTCCGAGACTAATACCATCGAAGACTTCGAAATCGTCGTCGTTGTTGTCAACGCTGACAACAAAACCGACGAGGAGAAGTTCGACGACAACGACACGAGTTTCATAGGAGAAGAACCCTCCTTAGCTGCCGTACCTAAACCCAACCCTTCCAAGTTTCTACTAGACGAAGAATACTGATGCGGCAGCTCGTGGTTGTCATGCACGAGGTAGTCCCAGAGAAGCACGGGCGGCACGTGCAGAGCGAAGCTGAGGATCCAGACGAGGGTGACCGCCACGGCGGCCAGCTGCTTGCTCTGACGGACGCGGTAGGTGAAGGGGTAGTGGATGGACCACCAGCGGTCCAGGGACACCAGCAGGATGCTCAGCAGGGACACGTAAAGCAGCGAGCAGCGCACCGTCTGGTACAGGTGGCAGGGCAGGCCTTGGAGGGCCCAGCGAGGCTCCATCTGTTACGACAACAAAACATGAAAGTGACGTGGGGTTGTTGTTTTTTGTTGATGTTGTTAACCCTTTCGCCGCCAGCCATTTTTCAGCCAATAAATACCATTAAACTTAACTGGGTAGAGAAAATAAAATACCTGCAATATTGCGATTTCCTCTGCCACATATATAACATTAGGTCTATCCTTACCTCCCAAAATTAAGAAAATAGGGTCTTTGGATAACAGGCCCTGATTTGATGCCTTTGATAGGGGAAGACGGGGTAAAAAGCGCATGGGCGGGTAAGAAGCCCACCCCAATTATCTCATGAAATAAAGAAAATTTCAGTCAAATTTGCCCATGAGACGAATGCTAGACATTAACGCTCGTCTCATGGGCAAAATGAAACTGAAATTTGCTTCATTTCATGAGATAATTGGGGTGGGCTTCTTACCCGCCCATGCGCTTTTTACCCCGTCTTCCCCTACCATTGTGGTGCTAAAATTCGACATTGGCGGTGATAGGGTTAAAAGAAAATCCAGCATAAACGAATATAATATTGCAATCTTCAGTGCCTGTTTGTTCTTTTCTTCATGAGCTTATCTATGATTATCCCTTCGTAGTATCTTATGAACCCAGGCACATAATTACAGTGGAACCTCCCATATAAGACCTTCAAAAAGCATCCAAAATGAGGTCATATAAGGGGGTGGGGGTCTTATAAAGAGGTAATTTTAATACTTACAAAGAAAGGGCAATGTCTCAGAGAAGTAGGTCTTACGTGGGAGGGAGTCATATAATGGGAGGTCTTATAAGGGAGGTGCCACTGTATTCGCTTTAAATGTTTAGGGTGGTGTGATACCTGAAAGCTGATGTGTACTAACAATTCACAAAAGGAAATGTTCGCAAATAGCCCAGGGACATCATGTCGCGGTTTGCGCGAGTGACCTTTCATTAATTTGTATGTTTTGTCCTACTTTTTCCATGGGGGACAATCCCGATTTTGTGGTAAAATTAAGACATTCTATTTTCTCCCGAAAATCGTCTATTAATCAAACGTTGCGGGGGACAACATTGTTCCGCACTCGTTGATACTTATTAATGTCATTGAAAACCGAACACACACGCTTGTAATAGGCCTAGCCTACACAATGCATTCAGCCTTAAAGGTGGACCCTGACGGATGAGTTTTTTGCAAGAAACACGTCGAGATCACCAGAAAGACAGCCTTTTCAAGGATCGGAGCACTCACTTTGCTCTGGTTTCCTAGAAATTAAATCGTCAAAACGGCGATTCCTCCTTGGCGGAGATGCCGGAGAGAGTAACCATTTTGGATGAGGTGGGTGGAGGTCACTCATTGTGTTTGAAGCGTTTTTGTGCTTTGTAGTGCATTAAAAAAAAATGGAACTTTTTTTTT
>CM065695.1:32962372-32967372 GCA_017654935.2 Phymorhynchus buccinoides | reverse complement strand
TCTTTGATTAACCAAACTTCCTTTGGAGGCTTACCAGTTTGTTCTGTGTTGTGTGTTGTTTATGTGTAACATATTCAACGTTAGAAGGCTATGCCACTACAATGCCACTATCGGATAGATGCTGATTTGTTTTGTAAGTCGTCCTCTCCACCATTTCTTGATGCGTACTGTGTGGGTGGTAGAGGGTCATAAAGGCGAACTTGGTACATTCTTTTTTTTCCTTTCTTATACTAATACGATTGTGGCGGTACCATAGCCGATGAGGTTTAACCGAGGCGTGGTTACCGCTACACCTATCTGTATTGTTAAAAAAATAAATCGGGACTTTACTGGAGTTGCACTGCCTCCGGGCATTGCCTCCAGTATTGTTCCAACCATCTTTGTATTTACAAATGTCCCATGTGTGTCTGTTCCAGACCGAGAGGACGTAAAGCACCATTTTTCATTCATTCATTCATTCTTTTTCTTCTTTTTACATATTTTAATAATCTGTATCGTTAAAAATTCGGGACTTTCCTGGAGTTGCACTGCCTCCGGGCATTGCCTCCAGGATCGTTCCCACCATCTTTATATCTCCTAATGTCCCATATGTGTCTGTTTCAGACCGGAGGACGCTAAATGGATTTGTATTCATCATTATTCTTCTTTAAGAATGATGCTTTGTTTGTCTCACTTTGGCTCTGACCCACGCACTTCTAGGTGATTGGTATTTGGTATTTGGTATATTCTAGTCACAGAGACTTATCTCTGTGAAATTCCCCCAGGATAGCGTGTCGCGCAAGTGCAGCGCCTACCCAATTTTTATTATTATTTTTTAAAGAGAGTATAATTATTCACCCTTTTTGTTCAATTTCTATATATATCCAATGTCTCACCTGTTCTAAGGTGGCCAGAGGCAGAGTCAGCCCAATGCCCAGGTCAGCAGCGGCCAGGCTGGCCACGTAGATGTTCTTGCAGCGCCGGACGTTGCGCCGGAGCACGAACATGGTCAGCATGGCGCCGTTGGACACCACCGTGAGCACCCCCAGACCCACCAGCACCACCCCCAGCCCCCACACCGCCAGGAAGCGCTGCAGAGGAGGACCACCACCCAGGTCGTCTTCCCCCCCTCCCGGGACTCCTTGATGACCACTTCCTCCAGAGCTTCGAGGGAAGTGGTCAGCAGGAAGGTGTTCAGAGAAAGCGTGGTGGTGGTTGTTGTTGTAAGAGTTCTCTGAAGGTCGTAGATTGTCCGTTTGAAGGAAGTGCGTTAGTTGATGTTCGTCGTGGAGGGTGAAATAGGACATTGTTGTTGTTGTTGTTGTTGTTGTTGTTGTTGTTGTTGTTGTTAATATTAGTATTGTTGGTGTTGTAATAACAGTCCTGGCGATGATTGCAGATTGTCCGTTTGAAGGGAGTGCGCTAGTTGAGGTTCGTCGTGGAGGGTGAAATCGGACATTATTGTTGTTGTTGCTCCTCTTGTGATTGTTGTTGTTGTTGTTGTTGTTGTTAGTATTAGTATTGTTGGTGTTGTAATAACAGTCCTGGCGATGATTGCAGAGTGTCCGTCTGAAGGGAATGCCTTGGGTGAGGTTCGTGTAAGGTGATATCCGTCATCGTTGATGTTTCCGTCGATGTTGTTATTATTGTTGGTGTTGTAGCAGTGGTTTTGGTGATGATGATGATGATGATGATAACCGTTTCGTCCTTTTCAGCCCATTGTCGTTGCTGGATAGTGGTCATGGCTGGGTGGGTAAAGAAAGACAAGCACATTTTCTGATCTTCACACTTTTAGTTTTTTTTAAAAGACATAGTTTCTGGGGGAATAACAAAGAGGTAATGAGAACCACGACCCATAATCTGATCAGTTTAAGATGCATAGCATAGGGTTCTCTTTACATATTCTGTTTACAACTGCAACATTGTCATACTGTTTATTGTTACAGTTGAAATTGTGGAAAAGACTTTTTTATGAATACGTCAAACTATTTACAAAAATCCCTGATTTGTTCTCTTCACTTCATAGTGGTTTTATAATTATGTTCCTGCCTTTCGATCTTGCTTTATCGTGTTGTTTTTATCAGGAAAAAACTGTTGTCGATCTGTGGACCCAGCACCACGAAAGGGACATTAAGTATCCAATTGACCATTCTAAGAAAGTTATACATTTAAAAATGTCCGACAATTCTCTTTCAAATGATACAATAACGATTCGTGTATCTTTATTCGTTCTAGAGCTATGAGCATTTAACTCATTGACTGCCACCAACGTATTACATACTGACCTGATGACATCACTGATGATGTTATTAGGTGAAGAGGAATAACCCTGATATGCTGGCGTTTGCTCTAACAGCGTCAAGAGAGTTACATCCCCAGACCATTTTGCCAGATTGGCTCTATCAGTTGTCTTTTTTTATGGCATTATTTGCCCACTGATTTTTTTCTTTAATTTTCTCTGGCAGTCAAGGGGTTAAAGTTAGTACGGTGAGTGTCGGCCATTTTGACAAAACACACCCTAAAGTCTAGCCTAGCTGAAGAACATGCACTGACCTACTCGTTTTAAATCACTTATAAGACCACTTAGAGACCGTATTAAACATTGTCCTTTATACATATCAAAAATACGATGTTAGAGAATACAGAAATACCCATAACTCAAAATTGACCCAAAAAAATAGATTTTCGACTTTCCCAGCCTGTTGTGGTGAGAAACTATCCCAGCGACTTAATGTCCCTTTCGTGGTGCTGGGTCACATAGGGTAGGACGGGGTAAAAAGCCCATGGGCGGGTAAGACGCCCATGCCAAGTAGCTCATGAAACGAAGCAAATTTCAGTCACATTTTGCCCATGAGACGAGTGTTAATGTTTAGCGTTCGTCTCATGGGCAAAATTTGCCCTGAAATTTGCTTCATTTCATGAGATGATTGCCATGGGCTACTTACCCGCCCATGGGCTTTTTACCCCGTCTTCACCTATTTATTCTGAAATCCCAGTTTTGATTGAAATACATCATACTGAAAGAAGACACACATACCTTAATAGACGTTGAAAGTTTGCCTGCGTGCGGCTTGTCATCACATGCTTCATTGCTTGGTCAGAATGTTTTTTTCGTTCAACCACCGAGCGATTAAAGATACCACAAAGTAAAAGCACTGTTCACTCAGCTGTATTTGTACAGCTTTCCACTAATTTCAGGTGTAAGAGAAAAAAGACCAAAAAAAACATCCCTCAAAACTAAGAAAACCAACGGCAGAGCAAGAAGAGATTAGGAAAGCAAAAACAAACCAGCGTGTTTGCACGTCAAAATATTTCCTCCGCAAACGTCTTACTTTAAACAAGTGACGAGATGAAGACCAGGAAACACGCCCCCTTCGCAAACGCTGGCACGCGGTACTCTCAAGAGTCTTTGAGAGTCAGGCCCTCAGTCAATCGCCAGACCGCTTCCACTCCCCAGCAGCAGACACACACTCTCCAGGTACTAATCTCTTCTGGCACCCTGCTACTTGTTCTGCGGAATTGGCAGAAACTGTCTCTTCGATTAGCCTAGAGGACCCCATCTCTCTCTCTCTCTCTCTCTCTCTCTCTCTCTCTCTCTCTCTCTCTCTCTCTCTCTCTCTCTCTCTCTCTCTCTCTCTCTCTCTCTCTCTCTCTCTCTCTCTCTCTCTCTCTCTCTCTCTCTCTCTCTCTCTCTCTCTCTCTCTCTCTCTCTCTCTCTCTCTCTCTCTCTCTCTCTCTCTCTCTCTCTCTGGGATGTTTTTTGCATGCTTTATATTACTTTGTATGTGTTTATTTTCGTTTTCCATTTTCTACTTTTATATATGTATTCTGTCCAGAGGGCTGGATGTAAAAAAGCATGTTATTGCTTACTCTATTACCCTCTATAAATAAAATATCAATCAATCAATCTCTCTCTCTCTCTCTCTCTCTCTCTCTCTCTCTCTCTCTCTCTCTCTCTCTCTCTCTCTCTCTCTCTCTCTCTCTCTCTCTCTCTCTCTCTCTCTCTCTCTCTCTCTCTCTCTCTCTCTCTCTCTCTCTCTCTCCCCTCAAATTCGTTCTTTAGGCCTACCAGTACCTCAGCCAGAATATGATTCTCAACATTTCTCACGCGCCTATTATATGAAGCGCCAGGTTTTCTAGTTGGTTGGGGTCTCAATAAGTGTGCAAGCCATCGCGCGCGCGCACGAGAGAGAGAGAGAGAGAGAGAGAGAGAGAGAGAGAGAGAGAGAGAGAGAGAGAGAGAGAGAGAGAGAGAGAGAGAGAGAGAGAGAGAGAGAGAGAGAGAGAGAGAGAGAGAGAGCGCAAATTAATGATGATAATGTATGTTTTGCCTCCGGGGTTGCCGCACGGGCGCGTGCGGAATTGTGGGAGGTTGGCTTTTGATGATAATACACGGTCGATGACAGGCCCTAAGAATACGAAGTGAGGAAAATATTGGAAGAATGTTTGAAAACGTGCAGAAAGCAGATTTTGGGGGGTGTTCGTACTGAATGGCAAGAAGATGTTAAATGGGATTCCAACCACAGACGTAAAGTGATTCCAACCAGTGTCTTCAGACGAAGGCATTTGTCTTGTTACTGTATGAATGGTCGAATATGTCTTCCTCTGTCTGTCTGTCTGTCTGTCTGTCTGTCTGTATGTATCTCTCTGTCTCTGTCTCTGTCTCTGTCTCTCTCTCTCTCTCTCTCTCTCTCTCTCTCTCTCTCTCTCTCTCTCTCTCTCTCTCTCTCTCTCTCTCTCTCTCTCCTCTCTCTCTCTCTCTCTCTCTCTCTCTCTCTCTCTCTCTGTCTCAGGGATCTCTGTCTCTCTCTCTCTATACCTATCTCATTACTCTCTCTCTCTCTCTCTTCTCTTCGTTCTCTCTCGTTCTGTTTCAGGGATGGGTGTAAAACTGTATTTATACCTATCTCATTACCCTGTATAAATACAATTTCGTTCGTTCGTTCGTTCGTCGAATATGAGTCCTCCTCTCTCTCTCTCTCTCTCTCTCTCTCTCTCTCTCTCTCTCTCTCTCTCTCTCT
>CM065695.1:32949872-32952372 GCA_017654935.2 Phymorhynchus buccinoides | reverse complement strand
CAATGCGAGATAAGGGGGGGGGGGGGGGGGGGGCGAGCAACAAAACAATTGGAGAAGACGTTTGAGGTTAGGTGTCTGCCGTTGAAGAATGAAGTAGGGGCAGATTATCTCAATGCAGCAATACCAACGACAACAGAATACTTGATGGCAGTGACGGGTTGGTGCGGAAAAGAGAGCAGGCAAAAAGTAGAATCAAGGACAGATGGAGAGAGAGAGAGAAGAAGAAGAAGAAGAAGAAGAAGAAGAAGAAGAAGAAGAAGAAGAAGAAGAAGAAGAAGAAGAAGAAGAAGAAGAAGAAGAAGGAAGAAGAAGAAGAAGAAGAAGAAGAAGAAGAAGAAGAAGAAGAAGAAGAAGAAGAAAAAAAAAAAAAAAAAAAAAAAGAAGAAGAAAGAAGAAGAAGAAAGAAGAAGAAAGAAGAAGAAGAAGAAGAAGAAAGAAGAAGAAGAAGAAGAAGAAGAAGAAGAAGAAGAAGAAGAAGAAGAAGAAGAAGAAGAAGAAGAAGAAGAAGAAGAAGAAGAAGAAGAAAGATTGATTGATTGATTGATTGATTGATTGATTGAACTTTTTAATGGGTAAAGATTTAGGCATATTGAATGCCTTTTTAACAAATCCGCCCAAGAAGAAGAAGAAGAAGAAGAAGAAGAAGAAGAAGAAGAAGAAGAAGAAGAAGAAGAAGAAGAAGAAGAAGAAGAAGAAGAGAAGAAGAAGAAGAAGAAAAATTGATTGATTGATTGATTGAACTTTTTAATGGATAAAGATTTAGGCATATTGAATGCCTTTTTAACAAATCCGCCCAAGAAGAAGAAGAAGAAGAAGAAGAAGAAGAAGAAGAAGAAGAAGAAGAAGAAGAAGAAGAAGAAGAAGAAGAAGAAGAAGAAGAAGAAGAAGAAGAAGAAGAAGAAGAAGAAGAAGAAGAAGAACACACACACACACACACACACACACACACACACACACACACACACACACACACACACACACACTCACCCTGTGCCCCCCCCCCCCCTAAAAAAAATGATTTTTTTTTTAATTGGATAGGCGCTGCACTTGTGGCGACGCGCTCTCCGGAGGAGAGCAGCCCGATTTTCACAGAGATAAGTCTCTGTGACAAGAATATACCAAATACCAAATACCAAACTGATTACATCAGTTTGCAGATTAATAAACAATAGGTTTTGAGCGAACGCGAGATGCTATATATTTCTCTTTGGCCATGGTAAAGGTCTCTGTACACGCGAACATTTTTCACTTCCCCCCATGGCAACACAGTGATATGCCAGTATACTCGTATGAGTGGCTATCGCTGTGTTGCCTTGGGGAAAAGTGAAAAATGTTTACGTGTATTGAGACCATAGAAAGTTGCATTGATCATTATGTTGTTTATCTTACAAAGTATGACTGACTTCCATCGATTGTAAAATATGATGCAGCCTGTTGCTAGTACTGTCTATATGACATTGTGTTGAGTGCTCTTACAAGCCTCGGCTTGGTGTATTCCTGTCTATAGGGGAAGACGGGGTAAAACGCTCATGGGCGGGTAAGAAGCCCATGCCAATTATATCATGAAATAAAGAAAATTGCAGTCAAATTTGCCCATGAGACGAATGCTAAACATTACCACTCATCTCATGGGCAAAATGTGACTGCAAATGTGACCCGCCCATGGGCTTTTTACCCCGTCTTCACTCTCTATATATTTTTTTTTGTTTTTTTTTTGTTGTTGCTGCAAAAGTGTGTTAATAAAACATTTGTTTAAACCAGACCATAATCTAATCGATATCCTATTGACAGGCTAGCAATTATCAACGCGCTTGTACCCTTGACAGGCTAGAAATGACCGACTAGCAGAGTAGAACCACTAAAGGACAATATCATCCTATACGATCAGTTTTACTCTAGGGTGTAGGGTGGCACAGAGGTATCGCGTTCGCCTCGTGTCAAATAAACCCGAGTTCGAACCTGGGTTCTACAGGGGACTGTTCCTCTCACTTTGCACTAGGCCTTACGGTCTTGAACGTGGAGTCTGTTGGATGAGACGATAAACCGAGGATCCCTTGTGCCCATGCACTTAGCACACGTCCAACCCAGTGGCAACGAAAAAGTTGTCATTTGGTCAAAATGTACCCACCCACCACCCCTTTTCCTTCCTCACCAGTCACACAAAAATCGCATGCCAAAAACAATTGGGTGGCGCGCCTCTGGCTGCGACGCCCTCTCCAGGTGGGAGCAACCCGAATTTCACAGAGACGCCTCTGTGACTATGAAGTACCTAATACCAAACAATAAATGGTTGAATGCGAGCCATATAAAGCTGAAATAGATTTTCTGGCTAAGACGCAAGGATTTTTTTTTTTTGGTTTTTTTTTGGGGGGGGGGGGAGGGGAGGGGAAGGGGTTATTATTATCCATGGAATGGTTTCTGCTTTCTCCCCACATCCCCAAACCTATGCCCTCTCCGTTTCTCTCCCAGGGCATGTAGGGGAAGACGGGGTAAAAAGCGC
>CM065695.1:32934872-32939872 GCA_017654935.2 Phymorhynchus buccinoides | reverse complement strand
GAGTTCTGATGAAATACTACTGACTAAATGAATCTGATGAAATCTTACTACGTTCGTTCGCTATATTCACACAGACCCCAGTACACACATCTGGTTAAAAAAATGTCTGATATACAGAATCACGAATATTTCATCAGATTCGTGTATGTGTATTGCTACAAATATAGCGAATTAAACTAGTAGGATTTCATCAGGTTCATGTAGACGGTAGCATTTCCTGAGAACCATGCCTCACGAAGGACACTGGTTGGATTCTGAGCCGCGCGACTGCGGTTGAACAGGTGGGTCGGACCCTTAACGCTCATCCCTATGTTTTGTGCTCTTGAGATTAAAGAGTCAGAAATAAGCACACAACACAGGTAGGTCAGCCACAGCTGAAACTAAGACAAGACCACCTGTAGTCTAACATTTTCCCCACCCACCACCCCACACCCATCTGGCGTTCAAGAAAGAGTTAGGCTCGGTGTACATCTTGTGTCCTGGCTAATGCAAGGCATCTGTTTTGTTTCATTCTGTATTTTTCTCACACCTGCTACCATGTCATTCACACCGACTGGCGTGCGTTGTGTACGCATTTGGTCCGCTGTCGCCCATGTTGTTTGGGTCTTGGGGGAGGGAGACCAAAAGAAGCAGACCTGCTTGTGTGCATAACCTGTCAGCGAGTCAAAAGCAACAAGGCGTGTGCTATCTTTCACCCGATTATCAAACATGCTGGGTCCTGGGTAGAACACAGATGGACACCGAGCTTTAGAGATACAAAAACTGTCTTCCGGTAAAAGAACTAAACAGGAAGTGGTCAGTCCAAATAAGACGCCCACTACATGTATACAGTTTCTTGTTCTTTCTCTTTCCTTCTATTCTACATAATAAGAAATACAACCTGGGTAAGGTGGGATAAGACCTTTACTGTAGCTTCCTTCTATCATTCTTGGTGGTTGAAAGTTATCTATGCCCTTTGCGTTAACCGTTTACTGTTTACAGAAAAGAGTGTTCAGAAGCGGATTATGGGCGGCGGGGGGAGGTGGGGGGGGGGGGGGGGGGGGGGGGGTTACAGGGGTTCTTTGACATACTGCACCCTTCCAAAACGAAGAGATCAACAAAACGAAAGGAAGAAAAAGAGAAAAAAAGAGCGGAACATGTAATTTTGTTTGTTTGTCGATCGCCGATCACACTTGGAGTCCAGATCTTGAGACGAAATTGGCGGTCCTCTGCAGGGCGTCCACAGACCCGTACAGCTTGTCTTGAAGGGGTTCCAGCGTTGGCCAGATCTTCTCCCTCAGCAGCCGGCGGCTCCCACGGTCCTACAGAATGTGGGAGCTGTGTCCTGCTCTGCTTCTCCGCAGGGACACACGGGGGACGGCACAGCATGCATAACATCTTCCTGAGCAGATGCTGGTTCAGTCTGTTGTGCCCTGTCCTCGGGCGGAAGATGACCACCTGCTGTGATCTGGGTAGCTGGAAAACGTAATTACTTGCCTTCTCCCACGAAAGGCCTTCGTTGCATATTTCGCTCTCAAATTATTGTCAGCTTCTGGGAGAGTGGCTGGATGGGGGTGGGGGGATGAAATCGAGCACTTGCCCTCCCCCCCCCCCCCCCCCCCCCCCCCCCCCCCCCCCCCCCCCCCCCCCCCCCCCCCCCCCCCCCCCCCCCCCCCCCCCCCCCCCCCCCCCCCCCCCCCTCCCCCACGACTAACTGATCCGCTCCTAGTGGGGCTTTTTTTAATAGTAAGAACACTGTTTCTAATGAGGAGATTAGACTTGAAGCAGGGAGATGATGATGGAGCCGGGGACTGAGATGCGTAGCAAGCTTAATCTTAATATGTGGTATCAGTGGATTTTGAGTCTGTGAAAGATATGTGTGTACGTGGGTGTGGTAGGTGTGTGGGTGTGTGGTGGTGTGGTGTGGTGTGGTGTGGTGTGGTGTGTGTGTGATGTGGTATGGTGTAGTGTGTGTGTGTTGTAGTGTGGATGTGTATGTGCGCGCGTCAGTGTGTTTGTGTGTTTATGCATGCATGAGTGCATGTGTGTGTGTGTGTGTGTGTGTGTGTGTGTGTGTGTGTGTGTGTGTGTGTGTGTGTGTGTGTGTGTGTGTGTGTGTGTGTGTGTGTGTGTGTGTGTGTGTGTGTACGTGAGTACGTTTCTGTCTGTCTATGTGTGTGTTATCGTAAGTGATTATGAAAATGTACATACTTATGAAATGGTCTACCCACCACGAATTACTAGCTAACGTGTTCTCACCATCAATATTTGTGCTTAACTATATCATCACTCCCTTTATCAAAGCACAAGCGCTACTTCGTCTAAAAGAGGATACTGTCCCATTCATAATATCATACTTTGGTCTTCTTGGGTGTCCATGCCTGTAGCTTATCTTCTTTCAATCCCCCCCCCCCCCCTCTCTCTCTCTCTCTCTCTCTCTCTCTCTCTCTCTCTCTCTCTCTCTCTCTCTCTCTCTCTCTCTCTCCTCTCCATGCTATGGACAAAAGTCTTGAGCATTACAAATTGTCAAGTGTCAAGTCAAGTGTCTCTCTGTCTCTCTGTTTCTCTTTCTCTGTCTGTCTGTCTGTCTGTCTGTCTGTCTCTCTCTCTCTCTCTCTCTCTCTCTCTCTCTCTCTCTCTCTCTCTCTCTCTCTCTCTCTCTCTCTCTCTCTCTCTCTCTCTCTCTCTCTCTCTCTCTCTCTCTCTCTCTCTCTCTCTCTCTCTCTCTCTCTCTCTCTCTCTCTCTCAGTCTCTCTCTCACATGCACACACACACACACACACACACACACACACACACACACACACACACACACACACACACACACACACACACACACACACACACACACACACACACACACACACACACACACACACACACATATATACACACACACACACACACACACACACACACACACACACACACACACACACACACACACACACACACACACACACACACACACACACACACAATCGAGCAAACACGTGCGCGCGCGCATGTACGTGCTCAAAGAAGGAAATGAAAATAAACCATCCAAACATCAAGAACATAACAACAACAACAACTACACAGCAACAACAACAACAACAGCAACGACAACAGCATCAACAACACCAACCTCATCACCAATACAGCCTGCAACAGCCTGCAACAGAGAACTAAGACGAAGAAAAAAAGACGACGAAGAAGAAGAAGGAAAAGAAGAATCTTGGTTACAAAAAAAATCACTATTCAAAACATACAAGAGAAGTAACAGATTGCTACTAAGCGGTTAGTGCAGTTCGCACGTGGGTTTCTGGCATAGTAGCAGCTTATCGCTATCTCACAGGGTCAGCCCATGTTTGCCCCGTCCCGTTTGTGCCCCGTCCCGTTGTTGGCCCGTCCCGTTGTTGCCCCGTCCCGTTGTTGCCCCGTCCCGTTGATGCCCCGTCCCGTTGGTGCCCCGTCCCGTATTTGTCTTCTTCTTCCAGTAATGTCCACCTGCCGTTCATTGGCAATTGTTGACATATGTAGGGGTTCAAAAACGAAGATGCGCAGCACAGTATGAGATAGGATTTGAGAAATATATTAGATAACAGAAAAGCGCTTGTTGTTTACAATGATATTGACAACTCAACTCAACTCAACTTTTATTTTGTCCTCATAAAAACAAGGATAATTTTCCTGCGGACACGTCATGTGTACACACAAGAAACCAAACAATTTATAAAAGAACAAAATAAATTGTAATTACATGCTTTAAAAGTTTATTTCACACTTCACACGCCCCGCTTGCGCGCTCACTTTCATACCACCCTCCACCCTTCCCACCAACATCCCACCTCATCACAGGGCTTTGGCAATGAAACATTATAGACCCTGTTTAAACAATCAAACCAAAACATATCTCTCTCTCTCCACCTCTCTCTCTCCATGACTCTCTCTCCCCCTCTCTCCCTTCTCCTGTCCCTCCCTCCTCCCACCCCTCTACTCTTCTCGCTCCATCCCCTCCCCCCGTCTCTCCCTCACCCTCTCCCACCATCTACCCCCTTTCTCCAAATCCACCTTTCGCTTCCGCAGTAATACAGGATATTCACAGGATATATCCAAGTGTACCCATATGCCATCTCTATGTGTTCCCATCTCTATGTGTTCCCATCTCTATGTGTCTCCATCTCTATGTGTTCCCATCTCTATGTGTTCCCATCTCTATGTGTTCCCATCTCTATGTGTTCCCATCTCTATGT
Organism: Phymorhynchus buccinoides; assembly: GCA_017654935.2. NCBI lineage: Eukaryota > Metazoa > Mollusca > Gastropoda > Neogastropoda > Raphitomidae > Phymorhynchus > Phymorhynchus buccinoides. The sequence goes on along the minus strand of CM065695.1, from coordinate 32,935,658 downwards.
GTCTCCATCTCTCTGTGACCCATATCTGTGTGTCTCCATCTCTATGTGTCTCCATCTCTATGTGTTCCCATTCCCATCTCTATGTGTTTCCATCTCTCTGTGACCCATATCTGTGTGATTATATGCCCTTCTCTGTGATTGTATCTCCTCGTCGCTGCATGTCCCCTATTGATGTGTTTCCCCATATCTATGTGGGGTCTAGGCCACTTCACCCCCCCCCCCCCCCCCCCGGACATTTGCCCGGGACACTTCCCCCCTGCCCCCCCTCTCCCCCCCGGCCATTTGCCCCCCAGACCATTTGCCCCCCGGCCATTTGCCCCCCAGACCATTTGCCCCCCGGCCATTTGCCCCCCAGTCCATTTGCCCCCCAGTCCATTTGCCCCCTGGTCACTTGCCCCCTGGTACTTTTGCCCCCCGGACACTTGCCCCCCAGACACTTGCCCCCCGTTCCTGGCGGACATTTCCCCCCTGGACCCCCCCCCCCCCCCCCCCCCCACTGTGAGTGTGTACGTGTGTGTGTTTTTTTGTGTGTTTGTTGTGTTTGTGTGCGTGTGTGTGTGTAGGTGTGTGTGTGTGTGTGTGTGTGCTTTGTCTATGTCTATGTCTAACCTGTCCGCCTGTCTGTCTGTCTGTCTCTCTCTCTCTCTCTCTCTCTCTCTCTCTCTCTCTCTCTCTCTCTCTCTCTCTCTCTCTCTCTCTCTCTCTCACTCTCTCTTGCCCCGGAGTGTGTGTGCGTGCGCATACGTGTGTACGTATGTCTGTGAGCGCACATGCATGCACATGTGT
>CM065695.1:32914872-32929872 GCA_017654935.2 Phymorhynchus buccinoides | reverse complement strand
AATAATACAGATAAGTGTAGCAGTTAACCAAGCCTCGGTTAAACCTCATCGGCTATGGTGCCGCTACAAGATTATTGGAGTAAATCTTCTTTTTTTTCAGTGTTCTTTTTTTCTCTCTTTATAGCCTTCTGCCCCTACTCTCTCTCTCTCCCTCTCTTGTTGACTTTATGAAAGCCTTTGATGTTGTCGATCGTAATCTTGTACTAAAAAAACTGAAGATATATGGCATTACTAACAATACCATAGAACTCCTAACATCATTTTTATCAGACCGAAAGCAGCGAGTTTCTTTAAATGAATGCGAATATTCTACTATGTCTGTCAACTATGGTATTCCCCAAGGCTCCATCCTTGGTCCTATATTATTCTCAATATATATTAACGACTTACCATTATATCAAACGACTTTATGTGAAATGTTTGCAGACGATACTACAGTACACTCCTGTGACAGTAAAGTGGAAAACGTTTTTATTTCTTTTCAAGATAACATTAACAGACTAATAGAATGGTCCGAATTTAATCACATGCAGCTACACCCCACGAAATGTAAATACTTACTTATCACCACCAGACAAAAGCGTCAAAATCTTACCCTTCATGGTCTTACCTTTCATGGTCCCATCAAATATCTATGGTTTGCAATCAAGTATCAAAAAACGTCTATCAACTTTCCAGGATAAAGCATTTTCTTGATTTAGAGAGTCGAAAACTTTTCTTCAATGCTTATATCCAGTCACACATCAACTATGCCTCTACAATTTGGGATCTGGCAAGCGAGAAAAATTTAAAACCATTATGCAGTTTGCATAGACGTGCATTGAAATTGATCCTTCTGAAATCCTCTTCCCTTACACTTACTGATTATCAGCGTTTATAAATTTTACCTCTAAAATGGAAGCTTGTGTACAACAAAGCAATTTTTATGTTTAGATTAATGTCCGATAATGCTCCTCCAACATTAAAAAATAAATTTGAAATTAACCTTGTCCGTAATGTTTTTAGGTATAAGAAATACCTCTTCCAAGAGTTGACCTTTTTAATGTCTAGTCTTGTATATTCAGGTGGCTGCTTATGGAACACTATTTCATCTTCTTTTAATGTGTACTCGGGCATTAATGTTTTTTAAAAAGGTTTTCTAGTAACCATTAAGCATTCTTATGTTAAACACATCACATAGCAATGATGTTGTTTAACACCCATTCTTGTCTTCAAGTAATGTTTCCACTTTTGATATGTCGACGATTTCTATGCGATATTATCTAATTTGTTGTGTTATTAACAAGTATATTATTTACCTTGCATGTTTGTTTCCTCTCAATCTGCTCTTATTTCATTGTTTTCTCATCTCTGGTCTCTATTCCCGCCTAACTTCTTCACTCATCCATCTCTCTCTCTCTCTCTTCCTCTCTCGCTTCCTCGCTCTCTCTCTCTCTCTCTCCTCTCTTCCGTCGTCTCTCTCCCTCTCTTCTCCCTTCGTCTCCTCCCTCTCTCTCTCATCTCTTCTCAGAGCACACTGGAGGCACTCAACCCCCCCCCCCCTCCAGATACGCCGCACACTGTTGTACACTATTTGTTCAACCTTCACGCACACTTCTTCGCTTATTATTTTTCGCGCTCGCTGTCTTCACTCACGTTAAGCAGGCATGAATATACGCACGTGGTGGCGGATAGCTTGACGGTTTGAAGGCATCTACGCATTTTCTTATTCAAAATAAATGCCCATTTTTTTGCATGCTTCTTCATTATTTTTGTGTTGAATATATTGATTTTCTTGCATGTTTGTTTGAGACTCTCAATGTAAAAAAGCTCATTGTGTGTGCTCACTCTTTTTCCCTCGCTAACACACTCATACGTTCATTTCGCTTCTCTCTCGCTCTCTCATCTTCATCCTCGTCTCTCTCTCTCTCTCTCACAATTCTGTCTGTCTCTCTCTCTCGCTCCTTTCTCTTCCCTTCTCTTCATTCCTCCTCATTCATTCAACGCAGTAAAATGCAAGGGAAACAACACTGTTCTGGATCGTAAATGTTTCCTGATCAAATAACGGGTAAGCTCCCTTGCGTAAGTTCTAGATTGGATGTGTGTGTGCGCATGATTTGTGCTTTGCCATTGCGCTTTTTTACTACTCCCGCCCCTCATACTTAACACACACCTGTATTGTTAAAAATTCGGGACTTTCTCTTGTGTTGCACTGCCTCCGGTCTCTCATTGCCTCCAGGATCGTTCCTCCTCCATCTTTATATCTACTAATGTCCCATATGTCGTCTGTTCCAGACCGGAGGACGTTAAGCAGAATTTCATGCTTACTTCCGCCAAGGTTTTTCATTTTATAAGGCGGGGGTGGGGGTGGGGTTGGGGTTGGGGGTGGGTGCTTATTTGTTTGTTTTTTGTTAAATTTGTTGTGTCTGTGCGTTTGTCTATAAACAATATTTATTGCTAACAAAATAATAATAAAAAGAAGGAAAAGAACAAGAAAGAATCGTAACCATACCAAATACAAATGTAATCGCATGCAGATTTCCAAAAGTCGCCTACGGAACATTGTATGACATCTGCGGGTTTAATGAATGTGTCAACAACAACAACAACAACAACAACAACAACAACAACAAAGAGAGAAAGAAAGAACATTGTCTTCAGATAAGATGAGTTCGTCACGCTTTAACTTTTATTTACCCAGTAATTTGATCATGATGTTTGCAAATTGAAGACGTTTCCGAGTTACGGTTTCGGTGAAAGAAAATAACCGGAGCAAACTCGAAACACGGAATGAAAGAAGGAAAGAAAACAAAAACAGAAAATTAAATTTAAAAAGAGAAACGTGTGATGGTGAGTTTAACGTCCAATTAATCGTTGACTCTTATCATGGACAATAAAAAGAGAAAAGGGAAGGACAAAAACAACTAAATTGTTCGCTGTCGCGCCCCGTGGGGATACCGTGTGGGGGGTGGGGGGGGTGCTCTTTTGCCAAAAAATAGTTCACCCACCTTCTGGAAGTTCTGTGCTCGTAATTTCCTCTAATCCGACACTCTCTTTTGCTCTACCTTTTCCCTTTGCTTTCTATTATCTACTATCTTTTCGGAAGTATTGGCCCATTTTTTCCTGCCTTTAAAAAAACCCCAAAAAGCTCTTCCAAACATTTGTTCTCCTTTGAGCTCCTCCAATATCGGAATGTGTCGGCTGTACGCAGCGGGGGAGACCAGTGAAAACTGAAAACCGGATATAATATACGTACCTTACCCATTATGGCCATATGGTCTGGGAACGCTGAAGAAGAAGAAGAAGTTCGCGGCCGATTATTTTTGTTTGTTATTTTCCAGTATTTCGCTACGCGCATCGCCCCGAAATGCTGGTGGAGTTGTAAAGCTTTCAAGCATTCAATATTTCGTATTCGTAAAAAATTAAATAAAAAATGAACAAGTGCAACGCCGAGCGGCTGCAAAGTCCCCTCGCAGCATCGCCGAGCTACTCCGAAATCGGAATGTGTCGGCTGTACACACAGCGGTGAGACCATTGAGAACTGAAAACAGGACGCACGCACGGACGGATGGACGGCCGGAAAGAAGTGGGACATATCGGGCCTGTGACACAAAGGACCTAGGGCACAGCGGGCTTATCCCATGTTTAGACTAAATACATCAGTGGATAGCTTGCATCCTGGCAAACTAGTATACCAAATTTGATGATGATAGACTGAATAGTTTTTGAGAAAAACGGACGAATAGCCGGACGGACACCGGACGGACGGACACCGGACAACGGACGGAGGCGGACGGACACCGGACGGACTAGACAAAAACAATAGTTCCCCGAACCTTCGGCTCGGGGACTAAAAAGAACAAGAAAAACAACAACGTAACATTGTCTGCAATCCAAGGGAAACAACTAGCCACTACCGGCTGCAGTGAGGCGATATACTGTTCCCTCCCCTTTCACCGCAAATGTTGAATTTTAGCACCACAATGACTTAGCACCCATGTCATTAAAACTCTTGAAATGAGGGTCTACTATTCAACGATATTGTGTTCCTGAAATTTGGGTAGTAAAGATTGACCCTAGTTTCTAATGTGTCATGTTGTCAGAGAAATCCAACAATATTTCAGATGAAATATTTTCTGTAGCAAGTAAGCTTAATGGAAATAATAATAATAATAATAATAGTGAATCATTTATATAGCGCACTCCTCCACCAATGTGGAGCTCTATGCGCTTAACAACAACAAAAATTAAAAGCAACAAATTCAACAACAACACGAAATAATCGCTCACGCACATGCAAATAGGCATACACATACACACCCCACCCACACATAAATACGCACGTACCGACACACACACCACACAACACACACACACACACACACACACACACACACACACACACACACACATACACACACACACACACACACACAACACACACCACACGCACGCACGCACGCACGCACGCACGCACACACGCGCACGCACGCACGCACGCACGCACGCACCACACGCACGCACACACACACGCACACACACACACGCACACACACACACACAACACACACACACACACACACACATACACACACACACACACACACACACCGTTACCATCACCACCACTCACCCCACCCAAAAACACAATACAAAATACAATCATTTGAACAAAGCATCAACACACACACACACACACTCTCTCTCTCTCTCTCTCTCTCTCCTCTCTCTCTCTCCTCTCTCTCTCTCTCTCTCTCTCTCTCTCATCTCTCTCTCTCTCTCTCTCTTCTCTCTCTCTCTCTCTCTCTCTCTCTCTCTCTCTCTCTCTCCTCGCAACAAAGCTGACGTAGACATTGCAGTCAACACACAGTGAAACTAATCTGGGGGGAGGGGAGTCTGTCTCTGTGAGAATAGAGTCCAGAAGTAATGTGGCCTAAAGGCTGTGATGTAGCTTGAACAGGTGGGTCTTGAGAGCTGATTGAAACATTGCAAGGACTGGATATGGCGGATTTCGCGTGGTAAGGAGTTCCAAACTGATGGGGCCGAAAAGGAAAAGGAGCGCTCACCAAACATTTTTGTTCGTGTACTAGGAACACAGAGAATTTTGGAATCTGAAGATGACCGCAATTGCCTTGATGGAGTATAGACAGAAAGCATGTCAGAAATGTAGCTAGGGGCATTTCCAGAGAAATAAGAATGACATAGAGTGGAAATTTTGTAGTCAATACGTGCTTTGATGGAAAGCCAATGAAGGGATATCAGGAGTGGTTGAACATGATGATACTTAGAGACCTTGAGGACAAGTCTGGCAGCAGAGTTCTGGACTTTTTGAAGCTTGTCAATGAGGTGTTGGGGGCAGCCATACAAGAGTGAATTACAATAATCTAGTTTAGAGAGAACAAAAGCGCAGACTAGTATTTTAGTAGTATCTATAGACAGGAGATGGCGAATCGTACCAATGCGACGCAGCTCACAGTATGCTGACCGACAGATAGTTTGAACTTGTGAGTCAACACTCATATCTTGAGAGATGATTGGCTCAAAGATGGCTGGCGGTGAAAAGGTTAACATAACCATATACCATTCAAATCCATTTAGTGCGCTAAAAATCGCAGAAGCGGTCCAAGGATTCATCTAATCTGTCACTCTCTCCGACTCTGCCTTTTCCCTTTGCTTTGTACTCATCTACTAATCTTTCTGACGTATTGGCCCATCTGTCATTCTCTGGCTGCCTTCTTTTTTCTCAAGGAACAATCTCTCTCCAAATAATTTTTCTCCTTTTGAGCTCCTCCGAATTCGGATGTGTCGTCTGCATGCAGCGGGGGAGACCCAGTGAAAGCTGAAAACCTGACACACACGTACCTTATCTAGTATGACCATATGGCCTTGCATGAAGGAAGAAGAAGAAGAATGAAGAAGAAGAGAAGAAGAAGAAGGGAAGAAGAAGACGAAGAAGAAGAAGAAGAAGAAGAAGAAGAAGAAGAAGAAGAAGAAGAAGAAGAAGATCTAGAAGAGGAGGAGGAGAAGAAGAGGTGAAGAAAGAAGAAGAAGAAGAAGAAGAAGAAGAAGAAGAAGAAGAAGTTACGACTACAGTTGCCGCGAGCAATACAGAACGTTTTTCCCTTTTTCGTCTTACTAAGCCTTAGGAGGCCCTTCCCACATCCACTCATCTCCCTCTCCGTCGGTTCTCTCTATCTCTCTCTCATCTCATATTCCGTGTCTCTCGATCTGTGTTTTTTATCCTCAGATATAATATAATGACTCGTCTCTCTCTGGTCTTCTCGTCGATCCCTCTCTCTCTCATCTCTCTCTCGCTCTCCCTCACTCTCTCACTCTCTCTCTCTCTCTTCTCTCTCTCTCATTCTCTCTCTCTCTCTCTCTCTCTCCGCTCCGTCTCTCTCTATCTGGTGTTTATCTCGTCGATATAATTATGAGCTCGTCTTCTCTGTCTCTCTCTCATTCTCTTCTCTCTCCTCGTTCCCTTCTCGGTCTCATCTCCTCTCTCTTCTCTCTTCTCCGTCTCTCTTTATCTCTCTCTCCGTCTCTCTCTCTCAATCTCTCTCTCTCTCTCTCTCTCTCTCTCTCTCTCTCTCCTCTCTCTCTCTCAGAACATATTGTAAGAATAGGCATCGCCTACAATCTTTATCCTTATGAAATTTCCTTTTTCAGTGTTCAAATGCTCTCTTCTCTCTCTCTCTCTCCTCTCTCTCTCTCTCTTCTCTCTCTCTCTCTCTCTCTCTCTCTTTCCTCATCGTCTCTCTCCTGTCCTCTCTCCTCCTCGTCTCTCTCTCTCTCTCTCTCTCTCTAATCTATCTATCTCTCTATCTATCTTCTCTCTCTGTCTCTCTCTATCTCGCTATCTCTCTCACTCTCTCTCACTCTCTCTCTCTCTCTCCCTCTCTGCTCTCTCTCCTCTCTCTCTCTCTCTCTCTCTCTCAGTCTTCTCTCTCTCTCTCTCTCTCTCTCCTCTCTCTCTCTCATCCTCTCTCGCTCTCTCTTCTCTCTCTCCTCCATCTCTCTCTCTCCTCTCTCTCTCCTCTCTCATCTCTCTCTCTCTCCATCCTCTCTCCCCCCACCCCCGCTGTTTCAAGCATTATCAAACAGCCTAACATAATGCAGCATACACATTTGTCAGTTAGCAGGTGGCAGTGGTGCTGGTGACATATTCCCCTTTGGTTTTGCATTGCTACATGTGGGTAAACATACTGACCGAAAGCCCCAAGCCACCCAAAACAAAACCCAACAAAAAACACCAAAAAAAAAAACACAGCCAAAGGCAACATAAATGAAGAGATCGTGAGACAGATAGAGATAGGGGAGAGAGAGAGAGGAGAGAGAGAGAGAGAGAGAGAGAGAGAGGAGAGAGAGAGAGAGAGAGAGAGAGAGAGAGAGACAGCAGACAGACAGACAGACAGACAGACAGACAGGCAGGCAGGCAGGCAGGCAGGCAGGCAGGCAGGCAGGCGGCAGCAGGCAGGCAGGCAGGCAGGCAGGCCGGCAGGCAGGCATGCAGGCAGGCAGGGCAGGCAGGCAGGCAGGCCAGCAGCAGGCAGGCAGGCAGGCAAGCAGACAGACAGACAACAGACAGACAAAGACAGAACCAGACAGACAGACAGACAGACAGACAGACAGACAGACATAGAAATAGACGGACACAAAGAGAGAGGGAGAGAGAGAGAGCAGACAGCCGACATAGAGAGAGACAGACAGAGAGGGATCGTACAGAGAAAGGGATAGGCTAGACACAGAGAGAGAGAGAGAGAGAGAGAAGAGCTGAGAGAGAGAGAGAGAGAAGAGAGAGAGAGATAGAGAGAGCGAGAGCGGCAGACTGAGAGAGAGAGAGAGAGAGGAGAGAGAGAGAGAGAGAAGAGAGAGAGATGCAGATAGATTCACAGGAGGTATGCTGCTGCTGATGGTGATGATGATGATATGATGGTGATGTGAGGATGCTGCTGATGATGGTGATGATGATGATGATGATATGGTTGATGATGATGGTGATGATGATGTGGTGACTTGTGGTGATGATATATGATGATTATGACCCATGATGATGGAGGTGATGATACTGATGGATGTGGATGATGATTACTGATGATGGGTTGATGTGATGGTGATGAGATGGTGATGATTAATGATGATGATGATGCTGATGATGGTGATGATGAGTTGATGGTGATGATGATGATGATGTTGATGGTGATGATGATGATGAGTGATGATGATGACAATGATGATGGTGAGGATGATGGTGATGATGATGATGAGGACAATGTGATGGTGCCCTGCTGAATGTGATGGTGATTGTGACGAGGAATGGTTAAAAGGCTAAATCTCTAGGGAAGATTTTAGTATGTTAAAATTTTCAATAGAAAATTTGCCCTTTAGCCCACGTTCTCTAGGTATGGGAGATGAGCAACTTTCCCGGCCCCTTTCCATCTAATAAATTTATAAGTTGTGGCCCGGGTTCTGGCTCGTATGATTGATGAGATACAAGTGGGTAGTTTTGCTCTACTTGGCGACGAGGAGAAGTAGGGTTGTTACATGAAATTAAAGACTTCGCACTCTCATCAGTCTGACCAAAGGGTTTCAGAATTATTTGACACTTGTATTTTATTTAATCACAAAAATCTAGCATAAGAGTTTGCAACAATACTAATAAAAGCGCTCAATGGCGCCCAAAACAAAATATGAATAAAAACAATGACATCCGAAGGATTTACAAGACCTTTTTGTCTTTCTACGAAGGTTAGCCCTAGGAAGGTCACTAAGTGTCGCGTGTCTTGGGTTTCCGTTAATGGTTTTTTGCACTGTCTTAGGACTTAGCTCATAGCTTGTTGCTGAAGTTTCCTCCATAGGGAATCGCGAGTGCTGGGTTTGACTTTGGCTTGCTCGTCGGTGAGAGTAGCTCTCCCCACCCCAGTCCGTTCTGGTTAGCGGCGTCGCGGATGGCACGGTTTCAGGCGTGGTCTCCTCGCGATTCTGGGTGCGGGCGTCTTTTGCGGCGGTCCCGTCTGGGTCCTTGTGGTCAGGGATGGAGCGTCCTGACCATGATGCCCTGCTGGATAATCACAGGAGAAGGTGGATGTAGATCTCTATGGCTTGAGGACAAGGGGCTTTCCAGCCGGCAGGAATTAATGGATCCAACCGTCTAGAAGGCTGCCCTTGACAATAGCACTAGTAATATAATAAACTGAATTTCAGTTACCAAACGATATCAGTAAAACATAAAAGGTGTACAGGAATCAACTGATATGATTCAGTACCCAGCTAGGATCAAGTCTATGATCAGCCAACATCACTCTCCATCAACACCTGGAAAGGAATGTTTATCATAAAGTGCAAGGTTGCAACCCACAGGCTTCCTACTAAAATATACAAAAGGGTTAGTAAGCATAACATCCGGTTTCTGGTACAAAGAGTTAAAGTCAAAAACACACACAAATAATCAGTGGCACATAATTAGAACTGCATTTTTACCACTTCTTTCAATAACATATCTCTCCTTATTCATCATGAAACATAGGATCTAGATAAAAATAGAATAAAAAAAAACAAATCTCAATACCAGCCTCAATAATACTCACTATTGGGCCTATTTAGGACTGGCTGGCGATAGGTTGATTCGCATGTTTCTTCGCCAGGTTTCAGCGTCCTTGTGATAGAGCATGGTTTTAGGTGTGGGACTTTCCCTCACTACTCAAAATTTCCCTCCAATTTAAACAATGAGCGCCTATCCCCCCCCCCCCAAAATTTTTTGGGGGTTATAGGCAGTCGACAAGTCCAAGATGACGCTATATATTATGCATACTAGTACAGAACGATCACGAGCCGGTTACATCACTGGCACGTGTCACATCCTCTCCCTCTCGTGATCGGGAAGGAAGATATGGGAAACAAAGGGAGACCGCCAATGTGGGTGTCAAAACAAGCTGACGGGAAGGTAAAACGGGCCTTCAAGAGATAATCGCCTTATCGGCGACGAGGGTTTGGATGTTGAAAATTGTAATTAAAGTGGCGGCCCAATAAAGAAAGGGGAGGGTGGGGGGGGGTTGGGGGGCGATGTTTATGTAAAAAGGGAGAAGTGGGGCGTGCTTTCCATGTTACGTCACAGTGATGTGATGATGATGATGATTGTGATGATGATGCTGATGGTGAGGATGATGATGATGATGATGATGATGATAAAAGGGCGAGAACACCTTCAAACTCAAGTTTGTAGCACTGCTATGTTAGTTCACTTAGGTATTTCTAATGTTGTTAACATGTTGTTGTGAGGTTTTACAGAAAGCCGTGGAGTCCGCGTAAAGCTGCGCTGTCGTGCCGCAGCCTTAGGGACAGGGATGGAGGAGTGTCATCAGCCGACCAGACTCCGCATACCACCTGCGGCCCAAGTGCGCCGAGCTGCAGAGGATGTGCCAGCAGTACAAAGACTTGCTGAGGCAGCGCAGGACTCTGCTGGAACAGTCTCAGCGCTTGCACCACACTGTGGACATGGGGAGAAAAGAGGAAAAGAAGAGGGGGGGAATAGTGGGGGAGGAGGGGAGGAAGGGGTGGGAGGGGGGGGGGAAGGGAGAGGGGGGAGGGGGGAAGGAGGAAAAAGGGAGGGAGAGGGAGAAAGGGGGGAAGGGGAGGTGGGTGGGGGTGTAGATAAGAAACTGAGAATCATGGGACGTCGCGGGGTCATGGCGTACGTCACATCCCCATACCATGGGGAAAATTTATTACCTGGAGATATTTTGTGTTATATCTGTTAACGTGTACAGAAACCATAAGAGATATTTCAAAATGCACTTCCTCATGGGAAACGCAGATATGATCGTCCCCAACTTTCTTTATATCTACTAGGTCTCGGTAACACGTTAACACTATTCACGGGAGGATTTTCTTTCTATTTTTCCCGCATGGTAACCAGTTTAAATAAGCCCACTTTATGTACTTATATTAACAAGCTATATGTACCTTACAGACTGACTGTGCTGGTGGCTTAGGCAGTGAGCGTGTAAGTCATATTTAATAGTGGGCTATCAACTGTGTTGCCATGGGGAAATAGAAAACGTTCGTAAATGAATAGTAATTAACGTGTACACAGACATTAAATATGACTTACAGCTCGCATGTTATACCATGGGAGAAAATAGCAATATCACTTGTGATACTGCATCGTGTACTTGCCAAGGCCTCATTAAGAAATAAATGTGCTTTGTGGTTTGCTCGACCTCCACAACATCACATGCACTGAGCGCCAAGTCTGTCAAAGGAGAGAACATTTCATGCAGGATGTGTGTGTGTGTGCGCGCGCGCGACGCGAGCGCGCAACGCGCGAACGTGTGTGTGTGTGTTGTTGTGTTGCTGTTTGCGTGCGTGTGAACGTGCGTGCGTTCGGGGTGAGTGGGAGGAAGGAACATGCGAGCGCAAGTGTGGGCCTCTGACTATGGGATCTGACAACATCATTGCCCCCTTTGCCTCTCCCTAAGAACAGTTTCAAAGAACAATAACCGGGAATCTCTAGGGAAACACAAAGACCAGTAACTCTGGAGATCCCGTTTGATCCCATTCTAGCATTCTAAAAGACACACTGACGCGCGCACGATTAGTGGGTCCCTTGGGTTTTTTTCGGGGAAGCTGTGACGCACATAGAAAATGTCCCCATGTTTCAAATTGAGGCTGCTCTTTAAAATGATGTATCGCCCCCCCTTTGCGGTATGATTCGCCTAATTTGGGGCGGCATTTGTGGCGGGACTTTGCAGTCCTGGTCAAAACAAGATTTCTTTCCAGCTATAAGAGGGAAATTCCGTGAAACCCGTGATTTTGTCACGAGATCTGGTGGGTCTTTAAGAAAGGGACAACATCAAGCTAAACTAGAGCGTTAGAGAACGCTAGATCACCAGCCGCGTGGCAGCATTTTTGGGTCCAGTGACCTTGACCTTTGACCAATGACCTTCGTTTTTGAATTTGGCCTAGATATCCTAACTACCTATCACCGCGCACAATTTGAGGGTTCTTTGTCCCTCCGTTCAAACGATATCGTGGTAGCACACAAACACACACAAACCTAACTAGCCTCACACTCACACACAAAAAAACCCACTGCATCAACACACCCAACCCCCTGAGCTCCCCTGGAGCTTCACACACACGGTTCGGAAAGATTGATGTCCTCTCGTTAATAGTGCCCGGCCCCCCCCCAAGGCCTTCTGGCACAAAAAAACGCTCGGGGGGGGGACTTTCAGAATCCAAAAAAAAAGTGGGACGTTTTCGTGAGGGTACAGTTGATGGAGGGTCATTTTAATACTTACTAAGAAGTCCACTGTCCCCCCCCAAGTAGGTCTTATCTGGGAGCTAGTCTTACTATGGGATGTCTTATAAGGGCCAATCCAGAGCACGGAGCAGTGCCACCCAATACCTAAATAACTGTTGCAGATTCGACTTCTCAAGGTGCTCGTGCGGTATCAACGGTTGGGGTCAGGGCCGCGACGGTCGGCGGTAAAGTTGGTTTTTTCCCCGTGATGGGTATTCTTAAGTGCAGCGCCTACCCGGGTTTTTTTTCTTTTTTTTTGGGGGGGGTTGTTTTGGTGTTGTGGTTTTTTTTGGGGGGAGGCGTGTGGGCACACTTGTAAAACCTAGCTGTCCATTTGGCCATACCAGTCAGCGGGATTATCCCTGCTCTTACGCCATTTACATCAATTGGCCGTGGGATTTTAACGTGCGTATATATAGCGCACGGTCAGACTTAGCTTTAAGTCCCCATCCGAGACTGGACGTTTCAGTCGATTTTCCTGTCGAACTAGAATGGAAAGGGCATGACCGGGATTCGAACCCGTGTCACTCACGTTGCGTCACTCATCACATGTGGCAGGCGAACGTCTTAACCGCTCTGCCACCTTTCTCTATGTTCATAGCTGATCAATGGTGGCGGTCCAAGGCGTGGACTATTGTCCAGCCAACGCCCCCTGGACCCCGGCCAGTCTGCGGAGGATGTCCAACAGTCTGTGGCGGACATCGACCGATACCTCAGGTCCTTCCGCCAACTGCCAGCCTTCAGCCAGGCTCAGCAGACCACCTGGGGACGTGTGGGCCTCTGGGAGTCCAGGGTGAGAGAGAGAGAGAGTGGTGAGAGAGAGAGAGAGAGAGAGAACACTGAACGCTGACATTGTTATGTATTACGGACATATGCCATCTCCACTGGGGATACCGGGGTCTTTTGTAAAAATAGTTCCCGGCTCCCCCACCATTCTTGAAGTTTTGTGCTTGTAATTCCTCTAATCCTGCCACTCTCTTGACTCGGCCTTTTTTTCTCTGCTTACTGTCATCTCTATCTTTCTGATCTTATTGGCCCATTCTCCTGCCTTTTTTCCAAAAACTTCCATGCTCAAGACGACGACGACGCGATGGATATGATGATGGATAATGATGATTATAAACCAACTCCCACTCCACTGTCAAGTGATGATTTATCACTGCAGCCGCGGTACAACAGCATTACATCGCGTGGAAGACGTGCAGGCCAGGTGCGAGAAACGGCGAACGCCTGCAACGAATGTGCCCGCAACGACCCCCCATTACCAGCACCCTTCCTCCCCTCCCCTCCCCTTCCTCTTCCGCCTCCTCCACTCCCCCTGTAGTCATCACACCACCATCCACCATCAATCCCATATCAGCATAATCATCATTATCAGCACCCCCTTTCTGAGGCTACCACTGGTGCTGTCCCCCCCATCCCGGCACCCCTACTGCCAACAGAGCATGACTCGGCCTACCCAGCACCCCTACCCCCAGCAGAAAGTGGACTCTCTCCAGGCCCAGCTGCTTCGGCGCAATAGTTTCTGCGCTGACGTCTACAAGAGAAAAGTAGTAGTAGTAGATGAGCGTCCATTGTCGCGGATAGGGGTATAAGGGTGAGTGATTTAATTTCTTTAAAGACTTGATTAAAATGTGTCTGTACTTTGTCGTAGAATTAGAAATGCTTGATGAAGCACATGTGGGTTTAGAGATGGACAGGAGTGTCCAGGGAGGGAGGGTGGAGGGGGAGACAGAGAGTAAGAGAAATAAGAGAGAGAGCGAAACAGCAAAGAGAAAGAAATAGACAGAGAGAGAGAGAGAGAGGGGGGGGGGGGGGGGAAGCATTACCTAACGTAATCATAACCCTCATCATTATTATCATTTTCATCATCATCTACGTTTATCTTTTTTTTAACACACCATTCTTTTGTTTCTACACAGCGTCGCATCTGCCGACAGCCCTAGCTTACCTCCCCTCCGAAATCAGCCACCCCTCCTCCCCTTCCCTTTTCCCTTACACACCAGCAAACTTCATAACGGCACCGACCACCACCACCACTGCTACTTGCCACATCAGCAGCAACAGCAGTAGGCGGCGTCAGCAGCAAAACGAGCAGCATCGCGGCATCCTCCGATGCTTCCTCTGGCGATCTGGGGTTTAACTGCCATTGCACCGGAGGAAGTCGACCGAATTATGCTGCGTGTGTTAGTAGCGGGGGCTACAACAACAGCAGCAGGAATGCTGCGAGTGTTGAGACAAGAGGTGTCAAAAGGAGAGCGGGGAAGAGGAGGGAGAAAGAAGAGAGGGGGGTGGAGGGAGAGAGGAGGGAAGCGAAGGAGGGAAGTGGGGAGGGAGAGAGAGGGAGGGGGTCAGCGGACTCGCTGTCATCGTCCTGTTCCGTCGCTTCCTCGATGTCCGGCGTTGGAGGGGTTGCCTGGCTAAGAGAAGGGGGTGTGCTAGTACTATTTGTATTAAGGGCCACCCTGACGGATTGAGTTTTTTGCAAGAAACACGTCAACGTCACAGACAGACATCCTTTCAGGAACACTCACTTTGCTCTGGTTTCCTAGAAATCAAACCGTCAAAATGGCGATTCCTCCATGGCGGAGTTGCCAGGAGAGAAGTGCCATTTTGGGACGGGGTGGTTGAGCCACTGAGGAGGTGGTTGAAGCTTTTTCGTCTTTGTAGTGCATAAAACAATGGAGCTATTTCCTTTGTTGTGAGCAAACTCCTGTTTA
>CM065695.1:32886534-32914372 GCA_017654935.2 Phymorhynchus buccinoides | reverse complement strand
GGATTTCCTATTTTTGATTTTAAAATTAAGGAAATCTTGCTGCGAAGGAAAAACTTTCACCATGTAATAGTAAGAAACTATAATAACAAAAACATCGAATATTTGTGTTAAAATTTGGGGGGTGCACCTTAAGTCGTAACATACTGGGTAATGGCAACATTGTCAGTAATTTCTCTGATCGCGTTGAAACATATGGCTATTTACTCTAAATTAGTCACATGATTCTGTTCTCTTTTTTTGGAGGACTGTGCAATTAACTTAATTTTTTTTTTTTTTAAACAAATAATTTACACACCAAAAAAACAAAACAACAGACAAAATGATGAAAAATGTTATCTGACAATATTTTGTGTATTTCAGCTCTTATTATACTGTTAGCAGATATGTTCTATGTTGTGTTGCTTTTTGGCATATTAAGCCTGATTTCATATGAAGTACTCTAATTAAATTATGCGTGCTGTTCTTTCATCCGTATACATTTTTTTTCTTTTTCCCCCAATCATTTTTCTTGGCCGTCTGTAAACTGTTGCACGCCACAATGTGAATAAAGGGGTTGCAGTACGCAAAATACCCACTAAAGTCGGGGCCAGCCACAAGAGAGAAGAAAGAAAGAGAGAGAGAAAGAAAGAGAGAAAGGATGAGAGAATTGGATTGATTGAAAAAATTGTCAAAATAAACTATTAGAGCATAGATGAATTCGATTTTTGACTGTTAACTGTTGTCTCTGGCATTTCTGAAATATGAATACGTCAAAGTGGATCATTCTACGACATTAGCCTGGTTTTCCGTGCTGCCTTACCAAAAGTCTAATTATTGGTCAAGTAAAAGAACGTGACTAACAATTTTTTTGCAGTCCGTAAACTGTTGAGCCACAACATGAATCAAATCTGTAATATTCAGGTAAAATTACAGAATGTGACTAAATATATCATCGGTGAAATTCAAGTAAAACAACTCATATCTCGATGGTTAGGGTTTTTGAGTAGATAACAAAGGCATCTCTCTAATTTTCCCTGCCACATTCCCACCAAAAGCGTGTATCTGCTAACGACTTTCTATCTGGGGTAAATGAGGTTGTGAATAGAAGAAAAATCTAAGTCCCAAATTCAAGATGATTACTTAAGCACAAAAAACATTTATTTTTCTGCTTTTCAAGTATATCTAAAAATATGGTTTTACATTTTGAAAAACAAAATGCCGGACTAAAATTGCATAATCTCGAATCAACATAGTATAGTTATAAATGCAGTAAATGTGGTTAATTTTTCAAAAGAAACTTTTTTCAAAACTACAAAATTGAAGATATGAGGTTTGTGAATTTTACTGACGAATATAGGGGCTTATTATGATGAGTACGGTTCTCTATGAAAAATGACTGTGAAGTAAGTAACAAACCTGTTCTGTTGGTCAAGTTTGTAGCTCATAGGATAAATGTGGATCCCAGCACCAATTAAGGTCAAACTGACCATTTCTAAGAAAATTATACATTCAAAAGTCAGACCAATTCCTTTCTAATGATACAAGAACCATTCTTTGTATCTTATTCCATTAAAGAGATCTGAGCATTTAAATTAGTAGGGTGAGCGGTGGGTCATTTTCAGAAAAACACGTCTTAAAGTTTCAGCCCTGCTAAAGAAAATACACTGACCTGACTCGTTTTAAAAAGCACTTATAAGATCCATTTAGTAGGACCTATTAAAGATCGTACCTTTAAAATATGAAAAGATAAGAGTTGGGGAACACGGAAAGTACCATAACGCAAGTTGACCAAAGAATTAGATTTGACTTGCAAGCCTGTTGTGGGAAACTAGCCCAGTGACTTAATGTCCCATTTCATGGTGCGGGTTACATTATGAGAATAACCAATTAATATTTTGAAACAAAGAACACTTTTCGCACTTTGCCAATTGTTATTAAAAACCACCTCTGATAAATAAATAAGAAAATCGTCTGTACAATCATTTTTCTTGTGAAAGCTTTTATTTGGCATTCTGTTAGGCAAGTTTTCCACCATGACATAATTTTTTAAACTCGCTTACAGGGTTCACTCAGTTTGGTCATTTAAAGAATATGTGGGTTTTTTCGTTTCTACTTCTCACTTTATTTTGGCCCACTTACTGCTTTCTTACAACGAGTCACAACAATAAAAAATAAAAGAAAAACACCATCTCTCTCACGGTTTCCCTAATCC
This sequence comes from Phymorhynchus buccinoides, assembly GCA_017654935.2. NCBI lineage: Eukaryota > Metazoa > Mollusca > Gastropoda > Neogastropoda > Raphitomidae > Phymorhynchus > Phymorhynchus buccinoides. The sequence goes on along the minus strand of CM065695.1, from coordinate 32,912,181 downwards.
TAACTCACACCAGAGTTATGATAATTATTGAATTCAAATAGGTTGTTATATATTTCTTGTCAAGCCGTAAACAAGAAGGGGGGGGGAAACTATCTTGCTAAATGAATACAGTACGAACAAGAAACAAGAACACGCACACATAACTCAATTCAATAATGTTGACAGAAATACTCAGAGAGTAACAAAAGAGTCTTCAGAGAGTGAATTTTTCAAGAGAATATCTAGCTGCTTCTAATCAAAATGTTACTTCAATCACACTGATCACAAAAGAGTAATTCATAAAAAATCTCAAATTAGGAAAAAAAAAAAAAAATATTATATCAGTTATTATCACCCACACTGCAAAAAAAAATCTGTTACCGATTCTCATTTTTTTGTTTTTAATATGTGATTCGATTCTGTACAGCCAATAAACACAACATCTTCGCAAGGACAAATATTTGAAATCTTGTAGACAGAAAGATTCAAGCTTCCGAATGAAAGATGTTGCATTTTAACAACAAAAACTGAGTGCGTATGGATATAAAGATTGCAAGTCACAAACAGATCTCAAACTTAATAACATTAAACACTTCTCCTCCGGTCACCCTATCTCCTTACGTTTCCCATGTCTAAGATTTAATCAACAACATTTCCAAAACGTTACGGAAAAAAACTCAAAAAAAAGTTCAAGCAATATCTGTAACCTACACCCACAATTTCGGATAACACGCCCATTCATAATCACCAAACTTGGCCACCAGGCAGAAAACATCAACTGTTTTCTCCTTGCACAAGTGTCGTGTCACCACACACTCTCGCACACAAAATCCGACGCACCACTTCAGGTATTAGGTACCTACAGTCACAGAGGGCATCTCTTGTAATTCGGGTTGACTCCCACCTGAGGAGCAGTCGCAGCCGAGCGTGCCACCCATTTTTCTGTGTTTTTTGGTGCTGTGCGATTTTTGTGTGACCTATGAGGAAGGAAAGGGGTGGGTGTGTGGAAATTTTGAAATACACGACAACTTTTTCATGACCTTAGTTTTAACGTGTGCGAAGTGCATGGGCACAAGGGACTTCGGTTTACTGTTCATCCGAAAGAACCCCCCCCCCCCCCAACGGTCAGGCTGAAGGATAGTGCAAAGTGAGGGAAAAAAATCCACTGTACCCAGGTAGCTCAGTTCCACATACAAACAAACAAAAATCACTCTCAACCTTCTTCTGCGACAGAGTTGTGTACCTTGAAAGAAGAAGTGAAAGAGGACCAGGACCAACATGTGCACCACACACACACAGGGCATCACAGCCACAGCCACACGTACAACACGAACGAGGCCACCCTTTCCCCCCACTTCCCAGCAAAGCGATGCTTAGGAGACACCGGTCCTTTGTCCAGGGGGGTGCCTCCTTCTAGTGCGCCCCCCTCCTCGGGTTCTATCTCCTTGTTCCAGTGATCCCACCCCTTGGGGAGGGTGGGTACTTCTCCAGAGACCCTGGTGATGAAGAGAAAAAGTGGATTTTCAGTCAAAACTCAGGACAACAACACTTCTTTTCGACAACAAATATAATATATTCGCCGTGCGTGAGGGAACATACAGACAGCAGCAAAATCGGTCAACTTCGATTGTTGGACTTGCCAGTGAATTAGAGAACAAGCTGCATCATCTAACTGACGCTGTCAAAACAACCATTTGCAAAGGTACAACACTGATGGTGACGCTAAATGAACAAAAACATGCATGCAAATTTAACTTTAAAATGACCGAAAATATTGAGTTTTCCATCCTGCTGTGAATGACGCTAATTCGGCACGTTTACGTCTCTTTGTTTTGCGCATGACGATATAAGAAGTCAGTAACTGGAAACAGTTCTTGAAATTGAAACTGGGTTATGCACACAGCAGCTGTGATGCTCTGTAAGCAGAGCCATCGGCAAGCCTTTAGGGTTTTTTGGCTGTATTTGTTACTGTTTTTTGTTTTTTTAAGATTAAATTTAATTTTATGGAGTTGAGCGGAAGTGTTTCAGAGAAAAAAGTAAAGTTAGGAAATAAAGAAGTCTTCTCCCATTGAGTATCCAGCCAATTTAACATATTTTTATTTTCTGATACTATATACGGCCGAGGTCCGAAGTTTTTTTTTTGTTTTTTTTAAAAAAATCTTTGTTGACCCAGCCAGCCAGGTCTCGCTGATCGAGCAACCTGACCTGAAGCTGAAGAGGCAGAAACGTCTAAGCTATAAAAAAACCTTTAGGCAGGTTTGCTGACGAGCTTATTCACCAATTTATTGCACAAACTCCTTAGAGCAAAGTTTTCACTCAAAAAAGTAGCGAGAGCATTTCATTATTCCTACTTTAGACATCTCGGTTGAACAGTACCCTGCACATTGAAGGTTTTGGACAGACAGTTGTCTTACAAACGGTCACTGACTTGTGGTTAAAAGTACTTTTTTACAAAGTGTTATTGTTCGCTCTTTTCCCCATGGTAGATACAGTGTTATGCTATGTAATTATATTAATAGCTGCATGATCTTGTTAGATGCATATGGGGAAAGAGTGGAGAATAATGAGTTAATCTCGAACTTAATATACATGTACAAACCTTGTATTTTAGCGACTTCCAGTTAGTGTCCGAAAAAATCGGTCGTAAATTCTTAGGGGTCGTATGACGGAGGTTTTCACTGCAGCCCTAGTCTCCATGCCTACTCTATCTCTCGCTTCATTCTTCTCTCTCTCTCACTCTCTCTCATACAATCCCTCTCTCTCTACCTCCCTCTCCCTCTCCCCTCATTACTCGTCTTTTCTCTCTCCCCTTCGATTTCTCACTCATTACACCTATCACTCTCTGCTTCTCGACTTCCTTTCATCGGAGATTGAGTATCTTGTGTGGAGAGGTGCTAGATGGAAAGTCAGGAGTTTTGCTGAGATTTTACCCAACCCCAGGAGCGATTGTAGTCACATGTTCCTATCAGTTTTCTCCTTTAGTTAATGTTCCCAATATATAATGACAATACTCGTACCCTTAGATTGATTGATCCCTTGTACATCAATTCTATATTAGTGAGAGTTTTGATCGTCATTGTTTGCCTTTGCTCTGAAGTCTATTGCAGACGACAGCTGATTGTCGTAAAAACCAACAAAATGGCGGTCTTCCATCTTGTCGCGTTTTAGAGGAAGTCGTTTTAAGAGAGGTCGTTTACATAGTAAAATTCATCTGTGCTTTTACAAATCCGGTCTCAAAAATCTTTCGATTAGGTGGTCGCTTAACAGAGGTTCGTAAAATAGGGGTTTGTCTGTAGTTGATTATAACTAATATATAAGCCTGACAAAGCAACGGCTCACACACATTCTTTGTAGGTGGACTTCCTTGCGAAAGACCTCTTTTTGAAACATCCCCCCACCCCACCTTCCCCGTGGGGATACCTGGGGGGTTCTTTTGTATAAATAGTTCCCCCACCTAATTGAAGTTCTGTGCTTGTAACTTCCTCTAATTCTTGTCACTCTTTTTGACTCTGGCCTTTTCCCTTTGCTTACTGTCATCTACTACCTTTCTGCCTTACTGGTCGATTCTCCTGCCTTTTTTCTACAAACTGTTACTAAGATTTTCTCCAGCCGAAAGAAAAAGACATGCTGGGATGCTATCTATTTCTTAGGCGCATAACGGTGACACAAAGATGCACATCTGCGCTCATAATGACAGGAGACTGTCAAGCGATATTGCACAGAAGAAGAAGAAACATCTATTCTAAACCTCCTTACAGGCAATGATCGTTACAAACTACTTCCAAACGGTTGTTTACGAAACATGATCAGAGTGACTCACCGGTGCCCTCGACAAACTCTCTTCATAGGTGGACTTCTCGACAAACGGACTCTTTTTGATAACATTGTCTAAACTGCTTACAAACAATGATCATGAAAAAACATTTCCAAACGGTTGCTTACGATGAACGTGACAGAGTGCTAGTACTTGTCTCAAACAATGCCCTCGACAAACTCTTCACTGGAGTGGACCTTCTTGGTGTGCAAGGTCCTCATTTTTGAAACATCTCCCTAAACTCCTGACAGGCAATGGCAGACATGTTCACCCCCTACACAAGTATTGCAGTATTCTGGATAGCTGAAATGAATAGTTTTGGTGCAAAATGTGTAGCTTTATTCATTAAACCATCAAACAATGTTCACTGAAAATGAGTAATTAGAGCATTTTTTTTTTCAATTTTGAAGAGTAGTAAAGGTCCAAACTGAGTAGAATACTACTCGAAAAGAGTAGAGTAAACAGGTCTGCAATGGTCATAACAAATACCATATTGTATTTCGGACTATAAGCGCGATACTTTTCTCTCCTAGACTGAGACTCCTGTGTTCTCTATCTCTAACATAGACACTCAATACAGATTAAAAGAAAATATGATAACGAAATTTGAACTTTGTGTAAAATTTGGGGGGGTGCGCCTCATGTGTCCGATCGAAGTATGGGTATCTTCCAAGCAGGTTGCTTACGAAACGTGAGAGAGTGACTCACCGGTGCCCTCGACGAACTCTTCGTAGGTGGACTTCTCGGCGAAGGGCCTCTTTCCCAGCAGCTGTATCATGTCCTCCTTGTCCACCTTCTCATTCTCCAGCAGACGCTGAGCCACCTGGGGGAGGACAGTGCACATATCAGTTGACAACATTGTGTTCCATCTTCACCTGGGGGAGGACAGTGCACATATCAGTTGACAACATTGTGTTCCATCTCCATCTGGGGGAGGACAGTGCACATATCAGTTGACAACATTGTGTTCCATCTCCATCTGGGGGAGGACAGTGCACATATCAGTTGACAACATTGTGTTCCATCTCCATCTGGGGGAGGACAGTGCACATATCAGTTGACAACATTAGCTCCACCTTGGGGAGGACAGTGCACATATCAGTTGACAACATTGTGTTCCATCTCCACCTGGGGGAGGACAGTGCACATATCAGTTGACAACATTGTGTTCCATCCACCTGGGGGAGGACAGTGCACATATCAGTTGACAACATTGTGTTCCATCTTCACCTGGGGGAGGACAGTGCACATATCAGTTGACAACATTGTGTTCCATCTTCACCTGGGGGAGGACAGTGCACATATCAGTTGACAACATTAGCTCCACCTTGGGGAGGACAGTGCACATATCAGTTGACAACATTAGCTCCACCTTGGGGAGGACAGTTGCACATATCAGTTGACAACATTGTGTTCCATCTTCAACCTGGGGGAGGACAGTGCACATCGATGGCTTGGAGTCAAAACAGACTACCCTCGAAAAGGCCTGTTTCGAGAAAAAACGCTTCTAAAGTTTTGAACAATTCCTGTAAAAATGGTGGTGTATTGGGGTCTCAAAGAGGTGCATTGGCCAATTTGGGAGTTATTTATAATACAAACGATGGAGTATTTGACATTTTTGTTAGATAGTCCGTTTTGACACGAAATTGGTCACATTTGGTGGCCTCAACATTTTGGGTCAAACTGGACCAACTAAAACTTGGGCCCTTTTGACTCAAATTTTTTTGGTATTGCAAGGTCTATATTTTTGGGTAAAAACGGGATAACTTTCAGATAAATGGGTTTGATTCGAAATTTTTTTATGAGTATATAGAAATAAAATACGGTCAAAAGAGACCATGATGTGAAGTTAGACCACTAATATTTCCCTTACTGTTTTCAATCTGATTCACGCACATACGGAGTCAGTAAGAAACAAGGCACACATCTCAACTCTCACTGTGTAAGCTGTGGTTGTTTTGGTCACATTCATACATTTAATATTGTGCTGAAATGCGGTGCCTGCATTTGTGGGTGTACAAGCCCTTGTGTGCGTGTGTCTGTCCGTGTGGCGGGGGTGGGGGGGGGTTACATGTTTTTATATGAGTTTTGTGTAGACATGTTGTAATCATTTTGTGCATGTGTGCGTGTGTTTGTGTGTGTGTGTGTGCACACGCATACTGTCTGAATGTTTTAATAGAACTCCCAGTTATAAGGAATTCTTTTTGTTACAATGCCTCTCTATAATTGTATTTCCAAATTGATTTAGATGGGGTTGGTGTAAGTTATTTCAATAATCCAAATTTTGATTTTAGATGGGGGTGGGGGTAAGTATTTTCTCTTGGGTTTAAACATGATATGGGATTGTATCTTGTTTGTTTTCTTTATATGACAAGAATATAATAAACGTTATTCCTGCAAAGTTTCAGGGAACTGTTGTTAATTTTAAGGGACTTATGATGATTTTAGTCTCTGATCGTAGTCAAAATATTGATTTTAGAGGTGAGTGTGTTAGGTGGCATGGGATTGTACCTTTTTTATTTGTGTTATATAACAAGAAAAAACGATACTATAATATTATTCCTGCAAAGTTTAATGCAATTATCGGTACTTTTAAGGGACTTGTGATGCTTTTAGTCTTTGATCGTAGTCAAAATATTGGTTTTTTACGGGCTTCAAACTTTGCCTTTCTTTTGCGAGGTGTGTATCGCCTTATAAACGAAAGGCGCCTTTTACTTGAATTTTTTCAGATTTTTCTTATAAAAATGCCCTATTCGCCTTATACACAGCAGCGCCTAATGATCCGAAAAATACAGTAAATGGAAGAAACTAACAAGACGAGGACCAAGCCAGACTCGCCTTCTCCACGTCATCCTTGTGCTTGGTGAGGAGAGCCAGGGTCCTGTCGTAGGCCTCCTTCACGATGTTGCGCACCTCGGAGTCGATCAGCTGAGCCGTCTCCTCGCTGTAGGGCTTGTCGAACACCAACTCCCCCGGCTGGGGCATCTCGAAGGACAGCTGGCCCACTTTTTCGTTCATGCCAAAGTAATAATATAGAGAGGATTAGCCCCACACGAGCGTCATGCCCTCTGGTGTGAGAAAAAATCGCACTAAGTCTCTCATATTGGGGATTCATCTGTGACATGCATGAAATAGGGCCTATCCTTGCCTCCCAAAATTAAGAACATACGGTCACTGGATACCAGACCCTCATTTGATGCCTTTAGTGACATGGGTGTTAAATTACTGTGGTGCCACGAGGCAGCAGAGGCGATGAAAGGGTTAACTCATTCAAGTCGTTCCACCCATATTATGGCCGGAATTAACCCTTTCACCACCAATGTCGCATTTTTGCACCACAATGGTTTAACTACACCCATGTCACTAAAAAGCTTCAAACCAGGGCCTGTTATCTGAAGACCCTATTTTCGTAATTTTGAGAGGTAAGGATAGGCCGAATGATATACATGTTACAGAGAAATGTGCAATATTGCAGATCATTTTTTTTCTCTCTATCCAGGTAAGTTTAATAGTAGTTTTTGGATGAAAAATGTCTGGCGGCGAAAGGGTTAATATAAAGCTGTCAATTTGATGAATTTGTTTCAAGGGAAGTAAATCTGTGCGCACACCACACTTTGGTCGCTTCTAAACTCGCTTCGCTCCCTTAGACCACACTTTTGCCTCTTACTATGCGTTTGTAGTGGTTTGAAGTTGGGGTACTAATTGCTGTAGAGATTGTTTCTATATAGTCTCCCACATCCCTGAAGTCTATATATAATTTAAAAAAAGTTTGATCTACCACTTCCCTATGTCTAAACCTGAAGTAAAAACCTGTAATCTTCTTTCATTTCTCCTTTTGTTTATGTCTGTTTTGTTTGTGTGTATGGCTGGAGTGATTTGTGATTTTTTTCATTAATTCTTATGTTTGATTTTATAAGATCGTAATTCTGGATGACAAGGGAGAAAGGTGGCAGAGTGGTTAAGACGTTCGCCTGCCAAATGTAATGCGTGACTGCAGCGTTGAGTGACCCGGGTTCAAATCCCGGCCTCGCCCTTTCTTTCTAGTTTGACAGGAAAATCGAACTGAACGTTGAGTCCTTCGGATGGGGACTTAAAGCCAGTCTGACCTGTGCGCTTTACGCACGTAAAATTCCCACGGCAGTTGAAAGTCGGTAAGAGCAGGGAGAAATCCCGCTGCCTGGTATGGCCAAATTGATAGCTAGGTTTTCCAAGTGTACCCCCCCCCCCCCCCCCCTCACCCTATGCCCTCCCCACCCTATGCCCCCCCCCCCCCAATTTTTAAAAATTATAAAATTGGGTAGGCGCTGCACTTGCAGCGACGCGCTCTCCAGGGGAGAGCAGCCCGAATTTCACAGAGATAAGTCTCTGTGACTAGAATATACCAAACACCAAGATGGCCACTCCTGAAGATTCTTTCTATCAGCTCCTCCGATCTTGATTTCAGGAGCACACTCCTGAACTACTTAACTTTCGCCTGATGGATATTATACGAAGAGATAAACAAGGGGCGAATGGAACCATCATGAACGATCATACCCCTTCTTCCCAAGAGTGGCAGCGGGCTAACAAAGGACAACAAAGAAAATTAAATGTTCGACCGGGGACCTACCTGAGCGTAGGCGCTCTGCGTGACCTTGCGCAGGTCGTCCTGAGCTCCCGTGGTGATGCGGTTGAAGAAGATCTGCTCAGAGGCCCGGCCCCCTAGTGTCATGCACATTCTGTCCAGCAGCTATCAAAGAAAAGAGAAAAAAAGGACAGTGAAACAACCTCCCTTGCATGGTTCGTGGGGACTTGGAAGAGTGCCAAAAAAGGACCTCAAAGACCCACCACGTCACGTGTCAAAATCATGGTTTTCACTTGTTTTCCCTCTTATAGTTGGTAAGAAATCTTAAGAAACCTTCCAAGCATAAGAGGGAATGTGACACGTGACGTGGGGGGTCTTTAAAAGGACCAGCAACATTTTTTAAAGGACCTATTTAAACCTTGTTTGTAGTTGTACTTGCAGACGTGGTGGGAGCAGAGCCAGACGCCGACGATTGTGGCTGAGCAGATTCCTTTTTTTTTGCTGAGCAGATTCATTTGTTGCAGTAGTACTTCTGCTGCTTGCAAAAAAAGTCGGTCACATTGCACCTCGATTCCGCCTTGTGCCTTCTTTCAGCTTTCTTGTGATTTTCAGTCTTTGCGTGTTGTTTCAGCACTGACTCTCCCATTGACAAAATGTTGATGGTTTTTTCACAATATGCACAACGAACTGCATGTTTGTTGTCCATCACTTTTCGGACCCAGTCCTTATAAATGTCTTCTCTCAGCCAACAATCCTGAAAAAGAAACTTTCCAGGCATTTTTACACTTTTTACTTGAAAACAAGCACTGAAGCAGCCGCATGTGCGAAGAATTTCAACATGGCGCATAAGATATCTCGCCGAATCTCGCGCATGTGACCGGATTTACAGTGACTATTAAAATTAGATCGTCTGCACGAAAGATACGAAGGCGATCGATTTTTGGCAAATTTTATTTCATTTAATATATTTTTTTGGAGTTCATTTCTTATGGTACTTAGTTTTGTTTTTTTGCCCAAATAAAGGATTTAAACTGACCGCACCAATTTTAAAAGGACCTTTGACTGACTTGAAAGGACCTCCTTGCTGATATAAAGGACTTAACAGGCCTTTTGAAGACCGATCAATTTCACAGCACTTTAAAGCACCTGAAAGGACCCCACGAACCCTGTTATAAGAACTCCCATTATAAATAAGACTCCCTCCCATATAAGAGAACTCCCATTATAAATAAGACTCCCTCCCAAATAAGACCTACTTTCATACAGATAGTTATACATATACATTATATTATTACAATCTTGTGGCGGTACCATAGCCAATGAGGTTTAACCGAGGCGTGGTTACTGCTACACATATCTGTATCATTAAAAAATCGGGACTTTACTGGTTTAGCACTGCCTCCGGGCATTGCCTCCAGTATTGTTCCCACCATCTTTGTATTTACAAATGCCTCACATGGCCGAAAGGCCGAAGAGGGCGTAAAACCCTATTTTCACATAAGACCTACTTCTCTGAGACATTGCCCTTCTTTGCGAGTATTAAAATTATCTCCCTTATTAAGACCCCTCCATTAAGACCTCATTTTGGACGATTTTTGAAGGTCTTATAAGGGCTGTAAATATCAACAAATTATAATAGCAGCAACACAGATCCAATAACAATGAGGGAAAAGAAAAAAAAGAAAAAGGAACTGCTGTCAACTGGCTTAAAATCCTTGAGAAAAAAAAAAAATTTGAAAGCTGTAAAAAAAAGTATCGTAAGACGAACAAAACTTTCCCAGAATGTCCAATTAGCTAAAATAGTTAATAATAATAATAATAATAATACTGTAAATGCAGGACGCACTTACCTCCTGACAAAGCTTGGAGCTCAAGGCGTTTACAATAACAAATAGTTAATAGTTAAAAGTAGTAATAAAGGGCTTCATTAAAGCCTCATAAAGTATTTACATAGCACTCAATTCATAAATCGACACATGAACACGCACGCACATAGCCAATTATCTACGCATCACCCACCTGCACAGAGAAAAACCACACCTATACATGCGCATGCACATATACGCGCGTGCATCACACACACAAACGTAGTCTCTCACTGCCCTAACCCCTTGTCTCACACCCACCCACACCAACCTCACACCCCAACCCACCCCACACAACCCCTCTCCCTCCCCACACATACAACAACAGACTCACACACGACAACACACACACCTTCACACACACACTACAAACACTCGCACACACACACACAAAAAAAACTACCGTAATTTACGGCCCATAAGGCGACACAGCGCATAAGGCAACATTCCCTGCTTTAAATTTTTTTTCGTAGTTTGAACAAAGATAGGGCGCACACACCCGATAAGGCGCAAAGAAACCAAAGAAATCCAAAAAAAGGAAGAACGAAACGATCAGCGCAAGTAACATCATTACAGGGCCAGTGACGGAAGTGGAAGCCTAACAAATGAGAGCGAACTGTTGTCGGTTGGTTGTGGAAGCTACCAGAGCACCATTACTGAAGATATTCGAATATACGTAACAAAGCATCAAAATACAAATCTTCACTCTATTATTACGTTTTAACCACAGAAAGCTTCATGCACACACACACACACACACACACACACACACACACACATGCTTCTTTTCTCTCTTTGTTTCTATGTCCTTAACCAGTATAGTTTATGCTTCGTGCATGTATGTTTGGTTTATGCTTCCGTTTATAGATGGCTTGATGAAAAAAAGCATGTTTGTTTGCTTACTCAATGTCCTATCTTTAAATAAAATTTTGACTCTGACTTTGACTTCAACACACACACACAAGTCACACACAAACATGCTCTCTCATGGAACACTGTTGGTTACCTGTTCCTGCGTGTACAGGTACTGTTCTTTGGGCAGGTACTGCGCATAGCCCAGCCCCTTGCCTCGGGGGATGATGGACACCTGGAGACACAGACGCATATTGCGTTTAACAACTTGACTGCCAGAGAAAATAGACGATTTTTTGGAAACAAAATAGGGGAGAGCACTTCGTAAAAAATTAGAGTTGCTTACCTCCATTACTCGGTCAAATACCATAGCAACAAAGGCGTCGAAGCTTGAAACCGCAGGATGCGACATTTTTTAAAAGAAAAATTAGGGGTGGCCAGTGGCCACAAACTGATAAAAATTGCAAAATGTGACGTAAAAATATAAATGACATAAATGTATTTAGAATGATGCACGGTCTTCTAAGTGCTGCATGTCTGCTCAAACACATGAGTCGATAGGCTACGAGAGCTGATGTTAGAGCGACATCCCCTGTTTGACAGATTGAATTAGGCAAGATCACTCCCACACACCATGAAATTACTCCCCTTAATTATTTCCGAACAATTCCTATTAAAGAAAAAATCATTGTACAAAATCATAACATGAAAAAGACAACTGATAGAGCCAATCTGGCAAAATGGTCTGGGGATATAATAAATTCTATTGACTGTGCAAAAGCAAAAAACACAATACCAGAGCTATTCCTCTTCATCTGACGTCATCATCAGTGATGTCATCAAGTCAGTACGGGATACGCTTATGGCAGTCAAGGGGTTAAGAAACATAAATACCACGTCCGCTTACACAATACTGCTGTCTACACTATTAACCCTTTCACTGCCAAAGTCGCATTTTAGCACCACAGTGATTTAACACCTATGTCACTAAAAGGCATCAAATTGGGGTCTATTATCCAAAGACTATTATGGTCTTAGTTTGGGGAAGTAAGGATAGACCTTATTTTATATGTATGTCACAGAACAATCCCCAATACTGCAGATGGATTTTGTTCTCTAAGTCTAACCAGGTAAAGTTGATGGCAATTTTTGGCTGAAAAATGGCTGGCGGTGAAAGGGTTAAAACATACCAGCTGAAAGAATTCAAGTAATGCTTTCAAAATCACTAGGCCACGTGCTGTACTTGACAGATAGTTAAGGGCCAGCCACACGTCGGCTAAAATCGTGCGACTGTGCGATACGATTTGACCACGTGGTCTCCAAGAACAAAATGTGATTTGCGCTTCGAGATCACGTGATCGAATCGTATCGTACACTGGCCCTTAACCCCTTGACTGCCACCAACGTATTACTACTGACCTGCGATGCAAATGAGTTAACCCCTTCACTGCCATAGAAATTATTGAATTTTTGTATTATAAAGCTTAAAACAAATCTGTTAGACTCAATCTGAGAAAATGGTCTAGAGATATATCTTTTCTGGCTTATCTAAGCCAAAAACCATCATCCCAGGCTTATGACATCATAAGTTATGACATCATCAATGACATAGACTATCCAGGCATCAGAATAGTCTGAAGTCCAATCCTCTGAAAACTGCGGTAGAAGGGCCATCGAGGCCCTAGCCTGAAGAGGGGCAACACTGAAATGAGTTCCCAACATCATCAAAAAGGATTAACATGGTGATAAATCACTTTAAAATGCTATTTAACACAAAGAATAACACTGAATAACAGGCAAAACCTCTGACAAGAGAAGCCAATCCTGTCAGAAATTCTTAATCCTCTGACAATTGTGATGCCTGCTATCTCCTAGCAAGGTAGGGAAGGGGTTAACATACACATATTTGCACACACACACACACATCGGGAGCTACAAACACCACAGGTGAGGAGGGGGTCGGAGGGGGTCGGCGTGTTCCAAAAACCATCATCCATCATCCAAAAACCATCATCCCAGGCTTATGACATCAAAAGTTATGACATCATCAACGACATCATACATTATGAGACTATCTCTTAGCAAGGCAAGGAAGGGGTTAATACACACAAATTTGCACACACACACACACATCCGATGACATCGGGAGCTACAAACACCACAGGTTTTTACCTTGAGGAGGGGGTCGGCGTGTTCCAAAAACCAGCCAGACACGGCGTGCCCCGCTTCATGGTAGGCCACCGTTTTCTTCTCCTCTGGCTGCAGCACCTGAGTCTTCTTCTCCAGACCTTAAGGGGGAAAGCATCACAATAATCAAAAAGACGACAGTATTTTTCGGATCATTAGGCGCTGCTGTGTACAACTACAAGGCGAATAGGGCAATTTTCAAGAAAAATCTGAAAAAAATTAAAGTAAAAGGTGCCCTCGTTTATAAGGTGATACACACCTCGCAAAAGAAAGTCGAAGTTTGAATCCCGTACACGTCCTGTAAACGCTTACCGACCGCCATTACTGCTGTCATAAACAAAAGTTGGCTCCCCTTTCAAATAATCGAACTTCCGTTTTTGTGACTTCCGGTTGTTGTGTTTGGACTTTTCTTTGCGAAAGCTGGTAGAATTATGGCATTTTAAGCTCTACAACAATGCTTTTTTCATCCAATGAAGGGTTATGGCATGAGTGCAATGGTGCTAAAATTAACATGACTGAGCTGTTAACTTGTGTTCTTTGTCTTGTAAAACTCTTGTCAAACAATAGTAAACAAATTCATAGGATCTCGCTTTAAACAAAGAACTCAAGTTAACAGCTCAGTCATGTTAATTTTAGCACCGTTGCACTCATCAATGTCTTAGGAAAGTGGACAAATGATCAGCATCAACATGCAGTACTTGAATTGAGAGCAGGTGAGGGAGCACTTTTTCGTGTGAATTGTTTTTGGGTGGACTCCATACTTTCATAGTGCCTTCACACAGAGTCTTCAAATTTGGCATGTATGGTCAGGGTAATGTTCTGTATCAGTGAGCAAAATTTCAAGTAGATATCTTAATTAGTTCCTGAGAAACAAAAATAACAAAAAATGCCCTACGATTTTGTAGTGTGCCACCTTAAGAGCCTGCTACACTACATGTAACTACACAAAATGAAAAAACCATGAAAGGCCGCGGTCTCACAGCTGTTTCGAGAGGAACATTTAGTTCATCTATATTTTCAGAAGTTTTTTCAAGCTAAATTCAGTTCACCATAAATAACTTTTCACAAATAACAGTCAAGAATATATTGTGGTTTGTGGGCAAATTAGTTTTAATCAGTTCAAATTGCTAGATTTTCACAGATGGGAAATTCCTTTTCTGGTAAAAATTCAAAAACAGGAAATCCTTGCACCCGTGTATACGCGATGGTTTCTTTAACAATGGTTCCCAGCATAAGCGGTCTATCTTAAAACTAACAATGAGGGGAAATATGTTTCAGTGACGCACTCATCGTAAATGTAGCATGTCAGATGGGAGCTTTGAATGTCAGGGATGCACATCTGTGTGCACCAAAATTAATATGGATTTAAAAAATGACCAACAACTCAAGAGGAAAATCAGAAAATTGGCGGCTTTGCAAACTAAAGCACGGTGTAGAGTGGCACAGTGGTAGCGCGTTCGCCTCGTGTCAAGTAAACCCAAGTTCGAACCTGTGTACAGGGGATTTTTCCTCTCACTTTGCACTAGGCCTTACGGTCTGAACGTGGAGTCTTTCGGATGAGACGATAAACCGAGGTCCCGTGTGCCCATGCACTTAGCATACGCTAAACCCAGTGGCAACGAAAAAGTTGTCATTTGGTCAAAATCTACCACCACCACCCTCCCACCCCCTCATCAGTCACACAAAAATCGAGTGCGAAAATTGTTTAAAAAAATTGGGTGGTGCGCCTCTGGCTGCGACGCACTCTTCACATGGGAGCAACCCGAATTTCACAGAGACCATAAAG
Source organism: Phymorhynchus buccinoides (assembly GCA_017654935.2). Taxonomy (NCBI): domain Eukaryota; kingdom Metazoa; phylum Mollusca; class Gastropoda; order Neogastropoda; family Raphitomidae; genus Phymorhynchus; species Phymorhynchus buccinoides. The sequence continues at coordinate 32,897,134 of CM065695.1, read as the reverse complement.
TACCTAATAATAACTGTTGGCTAGTTCCCACCTGCCACCACTCGCTCTATGGCCTGCTCGAAGTGGGTCATCATGATGCTGGTGTTGAGGTCTCGGGCCGCGATCAAGGCAGCTTCGTTGGCAACATTGGCAATGTCCGCACCTGCATTTACACGTAACAGAAAAAACAGCCATAAACTCATTAGCTCATTAGGCAACAACAACAAAATTTCTGTTTGGGGTTTTGTCAGTTTGAAAAATAGGGTAGGTAGGTACTAGGGTTGTTTTTTAACCCTTTCACCATCAAAGTCGCATTTTAGCACCAAAGTGATTATAATACCTATGTCACTAAAAGGCATCCAATTGGGGTCTATTATCCAAAGACCCTATTGTTTTAGTTTGGGGAAATAAGGGTAGACCTTATTTTATATATTTCACAGAAGAATCCCCAATACTGCAGACGGATTTTGTTCTCTACCCAGGTAAATTTATTGGAAAAGTTTGGCTGAAATATGGCTGGCGGTGAAAGGGTTAAATTTGTGTTCGGTCCATGTGTGTGAATATATTTATATATTTTAATAAAACAAAACAAGTGTATACACTTTTGCATTTATGATGTTTTCACAGCTCACATTCTCAGCATCAGAAAGTTAGACCCAGATTTCACTGCCTAGGCCCTAAGCCTTCCCATTTTCCAGCAGCAGTCAGACCGCTAAAAATAGACCTCTCTTTTTTTTCTCTCCTGCTGCCTTCAAGGCCTTTCTGACCTTTCAGTTACCTCTCCCCTATTGGCTGAATAGAGATAACAGTCTCTCTCTCTCTCTCTGGTGGCAGAGGCAGTGGCGAGTTTAAAATTAGAACAGCAGCGGTGCTGGCTGAGATGAGAACTTTGCTGGAAAAAGGAAGGGTAGGTCGCTACAGTGGGCCAAACTTTATGAAGCCAGAATGGGGCAGAAAAGCATGCTGTGTTTTATGCTTCTGTTTGCTTGCTTATTTTTTTTTGGTTTGTTTTTTAGTTTTTTTCCCAATCGTCCAAAAAAAGTTTAGGGTCGGCGGCCAAAAACTAGGGTCGGTCGGGAAACAGGAAACCAACTTTTTTTTTGGGGGGGGGGCCTTACATAACAAAACATAAAATTTACGTCATATGAGTATAAAGACTGTGACTATAAAGTACATAATACCTAATATCGCACCACCAGAATCAAAGTTTGTCATAGATGCAACCAAAGCAGCTTCACCCCATATAGTGGCAATTCCAGTGCCCTTTATAACCGACATTTTATACAAATAGACGATTTTCGGAAAAAGCTAGGGGAGAGCACTTCGTAAAAATTAGAGTTGATTACCTCGACTTACTCGGTCAAAACCATAGCAACCATTGCGGCATGGCGTTGAAGCTTGAAACCGCAGGATGCAAGTCGAACTTGCAAACATTTGCTTAGAAAAATGATAGAACTTGCAAAATGTGACGTAAAAATATAAATGACATCAATTTTAGAATGACGCACAGTGTTCTAAGTGCTATATGTCTACTCAAACGCGCGAGGCGAGATCTGGGGATCTACCTGATGGTAGAGTAACTTCCCCTGTTTGACTGATTGAATTAGGCAAGATCACTCCCACACCATGAAATTACTCCCCTTAATTATTTCCGAACAGTTTCTATTAACACACCCCTAACGGGCCATGATTGTAATCGTGAATGCCACCTCCATCCTCGCTGGGTTGCATGATGTTGTTTTGATGGCATAAAATGGTACAAAACCTGTGTTTGCTTTTAATTCTCAGACCATTGGAGAAATTAGATTTATTTTTTATTTTGCTGAGTAAATGTCCCATATGTGCCTACCCGGGTCGAGAGGACGTAAAACACCAAAATTCATCATTTTGCTGAGTAAATATTTCCAACCTGTCTTATTGAATCTACCTACCTTGTTTTTTTTGGTGTGCATATTCTGATTGAAAAAATGCACAGAAATAGAGAATGAATTCATTAGCCACACACCTAACCAACACAATAGTCACACAATCTGTCACAATAGTGTTAGGGAATAAACTCAACACGCAACAGACACTGCAGATACATGATGATGAAAAGTCTGTTTAATGTCCTCCGGCCTGGAACAGGCACATATGCAGACATGCCAACCCCCTAACAGACCAAAGAGGAATATTTGTAGCAGGAAAGAGGAATTTTGGGGAGCTGAGAAGAATTTTGATGCAGCATCTTACCTTTTGCATGTAAACATAATTTGAAGGAAGCAATTTTCATCCTTGTGAACTTGTCTTGTTTAAAACAAGTCTTGTCTGGAAGTGTCACAACTATTCCTAACACAATAGAAGCTTTTGGTTTGTTCCTCTGCCCTTCTTTTTAGAGCAGACCAAGATGTCTGGGAGTTTGCAGTTTCGATAAGACATTGAGAAATAATGTGGCATTTGATATCTTGACACCCTCCATAGGAGACTTTTAGTGTAGTGAGCACATCATACATCAAGCATGATGCATACTTTCTTGATTTCTTAATGCACAGATATCTTGGCAGAAATATTGATCTATTCTCTTTCTTTTCTCCCCAGTCTCACACACATCGATTTGTCCATCACCATCTTGATGGAAGTGCACAAACAGAAACTGGAAAGTCAGTTATACGCACAGCAGCTGTGCTGCTCTGTATATAAGACGATGAATTTGTGTGTTACACACAACAAAAAATAAAGTTTTGAAAGCAGAATTTTATGGACTTGAGCGGAAGGGTGGAAGAAATGTAGTCTGAGCGGAAGAAATTCCGCTCAAAGCGGAAAGGTTGGCAGGTCTGCATATGGGACATTAATAAATTATAAAGATAGTTGGACGATCCTGGAAGTACTGGAATACCAGGGAATAACCGGTATACCTGGGAATGACTGCACATAGTCAGCAGCCAAAATGCTCACCGACTAACCTGAGAAACCTGGCGTGAGTGCTGCCATCTTTCTGGCCAGCTCCAGTTTGTTCACTTCTGTCTTCAGTGGACTCAGGTGAACTTTGAATATGGACGCTCTGAAACATAAACACGAAATTTTCTCTTTCACGCTTTATGTGTTTCATTTTATTGAACTTGTGTGTGTGTGCTTTAAACACGTTGCAGTATTTGTCCACATACACATGTTGCACAATGTCCTCACACGTACATGTGTATGCACACGCACGCACGCACGCACGCACGCACACGCACGCACACGCACGCACACGCACACGCACACACACACACACACACACGGGTGCAACTACAAGGCCGGGATCCAGGGGTAATATCCCCCTGCAGCTGAAGCAAAAATTGATCTATGAAGGCAATTTAGTTTGCTTGTTTTTACAATTTATACAACTGCTTATTTTAAAGTGTTTGAAAAATACAGTAGACACACAAAGATCTTGTTTGACAAATTTAAAAAAAGGAACTTCCTTTTCTGGTAAAATTCAAAAACAGGAAATCCTTGTATACCAGGAAAGGTTGCACCCTTGCACATACACACACATACACACCTTAGTCTCTCTCTCATACTTTCTGTTCATTAAGGAGATACATATGCATCTCTAATTTTCTTAAAAATGCAATTCACCAACAAAACAAACAAACAAAAGATTAAATATTGGTGTTTTGGGCAACAAATGCGCTTAAGGTACAAGGCAAAAGATCTGATTTTATTCGATCAGATTAAAGGCTGCTTTTGGCGATACAAAGCCTGAAAAGTACTAACCCACCCTCTCCCTCCTTCTCCTGTCCTGTCTTTGCTGTTTCCGATTCAGAACTCTTTTTGTTTGTGGTTCAAGCCACAAACCTATAACTCACTTTGTCTGTCGGTCTTTCTGTCTGTCTGTCTGTCGGTCGGTCGGTCCAAAATTGTCGCACATTTTGACAAAATTGTCGCACTTCAAATCGAGGCTACACTTCAAATTGAGGCCGCACTTTAAAATGATGTATTTTTAAAGCGTACAAAATAATAAACATACGTAATACAGACACTACAACAGACACGACGAGTATGCAGTGCTTCTTTTGATGAGTATAAGTAGGATACATAGTTTTAAATGTTTTCCAAAAGATATAAAAAGTTACGAAAGGGTGCAGAGATAACATTCTGGTTTACAGATTAAAATATTGAAAAGCCAGGGGAGGTGACTCATGATTGGAGTGGTAAAAATAGACCGCGTGCCACAAACTATATCGATTTCGCGCTTGTTTTTTTAGATCATTCTTTTCCTTCCTCCAAACAAAAAAGCAATAAACAGATCAGGCAGAGGGACAAAGATCTAACAGAACTAACTGCCAAAGTCAGAAGCAGAAAACAGAACAAAACAAGGGGCAAAGCCTTCAAGGCTCACTTGAACAGGAACATGTGGGACAACAACAACAAAGATTGAGGGGGGTGTCTAAAGTACAAGATTGCCAATAAAATTTTAAAGTACAAATGAAACTATCGTTAATGGATACAAATTTTTAAAAAGAAGAAAGAAAAAAAAGTGCCAATGGGACCCGGAACCATTGGCACGACAGACCAATAAGCCATCGAGGCTTTCAGTGTTGAGGAGTTTCTTAACTCATGTTGCCTGCTGAATACTCTCTAACCCACTAATCTAAAATGTTATCTGTTTGTTATCTGTTTACAGTGTTGTTTTAAGTATTTAATTATTCAAATCATTATTGTTTGAAAGCTTGCATAGACATCTATATGTGTGCAAAGTTTGAACAATGTATGCCTTCTAGTTCCAGAGAAAATGACAACGTTAAAGTTTGGACATTAGACCACGGACACAACACACACAACCGAACAACAATCATACTATAGACTCACTTTGTGACTATGCCTTCTATTTCCCGAGAAAATGCCAACGTTAAAGTTTGGAGATTAGACCACGGACACAACACACACAGATTCGTTAACACGAGTGAGCCCAAAAGGGAGATAACGAGGAACAAAATGACAAAAAGAAGAAGTGCCAGCTGCCTTACCTGCCCTTAATGTCAGGCAGAGGGACGAAGATCTGTCGGTCGAAGCGGCCGGGGCGAAGGAGGGCGGGGTCTAGGATGTCCACACGATTGGTGGCTGCCAGCACCACCACTCCGCTCTGTGTGTTGAACCCTGTCGAGGGTCACGGAGTATTGTTTATAACATTTTCCCTCTCTCATCCTTCCACTCTACAATTCCTTCTTTCTTACTCACACTCATTCATCAATGCATGCTTCAATATTCAATACATATTTACATACATGCATACATTACAAGATTCGGACAGAAAAAAAAAAGAAAAAAGAAAATTACAAACCATCCTTGTGTTTTTGTTTTTCTGAGTTGAAAGAGTGAAAAATCAGAATGGCTACAGACTGTACATTTCATGATGAATGAATGAACTAACAAGATATATTGAGCATTGAATGAAAGGTTTGGAAATTTTCTGTTATATAAATGATAATTAGCAAGAGGTTGTTTTTTTCCATTTTTAAGCAAACACGCATACATCAAACAGGAAACATAGAAGCGGATACACTCATTCATATTCTCTCTATCTCTCACACACAAACAAAAACGCCACACACACACACATCCACACACACACAAACTCTCTCTGTCTCTCTCCTGCCTCCAGTTCATTTAACACATTTTCATTTAGCCTATACATCTAAAGATCTCTTAGTACAGTGGAACCTCCCCTACAAGACCTCACACCACCAGACTCCCAGGTCACGGAGTATTAGTGTATGACAATTTCTTTTGACAAAAATAAACAAGGTGCTCTGAGTGTTGAACCCTGTCATGAATCATGGAGTATTGCATGACAGTTTCTTTTGACAAAAACAAGGGTTAAACCTGACAATTTAAAAAAAAAAAGGAAATGGAGGAACGCCCCCATGAAGCTAAGCACTTTTAATCAATTTGGATGCATAATCGGGGCTCTTATACAACGGCAATCGGGTCGCTTACAGCAAAGCTGTTTTTTCCAGTTTTTATTATTTGGTTGTTGAAAAAATTTTTTTTTAAACGGAATTCCGTCTATACCGATTTTTCAAGAAAAGGATTTCCTTCCTGAGAAGGAAGCAGTTTAAGCCAATCAAAAATAAACATGGTGCTCTGAGTGTTGAACCCTGTCAAGTCATGGAGCATTGAATGACAATTTATTTTGACAAAAACAAACACGGCGCTCTGAGTGTTGAAACCTGTTGAGAATCATGGAGTATTGTATCACAATTTATTTTTACAAAAATAAACAAGGTGCTCTGAGTGTTTGAGCCCTAGTCAAGAATCATGGAGCATTGAATGACAATTTCTTTCATAAAAATAAACAAGGTGCTCTGAGTGTTGAACCCTGTCGAGAGTCATGGAGCACTGAATGACAATTTCTTTCATAAAAATAAACAAGGTCCTCTGAGTTTTGAAACCTAGTCAAATCATGGAGCATTGAAGTTTTAAAACCTGTGTGAGAATTCTTTGTCTTTCGTCTTGTTTTAATCTGCCATCAATGTTGGCAGAAATGTTTGATTTTTTTTTAAACCGTGGTTCGGATGACAAGATGGCCAAACCTGAAGACTCTTTCCATCAACTTTCTCAACCCTGATTAGTGACGCACCGAGGATTGAAAAGCAACAGGATAAACTGTCCTGAGTCAAGAGAAATCAATAGGACAATGTCCTGGCTCTTACAAACATCAATAAGACAAAGCGTGCCAGTGTTAAAAACTTAATCCGACATTTGTCCTGACAGGGAAGAACACAATAGGACATTTTCAATGTTAATAGGACAACAGACCTGTTTACCCCTATTTTGCAGCTGATTCTTTTTCTTCACAAAACCCGATTAACAAGAAAAGTACTTGTAATTACACAATTATATGCAAGCAATAGTGCACTGGGAGACCTTTAAAAACATTTTTGTTTGTGGCTCAAGCCACAAACCTATAACTCACTTTGTCGGTCGGTCGGTCTGTCTGTCTGTCTGTCTGTCGGTCGGTCCAAAATTGTCGCACTTCAAATCGAGGCTACACTTCAAATTGAGGCCGCTCTTTAAAATGATGTATTTTAAAAGCGTACAAAATAATAAACATACGTAATACAGACACTACAACAGACACGACGAGTATGCGGTGCTTCTTTTGATGAGTATAAGTAGGATACATAGTTTTAAATGTTTTCCAAAAGATATAAAAAGTTACGAAATGGTGCAGAGATAACATTCTGGTTTACAGATTAAAATTATTGAAAAGCCAGGGGAGGTGACTCATGATTGGAGTGGTAAAAATAGACAGCGTGCCACAAACTATTGCGATTTCGCGCTTGTTTAAACCATGTATTTGCCTTTTCTTTGGTGTCTTTCCATCAGATTTTGGATCATTTGACCTGGAACTCTCACCACGCGGTCGCTTTGACGCCATCTTGAAACAGAATGAAAAGAAATTGACGCGCGCGTTGTATGCTGGGAACCGGAATGACTTTTCACCGCATTGTTTAAAAAGCATCGTTTGCCGACGCAACTGTAGTGATGGGGTGTTTTTTTCGTGTGTTTTTTTCTCCGCCGTAATTATCGTAATTTGATTTTTGTTTCGTAAAAATTACAGCTAAATTGTAAAGGTAAGCAGGTCTAGGACAATGTCCGATGTCAGGACATCACTGCTGATGTCAAGAGCATACCTAAAATTACTTTCACCCATGCACACAACACTTTTCACCTACCGTCCATTTCCACCAGCAGTTGGTTCAGCGTGTTCTCCTGCTCGCTCTGGCCCCCAAAGTTTCGTCCGCCTCGCTTGCGACCCACCGCGTCTACCTCGTCCACGAAGAGAATGCAGGGGGCGTTCTTTCTGGCCGTGGCAAACATGTCTCGCACCTGATACCATCACATACAAACAAAGATTGTCACAACTGAGTTGATTCTTGACTAGTTTTCTATATAAAAAAACAACAGAATTTTAAGGTGTAAGCCTCTTGAAAAGGGAAATCAGATTAAAAATAAACTGAAACTGAAAGGCATATTCTTTAAAAAGCAAAATTATTATTCATGGCTTTGCTTTTTGCAGGCTCAATTTCAACTCTTCTGGTTCGTTTGCAGAAAGTTGATATTAATAGTCCTGAACCCTTGTCTCAAATCTTTTTCAATGAAATTATAAACCAAACTTCCCATGCATAATTCATGCACATTTTGCACATATTTCTTAACCCTCTCGCAGCTGCAGACGCCAAATCCGACCAAATGTTTTTCCTTCCCTGGTTCCCGTTAACGCCGATTGCGCCCGCTGAACGCCAGGTCTAGTACTTTCACTTTCACTTTCGCCCTACCCACAATGCAATATACTAAGTTAGGTCTTCCTGTTCCTGACTCTCCCTGTTCCGTTTTTGTCTTTTACAGCAAGGGAAAGCACCCACTTGTCTTTTTGAACTGATTTTTCAAAGTTACGCCAATTTTTTTTTTGGTTTTCACGTGACATGAGCAGTATTGACCCGATTCGATGTTTGGAGTGCTATTACGGATTTTTTCTTCTAATTCATGGTTTGTTGTATGACATTGTGTTAGCTTTCGAATGAAAATATCATCATTGCTATTCAATACGCATTTTTCAGAAATTAAAGGCGAGTTAGACTTTATTCTGGGTGCTTTTTTTATTAAAAAAATTGGTGTGACATTCGGAGTTACTCCCCTTGACTTGGGCAATAATGAATATGGGCACTCGACTTTGTTCGAGTGAAGGGGAGCCAGAGGGTTAAATTTTAGTCCACATGTTAGAAGATAAGGTCTGGGCAGTGGGTGGATGCCTTGTGCCTCCATACGGGGAGCTGGACGACCCTGCCCCTTCCACGAATCTCTCCCCGTGGGGATACCAGGGGGGTCTTTTGTAAAAATAGTTCCCCACCTTTCTGGAAGTTCTGTGCTTATAACTTACTCTAATCTGCCCCTCTCATTGACTCTGCCTTTTCCCTTTGCTTTCCATCATCTACTATATTTCTGACATATTGGCAAATGACATAAGAGTAACAAAAGTCAACAACAGCAGCAATAATTTTTTAAAAACCCATCCTGACTGACCCTGGACGGTCCAACGCTCACAAACATCCCCAGAAACTCTGAGCCGCTGACGGTGATGAAGGGGACAATAAGGGGGCAATAAAAAACATCCTGACTGACCCTGGACGGTCCAACGCTCACAAACATCCCCAGAAACTCTGAGCCGCTGACGGTGATGAGGGGGACAATAAGGGGGCAATAAAAAACATCATGACTGACCCTGGACGGTCCAACGCTCACAAACATCTCCAGAAACTCTGAGCCGCTGACGGTGATGAAGGGGACAATAAGGGGGCAATAAAAAACATCATGACTGACCCTGGACGGTCCAACGCCCACAAACATCCCCAGAAACTCTGAGCCGCTGACGGTGATGAAGGGGACAATAAGGGGGCAATAAAAAACATCCTGACTGACCCTGGACGGTCCAACGCTCACAAACATCCCCAGAAACTCTGAGCCGGACACGAAGAAGAAAAGAACGCAGAAGAACAAGATTTCAAAAAAAGAAGAAGAAGAAGAAGAAACACTACAACGGCAAATGACATGAGTAACAAAAGTCAACAACAAACAGCAGCAATAATAATAAACCATCCTGGACTGCACCTCGAACTGGACGGCCCAACGACCCCATTTACGAACCTGCATCAGAAACCTCCGAGCCGCTGACTGTGATGAAAGGGGACGTTGGCCACATCATCCAGCCGTGCGCACTGCGCCAGCCGGGTCTTCGCCGCGGTGACGGGGGCCCGGTGAGGATGGCACCCTGGGGGACTGGCCCACCAGGTCACGTAACTGCTGAGGATTCTTCAGGAAGTGACACCCTCCTATGATCGTCACCATTGGCCTCACTTCGCCCCGCACGCCCCCCACTGCGACAACCCGACACCGTAGGTAGCCTCCCTTGCTACAAAGCCTCCCATTATAAGACTCCACCCATTTTAAGATCGCCAGCTCTGTGTCCTTTGAGAACATTGCCCGTCTTTTTCCGTTCTTTAAAATTACTCCCTTATAAGACCCCTCCCTAATAAGACTCAATTTTGTGAATGATTTTTGAAAGGTCTTATAAGGGAGGTTCCACTGTCGTTATAATGTTCCTCACATTCACAAGTAATTGTCCAAAAAACATGGCTATACATTGTGGTGGCACGGTAAAACATAAACAGTGAAATAAATAAGATCAACAGCTCAAAGATTAAAATAGAAACATTCAACGCAAATGAACCCAAGCGCATCACAAACCGCAGCATACCCCCCCCACACACACTACACCTCCCTCCACGCCCCACGCGCATCGAGATAGACGTATGGGAGGGGGGGGGGGCAGACACACACAGAGAGAGAGAGAGACGAGATGAGGAGAAGAGACAGAGATGAAGAGAGGTGATGAGAGAGAAGACTAGAGAGAGAGAGCGAAAGAAAGAGAGTCTTAAGTGTGAAAATGACACACACACACACAAACACACACTCAGACTACAGACGACCCCACGCCTCCCCCCCTCCCCTCTTCTTCCTCAGTATGGCCAAACAATAGACAGGAAATGAGGAATTGGAAGGTATACAATAAGCTGAAAAAGCGAGGGGAGGGTCC
>CM065695.1:32845599-32886034 GCA_017654935.2 Phymorhynchus buccinoides | reverse complement strand
TGTATTCTCTTCAGTCTGACCCCGAAATAGATCGACCTAAAATTAAAAAAATTATTTCACCCCTTCAACCAATGAAAATACCGCATTTAATGCATGTGATGTCAAGCGCAACCCTTTTTTGATGAGGTAGTGTGATAGGTACACAAGTATTCAATGATTGGCCGCTATATTAAGTGCTTTGTGATGTCATGTGGGCTTCCCGGAATATTCTGGGAGCTGCTATTGGCTCTAGGGGGGGCTATCCCGGATCAATCCGGGAACAGCGCTACTAGGGTTAAAGAAATATATTTATTTTTTGCTGTAATTTTTTTTTTGCTGGAATTTTTTTTTTCAATGTCAGATTTTTTTTTTAAATACCGGATTTCCGGCAAAAAACTGACAAAATCCCACCCCTGAGTGATCGTGCTATGAATTTTGAGAACCAGTCCCATCAGCGATAATGCTCCCCAACAACCGGTGTCAAAACCAGTCCCATCAGCGACAATGCTCCCCAACAACCGGTGTCAAAACCAGTTCCAGGGAAACAAAAAACAGTGAAAACCACAATATCAAAGCCTCTGTTAAAAAAAGTATCAGTCCTAAGAAAAATGTATCAGTCCCAGGGACTGACAGGTCAATATTTGTTTTCAGTATTTTGGTTTTGCAATCAGTATTTGACAGATAATAACAAGTAAACGCGATCACTGCATTTGTCTAAGTTGTTTTTTTTAGGCAATGTTTTAGCCAGGCTGAAATATAAAGGGGATTCCAAGGGGAGTAAGGGGAGTAAGTAAAAACCATGTGGAGTGAGCAGTACAGTGCTAATAGTAATACAGTAATAGCTTAAACGTCAGTGCTCACAACCTTTACAAAACACACACAAACACACACACACACAGAAACACACTTTTCTCAACATGTCAAAAAGTGAGATAGCCAACCATGCTGCGAGCATAACCACATGCTAACAGAGCAGGCATGGGAATTGTCAGAGACAAAAAACTCTGAAAAGCCCCCCAATTGAAGTATTTAGTAACAAAAACGAAGTATTTAGTAACAATTTCAAAAAAACGGACAATTCCCATGCCTGCAGAGTTAACTTCACAAGCCAATACCATACCTTTAGCTTCCTGAGAAGCAATAAATGATTAAATAAACTTCACAAGCCCAAGTCATACCATTTATAGCTTCCTGAGAACCAATATATGATTAAAGAACTAACTTAACCCAACAAAACCTCCATACCTTTTGAGCTTCCTGAGAACCAATATATGATTAAAGAACTAACTAAACCCAACAAAACCTCCATACCTTGAGCTTCCTGAGAAACAATATATGATTAAAGAACTAACTTAACCCAACAAAACCCATTCCATACCTTGAGCTTCCTGAGAACCAATATATGATTAAAGAACTAACTAAACCCAACAAAACCTCCATACCTTGAGCTTCCTGAGAACCAATATATGATTAAAGAACTAACTAAACCCAACAAAACTCATTTCAAACCTTTAGCTTCCTGAGGAAGATGTCCCTGTTCTTCTCCAGGACGGTGGAGGAAGAGAAGTAGGCGTCCACCACGTGGCTGCCGGCGGGGTCGCAGCACAGCAGCCTCAGCTCGGCGGGCTGCCAGTCCAGCAGGCCCAGGGCCGCGTGGGTGGGCTTCTGAAACTGCAGCATCTCCTGCAGCAGTCTGGATCCGTGCTGGTTGATGGGCTCTGTGAGAAGCACCTCCTGTGGAAGAAAGCGTACGCAGGATTATCAGAGTGAGAGAGAGAAACTCACAGACACACAGAATAGAGAGACAGACAGAGATAGAGACAGAGGCTGGATGTGCAGAATCTCCTGCTTCAGCCTGGAGCTGTGCTGGTTGATGGGCTCTGTGAGAAGCACCTCCTGTGGAAGAAAGCGTACGCAGGATTATCAGAGTGAGAGAGAGAAACTCACAGACACACAGAATAGAGAGACAGACAGAGATAGAGACAGAGGCTGGATGTGCAGAATCTCCTGCTTCAGCCTGGAGCTGTGCTGGTTGATGGGCTCTGTGAGAAGCACCTCCTGTGGAAGAAAGCGTACGCAGGATTATCAGAGAAAGAGAGAGAAACTCACAGACACACAGAATAGAGAGACAGACAGAGATAGAGACAGAGGCTGGATGTGCAGAATCTCCTGCTTCAGCCTGGAGCTGTGCTGGTTGATGGGCTCTGTGAGAAGCACCTCCTGTGGAAGAAAGCGTACGCAGGATTATGAGAGAGAGAGAGAGAGAGAGAGAGAGAGAGAGAGAACCTCACAGACACACAACAGATGGAGACAGAGAGATAGACAGAGATAGAAACAGAGGCTGGAAGTGCAGCATCTCCTGCAGCAGTCTGGACCCGTGCTGGTTGATGGGTTCTGTGAGAAGCACCTCCTGTGGAAGAAAGCGTACACAGGATTATGAGTATGAGAGAGAGACAAACTCACAGAGAAACACAGAACAGACAGTGACAGAGAGACACAGAACGGAGACAGACTTCACAGAGAGACAAACACAGATAGAGACAGAGGCTGGAAGTGCAGCATCTCCTGCTTCAGTCTTTTTTATTTTGTTTCCATCAGAAATTTCCCGAGCAGTCAAGGTATTTTATCTTAGTAAAACAGGTTCTGTCTATGGAACCTGATGACATGCCACCACATGCGTATTATTACCTCCCTTTGCGTCTCCCTAAGAACAATAACAAAGAACATTTCCAAACAACAAAAACTCTGCAGAAACTGTAGGGAGATGCAAAGAACATTAACCATGGAGGTGACGTTTCATCCATAATTACCTTTGCCTCCTCTGCAGGCTTGTCTTGGCCGTCGTCTAGAGCGAGGAAGACTTCGTAGGTGGTGAAAGAGGCGATGAGCTTCGTCAGCGACTTTTGCCTCTCCTGCGGCTCCTTGCAATGGAACGCCTCCATCAAAACCTGCAGACAGGATTCATAGAGGCTTCTAAGGCAAATTTCTACTATGTGTGGCATCTCATTGTTTATTATTATCATAAATTGGAAAGAACTGCCATAATCCAGTGATCTCTTCTCAAACACATATATAGTGACAGTGGCAGTGACACACACACAAACAAGCACATACACATATGCGCGCATGCACGCACGCACACACACTTCCGGGAAAACCAATAAAGTTGCTCGAAGGCCGCTCACGCTCATTTAGACTTAGAGTTCCAATTTACAAACACACCCTGGTTTGTTCAGGTCATAGACCCCCAAACCAGTAGTTCATGGGTATGTAATATGTAGCATTCTACGTTATGTTATCAAGTGGCAACAGTCAGAGGGACACACACACACACACACATATTGGCCATAACAAAGGTTTCCTGTTTCACCCCAAGTTGGAGACATCCTTCAGGTATGCCGACCACCAAAGTATAACACAGACACACACAGTGACACGCACACGTGCACACACACACATTGGCCAAAGCAAAGTTTTCCTGTTTCACCCTAAGTTGGAGACATCCTTCAGGTATGCTGACCAATAGATACCAAAGTATACCACAGACACAAATATAAAAGACACACACACACACACACACAGCGACACACACACACACACTGACCGTAACAAAGTCGTCCTGCTTGACCCTCAGTCGGCGACATCCCTGTGCCACACTGACCACCAGACCAAAGTCACACACACACACTGACCGTAACAAAGTCGACCAAAGTCACACACACACACACAATGACACACACAGTGACACACACACACACAGTGACACAGACAGTGACACACACACACACACTCACTCACACACACACACACACACACACACACACACACACACACACACACACACACACACACACACTGACCGTAACAAAGTCATCCTGCTTGACCCTCAGTCGGCGACATCCCTGTGCCACACTGACCACCAGACCAAAGTCACACACACACACATAATGACACACACACAGTGACACACACACAGTGACACAGACAGTGACACACACACACTCACACACACACACACACACACACACACACACACACACACACACTGACCGTAACAAAGTCATCCTGCTTGACCCTCAGTCGGCGACATCCCTGTGCCACACTGACCACCAGACCAAAGTCACACACACACACATAATGACACACACACAGTGACACACACACAGTGACACAGACAGTGACACACACACACTCACACACACACACACACACACACACACACACACACACACACACACACTGACCGTAACAAAGTCATCCTGCTTGACCCTCAGTCGGCGACATCCCTGGGCCACACTGACCACCAGACCAAAGTCACACACACACACTGACCGTAACAAAGTCGTCCTGCTTGACCCTCAGTCGGCGACATCCCTGGGCCACACTGACCACCAGACCAAAGTCACACACACACACACACACTGACCGTAACAAAGTCGTCCTGCTTGACCCTCAGTCGGCGACATCCCTGGGCCACACTGACCACCAGACCAAAGTACCCTACGGCCATCACGTCCTCCATGTGTTTCGACAGCTCTTCAAACACCTGCTCCATCTGCAACAATTAATCCAGGCATCAGAACAGACTGAAATCCAATCCTCTGAAAACCGCAATACAAGGGCCATCAAGGCCCCAGACTGTAGAGGGACAACACTGAAATCAGTTCCCAACAACACATGAGCGAAACGCTTTTAAAACGCAGTGAGAAATCACATTAAAGGTGCACCCTGACAGATGAGTTTGTGCAAGAAACACGTTGAGATCACCAGAAAGAAAGCCTTTTCAAGGACAGGAACACTCATTTTGCTCTGGTTTCCTAGAAATCAAACCGTCAAAACGGCGATTCCTCCTTGGCGGAGTGGCCGGAGAGAGAAGCCATTTTGGATGGGGTGGGTGGAGAGTAGTTGAAGCTTTTTCTTCT
Source organism: Phymorhynchus buccinoides (assembly GCA_017654935.2). Taxonomy (NCBI): domain Eukaryota; kingdom Metazoa; phylum Mollusca; class Gastropoda; order Neogastropoda; family Raphitomidae; genus Phymorhynchus; species Phymorhynchus buccinoides. The sequence goes on along the minus strand of CM065695.1, from coordinate 32,881,133 downwards.
TTGAAGTGCAGTAAAAAGAAAATTGGAGCTATTTCTTTTGTTGCGAGTGAAACTCATTTTGGTAAACTGTATAAAATTTGTTAAAATAAATAAATACATGTAGTTGTATGCGCACAAATGCACACACGCACTAACACATATGCACACACACTTGCGCGCACACACACACACATTTCACTATGTACACTCCCAGACACATGCATGCAACCACAAACAATTATGCAGGTTGGATACTGTTCACAGACAGACAGGGAGACTGGCAAACCATGAAATCTACAAGACAGAAGCCGCATATGATCAAATAATTTTTTTCTCATGAACACCTCCTTAATATGAAGGGAGGTCAGGGCTCCCAATCGTCCCGCAAAACAAGGGGTCCCAGGGACTCCTTCACTTACAGCATCGAGGGTCCTAGAGGAGGGATAGAGGGTCCCAATGGCATTGTGAATGCTAAAACGAATTTTCTAGTGCATCCCTGTGACCCCCTGCACATTATTTTAGAGGGTCCTGTAGAATTTTAGTACTTCATAGACCCCCAAATGGGGGTCCCTGGGAGCCCTGGAGGTGATAAAAAAAGAAGACAGAAGCATATCAAGAAGAAAAAATGTATCAAAAAGAAAAGAAAATGAAGTCCTGACTATATCTTTTTTGTGAAGGGAGGCCATAAATCAGAACAGTTCAAGCAAATGACGAAAGAACATTATTTCTAGAAAATAATGATATAAAAAAAGCCCTGACCACGTCTTTATTGTGAATGGAGGCCATAAAACAACACAGATCAAGCAAATGAAGAAGGAATATTATTTCTAGAAAATAATGATTAAAAAAAAAGTCCTGACCACGTCTTTACTGTGAAGGGAGGCGATGAAGGTCTGCAGGACATGGTTGGCGGCGGGGTGAACGGCGTAGAAGAGTAGCCTCCCTTTCAGCAGCGCGTCGTAGGTGTGGCGCGCCACCTGCTCACCGCTCACCTTGAAAACCACCTCCAGCAGGTGAGAGCCCGCCGGATCCCGCACCACGTCGGGAAGGCTAGAGAAGAGGCACAGAACAAAAGAATGTTTTAAAGCGAACAGAAACAATGAGGCTTAAGCCGGTGACAGACTACGTGACTGCCTCATGTGACTCGATCAGGTCGTGACGTTTCACCTCATTTGCATACCATGCTGCTCGATCAGTCTGACTCAGTCGGGCCCAGTCAGGTGACAGGGCCGAATAGGGCGGGTTCTCAATTTCACTGATCGAGTCAGATGGCTTGTAACCTCTTCTGTGCGGGAAACAAAATTTGGTCATATGAGGCAGTCGCATAGTCTGTCTCCAGCTTTAGAGACGATAACACGGATCCATAAAGAAAGACAACTCTCCATCCTTAGAAGATTTTGTGACCCTCAGGCCTCAAATCCAATGCATCAGATGGGAGATTTGAGCATCATAGATGCACATGTGTGTAAGAATCAGGGCTCCCAGGGACCCCCATATGGGGGTCTATGAAGTACTAAAATTCTAAAGGACCCTCTAAAAGAATGTGCAGGGGGTCCCAGGGATGCACATGAAAAATTCATTTTAGCATTTGCAACGCCACTGGGACCCGCTATCCCGCCTCTAGGACCCTCTATTCTGTAAGTGTAAGTGAAGGAGTCCCTAGGACACCCTGTTTGGCGGGACGATTGGGAGCCCTGAGAATTAACGCTGAGCTCTCCTTGAAGCACAGTACAACGCTAAAGGCATGACATGGGCAAAATATGGGAAGCTAAGAAAGGGAGGCTGCTCCTCATTTTTTTAAATTATTGAATTTGATCTACTGGTTAAGGCAACTCAAATTTTTTTTTTTTTAAATGAATTCAGATAAACGCTAGATCACCAGCAACACGGCAGCATTTTCATCTCCAGTGACCTTGAACTTTAACCAATGACCAATTTCAAACTTGGCCTAGATATCCTAACTACCTATCCACGTGCAAAATTTGAGGGTCCTGTGTCCCTCCGTTCAAACTCTTATCATGTTAACATAGATAGTCAGTCAGACACATCCACCATCATAGTCAGCCAGGAACAAACAGACAAACAGCAGTGAAAACATAATCCAGCTTTAGCTTTGTGGCTCATTAACCCTTTCACCGCCAATGTCGCATTTTAGCACCACAATGGTTTATCACCCATGTCACTAAAAGGCATCAAATCAGGGCCTGTTATCCAAAGACCATATTTTCTTAATTTTGGGAGGTAAGGATAGGCCTAATGCTATACATGTCACAGATGAATTCGCAACAATGCAGAATTTATTTTTTGCTCTACCCCGTTAAGTTTAATGGTATTTTTTGGCTGAAAAATGGCTGGCGGCGAAAGGGTTAAAGAGAAGATGCTAGATTTCCAAGGGTCAGCCCCAGTACCTTCCTATGACATCTTCTTGGCCCTGTGGACAGGAGAGGGCCACTCGCTCCAGGAGGGTCTGGCAGCTCTGCTGGCAGAGGTCTGGGTCCGCCCGCTGCAGAATCATCAGCACCACCTGCAGCAGCACGCTGAACAGCGGGTCCTTCAGGTGAACTGCACACAGTCATAGGGTGTAATGGAGTGGTACAGAGGTAACGCATTCAAACCTGGGTACATGGGATTTTTCCTCTCACTCTGCACTAGACCGTATGGTCTGATTCAACGTGGAGTCATTCGGATGAGACAATAAACCGTGGTCTCATGTGCCCATGCACTAGGCACATGCTAAACCCAGTGGCAACGAAAAAGTTGTCATTTGGTCAAAAATTACTCCCCCACCCCCACCCCCCCTTTCCTTCCTTATCAGTCACACAAAAATCGCATGCTTTCATTCAGGTTCTTACGCAGGCCTGCATTATATTTGCAGTGTTTATCAGTAAGACTGGTACAACCATGTTGGCTGTTAAATATGAGCGTCCAAGGAGCATATGTGCATGTGTTACTGAAAAGCCAGTATCTCAATGCTTGTCCAAAGCAAATTTCTTACCTTCATAATCACAGATGCGGAACAGCTTTTGCGAATACTTGTCAAAGAGAGTCCTGAACTTTTCTGGAGGCTTTTCATTTGGCGTCTGGTGTGATGAGTCTGCAAAGTAAAAGGGTACAACTACAAGTCACAGCTTACTAACCAGCTTTACAATATTATTTGTGATTTAAAATCTAGCACTTGGTTGATAATCAATGTATCAGGTTTTATGAAACATACGTAACTTAAAACAAAACAAAACAATCAAATTCTGCTTGACAGAAACACTAGTGTTCTTCAAGTTCACGGTGCAGTATTTTAACTTGAAAAAAGTGGGACATATTGATTACCAAAGTGAGACTTCCAAACACTACAGGTGAGTAAAGTATGCCTGCTGGTTAAAATTTTATGAAAGAATGATGAGGACAACAAATATCAAATTTATTTTAGTATGCACTCATACACCGTATGTGATTACTTGGCACACATTCACACCCTCCTCACCTTTCTTCGGATGTGAGCCATGGATGGACTTTTGCCTGTTCTTCAACTCGTGAGCCACGTACACCCCACTGAGCGACTCCAAAAAGGCCCGCAACACGTGACCGCCGTACCTGTGAGTGGCCAGAACCTCACACTCTTTGTCCACAAACTCGCAGAAGCTCTCGAAACTCGCCACCATCTTTTCCTGAGCGACGTCATCTTCGTCGTCTTCTGGGGCATTATGGGTCGGAGGGTCGAAGAACTCTGGCAGCCGCAGAACCAGGGATTCCAAGACGTGAGAGGCGAAGCGGTCCAGGAACGTGACGGAGAAATCGCTCGTCGCTGAGACGAACAACGTTCGGAGGTTGGCCGGCGAGGCGGCGGCGATGATGGCTTCAACGATGGTGCTGACGGTTTGGTTTTGGGCCACTTGGATTAGTTCTTCTGCCAAGCTGCTCACAACGTTGTTCAGGAATTCACCTGAAGATGACATAAAGGCAAAGGAATTGTGAAACGTTATCAAAATCAGTCACGATTTTGTAGATTTAGACATTAATTAATTAATTATCAACACAATCAAGATGATGATGATGATGGTGGATGTTTAAAAGTATGACAAAGATCAGACCAAGAAAAATAAGATCCTTTGAAAGTCAGAATGTTCACTGTTAAGACAAAATGTGGATTAATTATATCCTAATCTGCGGCTAACCAGAGCCTCCAATTGAATACAGACTACCAGCCTTCATCTTAACAAAAACATAAAGTTGTACAACAAAAAAAGGCTCTAGAGGCATCCTAATTTTCAATATATTTTTCCTTCAATTAGTTTTTTCTTCTTCATTCATCTAATTCCTCCTGTTTCTTGGTTAAAACCCAGTGCTAACCTTATCGTTAAAACCATTTTACTAAGTTATCCAGACCGCACAATTGTAACAGTGATTAAACAACGTACTTGAGCTAACTTCGGCTTTTGACGTTTTGTTCTCAATTTTGAAATCCTCTTTGTTTTTTCAAGATCTATTTTTCCGTTCCATCCCTATTTTATTTATTAAGACAACTTTTATAGCGCCTAATCTTTACGCTCTAAGCTTATCCCAATCTGGAAGAAGCGCTGTGGTTGGCCACAAGCTCTAAAGGGCCTGCCCGTGGGACTCTGTTGACTTTGGCGTTGGATCTATCACTGTATCAGTATCGGGTCGACCCCACTTCTTTCACTGCTGTGCATAGTACTTTTACTAGTAGTATAGCATAGCATAGTAATAATAATAGTAATTAGCATAGCATAGCATAGTATAGCATATTATAGTATAGTAATACTAATAGTATAGCACAACATTGCATAGTATATAATATAGTAATAATAGTATAGTAAAAAATATGTTGTATAGTATAGTATAGTATAGTATAGTATAGTATAGTATAGTATAGTATAGTATAGTATAGTATAGTATAGTATAGTATAGTATAGTATTCATACTATTGGCAATAGTATAGTCAGGGCTCCCATGGACCCCCATTTGGGGGTCTATGAAGCACTAACATTCTCAAGGACCCTCTAAAAGAATCTGCAGGGGGTCCCAGGGACGCTCTAGAAACATTCTTTTTAGCATTCACAATGCCACTGGGACCCTCTGTCCCGCCTCTAGGACCCTCTATACTGTAAGTGAAGGAGTCCTTGTTTTGCGGGACAATTGGGAGCCCTGATAGTATAGTATAGTATAGTATAGTATAGTATAGTATAGTATAGTATAGCATAGCATAGTAATTTAGTATAGCATAGCATAGCATAGTATAGTAGAGGGACTGGTTTCATCAGCCTAGGCCTTGCGGCCTATCAAGCGTCCCCTTCATTCTTTTCATTGTAATTTAAATGTGGGTTGCACGGTGTTGAGTCAGACAATGAGACATATGCTCACAAGACATTTCCTCACAACCTTAAGACAATTGCTCACTAAAGAAAACAACCACTAAAGTGATTGGTGTAAGTGTGTAAACTTGTGTATGCATGCATCTGTCATTTCCGGCTAGAACTGAATAACCCACTTCAAGTTCAACCCAGCAGGTAACATATGAAATAATCAAAACACACGCGCGCACGCCTGCGCACACACACACAAATGTACTAAAAACTGAGAGAACAAATAGAGAGAGAGAGAAAGAGACAGACAGACAAAGAGAGAGAAGGGGGGAGGGAGATGGGGGAAGGGGGTATAAGATGATTGAAATTGGGCATAGCTATTGTTTTCTTATGTAATAAAAAGTTGTCTTGTGAGCATTTGTCCTCTTTTTCGTTAAAGTTGTGAGCAAGTGTCTTGTGAGCAAACGTTTTGTGAGCAAGTGTCTTGTGAATGTGAGCGCATGCCTCCCTCTGCACTCATTATTATTACTCATATATGCACTCATAATTTCCATTCATATTTATTCATCATAATCATAAAACAATTTATTACAATTTGGACAACTGTAGAAGATTTTGTAATGACTTAAAATTTATCAACCAAAAAAAGGAATGGTTCCACTTCCAGCAAAAAAAATAGTATAAGTGCATGGCTTTGTACATCGATTTATCGGCAAATATGTAGATTTACACCCTCCTGCTCTATTTCTTGGCTCTTTCCGTGGTTAGGGATAGGGTTAGGGTTAGGGTTAGGGATAGGGTTAGGGTTAGATCGTCTTTTCTTTTGCCACAAGCATCTGTTTTTGTGTTAAAATCATCTATTTTTTTGGAGCATTAAATCGCTGCCTTTTTTAATGTGTTACTAGTGTTAGTGTTTTGTGCTTCTTTCACTTGAATTGCAAAGAGTATTCCAAACTTGTGCAATTCAGTTAAAAAGTGATTTTTTTTCTTTTAGCAGGATTCTGTCATAGCCTTCATTGTTGACGTGTGTGGCGCGTCAGGGTTGCCGGCTGCTCTAATTTTAGTGGTCAGTTGTGGCAGGCACAGATGGAGATCTGATCAGCGCTGATGTATGCACTGATAGAGCCTGCATTGATAGAGCCTGCATTGACGGTGGCCTCGCTCAACTTGTTCCACTTCGCAGCAGTCCGCACGAAGAGCTACGATATTGCTCTGTTCGACATTCTTGGACACGAAATTGACGCGAGTGGTTTATGACCTGTTTTTCGAGGATGCTTGTGGACTGGAAGCCTTCATAAGTTCATACTTGGTGTGCTTGATCCTGCGACTCTTTATATTTGCTGGAGCGAGAAACGTTTTCGCTGGGGGTGCAGAAACATGGCCCTTCTTCTTCTCTTGAGGGCCCACGGTCAATGAGCTGACCATTCTGGCTCATTTTGAAGGGAAAAAAAGACTGAAAAAGAGAGAGAGAGAGAGAGAGAGAGAGAGAGAGAGAGAGAGAGAGAGAGAGAGAGAGAGAGAGAGAGAGAGAGAGAGAGAGAGAGAGAGAGAGAGACTCAGACTGAGTCACAGAGAGAGAGCCTACAAGGCCTTAGTACGACCCACACTCAAGTACGCAGCGCAGACCTGTTTACCCCCTAAGCAAGTCTTGAGTAGTCTGGATAGCTGAAATGAGTAGTTTGGGTGTGAAATGAGTAGTCCTCTTCATTAAACCATCAAACAATGTTCACTAAAAATGAGTAATTAGAGCATTATTTTCAGTTTTGAAGAGTAGTAGAGGTCAGAATCTCTGCTAGAAATTTTCACTTTAGGCCATTTGGCCTAAACAGCCACAAAACCTTAGGCCAATTTCAACAATTTTAGGCCCTCTCACTCGGTCAACATAAACTCTCACTGACAATGAATTTGATTTGTTTTTTTAACTGTCAGATCACTTCATTTTTTTTTCTGATTTTCTCGTTCATCTGGCTCTGTCCAGATCTGTCAACACTGACAGCCTAGACTTTGCGTTTTTTTGCCCCATCCCAAGCACGAAAAGCCCTTGCTGCATCAATGTGAAACACTGACGTTAAAGGACGACAAGATCACACAGACTCACACTACGGTGTGGCAAACGTCCGCCATAAGCAGCAAGGGAAGCAACTCTCATGAGGCAATTGGCCTTGTGCTAGCAAAATCATGACGCGACAAAGTTAGCTTTTGGATCTCGGTCACACGCGGAGCAAGCAAACTTTGTTTCACTTCGTTGTTCATAATCAAACCTTCGGCCCACTGGGCCGACAGGACGGTTGACTTTTAGGACATTTTTTGTAATTTTCGGCGAATCGCCGAAGGCCGACGGCAAACAACAACCCTGAGAGGTCCAAATTGAGTAGAAATAGAATACTACTCGAAAAGAGTAGAGTAAACAGGTCTGGCAGCGCCTGTCTGGGACCCGCACACTGCCAAGAACATCGGCAAGTTGGAGAAGGTCCAACGCCGTGCAGCCCGATGGGTCATCAACCGCCACCGTCAAACATCAAGCGTGGACATGTTGGCGGACCTGCACTGGCCTCTGCTAAAGGACAGACGAAGAACGGCAAGGCTGGCCACCTTCTTCAAGTACCACCATGGAGAGGTGGCCATCAATACTCAGCATAGGCCAGTCCCTCACCCACCACCCAGACAGATGAGACAGTCGCACACGGCAGCGTACCTGCTTCCTGCTACCAAGACCAACTACAGGAAGTTCTCTTTTTTCCCCAAGAGCCGTGTGCGAATGGAACAGTCTTCCACCTGAGGCAATTTCATCAGCCTCGGTGGAGGTCTTCAAAACCCAGATCTGAACTCCCCCCTTCCCCTTCCCCTCACCCCCCCCCCCCCTGTCCCTGTTCCCTGAGCTCCAGCCAACACCCTCCCCCCCCCCTCCGCTGGCCCCCTGTTTACACCCTCTACCCTACCTACTCCCTCGCCCCCCTTGAGCTGATCATCTGGGCAGCTGTTCTTTTCCCACATTACCTGTGTTTATACTAATTATAGAGAATACCGGAAACCCCTGTTTCTAATTCTATGCATCATACATAGTCGTCAACAAGCTGACAGAGGATGTAAAAGTGAAGAAGAAGAAGAAGAAGAAGAAGAAGAAGAAGAGAGAGAGAGAGAGAGAGAGAGAGAGAGAGAGAGAGAGAGAGAGAGAGAGAGAGAGAGAGAGAGAGAGAGAGAGAGAGAGAGAGAGAGAGAGAGAGAGAGAGAGAGAGAGAGAGAGAGAGAGAGAGAGAGACTTAGCTTAGGCCCTCACTAAGTATGAGCTGTTCGATCGCAACTTACTTTTACTGTGATCCAAGTTGGTGACGTTCTCTTCGTCCTGAAACTGGCTCAGCGATTCCTGGACACGACGGTAGTGGCTCATCAGTTCCTCTGGGAGGTAGCCTTTCTTAGCTTGACGTTCTCCCCCTCTACGCAACGAGCCCCTGTCCATTCCACCTCGTTGCCCACCCTTGCGATTCATACTTTATGTTGTTGACGAAGATAGTTATCTCCCCAAAACTAGCCTGAATGAACCATGTGTTTACATGGAAGCCGCCATGCCGTCTCTAAAACTGCTAGCTTTACGTGCCAGTGGTAGTTGGCATTTTCGAAGCAGTAAAAAGATTGTCTTTTTACAAAAGAATAGCAAAATCAGTTCGGTTATTGTTCAAAACATCCGTGCAACAATAATAGACTACATGTACCATTTAATTCCAGCTGCAAAAATGAACCGATAATATATAACAAATATTGTAATATTTAAATACATGTGATGTGCAAAGACACTCTCTCTCTCTCTCTCTCTCTCTCTCTCTCTCTCTCTCTCTCTCTCTCTCTCTCTCTCTCTCTCTCTCTCTCTCTCTCTCTCTCTCTCTCTCTCTCTCTCTCTCTCTCTCTCTCTCTCTCTCTCTCTCTCTCTCTCGGTCTCTCTCTTTCGGTTCTCTCTCTCTCTCTCTCTCTCTCTCTCTCTCTCTCTCTCTCTCTCTCTCTCTCTCTCTCTCTCTCTCTCTCTCTCTCTCTCTCTCTCTCCAGAGGGCTGGATGTTAAAAAAAAAAGCATCCTATGTTATTGCTTATTCTATTACCCTCTAAAAATAAAATTCATTCAATTCAATTCAATTCAATTCTCTCTCTCTCTCTCTCTCTCTCTCTCTCTCTCTCTCTCTCTCTCTCTCTCTCTCTCTCTCTCTCTCAGGCTCTCTCTCTCTCTCTTTCTCTCTCTCTCTCTCTCGCTCTCTCTCTTGGGCTCTCTCTCTCTCTCTCTCTCTCTCTCTCTCTCTCTCTCTCTCTCTCTCTCTCTCTCTCTCTCTCTCTCTCTCTCTCTCTCTCTCTCTCTCTCTCTCTCTCCTCTTCTTCTTCTTCTTCTTCTTCTTCTTTCAAATACGTCGCTACAATCCAGTAGTCTGGCATACTTACGACGGGAAGAGATTGCGCAGAGAAGTCTTCAGGGGGTAAGGTCGGTACTAACCCCTCAACCACTCTGTAGAGCATGGTCAGGCGGAGGTGTTGGCGCCTTTGTTGAAGGGATGGAAGCTCAGTTTTTTTCGAGAAGCTTGGTGACACGTACTGCAGAAGAAAATAGGATTTTACGCCCTCTGCGGTTTTTCGACCATGTGGGGCATTTTTAAATACAAAGATGGTGGGAACAATGCTGGAGGCAATGCCCGGAGGCAGTGCAACACCAGTAAAGTCCCGATTTTTTAACAACGCAGATATGTGTAGCAGTATAACCACGCCTCGGTTAAACCTCATCGGCTATGGTACCGCCACAGTATAGTAACAATATAATAGTGTATAGTGCACGTACTGCCAGAGGTTGTAGACTTATAGAATATCTTTGCTTATAGTCGCCAGTGATGAAGCGGGCAGCATTTCGATCGTTGTATACGTTCAATGTCTTTCTAGATGTCTGAACTAGAACCATATGCTATATATATATATTGCCCATGAGACGAGTGTTAATGTTTAGCATTCGTCTCATGGGCAAATTTGACTGAAATTTGCTTTATTTCATGAGATAATTGGCATGGGCTTCTTACCCGCCCATGGGCTTTTTACCCCGTCTTCCATGCTAGAGCTAAATAGGCGTTGGTTTTACACCGTGGTGGGCAGTGACGGAGATTTCGTCGGAGGAAACCAAGGGTGCAGCTTGCTTTCTTTGTAATGTTGGAATATGTTGTCCCCATTTTAGGTCATCAGATAGTAGAATGCCCAGGTATGGATTTGTTGGAACATCATCAGTGCTCAGTGGAGGATGGTGTTGCTTAGTTGATAATAGAAGTTTGATTTGTTGCGCAAATATAGAACGAAGCACTTGGAAGCGTTGAAGCGCATGCCCCAAGTATTCGCCCAGGTCTCAAGCTGTTGCAGATCTTCTTGCAGGGTCCGTGATGGTCCTTAAAGTTGTTAATCTCTCTCTCTCTCTCTCTCTCTCTCTCTCTCTCTCTCTCTCTCTCTCTCTCTCTCTCTCTCTCTCTCTCTCTCTCTCTCTAGTTAACATGGTTGATACATGGCTAGGAAATATTAATAACAATCAGTATACTGGAATTGTCTTTGCTGACTTTGCAAAAGCATTTGATGTAATCAATCACTCACTACTTATGAAGAAACTACGTGTTTACAATATAGGTGATCAAGTGTGCCAACTGCTTGAGTCATTTTTATCAAACAGACAACAAGAAGTATGCACTGGTCTTCATCAGTCTTCTTCTCTCCCAAACAACTATGGTGTTCCACAAGGTTCAGTTTTGGGCCCACTGTTGTTTTTATTATATATCAATGATTTACCTTTGCTTGTTAAAGACAATTGCAATCTCTTTGCGAACGATAGTTCAGTCGAATCCGCTCATCCTTCATTACACGTTTTGTCACCTAATATTCAAGAAAATGTAAATCAACTGGCCAGATGGGCTGAACTAAATCACATGTGTCTGAACCCAAACAAAACTAAGTATATGTGTTTGACAACCAGACAGAAACGCCAAAATCTTTCATCTACTTCGTTCCCAATTCACATCTCGGGACAAACAATCGAGGAATCCAGTTCACACAAGGCCCTAGGTATAACGATTGATAACACATTATCTTGGTCAGAACACATAAACATATTAAGTAAGAAGGTATCGCAAAGAATATTTCAACTATCAAAAATAAAACATTTCCTCAATCTCAATGCCAGGAAGCAGTTCTATTATGCACATATAAATTCACTTATCAGCTATTCCTCTACTTTGTGGGATTCAGCAAGTGCAAATGTTCTAAAACCTCTCGTTAGACTGCATAAACAAGCTGTTAAATTGGTGCTGCTCAAATCAACTTCTCTTACGAACAATGATTACAAAACAATAGGTATATTACCTTTTAAATTACAGTTGGAGCATAACAAAGCAAGGATGATGCACAAAATCATGACCGGAAATGCTCCTCAATCTTTAATCGACCGCTTCTCGATAAACAGTTACAGGCAGTCACACAAACTACTAATTCCAACCCCAAGATTAGACTTATTTAAAATCAGTTTAATATACAGTGGTGGATCTTACTGGAATAATTTGCCAGCCACCTTAAAAGCGACCAAACGCCCAGCATCCTTCAACAAACTAATGAAGAACTACCTAATGAACAAACTCCACTGACAATGAACAATGAAAACTCTCTCTCTCTCTCTCTCTCTCTCTCTCTCTCTCTCTCTCTCTCTCTCTCTCTCTCTCTCTCAATTTCATCAGGTACATAACATTAGCAAAACATGACTTATTGTATGTTTTACCCAACAGTTTTGTTGTTGTTTTTTTGTTGTTGGTTTTTTATAAACAAATAGCATTAAGTCATTGCTGCCGACTCCGATGGACTAACATAAATAAATATTGAACGTATGCACTGTTATTTATCATGATGCCTACATGTGTTTACTTGTTAACTCATGAATATTTTGCGCATCTAACATTACCTTGTTTTGATCTGTCATGTATAAAGGTGTGCATGTTAAAATTGGCTATGTTAAACACAATTAAGTTTGATATAATAATGTGTATGTGTTTTATTCTATTTTTTGCATTTTACAGACAAGTGTGTAATGTTGGCTTAGGCTTGATTTTCTCATGTTATATATAAAAATATTAGTGTCGTTTTTTATATTTGTTAAAAATTAAGATGATATGTAGGATTTATTTTGTTGTTGACATGTGCACATGCTTACTTTTAAATTTGTTTTGTTAGTTGAGTGTATAATTGAAACTTGAGTGCATAAGGTAGGATTAGGTTTGATTTTGTCGAGTGTGTATGCTAATTTACAAATTTGTGCATGCTAACAATAAATAAATAATTACTTATATAAAGTAAGATTAAGTTTCATGATGTTATGGATATGTATTTACTATGATTTATAACGTGTGTGTGTGTGCTTACTTTAAGTTTATTTTTTAGTTGAATATGCGAAGTAGGCCTACAAGTAACTAGGCTCGACTTTGTCATGTATCGGTGTTTATCGGCTGTGTTTATAATGTTATGATTGTTAAAGATGAGTGTGTTAGATATGCTTCTCTCTCTCTCACTCAGTCTATCTATCTCTGTCTCTGTCTGTCTGTCTGTCTGTCTGTCGCTCTCTCTCTCTCTCTCTCTCTCTCTCTCTCTCTCTCTCTCTCTCTCTCTCTCTCTCTCTCTCTCTCTCTCTCTCTCTCTCTCTCTCTCTCTCTCTCTCTCTCTCTCTCTCTTAGTGTGTGTGCGCATGCATGCGCGCGCGTGTATGTGTGTGTGTGTGCGCGCGCGCGCGAGTGTGTGTTTAGTGTCATAAAATAATTATTTAGTATACACATTTTTTTTTTTTTTTTTCTTTAGGCTTATATTGTTTTATTTTGTTTATTGTGATTTAGCCAGAATGTTTATATTTATGTAACGAAAAGTGTCTCTTTGATATATTGTATTGGGGATCCTGTATGATGAGGGAGAGAGGGAAAGAGAGAGAGAGGGGGGGAGAGAGAGGGGGAGAGAGAGGGGGGAGAGGGGGGAGAGGGGGAGAGGGAGAGAGAGAGAGGAGAAAGGGGGAGGGAGAGAGAGAGAGAGGGGGAGAGGGGGGCGAGAGAGAGAGAGGGAGACAGAGAGAGAGAGAGAGAGAGAGAGAGAGAGAGAGAGAGAGAGAGAGAGAGAGAGAGAGAGAGAGAGAGAGAGAGAGAGAGAGAGAGAGAGAGAGAGAGAGAGAGAGAGAGAGAGAGAGAGAGAGAGAGAGAGAGAGAGAAGGAGAGAGAGAGAGAGTATGGGCCGTGTGTACGCACGTATTAATTGGTGCATTCCTTCCGGTTACTTGTTTACATTTTTATTAGTTTTTGTGAGTGTGATGTGTAATGAGAGAGTGACAGTGCTTGGTGAACGAGGGTGGATGTCTTTGTGAGTGAAAATCATGTTATTTCGTTACTTTATTTCTTTGTATTCGAATGTTGGTGGTATGACTTTCTTGTTGATTTTAATTAATGTTTTCCATCTTTCATTGTTGCTTTTGTAACGTGCAACGAGCATACTACTATATGGAGTTTTAGCGCTATATGAATTATTATTATTTTGATTATTATTATTATTATTATTTTTATTATTGCTACTATTATTATTATAGGATTGGGTTTCATCTTGTTATGCATAAGTGTTTACTCCAAAATGCGTGCATGTTAAAGATGAGTATGTAGAATAGGATTTGGTTTTATTCTGTCATGTGTATGTGCTTACATTTAAGCTTGATGTATTTTTAAGATTAGTATGTAAAATGGGCTTAGGCGTAATTGATTTTATTATGTGTATCGGCTTTAAATTTTAAATGTGTACATGTTACGAGTATGTAAAATAAGGATTAGTTTTAATTTTGTGATGAGTTAAGTTTTACTTATGTGCGTGTTAAAGATGAGGACTAGAAAGTAGGTTCAGGCTTGATTTCGTTATGAGCAGTATTTACTTTTTAATATGTGTATTCGCTTGCAAATAATATGACTAGGTTTGCTTTTGTTACGAGTGTGTGTTTACTTTTTAATATGTTCATGCTAAAAATGAATAATGGAATGTAGGAATAGGTTTCATGTTGCCATGGGTACATGTATTTACATTTTAAATTGTGCATGCTAAGATGAGTAGGTAAAGTAATACTATGTTTGACTTATTATATGCATAGGTTTCTTCAAATAAGTACATTTTAATGATGAAGTATGATTGAGTTTTTTTTTTATTTTTATGTTTGTGCACTTCTCTATTTTGAATGTTTAAAGATGAGTGTGAAAAGTAGGATTGGGTTTTATTTTCCCGTGCGTATGCGCTTACTTCACACATTTTGAATGTTAATAATTAGTATAGTTAATAATAATAGGTTTGATTTTGTTATTGATGTGTTACAATATAGGAATGTTTTTTGCATGCTTTATATTACTTTGTATGTGTTTATTTTCGTTTTTCATTTTCTACTTTTATATATGAATTTGGTCCAGAGGGCTGGATGTAAAAAAGCATGTTATTGCTTACTCTATTACCCTCTATAAATAAAATTCAATCAGTCAATCAATCAATCTCTCTCTCTCTCTCTCTCTCTAAAGCACTTTCTAGACCAGCATTCCCGGACTCTCTTTTTTTCATACATATATTCAATCAGACATGTTAACATGTTGGGACTTAGCAAGTGAAAATTGTTTAAAACCACTTCACAGAATTTATAGACGTTCCCTTAAACTTATTCTATTAAAATCCTCCTCCCTTGATTCGTGGGACTATAAACAAATAGATATTCTGCCTTTTCATCTCAAATGTAAACATAACAAAGCTGTGTTTATGTTTAAAATTATGAATAAATTAACACCATATTATCTGCAAAAAAATTTCCCAGTAAATAATATTCGTGGGAAGTCGATTATTCGTACCCCTATTCATGTCCTCATTAGTCCACTCAGGAGCAAAATTGTGGAACGATATATATGCCTATAACCACATAAAACAAAAACCGAGCTTGTCATCCAGGCATATCATAAATACTTGATGGACCAATTATAAATATTTTTGGTCTTATTTTACCTTACGAATTACAATACATATGTTCACAATACACGTTTAATTTTGTTTATATATACATTCAAATTATATTACAAGGTGTAGAGAACACTTAAGATTTATGTGATTTATGTAGCCTACATGTACATAATATAAGAATTTGTATGCATGTATGTATGTGTGCATAGGTTTGTGGGGGTGGGGTATGTGGGGGGTGCTTGTGGGTGTGAGTGCGGGGGGGGGGGGGGGGGGGGGGGTAGAGACTGGGAGATTTTTTTTTTTTATTTTTTTTTTTTTTGGGGGGGTCTTTAATCTTGAATTGTTGTTGTGTGGCCATTTTCGCCTTGTTGTGTTATATTACTTGTATATTTTTGTCACTATTGCTGCCATTTTTGTTGTTGTTTTTACGTTTCTGTCACAATCACTTTCTTCATTAATTGTTGTTTATTTGCTTGAGGGCAATAGTGTAAAAAAGCTACCCAGCTTATCTGTTTTACCCTCATTAAAAACATTCGTATTCGTATTCGTATTCGTATTCTCTTCTCTCTCTCTCTCTCTCTCTCTCTCTCTCTCTCTCTCTCTCTCTCTCTCTCTCTCTCTCTCTCTCTCTCTCTCTCTCTCTCTCTGTGTCAAGTAAAGTTTTCCAGTGTCCGATCTCTCTCTCTCTCTCTCTCTCTCTCTCTCTCTCTCTCTCTCTCTCTCTCTCTCTCTCTCTCTCTCTCTCTCTCGTGTGTATGTGTGTGTATGGCAGTGTGTGCGCGCGCGCACGCATGCGCGCGCGTGTGTGTGTGTGCGTGTGTGTGTGTGTGAGTGTGCGTGCGTGCGTGCGTGTGTGTGTGTGTGTGCGTGTGTGTGTGTGCGTGCGTGTGTGTGCGTGCGTGCGTGCGTGCGTGTGTGTGTGTGTGTGTGTGTGTGTGTGTGTGTGTGTGTGTGTGTGTGTGTGTGTGTGTGTGTGTGTGTGTGTGTGTTCGTGTGTGTGTGTGTGTGTGCGTGCGTGCGTGCGTGCGTGTGTGCGTGTGTGTGTGTGTGTGTGTGTGTGCGCGCGTGCGTGCGTGCGTGCGTGCGTGCGTGCGTGCGTGTGTGCGTGTGTGTGCGTGTGTGCGTGTGTGTGTGTGTGTGTGTGTGTGTAAGAGGAGGGGATGGGGAAGCGGGGGGAAATACTTATGTTCCTTTTCTCAATTTATTAACACTGACAACAACAAAACCTGTAGGCTAAAAATTTTGTATAAACTATAACGATGATGAAAAAGAAGAGCACACAAAAAGTAAGATAATATAATGACAAAAACAATAACAATGACAATGGAGGAGACGATGTAGAAGAAAAGAAACACCTTTTAACCCTTTCACCGCCAAAGTCGGATTTTAGCACCACAGTAATTTAACACCTATGTCACTAAAAGGCATCAAATTGGGGTCTATTATCCAAAGACCCTATTGTCTTAGTTTTGGGAAGTAAGGATAGACCTTATTTTAAATATGTCACAGAAGAATCCCCAATACTGCAGATGGATTTTGTTCTCTACCCAGGTAAATTTAATGGACATATTTGGCAGAAATATGGCTGGCGGTGAAAGGGTTAATGTCTTTTAACGCGAAAAAAAAAGACAAAAAGATTGGTTGAAATGCCCAAAAATGAGCTCGTTTCTGATTGGCCTTCATGGCTCCAAATTTCAGGGCCTTCATGGCTCTGACTGCATCCAAATCCTCCACCTGTCCAATATTGGCCTGTCCGAAGAAAAAGTGTGTACCTTAATTAATCAATAGTTAGGGGAAGACGGGGTAAAAAGCGCATGGGCGGGTAAGAAGCCCACCCCAAATATCTCATGAAATGAAGCAAATTTCAGTCTCATTTTGCCCATGAGACGAGCGTTAATGTCTAGCATTCGTCTCATGGGCAAATTTGACTGAAATTTTGTTTATTTCATGAGATAATTGGGGTGGGCTTCTTGCCCGCCCATGTGCTTTTTACCCCGTCTTCCCCTAATCAAAATTATCTATGTGCATGAACAATTAAGGCTCTTTTAATCAGAAATCAACGTCTTTCTGAAATGTAGCAATTGCACGATGTGTTTCTTTAAAAAACTTTTGTTTGTCAATATTGTTATGGGCCAGAGGCCTAAGCATTAAACTACTTTTGACTTTGACTCTCTCTCTCTCGCTCTCTCTCTCTCTCTCTCTCTCTCTCTCTCTGTCCCTCTCTCATATTCCCATGTTATCATATAATGGTTTTGTTGTTGTTTTTTCTTCCTTAAAATTGGGTTTATTCTGAAAAATTGTCATTGTCTCAAAATGGTTTCCCTTTTTTCGTACTCAATTTAAACTACCAATTCAAGTTCACCATTGTTAAGTATTATCCATGTTTGCTTTAAATCCCATTTTTGATTTCTTTTTCAATTATTTCATGTGCCAATTTTTGTTCCATTTTCTTGACTTGATTGTTTTATGTCAAATTTTGTTTGCTTGATGCATGGTATGAATGTGTGAGTGAGAGGGCAAGGTGTAAAGAAGCTATTGTAGCTTATCCTTTTTACCCTCAATAAAACATTCGTATTTCTCTCTCTCTCTCTCTCTCTCTCTCTCTCTCTCTCTTATAGTTATATTATTATTTTTCGCAACACCACCAGAGTTCTCTTCAGTGCTTAATTTTATGAAGTTCTACTAAACCTTAAGTGGGAAACTAAACCTTGTTACTTTCTAAATTAAGTGAATCGGTTTACTTAATTAATTTAATAAGTAACAGCGTTTAGAACTTCATAAAATTAAGGGCAGTGCTTTCAACGATCCATTCCTCATCAGAAATACACATTGTGGTTAATCGACTATCCTTCGTCATTATGGATCATGTTGCTTAATGGTGATCAATTGTATCCTTTTATATCATTTATATAATACATACATTAATTTTAAATCAATTAATTCATCTCAAATAACGATGTTTCTCCTTGCACGCACGTGTGTGACAATAACTCACTCATTTTGTTGGGACGGTTTCCGGTACTTTGTTGTGGGTTAATGTTCTTGTCTATACCAAAGATTTTAAAAGGGTAAGATGGACGACTTAAGAGTTACGGCGAACCGGGCTGATAGAGTTATCGTTAGTGGGAACAGTACACCACACACAGTGGAGGCTATCTAAAAACTCAGACTGGAATTTGAACGGAGAATTCAACTGGCCTATCGACGTGCAAAATGTGTCCTGTTTAAAAGGGACATAACCAGTGTTTCTGTCCTCACTACTCATATAGGGAAAAGAGACTTATCTTCCCCTAGAATATATTTGTCTATACTGGTGATGCGTATTGACGTTAATGAGATACACGGTTTGTTTTTTGTTTCATACTCTTTTATTGCTAGTATCACGTTGTATTTCTTTGTAGGCTCGATGCTTTAATGCCCTCGTTTATGATTCATTCTGGCTGATTTGCATCAGTATTATACGACCATTTTTAGATTATTACACAAGTGATTTAGCTTCAGGAAAGATAAAGACCGACAGTTATGTCAACCGTTGCTTAAAAAAAGAGGAATCGCAATAACTGTTAATGCGGTGAAGTATACACATGTCATTTTCTTGTCTCATATTCGACGCATAATACTATGATGTCGAAAATTTATAACATGTGACATACAGCAAAACCCGGTTATAAGAAAATCGAAGTGAGATAATTTTTTGTTTTCTTATATCCGGGTTTTCTTATATCCGAAACTCGAATATAAGAAAACATTTTGAATTTGTTTTCTTAATAATAGGGAATTTATATAGCGCTCTTTCTCACATGAGCTCAGTGCGCTTTACATTGATAACAAGAACATTAAAGGCAAACAAATAATTAATCATTAGAAAGTAAAATAAGCACGATGCTTACACACAACGTTCTCTTACTTCCTTACTCACACACACACACACACACACACACACACACACACACACACACACACACACACACACACACGCACACATACACGCACATGCATGCGCACACGCACACTCGCACCAAGTTTAATGGGAAAAAGGGGGAAATTAAAAGAGAAAAAGAGAAAAAAAGAAACTAAAGACAAACAGAAACAGAAAACGAACAGAAAATGCTTTTATCTAATTTGGTGCATGAAAAAAAAGGAAACAAATGCAAAACAAAGGAGGAAAAAAAGAAAGAACGGAACAGAAAATTAAAAACAAAAATGAAGGCAGACGTGGTGTGAGTTGCATGATGAGCAAGCAAGATAGCGGAGAGCAGATGAATGAGTGGGTGTGGTGTGAGAGTAGCATATTTGTTTAAATGTAAATTTATGTTTCTTGTTTTTAATCAATATTCTAATTTGGATGTATAACTCATTTTACACAGTGGAAGACAATTTTGTATTTGCGTTTGTACAATGCCAATGGACAATAAAGAAACTTGTGATATATGACTCATGCTTTACGTCATAAAATCTAAATACAGGAAAATTCGGTTATAAGAAAATCGAAGGGAGATCATTTTTTGCTCATTACCATATCCGAGTTTTCTTATATCCAAAACTCGGACATAAAAAAGCATTTTGAATTTTTTCCCCTTATAACCAAAATTGAATGGGGAAAAGGGAAAAGAGAAAAGATAAAGAAAAGAAAAGAAAGACAGAAAAACAAAACGAAGAGAAAATCCTTTTTCCGAATTTGATGCATTTCTTACATCATAAAATCAAAATGGTCTACTAAGAAGAAGATGTAAAGGTGCCTACAACCACTCAAACTAACAAGCTTTTTTTTTCTTTTTACTGTTATCAAATACGTACTCCTTCAACTTTCTTGTACTGAACTATTGCCATGTACTGTCCACCCATGCAGCTTTTTATCAATCGTTTGCTTTTGTTTATGCGGATTTTCGTCCACATATTCAGTTATTTGTATTTATCTTCTTAAAGAAATGGATTGCCTTTTCCTCTCTGCCATTGCTGCTGAAAATAAAAGGATGGACAGTCTCTCTACCACCAACACAAAAGTACAGGCAGTCATATTTTTTTTCTTCTGCTCATATTTATTCTGCACAGAATACTGAAGGAAAGTATGGAATAAAGGAACAAAAACAACTCAATTAGTCTTGCAATCAAGTGCCTGTATTGTTTAGACTGTCTGTGACGCAACTGGTATGAGGTAAACTTTCCCTTTTTGGAACGACTTCAATTTTCTTGGAACATCCTTTCAGTTCAGGTCCAATTCATTTTTAAAGACACACTGACCCAACACGATTAAGTCCCTTGTTTTTTCTGGGTAGCTGTGACCCACATACAAATTCCCCAACTTCAAATTGAGGCTGCTCTTTCAAATGTTTCGTTTTCAATTTGGGGGCATTTGTATGGGAGTCAAACCTGGTCAAAACAAGATTTCGTACCAGCTATAAGAGGGAAAACAGGTGGAACCCGTGATTTTGACACGTGATCTGGTGGGTCTTTAAGAAAATGCTGTCAATGGTAATTTGCTTATAAGAAAATAGAGCTCACTTATAAAAAAAATTAACTGCAAACCAACTCTCTTGTATCACATACTTTTCTGTATCTTTTGGTTAGCTTGTCTGTGACGTAGTTGCTCTGACGTAAATTTTCCTCTCTTTTTTTAATTCGTTTTGTTGGAACAACCGAATTTTTTGGAACATCCTTTCAGTTCATGCCCTAATTTTTTTTTAAATCGCTTATAAGAAAATCAAACTCGCTTATAAGAAAATGAACTGCAAACCAAACTCCCTTGTATGAAATCATTTTCTTATATCCGAGTTTACATTGCCGATGGGAGAACGAATTTGCTTGCTTATAACCGAGTTTTCTTATAAGCGGTTTTCTTATATCCGAGTTTTGATAATACATATTATTAAGAAAGAAGGAGTTCGGCCGGGGAAAATAAATTGCTTGATTATAAGCGGGTTTTCTTATAAGCGAGTTTCTTATAAGCGGGTTCGGCTGTATTTCGTTGTTATTTTTAATACTAAGACCTTATTTCTTGAGAAGAAGAATATTAACAACCTTCACTCAACCAAATGGCTCACCTAGATGCTTTCCATAAGGCATAGATTTTGATATATAGCGACTTTAAAAATATTTTTGCTTCTCCCAATTGTGCTCATAATTATATGGGGCATTCCAAAGTACAGTACCATTCCAGCCGACCAGGGTAGTTTTGCACACAGCACTGAAGCGCTTGGATTGGCTAAAAGCTATCATATGACACCACCAGTTTCCATTGACTCCTCCCACTGTTTTCCCAGGTGCAGTATAAACGAGCAGATGAAAACTGCTTCTGTTCAGTCCACCTTCTGACAGACTTCTCATCATTGTTAGTTATCTGAAATTGTTGCTGTCTGTTAGTGTTAGTATTGAGACTAGTAGTTTTCATCAATATTTTTTGCCTATTTTTAATCGCAAAACTTGAAATTGCAATAAACTAAGCTGCCCACAAAAAGTTAGGGAACATTTGTAAAATGCACATGCTTTTCTTATTTGCTCGTTGCTTTAAAGCGCTTCACAACTGGAATGCAAAACCTTGTAGTCGCATACGTAAGTGACATGGCCTTAAATTGAAAGTGTAAAAGCTTTGCGTTTATTGTTAGTTGCTATAGAAACGTCGGTTGAAAAGGCGCCCAAATCCCCCAAAAGTGTAACAGATTTAGCGCATCAGCATTTTTCCACAGAGTGAATTGAGCAAAAACGTACTCCTCACGATTTTGATAATGAGTTCAACTTACAATTATTAAAAGATCCAAATTTTAAATGACAGAGTGCAATCAATCGCTGAATCACGATGGTTGTATGATGAAAAATGAACCTTTCGAATCTAGCGGGAGTCCTGGCATAGCTGGTAGAGGGTGTCGCCATTGTGGACCATGAAGACGTCAACAGGGTCATTAGTTCTATTCACTAACGAGTTTCTGTGCACCCTGGATCACCCCTGTGGACTCATGGAGTCTGGAATAAGCCAGGTGAGCTGTCCCACGAAAATACATCCAGCATGTGACAGCCCATGGCAGGGGTTCCATCATGGTATGGGGAGGCTTCTCGTCTCATCACAGAACCCATAACCCTGCAGTACCATGTTTGAGGAGACCTAAACACATAAGGCATATCAACGAGACACTGGCAGCACTCGTGGAAGCACTTTATATGGTTCCACTAGGGACTGGGTTTCAGGATGACAATGGTCAGACTCATCAGGCTCGTTCCTAAACAACTCGATCCAGCAGTCAGGAGGGGAACGACTAAACTGGCCAGCATGCAGCCTGCACCTCAACCCTAAGGAAAACCTTTGAGACCTGCTGAGGGCACCCAAAATCTACCCTATCAAACATACATTGGAACAGGGATTTTCTCCAAATGGAGTGGCAGGTCATCCCACAGGAATGAACAGACAATGAAGTTTGTACGCTGCGTGGGATGATACTGTGCAAAGTGCATAGCAAATCCTGGTGCATGTACGCATTTTTGAGTCTATCTCGATACACATAATTGACACTTTCTTGATAGTCATGACATTTTGTGATTTTTTGAATTTCAAATAGTAGGGTACCCCTGTTTTAAAAAATCAAAAATGTTTGTGCTCAACACGTTGCTGTCTTTTTTTGTGTGTGTACGCATTTCGTCAATACTTTAAATTTTAGCCACTGTTAAAATTTCAAGTAAGTAGCTTTTGCCCGTTTTGAAATATCGATAATTTGGTAAGTGTTCCCTAACTTTTTGTGGATTGCATATTTACGTTTTTGACTTTCTTTCTGGAGTTTCGAGACCATTGAAGACCGTGTGTTGTCAAAGAACTGTCTTTAGCAGAAATATTCTTGTCGATTGCTAATCACCTGCTGTTCATGCTGTCAATTCTTTTGACATTATCATATTTGTTGATCAACAGAATTGTCTTCTCTAGTTCATTACCCATCATGCATGCTGTGACCTTTACCTTCCTTCTGACGATGATGGCGGCCATGACGTCAGCAGAGGTCGATGATCTCACCAACTTCCTCCATCTGCCTCCTAACAAGGAACACCGCTATTTCTTTGACGTCATCTCTGATAATGACGTGGGCGATTTGAAAGGGGCGTTGGAAAACTTCACCATTGACTACAGCTTTCAGGTAAAACAGAAAAAGTGATAACAATATTGGTAATTATTATACAGTCAACAAAAAGAAAAGAAAAAAGGAACACATTGAAGGGAGCGTTGTTGTAAAACAGGAAAAGTGATAACAGTGTTGGTAATAGTTATTAGTATACAGTCAAAAAGACAGAAAGAAACGCATACTTCAAAAATATGCGTTTCTGTTTTGGGACAGTATAATGATGAGGAATAGATTAAGGATATGAAGGAGGACAAGGAGGGGTAGGAGATGGAAGAGGAGACATTTTATGATAATATGAAGGTGATGGTGATGATGATGATAATGAACACGATGATGAAGATGATGATGATGAACACGATGATGATGATGATGACGACGACGACGTGTGTGTGTGTGTGTGTGTGTGTGTGTGTGTGTGTGTGTGTGTGTGTGTGTGTGTGTGTGTGTGTGTGTGTGTGTGTGTGTGTGTGTGTGTGTGTGTGTGTGTGTGACAGTGTGTGTGTGTGACAGTGTGTGTGAATGTGTGTGTGTGTGTGTGTGTGTGTGTGTGTGTGTGGTCGGCGCTCTTTTACTGTCTCGATCAGGACCGACCTCCTGGAACAAACGTCCTCTCTCCCTCCGTCAGCGACCGACCCTCTCTACTTTCAAAGCTAACCTCAAAACCCACCTGTTCCCCCGTCATTAAACCTCCGCTCTCTTCCTCTTCTCTCTCTTGCCATTAGGTCTGTTTCTGCTGTATTCCATTTATGTCATCGGTGTGTTCGCTTTGTATTGCGTTTTTGTTTGATTGCGCTATGAATGCTAACGTGTGTGCGCGCTTTGATTTGATTTCTATCAAGATTCAGCGCCGTATAAATACTGTATGTTGTTGTTGTTGTTGTTGTTGTTGTTGTTGTTGTGCAGGTAGTAGGTGAACCCCGGTTCTTTTTTCGGTAAGTATATTGAACTTACATGGGGGGGGGGGGGGGGGGGGGGGGGGGGGGGGGGGGGGGGGGGGGACCGAACCTTAATCTTCTTATTTGTTTTATATTGCATTGTCTGCTGTATTGTACTTCTACTCATTTGATATTCATTACCAACTATCACTGCCATACTTTGGTGCCCTCTGCCCTTTGCTACCAATCTTTTCTCCAGTAAAACCACTATCAGAATTCAGCCGACGATAAACAATGGAAGAGGCGGTGAGGCTTCGGGTAGAGTACCTTTCTATATTAATTAAGGTATTCTAGTTTCGGGACAAAATCTAAAAGTTAAATGTCTCATATGACTTCGGTCGAGAAGACGTTAAACATAACCTCGCCGTTTCGGGCGAGGGGGAGACAGTGGAAGAGAGAGAGGTGAGAGGGGGGGGGGGGGGGTGTACAATGAGGGGATACAGAATGAGGAGGAGAGGGGGGAGAGAGGGAGGGAGGGAGAGAGAGGGGGGGAGAGGAGAGAGAGGGGGAGGGAGAGAGAGAGGGAGTGAGAGAGAGGGGGAGAGAGAGGGGGAGAGAGGGGGGAGTGAGAGAGAGGGGGAGTGAGAGAGAGAGAGAGAGAGGTGGAGTGGGAGAGAGAGAAGTTTCGGTTTGATTGTTCCAGTAGATCAATTAGGACTAGTACAGCACTTTTGAGCTGTTAAGAAAGTCCTGTCCTAGTCCCAGCAGGCAACATTTAACAAATGTCTGTTGTTCTTACAGTGATAAAAAGCAATGACACGTCAGCGCTTCGTCACTTGACCTTTCCGTCAGGGTCACTGGTGACGCAATATCCGGTGGAACGTTACGGAGAATACATGGAGATGATGCTTGGCATTCCCTCTCGGAACGCCACTCACTTCAGCCCTTCACTAGACAAAACCTATTTCTACGTTGACTGGATTATAGATATCCCGAGTAAGTGGAATGGTGCTCTTCAGTCATCGTAGGCTACTTGAATTTTTCTATGTAGAGCAAGAGCCCCAAATGTACGTCCGGTGTCACGAGAAATAAGTACCTGCCATGAAATATCTACCTGTCGCATGCGAACTAGGGGAAGACGGGGTAAAAAGCGCATGGGCGGGCAAGAAGCCCACCCCAATTATCTCATGAAATAAAGAAAATTTCAGTCAAATTTGCCCATGAGACGAATGCTAGACATTAACGCTCGTCTCATGGGCAAAATGAGACTGACATTTGCTTCATTTCATGAGATAATTGGGGTGGGCTTCTTACCCGCCCATGCGCTTTTTACCCCGTCTTCCCCTATAGCCATCTAACCTTAACCCTAACCCTATCCCTAACCACGGAAAGAACCAAGAAATAGAGCAGGAGGGTGTAAATCTACATATTTACCGAGAAATCGATGTACAACGCCATGCACTTAGTTTAGTAAAATTCACAATGGGGACAAACAAACAATTCTGATTGGCTAGGCCTACTTATTTCATGAGGTAGGATATTCTCACACCGGACGCAAATAAATCTGTCAAAACCTTCAAAATAAACAATGCGACACAAATTTCAAAGACTGCACTGAATAGATAATAAAAATGTCTACATTCCTGATCATTTGTTTCTCATAATAAAAAAGAAGAAGCAAAAGTTATTCGACTTTTAGAAAAACAAGCACGAAATCGCAATAGTTTGTGGCACGCGGTCTATTTTTACCACTCTAATCATGAGTCACCTCCCCTGGCTTTTCAATAATTTTAATCTGTAAACCAGAATGTTATCTCTGCACCATTTCGTAACTTTTTATATCTTTTGGAAAACATTTAAAACTATGTATCCTACTTATACTCATCAAAAGAAGCACCGCATACTCGTCGTGTCTGTTGTAGTGTCTGTATTACGTATGTTTATTATTTTGTACGCTTTTAAAATACATCATTTTAAAGAGTGGCCTCAATTTGAAGTGTAGCCTCCATCTGAAGTCACCTCTTCATATCAAATTCACCTATCTGTATTGATAAAAACTCGGGACTTTACTGGTGTTGCACTGCCTCTGGGCATTGCAGCCAGTATTGTTCCCACCATCTTTGTATTTACAAATGTCCCATATGTGTCTATGACCGAGAGGACGTAAAAAACCATTTTTCATTCATTCAAAATTCATTCCTCCATTTGAAGTGCAACAATTTTGGACAGACAGACAGACCGACCGACCGACAAAGTGAGTTATAGGTTTGTGGCTTGAGCCACAAACAAAAACTAAACTGTCCGACATTAGGCACCCGTGGTCCAAAATCGGGACAGTGACACCCCCACATGGAAAGCTTAAAATCAAACCAAATCAACGGCTTGTTGATATATTCAACCAGAGGCACTAGAAATGAAGTTTTCAATTTGGGCTCCAGCCCTTGAAGTCCGAGTTGTGTTAATTAGGAGCAGACACACGCGGGACACTACATTAAGTATACAGGGGCACATAGCTACTCCCGGCTTGGTGACCATCAGATACAGTGCAGAAGAGTCCTTGCGAAATGTCCTCATGGGTGTACCAGCCCGTTTTGCATGACTGCAGAGCCCACTGGCAAAATACACCCCACTCTTTTTTTCTGTTTTCAGAGGATGTGTGCCCAGAAACCTTTAAGTTGGATATGCAATCTGGGAAGGACGCTTTCTCGGAACTGGCCCAGTTTGTCAAACCAGTGCGTTTCACACTCATCGCTTCCTATCCTGTCAGGGTAAGACCCTCGATCCTTCTTCTCGGGATTAGTTTGGAAGTTTGGGCCATCTGTAAGACAAATTTATGTGGGGTTGCTTAATGCTTTACTACATAAGTGGTCTTTCCTGGTATTGTAGTACTTGAGGAATCAACCCACTATCTGTATAATAATAATAATAATCATCATCATCATAATAATAATAATGATAATAATACTAATAATAATGATGATAATAATAACAATAATATTATTAATCATAATAATGATAATAATAATCATAATCATAATCATAATATTAATAATAATTATTTTTATTATTATTATTTTTATTATTATGAACATTTAGGATGCCTAATCAATTCAATGCCCTCTAGCTAGGCGCTTACAATATAACAATTATAGCTGATATACATATATAACACAACATATAGCGTAAAGAATGAATGGGGGGGGGGGGGGAAGCACAAACACCCAAAGACAGTCAGACACACAACCACACACACATACATGTGCGCGCACGCACACATGCACATGCACACACACACTTACACAGATATGCGCACGCGCAGATATTCACACTCAGAAATACACTCACCAGGTCATGAAGTTATGGATTTGATGCATAGGAAAGAGATAAGTTTTGAGATGGCGTTTGAATATGGGCAGAGGGGATGGGTATCTGAGAGAGCGAGGCAACTGATTCCAAGTAACAGCTAGAAGCTTGATAGGCGAAAGAGCGTTGACCAAGGGTTTTAGTGCGGACACTGTGGATACTGTAGAGACGGGTGTCAGATAAGGAACGCAGAGCTCGAGATGGCGTGTAGAGATGCAACAGATCAGTAAGATATTCAGGACAGGAAGACTCGATAGATTTGAAGCAGAGAGAGGCAATCTTGTAGGATATTCTTTACTGAACAGGGAGCCAGTGGAGAGAACAGAGCAATGGAGTTACATGGTCATATGAGGCGGGCAGATTGTCTCTGTCTAAATAGGGCGTATCGGTGTCTCATCTGTATCCGTACCAGGTCGGAGGAGGTTAAACAAATTTTCTTGTCAATTGAAAAAAAGGCTGCCGCGCGGCTGGTGGTCTAGCGTCTTAATGCTCTAGTCTTTAGGTCTGTTTCTGCTGTATTCCATTGATGTCATCCGTGTGTGTTCGCTTTGTATTGCGTTTTTGTTTGAATGCGTGATGAATACTAACGTGTGTGTGCGCCTTGATTTGATTTCTATCAAGATTCTGCGCCGTATAAATACTGTATGTTGTTGTTGTTTGTTATGTATAAATAAGGGGGGAGGGGGGGGGGGGGGTATGTTTTTTTTTGTCCCAATCGCATGCTTTGTCTTGTCTGCCCAGTTCCTGGTTTTCCTGGAGACAGAGGAGAACCTGCAACAGAACGCGCTCAGAATTGGAGCGGCCGACTTCGGAGGTTACGGAGCCAGCAAGATAAAGATGGTTGCCATTGTCTATGTCTAAACCATCGCCGATGCACGTCTCGCTTAGTTTACGTACTATGCTCTACCATTGTGTATCTTTGCCTGCTTTTCATAACTCAAAGGGTGTAGGTTTTGGTTTAATAATTGTATTCAAGTATGCAAACATATATTATTGAACAAAAATGAGGTTAACGGGGTAACAACCAGCAGACGCTTATAACGTACCCCTTCCATACACAATACATAATCAACTATTGACATGACAGAAGGTGACCATGGAAGAAATTCAAACAATGAGGTTAATGGGGTAACAACCAGCAGACGCTTATAACGTACCCCTTACATACCAATACATAGGGGAAGACCGAAAAAAGCGCATGGGGCCATAAGAAGCCCACCCCAATTATCTCATGAGTCTTCAAATTTTCAGTCTCACTTTGGCCATGAGACGAGCGTTCTGATGTCTAGCATTCGTCTCATGGTCAAGGTTGACTGAAATTTTCTTTATTTCATGAGATAATTGGGGTGGGCTTCTTACCCGCCCATGCGCCATTTTACCCCGTACTTGACCCTCAGATTGTATGGACATGATACAGAAGGTGACATCCGAGCAAGAATTCAAACCATGAGGTTAACGGGTGTAACAACCAGCAGACGCTATAACGTACCCCTTCCATACACAACTACATAATCAACTATTGACATGACAGAAGGTGACCATGGAAGAAATTCGCACAATGAGGGCAACGGGGTAACAACAAGCAGACGCTTATAACGTACCCCCCATTGTTCTTACATAATCAACTATTGACATGACAGAAGGTGGGGGGAGGGGGGGAAATGTTTCAAACAATGAGGTTAACTGGGGTAACAACAAGCAGACGCTTATAACGTACCCCGCTCACAATACATAATCAACTATTGACATGACAGAAGGTGACCATGGAAGAAATTCAAACAATGAGGATAACGGGGCTAACAACCAGCAGACGCTTATAACGTGTATCCCTGCCATACATAATCAAAGGGTGTAGGTTTTGGACATGACAGAAGGTGCAAATGGAAGATTATTGAACAAAAATGAGGTTAACGGGGTAACAACCAGCAGACGCTTATAACGTACCCCTTCCATACACAATACATAATCAACTATTGACATGACAGAAGGTGACCATGGAAGAAATTCAAACAATGAGGTTAACGGGGTAACAACAAGCAGACGCTTATAACGTACCCCTTCCATACACAATACATAATCAACTATGGACATGACAGAAGGTGACCATGGAAGAAATTCAAACAATGAGGTTAACGGGGTAACAACCAGCAGACGCTTATAACGTACCCCTTCCATACACAATACATAATCAACTATTCACATGACAGAAGGTGACCATGGAAGAAATTCAAACAATGAGGTTAATGGGGTAACAACCAGCAGACGCTTATAACGTACCCCTTCCATACACAATACATAGGGGAAGACGGGGTAAAAAGCGCATGGGCGGGTAAGAAGCCCACCCCAATTATCTCATGAAATGAAGCAAATTTCAGTCTCATTTTGCCCATGAGACGAGCGTTAATGTCTAGCATTCGTCTCATGGGCAAATTTGACTGAAATTTTCTTTATTTCATGAGATAATTGGGGTGGGCTTCTTACCCGCCCATGCGCTTTTTACCCCGTCTTCCCCTAATCAACTATGGACATGACAGAAGGTGACCATGGAAGAAATTCAAACAATGAGGTTAACGGGGTAACAACAAGCAGACGCTTATAACGTACCCCTTCCATACACAATACATAATCAACTATGGACATGACAGAAGGTGACCATGGAAGAAATTCAAACAATGAGGTTAACGGGGTAACAACAAGCAGACGCTTATAACGTACCCCTTCCATACACAATACATAATCAACTATGGACATGACAGAAGGTGACCATGGAAGAAATTCAAACAATGAGGTTAACGGGGTAACAACAAGCAGACGCTTATAACGTACCCCTTCCATACACAATACATAATCAACTATGGACATGACAGAAGGTGACCATGGAAGAAATTCAAACAATGAGGTTAACGGGGTAACAACCAGCAGACGCTTATAACGTACCCCTTCCATACACAATACATAATCAACTATGGACTTGACAGAAGGTGACCATGGAAGAAATTCAAACAATGAGGTTAACGGGGTAACAACAAGCAGACGCTTATAACGTACCCCTTCCATACACAATACATAATCAACTATTGACATGACAGAAGGTGACCATGGAAGAAATTCAAAAACAAACCGCATGGACATCAACAAAATCAGTATTCAATGCAAAGCAACCAACCAAAAAGAAAACAATGATTAAGATAGAAAGGAAAAGAAAACAAGGTGGAAAAAACCACTGTTGTGAGCAAAATAACGAAGAAAAGTAGAAGGAAGAAAGCAACAAAATTAATGAGAGACATGAATAAACAACACGATAAGCGAATCATCAATTATAAAACTAATTAGCAAAATGCACATATCCAGTTATAATATATACACGAATACATAGAAATAAGTCGGTCTTCAACACAGGTCAGAAGCATATCTGCGCTTTTACACGTAAGCAATCGAAAGACATTTTATGTTAACTTTTGAAATAGCAATTTTGCATTTGCTTAGCATTTTTGACTGTAGGTTTTTATTATGGGTGTTTGACCAATCGTGTAGCTCTAGATTAAAAAAAAAAAAATGATTTGCATAGAATTTTTGGGTGTAGGTTTTCGTTATTGGTGTTTGACCAATCGTGTAGTTCTAGATTTTTGTCAGTTAAAAATGGCATGATGGTGAATGTTTAATCGAGTAGAAAGCTATCTTGTATTTTACCCACCCTCCCCACCACCACCTGTCCCCACCCCGCCCTCAACCCGACTTTGAGATTGAGGGTAGAAAATATAAGGAGCTGACTACAGTAAAAAAAAAACCGTAGAGTTTATTGCATTTTAATCACATAATGTTGCAAATTTGATTGATTTCATCCCAAATTAATCACCTTTGAGATTGAGGGTCGAAAACATGAGGAGGTGACTAAAATACAACATTGTCTCTTCGGTTTATTGCATTTGATTAATCACATAATGTTGCAAAGTTGATTAACCCTTTCGCCGCCAGCTATTTTTCAGCCCAAAAAATATCAGTAAACTTAAAACAAATTCTGCAATATTGAGAATTCCTCTGTGACATTTGGAGGCCTATATCCTTACCTCTAAAAATTAAGAAAATACGATCTTTGCTAACACAGGTCCCTGATTTGATGCCTTTTATTAGGTGGATGTGGTGCACGGTGAAAGGGTTAATTTGGGAGGAAATTAATCAGTTGCTCTAGGGTTGTTTGTTACATAGGATTATTTAGTGGCCTACGCCTAATTATAGTCGTTTCAATTTTTGGTTTGTTTTTGTTTTCTTTATTTGTGCAAGCGTTACTGGCAGTTACATAAAGGAGCATGGAGGAAAAGTAGTTTTTTCGGTATTGTCGTATGAAGTTTGCATTTCCAGGAAGATGAGTTTTGACGAACTGCACCAAAGCATGTAGGTCTATAGATTGAACCAATTTATTGTTATTTCCTTCATATGTGATTGTAATGAATTGGGCTGTCGATCCTCTGCAGGTTTTCATGATACGTCTATGGTGTTGGCTACTAGGGGAAGACGGGGTAAAAAGCGCATGGGCGGGTAAGAAGCCCACCCCAATGATCTCATGAAATAAAGAAAATTTCAGTCAAATTTGCCCATGAGACGAATGTAGACATTAACGCTCGTCTCATGGGCAAAATGAGACTTCTTCATTTCATGAGATAATTGGGGTGGGCTTCTTACCCGTGCGCTTTTTACCCCGTCTTCCCCTAATTCTTTTCGTATGTTCTTTTTCGCCTCTCTACTTCCCCCTTATCTCTTATTTCGTGTCCGGACCCATTGTGTGTAACCAGTCTTTACGTGATAATAAATTTTAAAAAAGAAGAAATTTCATATCTGTTCGCTTGTGACGTCAGAGAGAGAGAGAGAGAGAGAGAGAGAGAGAGAGAGAGAGAGAGAGAGAGAGAGAGAGAGGAGAGAGAGAGAGAGAGAGAGACGGATACGGATACGGATATTTAATCAATCAAGGCCATAGCCCCTCATGAGGGGGTGATACAATATAACATAGTCAGGCATAATCAGACATAATAAATAATAAGTACACACAAAGCAAAATATAAGCATTACATGAGAAAGAGAGACAGAGACAGAGAGAGCAGGGGCGGGCCAAATGATTCGTAAGGGGGGAGGGGGGGGGGCGGGTCCGCGAGGGGTCCAGGGAGCTGCATAGTTTCCGGGTTAAAGGGCAAAGTGAAGAACAGACCTATACATAATTATGTACTTTCAGTTAATTGTACCTTCCATAACTTTTACCCCTACCCCCACTGTCGCATGAAAATAGGTAGCTCGTAAAAATAAGTAGCTCGCTACCTATGACAGTGTGTATTTGCGACATTGAGCATGAACCACAAATTTCACTTTTTTCTAGGGTTAGGGATAGGGTTAGGGTTAGGGTTAGTTAAATGGTTAAAGTACAGAAAAAGTGAAATTTGTGGTTGTCGCAAATACAGACTCTCATAATAGCGAGCTACTTATTTTTACGAGCTACCTATTTTCATGCGACACCTACCCCTTCGTCCGTTGCACCCACCCACTTAGGGGAAGACGAGGTACAAATGCATGCGCACTGGGCGGGTAAGAAGCCCACAGGCAAATCTTATGAAAAGCTCCCTTTTCTAGTCAAATTTTGCCCATTCATTTCATGCTAGACATTAACGCTCGTCTCATAGGCAAAATGAGACTGATACATAGGATTAGGGATCATTTCATGAGATAATTGGGGTGGGCTTCATACCCGCCCATGCGCTGTGTTGTGTGTGTGTCTTCCCCTACACTTCATTTAACATGCATGCACACTATCCCTCGACCCTAGAGAAAAAAACACAGGCAAATGTTAAGACAAGCTCCCTCCTCTGCCCCTTCCATTCATTTCAGACGGTAGCGAGCACTTAGGGTTAGGAGCTAGGGTATTTTCATGCGACAGTTAGGGATAGGCTTAGGGTCAGTTAAATGTCAATCGCATAGCATACCATAATGTGTGTGTGTGTGTGAGTGTGAGTGTGGATTAGACGGGTTCAGATTAGGGTTAGGGTTTGAGATAGGGTTAGGGATAGGCTTAGGGTCAGTTAGTGTTAAATACACCCCCCAAAAAAAAGTTGATGACTAAGCTGACCCTACACCTATCCCTAACCCTACCCCAAACCCTATTCCTAACCCTAACCCTAACCTGAAACCGCCTGAAATGAATGGAAGGGGCAGAGGAGGGAGCTGTTCTTAACATTTGCCAAAACACATTTAAAAATAAAGAAGAGTTAAGAAACGGATTGAGTGGGAAAAAGTACATCGCATGCATTATGGTTATTAAAACACATAAAAAAATAAACTTTGATGTGACTTTTTTTTTTAAACTACGTGGGGTGGTTGTAGTCGTCGTCGTAGAAGTGTTGTTGGAAAAGATAAGAGTCTAAAAAAAATAATACGCTCTTGTATTCTATTACGTGAAGTGTACAACGAATTAATTGGAAAAAAAAGTGAAGAAAGAAAGTGACGGCTTGTATTGTGATGTCGAGGAAAAAATGGGATGAGGAGCGGATGGCGGTTTTCATTGGCTAACTCAGTAGAACCTGTCTTCTCCTAAGAGAGTGAGACAACGTCCATTCCAGCCCTAGCACTGAGACAAGCCACCACAAATTGAGGCGACACTGCGCCATATGCACAAGGAAGGAAACGAGGGGTGGGGGGGGGGGGGGGGGGGGTGCAGGATAGGGGAAGGGAGAGAAAAAACCGGGGGGGGGGGGGGGGGGGGGGCAGGGGCAGGCAGGGGCAGTTACAGGGTAGTTTAGTAGAGACCTGCCTATGAAGGCTCCTCTTGAAAGCCTCCAATGACTGGATGGGGGCTACTTCTTCAGGGAGGCCGTTCCATATTGAGGGACAGTGTGTGGCAAGAAGGTGGATTTTCTGTACTGAGTTCTATGGCTAGGGATGCCATATGAAGCTGAGTGAGATTGACGGAGACTTTTATTCTGCGCGTAGGGTATTAAGTTGGAAGATTAGAATTGATTGTGAGGAGTTCTGTATGGAATTTATAAAAGGTACCAATAGTCCAAGACGGGCTTTAGTTCCACGGGTCTGTAGAAGAGGCCATGTCAGGTTGTTGTTTTTTCAGTAGGGGAAGACGGGGTAAAAAGGTGGGCGGGTAAGAAGCCCAGAAATGAAGCTTGTTGCCCATGAGACGAGAATGTCGCATTCGTCTCATGGGCAAATTTGACTGAAATTTTCATGGATAATTGGGGTGGGCTTCTTACCCATGCGCGCTTTTTACCCCGTCTTCCCCTAGGTCTGCAGATCTTGTTGACTGACGGTAGTCATGGGCCACCCATCTTGCAGCTCAGCTCTGGGGGGGGGGGGGGGGGGGGTTCGATGGCGTCAATGCTGCCAGGGCCTGTTGTGGGGGTCCCAAACAAAAGGGATGGCATATTCAGTTGAGGAGGGGACGCACCATGCATAACATTAATTTTTGTAGGCCTCTTCTTTGACATTTTTGTGTGTTGATTTTCAAGGCTCTCCTCAGGAATCCAAGGGTTTTATTTGCCTTGCTGACCGCGCCACGTCGTTGACATGCATGGGTGTTCCTCTTGCCTGAGATCAACAGAAATCGTGACACCCGGGTATTTTGCACGGTTCACGCTCCAGCTGGAGCTGATGTTCGTGAAGGATGTAGGCCTTCTCCAGGGTGTTTCTGTGCCTGGTCATATAGGGGAAGATGGGGTAAAAAGCGCATGGGCGGGTAAGAAGCCCACCCCAATTATCTCATGAAATAAAGAAAATGTCAGTCAAATTTGCCCATGAGACGAATG
This sequence comes from Phymorhynchus buccinoides, assembly GCA_017654935.2. Classification (NCBI taxonomy): domain Eukaryota; kingdom Metazoa; phylum Mollusca; class Gastropoda; order Neogastropoda; family Raphitomidae; genus Phymorhynchus; species Phymorhynchus buccinoides. The sequence continues at coordinate 32,845,711 of CM065695.1, read as the reverse complement.
CTAAACATTAACGCTCGTCTCATGGGCAAAATGAGACTGAAATTTGCTTCATTTCATGAGATAATTGGGGTGGGCTTCTTACCCGCCCATGCGCTTTTTACCCCGTCTTCCC
>CM065695.1:32773099-32840599 GCA_017654935.2 Phymorhynchus buccinoides | reverse complement strand
TGCGTTTGTGTTTGAATGCGCTTTGAATGCTAACGTGTGTGTGCGCTTTGATTTGATTTCTATCAAGATTCAGCGCCGTATAAATACTGTATGTTGTTGGTGTTGGTGGTGGTGGTGGTGGTGGTGGTGTGTGTGTGTGTGTGTGCCTGTGTGTGTGTGTGTGCCTGTGTGTGTTTTCACGTAACTAACATACAACTGCTTTGGAATTCTCAAGTTCAACAATGACAGTCCTAGGATATTATTAAGCTTTTGCCCTTTCTTTTTACTTGTTTTTAGTAGCAGGAGATCATCTAATGCATTTGTTATTATGTATTATTATTTCACAGTGCGGAAAACATGTGGTAAGTCTTACGTAGTTACGATGTCACTTTGTTGTAACACTGAGTTCACATGAGGAGGGGGGGGGGGGGGGGGGGGGGGGGAAATCAACATTTCGGTCATTTCAAATAAAATTATTTTATTTTTTGTTCACACAGACTATATAAAAGTATATTTTAATTATTTTTGCCAAATGTTTTTTTTTACACCTTTATTAAATTGATTCTTCTTGGCTCAATCAACTGGTTAGTCCAACATATCAAACAACAAACAACTACACGACAAGTGTAAAGTGATGTTATTTTATTCACAAGAGACAAAACAAAACTACTGGATATTTTGGCGAATGCGCCTTTATCAACATAGACAAACAAGAAAACAGCAAACAGCAAATATAGCAAAAGGAGCAAAAAGCAGGCAACAAAAGGAGCAAAAAATCAACAAAAAACAATACTTCCCCTCTACAGTCCAATGCGTAAATGACACAACCAATTTGAAACCAAAGAGCAAGGCATGCATTTGTGAACACAAATCAGGGAAAAAAGAAAGAAAGAAAGAAAGAAATGTTTTGAGATGAGAGAGGTTGGCAGTGAGTACGCAAGATATTTTTAAAAATTTATATTTCATGAAATGGTAGAAGTTGGAAACAAGGGTCAGCTGGGTGGGAAGAGGGGAAAAAAAGGGTTTAGAATGTTGGGTGAAGAGAACATCAAATTCAAAGTTGACAGTTTTGAGTTACGATAGTTTAATTTCCTGGTGGCAATATTATAATATTATTAACCAGGAAATTAAACTATTAAGATTATTATAATTTATAATAATCTTAAATCATCTGGACAGAAAAATACAGTTTGCAGTTAACGTTTTCATTGTCAGTTACAAGTATTAAAAAAAAAAATTCTATTTTTTCACCAAATAAGTTATGAACTGTATTTTGTTGGTCCGGACGAACAGATGCAGCGAACAGTGCACTTACTCAGTCGTCACTCTGGGCCTGAGACCCTCAACTCCATTGTGCGAGGGTGGACAATTTTGCGGCAAAAGATGCCAAAGGGATTTGAAAAGTTCTTCCCTAAGCAAGGGAAACAGCCAGCTGAAGGTTCCAGAGCAGCACCAAAAGGTAAACTTAATGTTAATTGTATATGTTTTGTTGTTGTTGTTAATTTGTTTAATTTGTTTATTTTGTTATTACTTTTATTTGTTTACTATCAATGTATTGATATTGTTGTTGGTTATTTTTCTTCAATACAGTACTATAGTTAGGTTTTAGTGTGCTTTTTTTCCTCTTTTTTTTTAGTAACATACTAACATTGTACCACTTAAGTGCTCGTAATCTGTGCTCTTTTTTCCCCCTCTTCCCTTTCTGTCCCCCCCCCCCTCCCCCTTCTCTCCTGGAATAGTTTTTTCTCCCTTAGTTCCCAAGAGAAGCTTCAGGAAGTTAATGTTTTTGTTTTGTCCGTCTGTGCGTGCATGCGTCTGTCCGGCTGCGTTTTCTTGAAACTGTTCAGTCTATTTCAATCACTTTTACTAGTTTTTGTGTACAAATTTAAGAGGATAGTAGCTATCAATTGATTACTTTAGTTTTATTTTAAGGTCAAGATAATGCTGATTATGGGGTTCAAACCCCCAGACACTTAATCACTAGTAATATATCGCAAAGTTTTGTATACATATTTCAATGCTTTTGGATTCCCCCCCCCCCTCCCCCCCCCCCCCCCCCTCCCCCCCCCCCCCCCCCCCCCCCACCCCCCCCCCCCCCCCCCCCCTCCCCTCCACATTCTCTCATAAAAGGGCTATTTATTAGCATTGAGTACGAGCAAGGTCAAGGTCACAATGGTTAAATGCTTTATAATAAATTATAGTCTGCCTATGGGATAATCTGTAATAATCTGATTGAGTCTTAACAGATTTGTTTTAAACTTTATAATAAGAAAATCGATAATATCTGTTTTCCTGTGGTAGTGAAGGGGTTAATGGTGATTACGGATATATATTGAGTAATAATAATAATAATAAAGAATATTTATATAGCGCGCATTCTAGGTGTACTACTCATGGCGCTTTACAAAAACTAAGAATCGCCCCACATACAAAATTACAGATATATCAAACATACTCTGACGCGCTCGCATACCCACCCTCACCCTCATGCTGTAACATATCATCATAATCATAGTAAAAAGGCAAAGTTGTGTGTGTGTGTGTGTGTGTGGAACACAAAACGGGCCTTATATTAGTTATAACTCCGCTGTTTTTTGACCGAATCGCTTCAAATTTGCTGTAAGCCCTAAAGGGGCGATGGCAACGGCAACCGAGGCGGCCGTGTCATTTGCGCGGTTTGGCGAAACGCGCATCCGCCGGCCTCTCGGTACCCATATCTCCGGTATTTCTGGGCGGATTGCCTTCGAATTCGGCAGGAAGATGACCGGGGACGGTGACTATCCGTGTACCAAACCGGAAGCGAATCGGTTCAGAAATGTGCGCGCTATACGCCGCTTCACCTTTTCACAAATAACTCCGCCGTTTCTTAACCGAATCGCTTCAAATTTGCTGTCAGGCTTGCTATGGCCGGGGCAAAGCCTGGCATGAAATTTGAACAGCATCCGTTCATAAATGCGCGCGATATGCACCAATTTACAGTTTCGCTGACTTGGCGAAACGGGACCCGTCCAAACGTGCTGTTATTAAACATGGTGGGGGGGGGGGGGGGGGGGGGGGCCCCCCAACCTCTGCGTGTGTTCTCTTATCGAGACCGCAGTTCACCCGTGCTGGGTGACAAGTGACGCGTGCTGGAAATTCTGACAGGCGAGCTTAGCCTACTAGAAGTTCAGTTTAACGGGGAGGGGGTTGGGGGGGAGGGAGGAGGGAGAGGGGGTGGGGCGAGCGTCGCTGTTTCTCTCTCTGTCTCAGAGGAGGGGGGGACGCGAGAGTCGCTGTTTCTCTCTCTCTCTCTCTCTCTCTCTCTCTCTCTCTCTCTCTCTCTCTCTCTCTCTCTCTCTCTGTGTGTCTGTCTGTCTCTCTCTCTGCCTTTGTTTGTCTGTCTCTCTCTGTGTCTCATGTCTCTGTATGTCTATGTGTCTCTCTGTCTGTCTGTCTTTCTCTCTGCCTGTCTGTCTCTCTCTGTGCTCTGTCTGTCTGTCTCTCTGTCTCTCTCTCTCTCTCTCTCTCTCTCTCTCTCTCTCTCTCTCTCTCTCTCTCTCTCTCTCTCTCTCTCTCTCTCTCTAATATTATAACATAATATTTTGCGGACCTGGCGAAACCGCTACTCATCATTACCAGTTCTTGGTGGTACCGGTACTAGGCGTTTGCCAGTACTAGGCGTTGTGCTAGTAGACATAAAAACATGCATCTACGCATAACACACAAACGCGTCCACACACACGCACACACACGTATGCGCGCACGCACGCACAAAGTATCCGTCAAGGTCAAGGTCTACAGCGAGGGAATTTTGCCGTCACTTTTGTTTTTGTGTGTGTGCTAATTTTTCTTCCATATGATTTGATTTTAAGGCCCTTCGCTTGGTCCATATCTTGATGAAATCAATGTGATTTTGCCAGTGTCTGTCAATGCATTTTTATGCTCTAGTAATACTGTTAACTGTGTGTGTGTGTACCTGACCAAAGCGCTTATAAAATCTTTTTTCTTTTTTTTGTTTTCTTCTCAAGATGCACCAAAAGCTGAACCACCCCCACCATCCAGATCAGCGTTTCGTCAGCCGTCTGGGCAGGGTGAAAAGAAGCCAGATTTCTCCTTTGGCATGGGAAAGTAAGGATCTTTTGTCTATTCTGTAGACTTGCACATGTTGGTTTGCTATATAGTTCACTTGCTTTATCAAGTTTGTGATGATTTTTTCTTTCTTCCATATTTATTAATATCTAGTTAACCCTTTCACTGCCATTGTGCCAATGTCGCATTTATGCACCACAATGGTTTAACACCCATGTTACTAAAAGGCATCCAATCCGGGCCTGTTTATCCAAAGACACTATTTTCTTAATTTTGGGAGGTAAGGATAGGCCTAATGTTATGCATGTCACAGAAAGAATTCCCAATATTGCAGAATTTGTTTTTGTCTACCCAGTTAAGTGTAATGGTATTTTTTGGCTGAAAATGGTTGGCGGCGAAAGGGTTAAATGAAAAATACACATTCCTTCGTATCATGTTATTTTTGAAAGAGCACAACTTTTTTAACTTAGTAGATTTTTTAATATGCATAAAATCGGTTAAGAAAAATGGACTGCTTCATTATGTCAACAGTTCTCTTGTTTGGTTAATCTTAAATTTGTATTCTTTCGTCTAATGAAGCTGTATTGCTCTGGAAAGGTATAATTTTGTATTGATTACCATATTTTACGGACTGATATAAGGCGCACCTGATTATAAGCCTCCCCCCAATTTTTTTTAACTCAAAATTCATATTTTTTAAACTGTATATCCTTAGTATATTATCAGTCACATTATAAGGCGTAGGGATCTCAGTCTAAGAAAAAAGTATCGCCTTATGGTCCATAAAATATGGTACTAAATTATGTCGTAAGGTTGTTTTTTGTCATCAGGAAGAACCCGTTCACCGACCCCAACGACCCCAACACCAAGGTGCTGATTGGTCTGATTGCCGGCGTGGGTCTCGTGGGGATCCTGGGCCTGTACCAGAACCAGTACCGGGAGGTCACCTACAAGGACTTTGTCAACACTTACCTGGCTCGCGGAACTGTGAGTGTTTTGGTTTGGGGGGGGCTAGTTTGTTTTGGTGATTCTGTGGTTTGTTTGGTTTGTCTTTTTTTACAGGCATGGTAGACCTCCGCGAATCGCGGAAAATCCGCGAAACACTTTGAACCAAAATTATTAAAAAATGCATTGAAATGGCATAAAAAAGTGAAAATTTAACTCATTTATTTAATTTTATTTAATTTTCTTCGGCCCCTTGGCCCCCCGGCCATTTTCCTTGAAAACCACTTTGCCCCCACTACCATGCCTGTTTTATTGGGTATGTGTGTGTGCGGGAGAACTTGTACATGTTGCATGTCTTTTGGTTTTGGGAGGCTAGTTTGTTTGGTGATTCTGTGGTTTGGTTTGTTTGTGTTTTTATTGGGTATGTGTGTGTGTGTGAGAACTTGTGCATGTCTTTTGGTTTTGGGGGGCTAGTTTGTTTGGTGATTCTGTGGTTTGTTTTAATTGGGTATGTGTGTGGGGGAGAACTTGTGCATGTCTTTTGGTTTGGGGGAGCTAGTTTGTTTGGTGATTCTGTGGTTTGTTTTAATTGGGTATGTGTGTGGGGGAGAACTTGTGCATGTCTTTTGGTTTTGGGGGGCTAGTTTGTTTGGTGATTCTGTGGTTTGTTTGATTTGTCTTTTTATTGGGTATGTGTGTGCGTGAGAACTTGTGCATGTCTTTTGGTTTGGGGGAGCTAGTTTGTTTGGTGATTCTGTGGTTTGTTTTAATTGGGTATGTGTGTGGGGGAGAACTTGTGCATGTCTTTTGGTTTGGGGGAGCTAGTTTGTTTGGTGATTCTGTGGTTTGGTTGATTTGTCTTTTTATTGGGTATGCAGGAGAACTTGTGCATGTCTTTTGGTTTGGGGGAGCTAGTTTGTTTGGTGATTCTGTGGTTTGGTTGATTTGTCTTTTTATTGGGTATGCAGGAGAACTTGTGCATGTCTTTTGGTTTGGGGGAGCTAGTTTGTTTGGTGATTCTGTGGTTTGGTTGATTTGTCTTTTTATTGGGTATGTGTGTGCGTGAGAACTTGTGCATGTCTTTTGGTTTGGGGGGGCTAGTTTGTTTGGTGATTCTGTGGTTTGTCTTTTTATTGGGTATGTGTGTGCGTGATAAATTGTGTATGTCTTTTTCAGTCAGTATGTGAATATGATAGCTTTTTGGTTGTTTTTCAAGATACTTTTTGCAAGGAGGGGAGGGGGAGGCTATTATGAAATTAAGATAAATGAGTCAGAGGGAAACTTTTAACAGTTTTTCGTCTCACTCTCAGTCCTTGTATTAATATCTGGTTTCTTTTTAACCGCTGTTTGTCTCAATTGTTTTTGGGGGGAAGAGAATATCTGCATATTACTGTCCTTCATGGTTGACAGGTTGAAAAACTGGAAGTGGTCAACAAGAAATGGGTCAGGATCAAGATGGTGCCAGGCACACAGGTGGATGGATCGGTCAGTATATCTTACAACAATTAAACGTCTAAAAAAATATATATAAAAAGGAAAGGCATGTTGAACAAAGGTATCATTGTGTAATCAAATCGGCAGTTATTTTTTTCAATATTGGAATCATTGTTCCGGTGCACATTTTAGCCAGGGGCTTGATTAGTTTTGTGAGTAAGTATCGATGTTGCCTCGAAGGTCTTTACTCAATTTCGACTAGATGTTGTTCAGATTTGAAACGATTTCTCTTATGTGCTCAAATTTGCACAAACTGTTATTGATTCTTTGTATAATTGGATGATAGTCTCTAAGGTTCCCTTTTAATATTGCGTGCCTAAAATAACCCAATATCTATTTTATTTTATGGAAAAGGCTATAATGTGATTATGGAATTGGTAGTGTGAAAGAGAATATGTGCACATGTTTAGTCAACAGCAATGTGGGTAAATGTGTTGTATGTTTGAAAAAAGTCAAAATCTTTGCCTACACGGGACTTCAAGAGTTGTAACCTGGTAACACAGACAGATAAAAAGGGAACTCAATTTAAATAATCAAATTAGATATTATATTCCGGGTTCGTACAGGGTCCTTGAAACCTTGAAAAATCCTGGAAAATTGACATGGCCTTTTCCAGGGCTTGAAAAGTGCTTGAAAAACAGCAAAGGCCCCCAAACTCCTGGAAAAGTCCTGGAATTTTCAGTATCGTCTGACCACATCCTTAATCTCAATCCATCAAAGTCAAAATCTGTCCTCCACAAAAAATATTGAAGGTTAAAACTAAATTCAAATGAAAAAACCCAAAACCTTTCATGGTCATACCGATATCGCGATCATAGCAGACAACATTTGCGCGAGTTGTCTGCCGCTGAAGTTACTTCCCTTTGCCGTACTTACGTTCTCCGGTAAAGGAGACTGCATTTTCAACGATGTTTGGATGCAAAAAAGATTATCACAATATCAGAGCTGGTTAGTTCCGTCAACACATGGTTCAAAACTGAAAGCTAATTGCACAGTATGCAAAAAGAACTTTGACATCGCCAGCATGGGCGAGAGTGCTGTAAAAAGCCATTGTCAAGACCAGAAGTACAAGCAACACAGGCAGAGCTCAGGTGGGAACGAAACCGACATTGACTGGTATGCCAGATTGAGTCCTTGAAATTTAGTAAACTGGTCCTGGAAATGTCCTGGAAAAGTCCTGGAATTTTTTTTACACAGATCTGTACGAACCCTGTATGTTGTAATGCTGGACGTATGCAGTGTCAACAATAGAGTCACAGATGCAAAAGGAAACGCCAGTATTTTGTTTTCTTAACTCATTCATATAGCGACAATTTTGAATTATGAAAAAAACTCCCAAATCACTCCAGCCATACACACAAACAAAACATACATAAACAAAAGGAGAAATGAAAGAAGATTACGGGTTTTTGCTTCAGGTTTAGACATAGGGAAGTGGTAGATCAGACTTTTTTTTATATATAGACATTATATAGAAAAACTCTCTACACCGATTGCTTTCCCCACAACAAACCAATATAAAAGCGAAGTTAGAGGCAAAATTGTGGTCTAAGGGAGCGAAGCGAGTTTAGAAGTGACCAAGGTATGGTGTATACCAAGGTATTTTTTTTAAAGAAGAAAAAAAAAAATCTTGCGCAATGTGCTAGGCAGGAGAGAACAGTCTTATTTGCATACATTAATGATAATAATAATAGACACTTATATAGCGCTTTTTATCGAGCACAAAGTGCTTTACAATCAGCATTGAAACACTCACGTATGCACACACACGCACAACAGACACACACACTCACACGTACGTGCACACACACGAGTGAACTCCGTTCTTGCACACAGACATACACACACAGACCCACACACATTTCATCAAGCACACAGAAAACACATGCTCACTGAAACGCACACACACTTACACAAACATACACTTGTGCAAACACGCGCACACACACAGAGACAGACACACACACACACACACACAAACACACACGCGCACTCACATACACAAAACACACATGCGCTGATGAGGCATTCCATCCACTTTCTCATTTGATTTATACAGTAATTTTTGTGTGCCTGCTTTCCTTGCTCAGAGCGTGCTGTGGTTCAACATTGGCAGCGTGGAGGCTTTTGAGCGCAGCCTGGAAAACGCTCAGCTGGAGATGAACTTGGAGCCTGCCAATTTCATCAGCGTCATCTACAAGACGGAAACTGAAGTGTGGGTGGAACTTTGCTGTCGAGCATCTCACTAGCTTTGTGTTCCAGTGGAACCTCCCTTATACAGACCTGTTTATTCTACTCTTTTCGAGTAGTATTCTACTCAATTTGGATCTCTACTACTCTTCAGAATTGAAATTAATGCTCTTTAATTCTTGATTACTACTCATTTTCAGTGAATATTGTTTCATGGTTTAATGAATATAACTACCCATGGGGGGTAATTTTTTGAGGTAATTTTAACTCACTCGGGACTGGCCAAATTATTTCCCCTTGTTCTGTGGGGACTGGGCATTTGACTAGGTTTCGTAAAATAATCACCAAAACCAAGTTATGAAGAGTTAGGCATTAATATTTTCAGAAAAGATTAGCAACACCATGCACTAAACGATCGTAAAATATCAGATTCTTTACCTTCGTCGTTTGTCTCCTATTGTTGAAAACAGCTAACACATAGAAAGAAGGAAAATTTCACATTCCGATCTTTGACCCCCCTCTACAACCAAAGCTGAAAATAAAGTCTGCAATGATTGGTTGATTTCAAGAGAGGCAAGGTCAAAGCAAACTGAAAATAGGTTATGACTTCCCACCGGAAAGCTGGTTACACGCCAGAAATCAAAACCTCTTGAAAACTCTTATGAGCCGGATCCGGGCCATTCGTCCTAAACGGTTGTGCGAGCCATGAGCCGGATCCGGCTCATTCGCCCCGAGTGAGTTAATACTTACAAAGAAGGGCAAAGTCTCAGAGAAGTAGGTCTTATATGGGAGGGAGTCTTATAAGGGATGTTCCGCTGTACTGTTTCTATCATGGCCAAAGGAAAATAGGTGCCATATTTTTCTGACTATTAACCCCTTGACTGCCACCAACATATTACTAGGTACTGATCTGATGACATCACTGATGATGTCATCAGATGAAGAGGAATAACCCTGATATGCTGGCTTTTGCTCTAACACAGTCAAGAGAGTAATATCCCCAGACCATTTTGCCAGATTGGCTCTATCAGTTGTCTTTTTTATGGCATGATTTGCCCAATGATTTTTTCTTTAATTTCCTCTGGCAGTCAAGGGGTTAAGTGCACCTTATTATAAGTAGTAGTAGTAGTAATTAGGGCTAGAAGTGGGCCTCGCGGCCCTTTTACGCCCTTTCTCGTTTGTGACTTTGATTTGTTTCAGGGTGGCTTGCTTTCTACAGCTAAACTATAAAATTTAACAAAAATATGGAATGGACTTTTTTTTTTTTTTTTTGTTTAATTCATCGAAAGTAGTATAAAAATTTGATATCATTGTGTCTTTGTCCAGAAGATTTTTGAACATACAGTGGAACCTCCCTTATAAGACCTTCAAAAATGAGGTCTTATAAGGGAGGGGTCTTTAAGGGAGGTAATTTTACTACTTACAAAGAAGGGCAATGTCTCAGAGAAGTAGGTTTTATGTGGGAGGGAGTCTTATAATGGGAGGTCTTATAAGGGAGGGTCCACTGTGTTTGTGTTAGGTGCAGCCTTAATGTTAGTTGACAAATTATTCCAGTATTGAACAACTCGGTTAGAAAAGTAAAACTTGCGATTGTTAGTAACTGATCGTCATAAAAATAATTTATCTGTACTATTTTGTGTCATGTTTGATAAGATATTGCTATATTATAATGTTTTATTTACAACTCAAAATTCAGTAACCCTATCCATAGATTTAACAATATTTCAATCTTTATGAATAATGTTTGCTGTTCTGTGGGCAGTGCCAACATCCTGTACTCTGCTTTCAACATCCTCCCAGCTTTTGTATTATTGCCATATTCTAATGTCTTATTTACAACTCAAAATTCAGTAACCCTATCTATAGATTTAACAATATTTCAATCTTTATGAATAATGTTTGCTGTTCTGTGGGCAGTGCCAACATCCTGTACTCTGCTTTCAACATCCTCCCAGCTTTTGTATTATTGCCATATTCTAATGTCTTATTTACAACTCAAAATTCAGTAACCCTATCTATAGATTTAACAATATTTCAATCTTTATGAATAATGTTTGCTGTTCTGTGGGCAGTGCCAACATCCTGTACTCTGCTTTCAACATCCTCCCAGCTTTTGTATTATTGCCATATTCTAATGTCTTATTTACAACTCAAAATTCAGTAACCCTACCCATGCACTTAACAATTTTTCGATCTCTATGGGCTAGCCTATGTTTGTTTTTCTGTGGGCAGTGCCAACATCCTCTACTCTGCTCTCAACGTCCTCCTGCCCCTGGCTGTCATCATCTGGCTCTTCCGACGATCCGCCAACATGTTTCAGGTCTGTGAGATTTGGGGGCAATGCCAGTGGTGTAGTTTGTGTGAGCTCCATGTCTGTTTTGGTGTGTGTGTTTGATTTCTAATTCTAACTGTGTGTGTGTGTTTGTATAGGATAAGGCATGCATTTGTCCAGAAATCTAAAGCAGTAGCAAATAATACTAGACTGCTACTGGGATAATCAGGTTTTAAGCCTCTTTATCAACTCACAAAAAGGAAGAGCCTCCAAGTCTGTTTTGCTGTGAGAAAAGTGAAACCCGCCTGAAACTGACTGCCTGCCAAAAGCAAAAACAGGCAAAGGGATGACAACTGTGCCTACATTATAATAATAATAATAAGGACATTTATATAGCGCTTATTCTAGGCAAACTACTCATGGTGTTTTACAAAAACTAAAATCACTCCACATTCATGACGAGAGGGCGTGTAAGTATGAAGCAGATCAGACAGGTAAGTAGGAGCAGAGCCAGAAAAGACAGCAAAGCTAAGAGTGAAAGCTTGAACTCAATCCTATCAGATTGGCAGCCAGTGCAGAGAATGGAGAAGAGGTGTTACATGTTCGAATTTGGAGGATTTGAGGACCAGTCGTGCAGCATTGTTTTGGATTCTCTGAAGTCTGTTAAGCAAGTACTTGGGAAGGCCAGTGAGAAGAGAGTTACGGTAATCTATTTTAGAAAGGACAAAGGCACAGACTAAGGTTTTAGTGGCATTGGTGGAGAGATAGTGACGAACAGAACATTATCTGAGTGATGTTTGGTTCTTCTCTGTGGGAGCTCTGCTAAAAGCCAAAGTAAAGGTTCACATCTTCAAAATGATCACAGAACATGTTCACTCATTCGCATCGCATTCCGATCTTTGACCCCTCTCTACAACCTATCCTGAATGTAAAGTCTGCAATGATTGGTTGATTTCAAGAGAGGCAAGGTCAAAGCAAACCGAAAGTAGGTTATGATGTCGCACTTGAAAGCTGGTTACACGCCAGAAATCAAAACCTCTTGAAAACTCTCAAGAGCCGGATCCGGGCCATTTGTCCTAAACAGTTGTGCGAGCCATGAGCCGGATCCGGCTCATTCGTCCCGAGTGAGTTAATTCTGGTCATATATGGCCGGAACGACTTGAATGAGTTGAGCAGTGCAACAAAATGATCACAGAACGTGACATGTACAACATGAGGGTTGGACGTGTGCAGGGTGGCGGAGGGCGCAGTGGCTCACGGGGAGGAGCTGGGGGGATTTTCGGCTTTGGTCAGAGCACGGCCAAGATCATCAAAGAGGACATTGGGGTCAAGTTCAGGTCAGTCTCTATAGATTATGTCTGTCGTCATGAGAGTTTAGATCGGTATGAAAAGTCAACTTTCCAGACTGTTTATATAATATTTAAAAAAATGACTATTTTGGCAGGGTTTGGTTCGGGGTGGGGGTGTAGGGGCTGGAGATGAGAACTGTTTATATGCTGTTACTGTGATCAAGGATATGAATTGAGAACTCTTATATTATGTGACCCGGCATCACAAAAGGGACATTAAGTGCAGGGCTGCCAACCGTCCCTCCGTAGCCGTATTTGTCCCGGATTTTTGCGAAAAGCATGACCCGTCCCGTTTGTCCCGATTTTTGAATGATCGTCCCGGAAAATCGATAAAATCGTGGAAGCGTGCATTTTTTCCGCCTGTCTACCGCTTACGTAGCGCTAGGTTTCGGGTTTACGCCACAGATCATGGTTTGCGCCTATTTTTATCATGCGCTATCAACTTCTTTACAGAGAGTTATTCTGATTGGTTAAATCTTCAGTTAAATCAATTCTCATTGGCTGTTGTAGCCAAATTTTCATTGGCTGTTGTAGCCAGTTTAGTCAGGGTTGAAAATATGGCGTCTAAACGTTCGTGTGAAGATGATTCTTCTTCTAAGAAAGAAAGTTTCAAAGCGTTCCTGTTTATTTCGAGAGATGAAGGCGGATGGTCAAAGGAAGAAGAAGAAGAGAGACATACACAGATAAAATGGCCTTTCATTGTGTCAGAAAGAAAAGGTGAAACTTACACTGTTTGTGCGTGTGATTTTTCGATAGTCTGGTGGTAGGGATGATGTGCGCCGTTGTTATGTCAAGTTGTGGTGGGTACTGTACTTAATTTCTGATCATTATTAAAATGTCCCTGAAAATCAGGCTGTGTCCCTGATTTGAGAGTCGTTTGTCCCTGATTCACAAATTTAGGGTTGGCAGCCCTGTAAGTGTCAAACTGACAATTCTGAGAAAATTATACATTTGACAACTTCAGACAATTCTCTTTCTAATGATACAAAAAAAACATTCTTGTATCTTTTTATGTTCCAGAGTTATGAGCATTTAAAGTTAGTAGGGTGAGTGTCGGCCTTTTTGAGAAAGCTAGTCTAAAGTCTAACCTAGTTGAAGAAAGTGCATTGAGCTACTCGTTTTAAAACACTTATTTAATATAATTTAATCCTTTATGAATATGAAAGTTAAGATGTTAGAGAACACAAAAATACCCAAAGCCGAACATTTACAAAAAATTAGAATTTTGACTTTGTAAGCTTGTTGTGAGAAACTAGCCCAGCAACTTAGTGTCCCTTTCGTGGTGCTGGGTCACATATTGTATTAAATATAAAAAAACAGGGCTTAATAGTATAATACAGCCTCTATCGTTGTGTGCACGTGAGGGAAGATTGAATAAGAGGTTAGTGCTGTGTTTTGTGGTGTGAGTGTGTGTGTTGTGTGTGTGAGCATGCATGTGTGCATACATGTGTGCTTGTGTGTGTTTTGGTTTTGTGGGTTGTGTGTGCATGCATGTGTGTGTGTCTGTGTGTGTGTCTGTCTGCGTTCGTACGTTGTGTATGAGGGTGTTGGTGTATGTGGTCAGTCCGTGCGGCTCGGTTGCTGTGGCTTAGTGAATGGGGGATGAACGAGTCAGTGTCGATAAATGTTTGTGTGTGTGTGTGAGAGAGAGAGAGAGAGAGAGAGAGAGATATATATGCTTTGTATATGCGTTGTTGCTGGTTGGTGTCATTCTTGAATGCTGTTTTTGTTGTCTATTTGTTGATGAATAATTGATTGTAAAGCGCTTTGGGCTCATCTGAGGTAAAGCGCTATGTAAATGTACTATTATTATTATTATTATTATTAAAAAAAACCCACCAAAACATGCATACTTGTGGCTTGTATAAAAAGAATGAGAAAATTAAAATGTAATAAAAAAAATACTCCATTGTGGCTTTGTCCGTAGTCAAACAAAGGACAACGATGGCAAATTCACAAAGAGACTGACTTTGAACACTGAAATATTGGCGACACTGGAAAAAAAATAAATCCAAAGGTTCTAAGAATAGCTTGATAAAAGACATATATATATATATGTCAGGATTGAGAACTCTTATATGACACACATATACACACACAAACACAGGCGCACAAGCACACATACGCACTCACACACACACACACACACACACACACACACACACACACACACACACACACACACACACACACACACACACACACACACACACGCACGCACACACACACTACCACACTGCAATACAATCTAATCATACACACACAAAGTGTGTCACACAAATGACGTCAGGAAAAGTTACGTGTTGTAATTGTTACGTCAAGTTTGTTCTACTGTCTGTCCCGTGACCAACTCCAAGGCAATAAAAAGCCGAAATATTGGGAAAGCAAACTCTTTCTTGTTTAGTTTTTATTCTGTTTTGTTTTGTTATATGTCAGGATATCCATGCGGTCACATAACATAACAGAGATGTTGCGGAGTGCGAGCAGGCTATCTAGTCGTAATACTACTCGGGGACACAATTTTAAACTAACCAAAACACTAACCAACACCAGACAGTTTCATTCATTCTTTACTAATAGAATAACAAATTTATGGAACAATTTATTATTTGATACCGTCAATGCACCTTCAGTAAATGCATTTAAAAATTGTATTGACAAAGAATTATTAAAATATACTTTTTCTACCAATTTGGATGTATATGAAAAACAAAGTTAAGTGTTAGTATACACTCAAGCCAAAATAAATCCACGGGCAAATAAAATATTTAAAAAACAATTGATATTTGATGCAAAAAATTACCACTAATGAGGGCAAAAGGCTTATAGCCTATAGCCTTATGTGATGTGATGGAGTTTGTTAAGAAATCTGCAGTGCTGTTGCTCTATCGTGACAGTTTGACACTGCATCAATGCGCATTGAAATCACGATGACTCCACCATGTTTTCCTGACCATAGGGTACATCTCATTATAACACGTACAACCCCTCCCCCCCACCCCCACTCCACCCCAATTGTACCCCAAATTCAGATTTTGTCATTATGCTTTCTTGCTATTTTCAGGGATGGGAATTGTGCGCCAAACAGCAAATTTCTGCCAAAATAACATTGCTTTTCTGCCGGAAAAAAGCCTGTCCGCGAAACCCCCCCCCCCCCCCCAAAATGTAGCTAAATGTTGCCATTCTAATGCTGTTTTAGGGCTTCAATTACTAAAAAAAGCTTCTGCATTACCCCCTGGACCCTCGCTTTTCAGCTTTATTTTTAATCCTTCCAATTCCCATGCCTGTCTATTGTTAGCCATACTATAAGGCGTGGGCGTCTTAGTCTGAGTGTGTGTGTGTGTGTGTGTGTGTCATTTTCACTTAAGACTCTCTCTTTCTCTCTCTCTCTCTCTCTCTCTCTCTCTCTCTCTCTCTCTCTCTCTCTCTCTCTCTCTCTCTCTCTCATCTCTCTCTCTCTCTGTGTGTCTGCCCCCCCCCCCCCCCCTCCTCTCTATCTCATGCGCGAGGGGGGCGGTGGAGGGAGTGTGTGTGTGTGTGGGGGGGGTGCTGCGGTTTGTGTGCGCTTGGGTTCATTTGCGTGAATGTTCTATTTTAATATTTGAGCTGTGATCTTATTTATTCACTGTTTATGTTTTACGTGCCACCACCAGATGTATATCCATGTTTTTTGGACAATAACTTGTGACTTGTGAGGAACATTTATAACACAGTGGAACCTCCCTTATAAGACCTTCAAAAATCATTCAAAATGAGGTCTTATAAGGGAGGGGTCTTATAAGGGAGGTAATTTTAATACTTACAAAGAAGGGCAATGTCTCAAAGACAGACGTAGGTCTTATAATGGGATGGAGTCTTATAATGGGAGGTCTTACAAGGGAGGCTCCACTGTGTCGGTTCGCAGTGACGTGGCGGGGTGCGAAGAGGCCAAGGTGGAGATCATGGAGTTTGTCAACTTCCTGAAGAATCCGCAGCAGTACGTGGACCTGGGGGCCAAGATCCCCAAGGGGGCCATCCTCACCGGGCCACCCGGCACCGGCAAGACCCTGCTGGCCAAGGCCACGGCTGGTGAGGCCAACGTCCCCTTCATCACCGTCAGCGGCTCGGAGTTTCTGGAGATGTTCGTGGGCGTTGGACCGTCCAGGGTCAGTCAGGATGGTTTATTATTATTGCTGCTGTTTGTTGTTGACTTTTGTTACTCATGTCATTTGCCGTTGTAGTGTTTTCTTCTTCTTCTTCTTCTTTTTTTGAAATCTTGTTCTTCTGCGTTCTTTTCTTCTTCGTGTCCGGCTCAGAGTTTCTGGGGATGTTTGTGGGCGTTGGACCGTCCAGGGTCAGTCATGATGTTTTTTATTGCCCCCTTATTGTCCCCTTCATCACCGTCAGCGGCTCAGAGTTTCTGGAGATGTTTGTGGGCGTTGGACCGTCCAGGGTCAGTCATGATGTTTTTTATTGCCCCCTTATTGTCCCCTTCATCACCGTCAGCGGCTCAGAGTTTCTGGGGATGTTTGTGGGCGTTGGACCGTCCAGGGTCAGTCAGGATGTTTTTTATTGCCCCCTTATTGTCCCCCTCATCACCGTCAGCGGCTCAGAGTTTCTGGAGATGTTTGTGGGCGTTGGACCGTCCAGGGTCAGTCATGATGTTTTTTATTGCCCCCTTATTGTCCCCTTCATCACCGTCAGCGGCTCAGAGTTTCTGGGGATGTTTGTGAGCGTTGGACCGTCCAGGGTCAGTCAGGATGGGTTTTTTAAAAATTATTGCTGCTGTTGTTGACTTTTGTTACTCTTATGTCATTTGCCAATATGTCAGAAATATAGTAGATGATGGAAAGCAAAGGGAAAAGGCAGAGTCAATGAGAGGGGCAGATTAGAGTAAGTTATAAGCACAGAACTTCCAGAAGGTGGGGAACTATTTTTACAAAAGACTCCCCTGGTATCCCCACGGGGAGAGATTCGTGGAAGGGGCAGGGTCGTCCAGCTCCCCGTATGGAGGCACAAGGCATCCACCCACTGCCCAGACCTTATCTTCTAACATGTGGACTAAAATTTAACCCTCTGGCTCGCCATCACTCGAACAAAGTCGAGTGCCCATATTCATTATTGCCCAAGTCAAGGGGAGTAACTCCGAATGTCACACCAAATCTTTTATTTTAAAAAAAGCACCCAGAATAAAGTCTAACTCACCTTTAATTTCTGAAAGATGCATATTGAATAGCAATGATGATATTTTCATTCGAAAGCTAACACAATGTCATACAACAAACCATGAATTAGAAGAAAAAATCCGTAATAGCACTCCAAACATCGAATCGGGTCAATACTGCTCATGTCACGTGAAAACCCCCCAAAAAATTGGCGTAACTTTGAAATATCAGTTCAAAAAGACAAGTGGGTGCTTTCCCTTGCTGTAAAAGACAAAAACGGAACAGGGAGAGTCAGGAACAGGAAGACCTAACTTAGTATATTGCATTGTGGGTAGGGCGAAAGTGAAAGTGAAAGTACTAGACCTGGCGTTCAGCGGGCGCAATCGGCGTTAACGGGAACCAGGGAAGGAAAAACATTTGGTCGGATTTGGCGTCTGCAGCTGCGAGAGGGTTAAGAAATATGTGCAAAATGTGCATGAATTATGCATGGGAAGTTTGGTTTATAATTTCATTGAAAAAGATTTGAGACAAGGGTTCAGGACTATTAATATCAACTTTCTGCAAACGAACCAGAAGAGTTGAAATTGAGCCTGCAAAAAGCAAAGCCATGAATAATAATTTTGCTTTTTAAAGAATATGCCTTTCAGTTTCAGTTTATTTTTAATCTGATTTCCCTTTTCAAGAGGCTTACACCTTAAAATTCTGTTGTTTTTGTTTATGGCTCAAGCCACAAACCTATAACTCACTTTGTCGGTCTGTCTGTCCAAAATTGTCGCACTTCAAATCGAGGCTACACTTCTGGCCGCTCTTTAAAATGACGTATTTTAAAAGCGTACAAAATAATAAACATATGTAATACAGACACTACAACAGACACGACGAGTATGCGGTGCTTCTTTTGATGAGTATAAGTAGGATACATAGTTTTAAATGTTTTCCAAAAGATATAAAAAGTTACGAAATGGTGCAGAGATAACATTCTGGTTTACAGATTAAAATTATTGAAAAGCCAGGGGAGGTAACTCATGATTGGAGTGGTAAAAATAGACCGCGTGTCACAAACTATTGCGATTTCGCGCTTGTTTGTATAGAAAACTAGTCAAGAATCAACTCAGTTGTGACAATCTCTGTTTGTATGTGATGGTATCAGGTGCGAGACATGTTTGCCACGGCCAGAAAGAACGCCCCCTGCATTCTCTTCGTGGACGAGGTAGACGCGGTGGGTCGCAAGCGAGGCGGACGAAACTTTGGGGGCCAGAGCGAGCAGGAGAACACGCTGAACCAACTGCTGGTGGAAATGGACGGTAGGTGAAAAGTGTTCTGTACATGGGTGAAAGTATTTCAGGTATGTGTATCAGCAGTGATGTCCTGAGGCCCCATCATAGGACATTGTCCTATTAACATTGAAAATGTCCTACTGTGTTCTCCCCTGTCAGGACAAATGTCTGATTAACCCTTTCGCCGCCAGCCATTTTTCAGCATTTCTCACCTGAGTCAGGGCTCCCAGGGACCCCCATTTGGGGGTCTATGTAGCATTAAATTCTACAGGACCCTCTAAAAGAATGTGCAGCGGGTCCCAGGGATTCACTAGAAAATTTCTTTTTAGTATTCGCTATGCCGCTGGGACCCTCTATCCCACCTCTAGGACCCTCTATGCCCTCATTCAATGCTCCATGACCCCCGACAGGGTTCAACACTCAGAGCACCTTGTTTATTTTTATGAAAGAAATTGTCATTCAATGCTCCATGATTCATGACAGGGCTCAACACTCAGAGCACCTTGTTTATTTTTGTCAAAAGAAATCGTCATTCAATGCTCCATGATTCATGACAGGATTCAACACTCAGAGCACCTTGTTTATTTTTGTCAAAAGAAATCGTCATTCAATGCTCCATGATTCATGACAGGATTCAACACTCAGAGCACCTTGTTTATTTTTGTCAAAAGAAATCGTCATTCAATGCTCCATGATTCATGACAGGATTCAACACTCAGAGCACCTTGTTTATTTTTGTTAAAATAAATCGCCATTCAATGCTCCATGATTCATGACAGGATTCAACACTCAGAGCACCTTGTTTATTTTTGTCAAAATAAATCGTCATTCAATGCTCCATGACTCTCGACAGGCACCCAGATTCAACACTCGACAGGGTTCAACACTCAGAGCACCTTGTTTATTTTTGTCAAAAGAAATCGTCATTCAATGCTCCATGATTCATGACAGGATTCAACACTCAGAGCACCTTGTTTATTTTTGTCAAAAGAAATTGTCATACAATAATATTCTATGACTCGACAGTAGAGGTGGGGGTAAAAAACGGGTTTGAACCGAAAAACCGGTGCTAAACTTTCGCTTTGCTGTGAACCATTTTTTTAACTGCAAACTGAAAGTAATTTTTTCTTAGAATAACGCATTCTTTTCAAAAAACAACACTGATTCTCAGCGCAGATTGGGTGTTTGTAAACCAAGAGTAGCTGTTTCTAGTTTGTGGTGGTGTATGACTTTGACTGACTGAGTGTTGAGTTGAGTGTGTGTGTGTGTGTCATAAGTTTCTTTATTGTGTGTGTGTGTGTGCGCGTGCGTGCGTGTGTGTGGATATTCTGACAAATACATATGTGTTTGCATAGGTGAAACTAGTGATGCGAGTACTGGTTTAAAAAACCCGGTTCGAATAGGGAAAACCGGTTGAGACTTTTGAACCGGTTCTCAACTCTACTCGACAGGGTTCAACACACAGAGCGGAGTGGTGGTGCTGGCAGCCACCAATCGTGTGGACATCCTGGACCCCGCCCTCCTTCGCCCCGGCCGCTTCGACCGACAGATCTTCGTCCCTCTGCCTGACATTAAGGGCAGGTAAGGCAGCTGGCACTTCTTCTTTTTGTCATTTTGTTCCTCGTTATCTCCCTTTTGGGCTCACTCGTGTTAACGAATGTGTGTGTGTTGCGTCCGTGGTCTAATCTCCAAACTTTAACGTTGGCATTTTCTCGGGAAATAGAAAGCATATTCACGAAGTGAGTCTATAGTATGATTGTTGTTGTGTTGTGTGTGTGTGTGTTGCGTCCGTGGTCTAATCTCCAAACTTTAACTTTGGCATTTTCTCGGGAAATAGAAGGTATATTCACGAAGTGAGTCTATAGTGTGATTGTTGTTCGGTTGTGTGTGTGTGTGTGTTGCGTCCGTGGTCTAATCTCCAAACTTTAACGTTGGCATTTTCTCGGGAACTAGAAGGCATACTTTGTTCAAACTTTGCACACATATGGATGTCTATGCAAGCTTTCAAACAATAATGATTTGAATAATTAAATACTTAAAACAACACTGTCAGCAGATAACAAACAGATAAGATTTTAGATTAGTGGGTTAGAGAGTATTCAGCGAGTATTCAGCAGGCAACATGAGTTAAGAAACTCCTCAACACTGAAAGCCTCGATGGCTTATTGGTAGAGTGTCTGTCTGTCATGCCAATGGTTCCGGGTCCCATTGGCACTTTTTTTTCTTTCTTCTTTTTAAAAATTTGTATCCATTAACGATAGTTTCATTTGTACTTTAAAATTTTATTGGCAATCTTGTACTTTAGACTCCCCCCTCAATCTTTGTTGTTGTCCCACATGTTCCTGTTCAAGTGAGCCTTGAAGGCTTTGCCCCTTGTTTTGTTCTGTTTTCTGCTTCTGACTTTGGCAGTTAGTTCTGTTAGATCTTTGTCCCTCTGCCTGATCTGTTTATTGCTTTTTTGTTTGGAGGAAGGAAAAGAATGATCTAAAAAAACAAGCGCGAAATCGCTATAGTTTGTGGCACGCGGTCTATTTTTACCACTCCAATCATGAGTCACCTCCCCTGGCTTTTCAATAATTTTAATCTGTAAACCAGAATGTTATCTCTGCACCCTTTCGTAACTTTTTATATCTTTTGGAAAACATTTAAAACTATGTATCCTACTTATACTCATCAAAAGAAGCACTGCATACTCGTCGTGTCTGTTGTAGTGTCTGTATTATGTATGTTTATTATTTTGTACGCTTTTAAAATACATCATTTTAAAGTGCGGCCTCAATTTGAAGTGTAGCCTCGATTTGAAGTGCGACAATTTTGTCAAAATGTGCGACAATTTTGGACCGACCGACCGACCGACAGACAGACAGACAGAAAGACCGACCGACAAAGTGAGTTATAGGTTTGTGGCTTGAACCACAAACAAAAAGAGTTCTGAATCGGAAACAGCAAAGACAGGACGGGAGAAGGAGGGAGAGGGTGGGTTAGTACTTTTCAGGCTTTGTATCGCCAAAAGCAACCTTTAATCTGATTGAATAAAATCAGATCTTTTGCCTTGTACCTTAAGCGCATTTGTTGCCCAAAACACCAATATTTAATCTTTTGTTTGTTTGTTTTGTTGGTGAATTGCATTTAAAAAAAATTAGAGATGCATATGTATCTCCTTAATGAACAGAAAGTATGAGAGAGAGACTAAGGTGTGTATGTGTGTGTGAGTACAAGGGTGCAACTTTTCCTGGTATACAAGGATTTCCTGTTTTTGAATTTTACCAGAAAAGGAAGTTCCTTTCTTTTAAATTTGTCAAACAAGATCTTTTTGTGTCTATTGTATTTTTCAAACACTTTAAAATAAGCAGTTGTATAAATTGTAAAAACAAGCAAACTAAATTGCCTTCAATATCAATTTTTGCTTCAGCTGCAGGGGGATATTACCCCTGGATCCCGGCCTTGTAGTTGCACCCGTGTGTGTGTGTGTGTGTGCGTGTGCGTGTGCGTGCGTGTGTGTGTGTGTGCATGCATGCATGCATGTGTGTGCATACACATGTACGTGTGAGGACATTGTGCAACATGTGTATGTGGACAAATACTGCAACGTGTTTAAAGCACACACACACAAGTTCAATAAAATGAAACACATAAAGCGTGAAAGAGAAAATTTCGTGTTTATGTTTCAGAGCGTCCATATTCAAAGTTCACCTGAGTCCACTGAAGACAGAAGTGAACAAACTGGAGCTGGCCAGAAAGATGGCAGCACTCACGCCAGGTTTCTCAGGTTAGTCGGTGAGCATTTTGGCTGCTGACTATGTGCAGTCATTCCCAGGTATACCGGTTATTCCCTGGTATTCCAGTACTTCCAGGATCGTCCAACTATCTTTATAATTTATTAATGTCCCATATGCAGACCTGCCAACCTTTCCGCTTTGAGCGGAATTTCTTCCGCTCAGACTACATTTCTTCCACCCTTCCGCTCAAGTCCATAAAATTCTGCTTTCAAAACTTTATTTTTTGTGTGTGTAACACACAAATTCATCGTCTTATATACAGAGCAGCAACACAGCTGCTGTGCGTATAACTGACTTTCCAGTTTCTGTTTGTGCACTTCCATCAAGATGGTGATGGACAAATCGATGTGTGTGAGACTGGGGAGAAAAGAAAGAGAATAGACCAATATTTCTGCCAAGATATCTGTGCATTAAGAAATCAAGAAAGTATGCATCATGCTTGATGTATGATGTGCTCACTACACTAAAAGTCTCCTATGGCGGGTGTCAAGATATCAAATGCCACATTATTTCTCAATGTCTTATCGAAACTGCAAACTCCCAGACATCTTGGTCTGCTCTAAAAAGAAGGGCAGAGGAACAAACCAAAAGCTTCTATTGTGTTAGGAATAGTTGTGACACTTCCAGACAAGACTTGTTTTAAACAAGACAAGTTCACAAGGATGAAAATTGCTTCCTTCAAATTATGTTTACATGCAAAAGGTAAGATGCTGCATCAAAATTCTTCTCAGCTCCCCCAAGTTCCTCTTTCCTGCTACAAATATTCCTCTTTGGTCTGTTAGGGGGTTGGCATGTCTGCATATGTGCCTGTTCCAGGCCGGAGGACATTAAACAGACTTTTCATCATCATGTATCTGCAGTGTCTGTTGCGTGTTGAGTTTATTCCCTAACACTATTGTGACAGATTGTGTGACTATTGTGTTGGTTAGGTGTGTGGCTAATGAATTAATTCTCTATTTCTGTGCATTTTTTCAATCAGAATATGCACACCCAAAAAAACAAGGTAGGGAGATTCAATAAGACAGGTTGGAAATATTTACTCAGCAAAATAAAAAATAAATCTAATTTCTCCAATGGTCTGAGAATTAAAAGCAAACTCTGGTTTTGTACCATTTTATGCCATCAAAACAACATCATGCAACCCAGCGAGGATGGAGGTGGCATTCACGATTACAATCATGGCCCGTTAGGGGTGTGTTAATAGAAACTGTTCGGAAATAATTAAGGGGAGTAATTTCATGGTGTGGGAGTGATCTTGCCTAATTCAATCAGTCAAACAGGGGAAGTTACTCTACCATCAGGTAGATCCCCAGATCTCGCCTCGCGCGTTTGAGTAGACATATAGCACTTGGAACACTGTGCGTCATTCTAAAATTGATGTCATTTATATTTTTACGTCACATTTTGCAAGTTCTGTCACTTTATGGGTACTGGCCACCCCCTCATTTTTCTAAGCAAATGTTTGCAAGTTCGACTTGCATCCTGCGGTTTCGAGCTTCAACGCCATGCCGCAATGGTTGCTATGGTTTTGACCGAGTAAGGCGAGGTAATCAACTCTAATTTGTACGAAGTGCTCTCCCCTAGCTTTTTCCGAAAATCGTCTATTTGTATAAAATGTCGGTTATAAAGGGCACTGGAATTGTCACTATATGGGGTGAAGCTGCTTTGGTTGCATCTATGACAAACTTTGATTCTGGTGGTGCGATATTAGGTATTATGTACTTTATAGTCACAGTCTTTATACTCGTATGACGTAAATTTTATGTTTTGTTATGTAAGGCCCCCCCCCCCAAAAAAAAATGTTGGTTTCCTGTTTCCCGACCGACCCTAGTTTTTGGCCGCCGACCCTAAACTTTTTTTGGACGAATGGGAAAAAAAAAAAAAAAAAAGAAAAAAAAAGTAAGCAAGCAAACAGAAACATAAAACACAGCATGCTTTTCTGCCCCATTCTGGCTTCATAAAGTTTGGCCCACTGTAGCGACCTACCCTTCCTTTTTCCAGCAAAGTTCTCATCTCAGCCAGCACCGCTGCTGTTCTAATTTTAAACTCGCCACTGCCTCTGCCACCAGAGAGAGAGAGAGAGACTGTTATCTCTATTCAGCCAATAGGGGAGAGGTAACTGAAAGGTCAGAAAGGCCTTGAAGGCAGCAGGAGAGAAAAAAAAGGAGAGGTCTATTTTTAGCGGTCTGACTGCTGCTGGAAAATGGGAAGGCTTAGGGCCTAGGCAGTGAAATCTGGGTCTAACTTTCTTGATGCTGAGAATGTGAGCTGTGAAAACATCATAAATGCAAAAGTGTATACACTTGTTTTGTTTTATTAAAATATATAAATATATTCACACACATGGACCGAACACAAATTTAACCCTTTCACCGCCAGCCATATTTCAGCCAAACTTTTCCAATAAATTTACCTGGGTAGAGAACAAAATCCGTCTGCAGTATTGGGGATTCTTCTGTGAAATATATAAAATAAGGTCTATCCTTACTTCCCAAAACTAAGACAATAGGGTCTTTGGATAATAGACCCCAATTGGATGCCTTTTAGTGACATAGGTGTTAAATCACTGTGGTGCTAAAATGCGACTTTGATGGTGAAAGGGTTAAAAAAACTACCCTAGTACCTACCTACCCTATTTTTCAAACTGACAAAACCCCAAACAGAAATTTTGTTGTTGTTGCCTAATGAGCTAATGAGTTTATGGCTGTTTTTTCTGTTACGTGTAAATGCAGGTGCGGACATTGCCAATGTTGCCAACGAAGCTGCCTTGATCGCGGCCCGAGACCTCAACACCAGCATCATGATGACCCACTTCGAGCAGGCCATAGAGCGAGTGGTGGCAGGTGGGAACTAGCCAACAGTTATTATTAGGTACTTTATAGTCACAGAGGCGTCTGTGAAATTCGGGTTGCTCCCATGTGAAGAGCGCGTCGCCACTGGGTTTAGCGTATGCTAAGTGCATGGGCACACGGGACCTCGGTTTATCGTCTCATCCGAAAGACTCCACGTTCAGACCGTAAGGCCTAGTGCAAAGTGAGAGGAAAAATCCCCTGTACCCAGGTTCGAACTCGGGTTTACTTGACACGAGGCGAACGCGATACCACTGTGCCACTCTACACCGTGCTTTAGTTTACAAAGCCGCCAATTTTCTGATTTTCCTCTTGAGTTGTTGGTCATTTTTTAAATCCATGTTAATTTTGGTGCACACAGATGTGCATCCCTGACATTCAAAGCTCCCATCTGACATGCTACATTTACGATGAGTGCGTCACTGAAACATTATATTTCCCCTCATTGTTAGTTTTAAGATAGACCGCTTATGCTGGGAACCATTGTTAAAGAAACCATCGCGTATACACGGGTGCAAGGATTTCCTGTTTTTGAATTTTTACCAGAAAAGGAATTTCCCATCTGTGAAAATCTAGCAATTTGAACTGATTAAAACTAATTTGCCCACAAACCACAATATATTCTTGACTGTTATTTGTGAAAAGTTATTTATGGTGAACTGAAGTTGGCTTGAAAAAACTTCTGAAAATATAGATGAACTAAATGTTCCTCTCGAAACAGCTGTGAGACCCCGGCCTTTCATGGTTTTTTTTTTTTTTCATTTTGTGTAGTTACATGTAGTGTAGCAGGCTCTTAAGGTGGCACACTACAAAATCGTAGGGAATGTTTTGTTATTGTTGTTTCTCAGGAACTAATTAAGATATCTACTTGACATTTTGCACACTGATACAGAACATGACCCTGACCATGCATGACAAATTTGAAGACTTTGTGTGAAGGCACAATGAAAGTATGGAGTCCACCCCAAAACAATTCACACGAAAAAGTGCTCCCTCACCTGCTCTCAATTCAAGTACTGCATGTTGATGCTGATCATTTGTCCACTTTCCTAAGACATTGATGAGTGCAACGGTGCTAAAATTAACATGACTGAGCTGTTAACTTGTGTTATTTGTCTAAAGCGAGATCCTATGAATTTGTTTACTATTGTTTGACAAGAGTTTTACAAGATAAAGAACACAAGTTAACAGCTCAGTCATGTTAATTTTAGCACCATTGCACTCATGCCATAACCCTTCATTGGATGAAAAAAGCATTGTTGTAGAGCTTAAAATGCCATAATTCTACCAGCTTTCGCAAAGAAAAGTCCAAACACAACAACCGGAAGTCACAAAAACGGAAGTTCGATTATTTGAAAGGGGAGCCAACTTTTGTTTATGATAAAAACAAAAGTTGGCTCCCCTTTCAAATAATCGAACTTCCGTTTTTGTGACTTCCGGTTGTTGTGTTTGGACTTTTCTTTGCGAAAACTGGTAGAATTATGGCATTTTAAGCTCTACAACAATGCTTTTTTCATCAATTATGACAGCAGTAATGGCGGTCGGTAAGCGTTTACAGGACGTGTACGGGCTTCAAACTTTGACTTTCTTTTGCAAGGTGTGTATCACCTTATAAACGAGGGCACCTTTTACTTTAATTTTTTTCAGATTTTTCTTGAAAATTGCCCTATTCGCCTTATACACAGCAGCGCCTAATGATCCGAAAAATACTGTCGTCTTTTTGATTATTGTGATGCTTTCCCCCTTAAGGTCTGGAGAAGAAGACTCAGGTGCTGCAGCCAGAGGAGAAGAAAACGGTGGCCTACCATGAAGCGGGGCACGCCGTGTCTGGCTGGTTTTTGGAACACGCCGACCCCCTCCTCAAGGTAAAAACCTGTGGTGTTTGTAGCTCCCGATGTCATCGGATGTGTGTGTGTGTGTGCAAATTTGTGTGTATTAACCCCTTCCTTGCCTTGCTAAGAGATAGTCTCATAATGTATGATGTCGTTGATGATGTCATAACTTTTGATGTCATAAGCCTGGGATGATGGTTTTTGGATGATGGATGATGGTTTTTGGAACACGCCGACCCCCTCCGACCCCCTCCTCACCTGTGGTGTTTGTAGCTCCCGATGTGTGTGTGTGTGTGTGTGTGCACAAATATGTGTATGTTAACCCCTTCCCTACCTTGCTAGGAGATAGCAGGCATCACAATTGTCAGAGGATTAAGAATTTCTGACAGGATTGGCTTCTCTTGTCAGAGGTTTTGCCTTGTTATTCAGTGTTATTCTTTGTGTTAAATAGCATTTTAAAGTGATTTATCACCATGTTAATCCTTTTTGATGATGTTGGGAACTCATTTCAGTGTTGCCCCTCTTCAGGCTAGGGCCTCGATGGCCCTTCTACCGCAGTTTTCAGAGGATTGGACTTCAGACTATTCTGATGCCTGGATAGTCTATGTCATTGATGATGTCATAACTTATGATGTCATAAGCCTGGGATGATGGTTTTTGGCTTAGATAAGCCAGAAAAGATATATCTCTAGACCATTTTCTCAGATTGAGTCTTAACAGATTTGTTTTAAGCTTTATAATACAAAAATTCAATCATTTCTATGGCAGTGAAGGGGTTAACTCATTTGCATCGCAGGTCAGTAGTAATACGTTGGTGGCAGTCAAGGGGTTAAGGGCCAGTGTACGATACGATTCGATCACATGATCTCAATGCGCCAATCACATTTTGTTCTTGGAGACCACGTGATCGAATCGCATTGTACAGTCGTGCGATGATCACATGATCTCGATGCACCAATCACATTTGTTCTTGGAGACCACGTGATCAAATCGCATTGTACAGTCGTGCGATGATCACATGATCTCGATGCACCAATCACATTTGTTCTTGGAGACCACGTGATCAAATCGCATTGTACAGTCGTGCGATGATCACATGATCTCGATGCACCAATCACATTTTGTTCTTGGAGACCACGTGATCGAATCGCATTGTACAGTCGTGCGATGATCACATGATCTCGATGCACCAATCACATTTGTTCTTGGAGACCACGTGATCAAATCGCATTGTACAGTCGTGCGATGATCACATGATCTCGATGCACCAATCACATTTGTTCTTGGAGACAACGTGATCAAATCGCATTGTACAGTCGTGCGATGATCACATGATCTCGATGCACCAATCACATTTTGTTCTTGGAGACCACGTGATCGAATCGCATCATACAGTCGTGCGATGATCACATGATCTCGATGCACCAATCACATTTGTTCTTGGAGACCACGTGATCGAATCGTATTGCACAGTCGCACGATTTTAGCCGACGTGTGGCTGGCCCTTAACTATCTGTCAAGTACAGCACGTGGCCTAGTGATTTTGAAAGCATTACTTGAATTCTTTCAGCTGGTATAATAATAATAATAATAATAATTGTACATTTATATAGCACTTTACCTCAGATGAGCCCAAAGCGCTTTGCAATCAATGATTCATCAACAGACAACAAAAACAGCATTAACCAGCAACAGCGCATATACAAAGCAACTCTCTCTCTCTCTAACACAAACACGCACACGCGCACGCACACACACACACACATAAACACACATATTTATCGACGCCAACTCGTTCATACCCCATTCGGTAAGCCACAGCAACCGAGCCGCATGGACTGACCACATACACCAACACACATACACAAACACCCTCACACAAAAACATACGCACGCAGACAGACACACAGACACGCACACAAACATAGACACACACACACACACATGCGTGCACACACAACCCACAAAACCAAAACACACACAAGCACACATGTATGCACACATGCATGCTCACACACACACACAACACAGACCACATACACACACACACACACACACACACACACACACACACACATACATACACACACACACATACACACACACACATACTCACACACACGCACCACAAAGCACAGCACAAACCTCTTATTCAATCTTCCTTCACGTGCACACAACGATAGACAACTGATCAAATATTTAGGGCGCAGCAGGAAAAAGATGGGTTTTAAGAGAGGTTTTGAATGAGGAGACTGAGTTGGAGTGTCGGAGAGGAGAAGGCAGAGAATTCCACAGAGATGGTGCTTGACAAGAAAAAGAACGTTGGCCAGCAGATTTGAGACGGATGGAGGGAATGGAAAGGAGACGAGAATCAGAAGACGAACGTAGTTGGCGAGCTGGGACATAGAGATGAAGAAGATCAGAGAGATACACGGGAGCTTGATCATTCAGTGACTTGAAGGCAAGGAGGAGAAGTTTGTAGTCAATACGTGATTGAACTGGTATGTTTTAACCCTTTCACCGCCAGCCATTTTTCAGCCAAAAATGGCCATTAAATTTACCTGGTTAGACTTAGAGAACAAAATCCATCTGCAGTATTGGGGATTGTTCTGTGACATATATATAAAATAAGGTCTATCCTTACTTCCCAAAACTAAGACAATAGGGTCTTTGGATAATAGACCCCAATTTGATGCCTTTTAGTGACATAGGTGTTAAATCACTATGGTGCTGAAATGCAACTTTGGCAGTGAAAGGGTTAATAGTGTAGACAGCAGTATTGTGTAAGCGGACGTGGTATT
Organism: Phymorhynchus buccinoides; assembly: GCA_017654935.2. NCBI lineage: Eukaryota > Metazoa > Mollusca > Gastropoda > Neogastropoda > Raphitomidae > Phymorhynchus > Phymorhynchus buccinoides. The sequence goes on along the minus strand of CM065695.1, from coordinate 32,810,620 downwards.
TATGTTTCTTAACCCCTTGACTGCCATAAGCGTATCCCGTACTGACTTGATGACGTCGTCAGATGAAGAGGAATAACTCTGGTATACTGGTTTTTGCTTTTGCACAGTCAATAGAATTTATTATATCCCCAGACCATTTTGCCAGATTGGCTCTATCAGTTGTCTTTTTCATGTCATGATTTTGTACAATGATTTTTTCTTATTGTTTAATAGGAATTGTTCGGAAATAATTAAGGGGAGTAATTTCATGGTGTGTGGGAGTGATCTTGCCTAATTCAATCTGTCAAACAGGGGATGTCGCTCTACCATCAGCTCTCGTAGCCTATCGACTCATGTGTTTGAGCAGACATGCAGCACTTAGAAGACCGTGCGTCATTCTAAAAACATTTATGCCATTTATATTTTTACGTCACATGTTGCAATTTTTATCAGTTTGTGGCCACTGGCCACCCCTAATTTTTCTTTAAAAAAATGTCGCATCCTGCGGTTTCAAGCTTCGACGCCTTTGTTGCTATGGTATTTGACCGAGTAATGGAGGTAAGCAACTCTAATTTTTACGAAGTGCTCTCCCCTATTTTGTTTCCGAAAAATCGTCTATTTTCTCTGGCAGTCAAGGGGTTAAACGCAATATGTGTCTGTGTCTCCAGGTGTCCATCATCCCCCGAGGCAAGGGGCTGGGCTATGCGCAGTACCTGCCCAAAGAACAGTACCTGTACACGCAGGAACAGGTAACCAACAGTGTTCCATGAGAGAGCATGTTTGTGTGTGACTTGTGTGTGTGTGTTGAAGTCAAAGTCAGAGTCAAAATTTTATTTAAAGATGGACATTGAGTAAGCAAACAAACATGCTTTTTTTCATCAAGCCATCTATAAACGGAAGCATAAACCAAACATACATGCACGAAGCATAAACTATACTGGTTAAGGACATAGAAACAAAGAGAGAAAAGAAGCGCGTGTGTGTGTGTGTGCGTGTGTGTGTGTGTGTGCATGAAGCTTTCTGTGGTTAAAACGTAATAATAGAGTGTGAAGATTTGTATTTTGATGCTTTGTTACGTATATTCGAATATCTTCAGTAATAGTGCTCTGGTAGCTTCCACAACCAACCGACAACAGTTCGCTCTCATTTGTTAGGCTTCCACTTCCGTCACTGGCCCTGTAATGATGTTACTTTCGCTGATCGTTTCGTTCTTCCTTTTTTTGGATTTCTTTGGTTTCTTTGCGCCTTATCGGGTGTATGCGCCCTATCTTTGTTCAAATTACGAAAAATAATTTAAAGCAGGGAATGTTGCCTTATGCGCTGTGTCGTATGAGCCGTAAATTATGGTAGGTTTTTGTGTGTGTGTGCGAGTGTTTGTAGTGTGTGTGTGTGAAGGTGTGTGTGTTGTCGTGTGTGAGTGTGTTGTTGTATGTGTGGGGAGGGAGAGGGGTTGTGTGGGGTGGGTTGGGGTGTGAGGTTGGTGTGGGTGGGTGTGAGACAAGGGGTTAGGGCAGTGAGAGACTACGTTTGTGTGTGTGATGCACGCGCGTATATGTGCATGCGCATGTATAGGTGTGTTTTTTCTCTGTGCAGGTGGGTGATGCGTAGATAATTGGCTATGTCTGTGCGTGCGTGTTCATGTGTCGATTTATGATTTGAGTGCTATGTAAATACTTTATGAGGCTTTAATGAAGCCCTTTATTACTACTTTTAACTATTAACTATTTGTTATTGTAAACGCCTTGAGCTCCAAGCTTTGTCAGGAGGTAAGTGCGTCCTACATTTACAGTATTATTATTATTATTATTAACTATTTTAGCTAATTGGACATTCTGGAAAGTTTTGTTTGTCTTACGATACTTTTTTTACAGCTTTCAAATTATTTTTTTTCTCAAGGATTTTAAGCCAGTTGACAGCAGTTCCTTTTTCTTTTTTTTCTTTTCCCTCATTGTTATTGGATCTGTGTTGCTGCTATTATAATTTGTTGATATGTACCTCCCTTATAAGACCTTCAAAAATTGTCCAAAATGAGGTCTTAATGGAGGGGTCTTAATAAGGGAGATAATTTTAATACTCGCAAAGAAGGGCAATGTCTCAGAGAAGTAGGTCTTATGTGAAAATAGGGTTTTACGCCCTCTTCGGCCTTTCGGCCATGTGAGGCATTTGTAAATACAAAGATGGTGGGAATAATACTGGAGGCAATGCCCGGAGGCAGTGCTAAACCAGTAAAGTCCCGATTTTTTAATGATACAGATATGTGTAGCAGTAACCACGCCTCGGTTAAACCTCATTGGCTATGGTACCGCCACAAGCTGGTAATAATATAATGTATATGTATAACTATCTGTATGAAAGTAGGTCTTATATGGGAGGGAGTCTTATTTATAATGGGAGTTCTTATAACAGGGTTCGTGGGGTGCTTTAAAGTGCTGTTAAATTGATCGGTCTTCAAAAGGCCTGTTAAGTCCTTTATATCAGCAAGGAGGTCCTTTCAAGTCAGTCAAAGGTCCTTTTAAAATTGGTGCGGTCAGTTTAAATCCTTTATTTGGGCAAAAAAACAAAACTAAGTACCTTGTCATAAGAAATGAACTAAAAAAAAATATATTAAATGAAATAAAATTTGCCAAAAATCGATCGCCTTCGTATCTTTCGAGCAGACGATCTAATTTTAACAGTCACTGTAAATCCGGTCACGTGCGCGAGATTCGGCGAGATATCTTATGTGCCATGTTGAAATTCTTCGCACATGCGGCTGCTTCAGTGTTTGTTTTCAAGTAAAAAGTGTAAAAATGCCTGGAAAGTGTTCTTTTTCAGGATTGTTGGCTGAGAGAAGACATTTATAAGGACTGGGTCCGAAAAGTGATGGACAACAAACATGCAGTTCGTTGTGCATATTGTGAAAAAAACATCAACATTTTGTCAATGGGAGAGTCGGTGCTGAAACAACACGCAAAGACTGAAAATCACAAGAAAGCTGAAAGAAGGCACAAGGCGGAATCGAGGTGCAATGTGACCGACTTTTTTTGCAAGCAGCAGAAGTACTACTGCAACAAATGAATCTGCTCAGCAAAAAAAAAAAAAAAAAAAAAAAAATCTGCTCAGCCACAATCGTCGGCGTCTGGCTCTGCTCCCACCACGTCTGCAAGTACAACTACAAACAAGGTTTAAATAGGTCCTTTAAAAAATGTTGCAGGTCCTTTAAAGGTCCTTTTAAAGACCCCCCACGTCACGTGTCACATTCCCTCTTATGCTTGGAAGGTTTCTTAAGATTTCTTACCAACTATAAGAGGGAAAACACGTGAAAACCATGATTTTGACACGTGACGTGGTGGGTCTTTAAAGTCCTTTTTTGGCACTCTTCCAAGTCCCCACAAACCATGCAAGGGAGGTTGTTTCACTGTCCTTTTTTTCTCTTTTCTTTGATAGCTGCTGGACAGAATGTGCATGACACTAGGGGGTCGGGCCTCTGAGCAGATCTTCTTCAACCGCATCACCACGGGAGCTCAGGACGACCTGCGCAAGGTCACGCAGAGCGCCTACGCTCAGGTAGGTCCCCGGTCGAACATTTAATTTTCTTTGTTGTCCTTTGTTAGCCCGCTGCCACTCTTGGGAAGAAGGGGTATGATCGTTCATGATGGTTCCATTCGCCCCTTGTTTATCTCTTCGTATAATATCCATCAGGCGAAAGTTAAGTAGTTCAGGAGTGTGCTCCTGAAATCAAGATCGGAGGAGCTGATAGAAAGAATCTTCAGGAGTGGCCATCTTGGTGTTTGGTATATTCTAGTCACAGAGACTTATCTCTGTGAAATTCGGGCTGCTCTCCCCTGGAGAGCGCGTCGCTGCAAGTGCAGCGCCTACCCAATTTATAATTTTAAAAAAATTGTGTGGGGGGGGGGGGGCATAGGGTGAGGAGGGGGGGGGGGGGTACACTTGGAAAACCTAGCTATCAATTTGGCCATACCAGGCAGCGGGATTTCTCCCTGCTCTTACCGACTTTCAACTGCCGTGGGATTTTTACGTGCGTAAAGCGCACAGGTGAGACTGGCTTTAAGTCCCCATCCGAAGGACTCAACGTTCAGTTCGATTTTCCTGTCAAACTAGAAAGAAAGGGCGAGGCCGGGATTTGAACCCGGGTCACTCAACGCTGCAGTCACACATTACATTTGGCAGGCGAACGTCTTAACCACTCTGCCACCTTTCTCCCTTGTCATCCAGAATTACGATCTTATAAAATCAAACATAAGAATTATTAAAAAAAACTCACAAATCACTCCAGCCATACACACAAACAAAACAGACATAAACAAAAAGAGAAATGAAAGAAGATTACAGGTTTTTACTTAAGGTTTAGACATAGGGAAGTGGTAGATCAAACTTTTTTTTAATTATATATAGACTTCAGGGATGTGGGAGACTTTATATAGAAACAATCTCTACAGCAATTAGTACCCCAACTTCAAACCACTACAAACGCATAGTAAGAGGCAAAAGTGTGGTCTAAGGGAGCGAAGCGAGTTTAGAAGCGACCAAAGTGTGGTGTGCGCACAAATTTACTTCCCTTGAAACAAATTCATCAAATTGACAGTTTTATATTAACCCTTTCGCCGCCAGACATTTTTCATCCAAAAATTACTATTAAACTTACCTGGATAGAGAGAAAAAAAATGATCTGCAATATTGCACATTTCTCTGTAACATGTATATCATTCGGCCTATCCTTACCTCTCAAAATTACGAAAATAGGGTCTTCAGATAACAGGCCCTGGTTTGAAGCTTTTTAGTGACATGGGTGTAGTTAAACCATTGTGGTGCAAAAATGCGACATTGGTGGTGAAAGGGTTAATTCCGGCCATAATATGGGTGGAACGACTTGAATGAGTTAACCCTTTCATCGCCTCTGCTGCCTCGTGGCACCACAGTAATTTAACACCCATGTCACTAAAGGGCATCAAATGAGGGTCTGGTATCCAGTGACCGTATGTTCTTAATTTTGGGAGGCAAGGATAGGCCCTATTTCATGCATGTCACAGATGAATCCCCAATATGAGAGACTTAGTGCGATTTTTCTCACACCAGAGGGCATGACGCTCGTGTGGGGCTAATCCTCTCTATATTATTAGTTGGGGATAAAGAAAGAGAGAGAGACAGTGAGTGGTCCTACCATCACTCTCTCTCTCACTACGCCCAAGTAAGAAAATCGCGTGATAAGCCCCTAGTGCATTGACTGCCCTCTGGCGTGAAAAATATCGCCATAGGTTGACCATTGCAGACAGAATCTTTTCTCTACCCGGGTAAGTCTAATGGTAAATTTTGGCTGAGGAATGGCTAGCGTTGAAAGGGTTAATGTCCCTTTCGTGGTGTGCTGGGTCACAAATGATAAAAGGCGCTGTGCTGCAGGTGGTGCACTTTGGCATGAACGAAAAAGTGGGCCAGCTGTCCTTCGAGATGCCCCAGCCGGGGGAGTTGGTGTTCGACAAGCCCTACAGCGAGGAGACGGCTCAGCTGATCGACTCCGAGGTGCGCAACATCGTGAAGGAGGCCTACGACAGGACCCTGGCTCTCCTCACCAAGCACAAGGATGACGTGGAGAAGGCGAGTCTGGCTTGGTCCTCGTCTTGTTGTTTCTTCTATGTACCGTATTTTTCGGATCATTAGGCGCTGCTGTGTATAAGGTGAATAGGGCATTTTTCAAGAAAAATCTGAAAAAATTCAAGTAAAAGGCGCCTTTGTTTATAAGGCAATACACACCTCGCAAAAGAAAGGCAAAGTTTGAAGCCCGTAAAAAACCAATATTTTGACTACGATCAAAGACTAAAAGCATCACAAGTCCCTTAAAAGTACCGATAATTGCATTAAACTTTGCAGGAATAATATTATAGTATGTTCTTGTTATATAACACAAATAAAAAAGGTACAATCCCATGCCACCTAACACACTCCCCTCTAAAATCAATATTTTGACTACGATCAGAGACTAAAATCATCATAAGTCCCTTAAAATTAACAACAGTTCCCTGAAACTTTGCAGGAATAACGTTTATTATATTCTTGTCATATAAAGAAAACAAACAAGATACAATCCCATATCATGTTTAAACCCAAGAGAAAATACTTACCCCACCCCCATCTAAAATCAAAATTTGGATTATGGAAATAACTTACACCAACCCCATCTAAATCAATTTGGAAATACAATTATAGAGAGGCATTGTAACAAAAAGAATTCCTTATAACTGGGAGTTCTATTAAAACATTCAGACAGTATGCGTGTGCACACACACACACACACACACGCACACATGCACAAAATGATTACAACCTGTCTACACAAACTCATATAAAAACATGTAACCCCCCCCCGCCACAGACAGACACACGCACACAGTGGCTTGTACACCCACAAATGCAGGCACTGCATTTCAGCACTTAATTAAATGTATGAATGTGACCAAACAACCACAGCTTACACAGTGAGAGTTGAGATGTGTGCCTTGTTTCTTACTGACTCCGTATGTGCGTGAATCAGATTGAAAACAGTAAGGGAAATATTAGTGATCTAACTTCACATCATGGTCTCTTTTGACCGTATTTTATTTCTATATACTCATAAAAAAAATTCGAATCAAACCCATTTATCTGAAAGTTATCCCGTTTTTACCCCAAAATATAGACCTTGCGATATCAAAACAATTTGAGTCAAAAGGGCCCAAGTTTTAGTTGGTCCGGTTTGACCCAAAATGTTGAGGCCACCAAATGTGACCAATTTCGTGTCAAAACGGACTATCTAACAAAAATGTCAAATACTCCATTGTTTGTATTATAAATAACTCCCAAATTGGCAATGACCTCTTTGAGACCCCAATACACCACCACTCCAAACTTCATGTCATTTGAAAGCTTAGATTTTTTACAGGAATTGTTCAAAACTTTAGAAGCGTTTTTCTCGAAACAGGCCTTTTCGAGTTAGTCTGTTTTGACTCCAAGCCATCGATGTGCACTGTCCTCCCCCAGGTGAAGATGGAACACAATGTTGTCAACTGATATGTGCACTGTCCTCCCCCAGGTGAAGATGGAACACAATGTTGTCAACTGATATGTGCACGATGTCCTCCCCCAGGTGGAACACAATGTTGTCAACTGATATGTGCACTGTCCTCCCCCAGGTGGAACACAATGTTGTCAACTGATATGTGCACTGTCCTCCCCCAGGTGAAGATGGAACACAATGTTGTCAACTGATATGTGCACTGTCCTCCCCCAGGTGGAGATGGAACACAATGTTGTCAACTGATATGTGCACTGTCCTCCCCCAGGTGGAGATGGAACACAATGTTGTCAACTGATATGTGCACTGTCCTCCCCCAGGTGAAGATGGAACACAATGTTGTCAACTGATATGTGCACTGTCCTCCCCCAGGTGAAGATGGAACACAATGTTGTCAACTGATATGTGCACTGTCCTCCCCCAGGTGAAGATGGAACACAATGTTGTCAACTGATATGTGCACTGTCCTCCCCCAGGTGAAGATGGAACACAATGTTGTCAACTGATATGTGCACTGTCCTCCCCAAGGTGGAGCTAATGTTGTCAACTGATATGTGCACTGTCCTCCCCCAGATGGAGATGGAACACAATGTTGTCAACTGATATGTGCACTGTCCTCCCCCAGGTGGAGATGGAACACAATGTTGTCAACTGATATGTGCACTGTCCTCCCCCAGGTGAAGATGGAACACAATGTTGTCAACTGATATGTGCACTGTCCTCCCCCAGGTGAAGATGGAACACAATGTTGTCAACTGATATGTGCACTGTCCTCCCCCAGGTGAAGATGGAACACAATGTTGTCAACTGATATGTGCACTGTCCTCCCCCAGGTGGAGATGGAACACAATGTTGTCAACTGATATGTGCACTGTCCTCCCCCAGGTGAAGATGGAACACAATGTTGTCAACTGATATGTGCACTGTCCTCCCCCAGGTGGCTCAGCGTCTGCTGGAGAATGAGAAGGTGGACAAGGAGGACATGATACAGCTGCTGGGAAAGAGGCCCTTCGCCGAGAAGTCCACCTACGAAGAGTTCGTCGAGGGCACCGGTGAGTCACTCTCTCACGTTTCGTAAGCAACCTGCTTGGAAGTACCCTACTTTTCGGACCATAAGGCGCACCCCCCAAATTTTACACAAAGTTCAAATTTCGTTATCATATTTTCTTACTCTATTGTTTGTTATGTTATAAGACACAGGAGTCTCAGTCTAGGGGAAGAAAGCATCGCCTTATAGTCCGTACAATATGGTATTTGTTATGACCATTGCAGACCTGTTTACTCTACTCTTTTCGAGTGGTAGTCTACTCAGTTTAGACCTACTACTCTTCCAAATTGAAAAAAAAAATGCTATTATTACTAATTTTCAGTGAACATTGTTTGATGGTTTAATGAATAAAGCTACACATTTTGCACCAAAACTACTCATTTCAGCTATCCAGACTACTCAATACTTGTGTAGGGGGTGAACATGTCTGCCATTGCCTGTCAGGAGTTTAGGGAGATGTTTCAAAATGAGGACCTTCACCAAGAAGTCCACTTGTGAAGAGTTTGTCGAGGGCATTGTTTGAGTCACTCTGTCACGTTTCGTAAGCAACCGTTTGGAAATGTTTTTTCATGATCATTGTTTGTAAGCAGTTTAGACAATGTTTCAAAAAGAGTCCGTTTGTCGAGAAGTCCACCTATGAAGAGTTTGTCGAGGGCACCGGTGAGTCACTCTGTCACGTTTCGTAAGCAACCGTTTGGAAGTGTTTGTAACGATCATTGCCTGTAAGGAGTTTAGGGAGATGTTTCTTCTTCTTCTTTGTCGATCGCTCTGACAGTCTCCTGTCATTTTATGAGCGCAGATGCATCATGCTGCCGTTATGCGCCTAAGAAATAGATAGCCCCAGCATGTCCATCTTTCGGCTGCTGAAAATCTTAGTTTGAATTTATAGAAGAAAGGCAGGAGAATGGACCAGTAAGGCAGAAAGGTAGTAGATGACAGTAAGCGAAGGGAAAAGGCAGAGTCAAAGAGAGTGACAGATTAGAGGAAGTTACAAGCACAGAACTTCCATAAGGTGGGGGAACTATTTGTACAAAAGACTCCCCCGGTATCCCCACGGGGAAGGTGGGGTGGGGGGATGTTTCAAAAAGAGGTCTTTCGCAAGGAAGTCCACCTACAAAGAATGTGTGTGAGCCGTTGCTTTGTCAGGCTTATATATTAGTTATAATCAACTACAGACAAACCCCTATTTTACGACCCTCTGTTAAGCGACCACCTCTCATTTGAGACCGGATTTGTTGGCACAGATGCATTTTACTATGTAAACGACCTCTCTTAAACGACTTCCTCTAAAACGCGACTTACGACCGCCATTTTGTTGGTTTTTACGACCGTTGCTGTCGTCTGCATAGACTTCAAGCAAAGGGAAGCAACCACAGTCAAGGGCCTGAAAGCGGAGTCGCTTCCCTTGTTGTAGAAAAAGATGGCGGAGAGCGTAGGAAAAGCACGGAAACCACTGACTTTGAAAAAGAAAACCACTGACTTTGGACGAGAGTGGAGGTGATTAAAAGAAGTTGGCAAAGTGAAACTGTAATACATCGATTGCACAATCCTATGGAGTTGGAAAGACCCAAATCCAGTTTTAATATGTCATTGTATGTGTGCATGAAGAAGAGAGTATGAACTGTGCTGAACTTTTTCTTTCTACGGCTGCCAGTGAAAACCTCCGTCATACGACCCCTCCAATTTACGACCGATTTTTCCGGACATTTTGGAAGTCTTAAAATAGAGGTTTGTCTGTATTTGTTATGTTCGAGAGACTCATTATTCTCCACTCTTTCCCCAATGCATCACAAGTCATGAGCTATTAATATAATTACTAGCATAACACTGTATCGCCATGGGGAAAAGAGCGAACAATAACATTGTGTATTTTAACCACAAGTCAGTGACCGTTTGTAAGAAACTGTCTGTCAAAACCTTCATGTGCAGGGTGTGTTCTGCGAGATGTCTAAAGTAGGAATAAGAAATGCTCTCGGAGTTGAGTGAAAACTTTGCTCTAAGGAGTTTGTGCAGGGCCCTGGTGAATAGCTCGTCAGCGGACCTGCCTCTTTTTTTTTATAGCTTAGACGTTTCTGCCAATTCAGCTTCAGGTCAGGGGCTCGATCAGCGAGACCTGGCTGTCTGGGTCAACTAAGATTTTTGTGTGTGTGTGTGTGTTCGACTTCGGACCTCGGCCGTATATAGTATCAGAAAATCAAAGTGTTGATTGTGGATACTCAATGGGAGAAGACAAACCATTCCTAACTTTTTTTTTCTCTGCACTTCCGCTCAACTCCATAAAATTCATATCTTAAAAAAACAAAAAACAGTAACAAATACAGCCAAAAAACCCTAAAGGCTTGCCGATGGCTCTGCTTACAGAGCATCACAGCTGCTGTGTGCATAACCCAGTTTCAATTTCAAGAACTGTTTCCAGTTACTGACTTCTTATATCGTCATGCGCAAAACAAAGAGACGTAAACGTGTCGAAAGACGTCACTTCACATCAGGAATGGAAAACTCAATATTTCGGTCATTTAAGGTAAAATTGCATCATTTTTTGTTCATTTAGCGTCACCATCAGTGTTGTACCTTTGCAAATGGTTGTTTTACAGCTCAGTTAGATTATGCAGCTTGTCTCGATCAACTGGCAAGTCCAACACATCGAAAGTTGACCGATTTTGACTTGCTGTCTGTATGTCTCACGCACGGCGATATATTATATTTGTTGTCGAAAAGAATGGTTGTTGCCCTGAGATTTGTGAATGAAATCCACTTTCTCTTCATCCACCAGGGTCTCTGGAGGAAGACACCACCCTCCCCAAGGGCCTGGAGCACTGGAACAAGGAGAGAGAACCCGAGGAGGGGGGCGGCACAGAAGGAGGCACCCCCCCGGACAAGGACCGGGTGCCCTCCTAGAGCATCGCTTTGCTGGGGAGTGGGGGGGAAAAGGGTGGCCTCGTTCGTGTTGTACGTGTGGCTGTGGCTATGATGGCCCTGTGTGTGTGTGTGCCACATGTTGGTCTGGTCGTCTTTCACTTCTTCTTTCAAGGTACACAACTCTGTGCCAGAGAAGAAGATTGAGAAGTGATTTTTGTTGTTGTTGTGGAACTGAGCTACCTGGGTACAGGGGATTTTTTCCTCTCACTTTGCACTAGGCCTTACAGCCTGAACGTGGAGTCTTTCGGATGAGACAGTAAACCGAGGTCCCGTGTGCCCATGCACTTAGCACACGTTAAACCTAATGGCAATGAAAAAGTTGTCGTATGTTCAAAATTTACACACACACACCCCTTTCCTTCCTCATCGGTCACACAAAAATCGCAAGCACACACAAAAAAATGGGTGGCACGCCTCTGGCTGCGACATGCTCTCCAGGTGGGAGCAACCCGAATTTCACAGAGATGCCTCTGTGACTGTAAGTACCTAGTACCTGAAGTGGTGCGTCGGATTTTGTGTGCGAGTGTGTGTGACACGACACTTGTGCAAGGAGAAAACAGTTGATTTCTGCCTGGTGCCAAGTTTGGTGATTTATGATGGCGTGTTATCGAAATGTGGTGTAGTTAACAGATATTGCTTGAACTTTTTTTGATTTTTTTCCTTAACGTTTTGGAAAATGTTTTGATAAATCTTTAGACATGGGAACGTAAGGAGATGAGGGGACGGAGGAGGAAGTGTTTAAAATGGTTTAAGTTTGAGATCTGTTTGTGGACTTGCAATCTTTATATCATAACGCACTCAGTTTTTGTTATTAAAATGCAACCTTTCATTCGGAAGCTTGAATCTTTGTATACTAAATCGCAAATAATGTGTCTTGAGAAGATGTGTGTGTTTATGTGAGTGTACATAATCGAATCAACATATTAAAAACAAAAAAATGAGAATCGGCAAAAGATTTTTTTTTGCAGTGTGGGTGATAATACACTGATATAATTTTTTTTTTTTTTTTCTAATTTGAGATTTTTATGAAGTACTCTTTTGTGATCAGGTGATTGAAGTAAACATTTTGATTAAGAAGAAGCTAAGATATTCTCTTGAAAACATTCACTCTCTGAAAGACTCTTTGTTACTCTCTGAGTTATTCTGCAACATTATTGAAATTGAGTATGTGTGCGTGTTCTTGTTTCTTTTCACTGTATTCATTTAGCACGATAGTCTTCTTGTTTACGGCTTGATCAAGAAATATATAACAAGCCTATTTATTAAATAATTATCATCAACTCCTGGTGTGAGTTAGGATGTAAGGGAAACCGTGAGAGATGGTGTTTTCTTTTATTTTTTATTGTTGTGACCGTTGTAAGAAAAGCAGTAAGTGGGAAAAATAAAGTGAGAAGTAGAAAAGAAAAAACCCCACATATTCTTGACAATGACAAAAACTTGAGTGAAGCCCTGTAAAGAGTTTTAAAAAATGTATTCATGGTGGAAAATCTTGCCTAAAGAAATGCCAAAGTAAAAGCAGTCACAAAGAAAATGATTGTACAGAACGATTTTTTTTTTTATCAGAGGTGTTTTTAATAACAATTGGCCAAAAGTGGGCAAAAGTGTTCGTTTGTTTCAAAATATTAAATGTGTTATTCTCATATGTAACCCAGCACCATGAAAGGGACATTAAGTCACTGGGCTAGTTTCCCACAACAGGCTTGCAAAGTCAGAAATCTAATTCTTTGGTCAAGCTTGCGTTATGGGTACTTTCGTGTTCCCCAACATCTTATCTTTCATATTTATAAAGGACAATCTTTAATATGGTCTCTAAATGATCTTATAAGTGCTTTAAAACGAGCAGGTCAGTGCATTTTCTTTAGCAGGGCTAGACTTTAGACTGTGTTTTCTGAAAATGACCCACGCTCACCCTACTAACTTTAAAATGCTCAGATCTCTGGAATGGAAAAAGATACAAGAATGGTTCTTGTATCATTAGAAAGAGAATTGTCTGACGTTTTGAAATGTATAATTTTCTTAGAATGGTCAGTTTGACACTTAATGGTGCTGGGTCACATTTATCTATGAGCTAAAAACTTGACCAACAGAGCAGGTTTGTTACTTAACTTCACAGTCATTTTTACATAGAGAACCGTAATAATCATAATAAGCACACCTTATATATCGTCAGTAAAATTCACAAACCTCATATCTCAATTTTGGTAGTTTTGAGAAAAACTTTTAAAAATTAACCACATTTACTGCAATTTAATAACTATAATATGTTGTTCAAGATGAGGCAAGTTTAGTCCTGAATTTTGTTAAAAATGTAAAAACAATTTTTAGATATACTTGAAAAGCACAAAAATACAGGGTTTTTGTGCTTAAGTATCATCTGAATTTGGGACTTAAGAGTTTTTCTTCTATTTACACAACCTCATTTACCCCAGATAGAAAGTCGTTAGAGATACAAGCTTTTGGTGGAATGTGGCAGGGAAAATTAGAGAGATGCCTTTGTATCTAACTCAAAAACCCTAAAAATCGAGATATGAGGTTTACGAATTTCACCGATGATATATTAGTCACATTCCTGTAATTTACTGAATATTACAGATTGATTCATGTTTTGGCTGCAACAGTTTACGGACTGCAAAGAAAATTGTTAGTCACGTTCTTTTACTTGACCAAATATTAGACATTTGTGATGCAGCACAGGAAAACCAGGCTAATGTCGTAAATGATCACTTTTGACGTATTCATATTTTCAGAAATGCCAGAGACAACAGATTAACAGGCAAAAATCAGAATTCATCTATCTCTAATAGTTTATTTTGAACAATTTTTCAATCAATCAAATCTCTCTCTCTTTCTCTCTTTCTTTCTCTCTCTCTTTCTCTCTCTTGTGGCTGGCCGACTTTAGCTGGGTATTTGCGTACTGCATCACATTTATTCACATTGTGGCTGCAACAGTTTACAGACGGCAAAGAAAATGATTTGGGGGAAAAAGAAAAAAAATGATATACGAAGTGAAAGAAACAAGCCGCATAATTATTAGAGTACTTCATATGAAATCGGCTTATATGCAAAAAGCAACACAACATAGACATATCTGTACAGTATAATAAGAGCTGAAATACACAAAGATATTGTCAGATAACATTTTTCATCACTTTTGTCTGTTGTTGTTTTTTGTGTGTAAATTATTTGTTTAAAAAAAAAAAATTAAGTTAATTGCACAGTCTCCAAAAAAAAGAGAAAGAAATCAATGGTGACTAATTTAGAGTAAATAGCCATATGTTCAACGCGATCAGGAAATTACTGACAAATGCCTGCAATTACCGTATGTTACGGACTATAAGGTGCACCCCCCAAATTTTACACAAAATTCAGATGTTTGTTATTATAGTTTCTTACTATATACATGGGTGAAAGTTTTCCTTCTCAGCAAGGATTTCCTTAATTTTAAAATCAGAAAATAAGGAAATCCTTATTTTCAAATTTTGAAGAAAAAAGAGAAGAAATTGACTGATTTGAGCGACCATAGGCCATGAAGTGTGATTGCTCCTAGAACTTTCTACTTAAATGTCATTTTAGAGTTCAAAACATTTCATAAATTTGAATGAAAGACCTCAGGAGAACTCACGAAATAGGCATTTATCTGCAAATTCTTGTCAGCTTCTGGGGGGCTTTGCCCTCCAGACCCCCCAAGCAGGCCTCTGCCCCTACACCCTGCCGGGGCCTAGGCAGCAGCGGACCCAAAAAGTAGGCCCCTGGAACCCACTCACCCACCCTCCGCCTTTTCCTTATTTTCAAAATATGTCACTTTCACCCATGTATATATTATCAGTCACATTATAAGGCGCAGGGGTCTCAGTCTAGGGAAAAAGTATCGCCTCGTAGTCCGTAAAATACCGTACTGATTTGAGAGCTTGGGAAAATTTGGGGTAAGCAGGTCTGAGAATGTGTTGTAACAATAGTTATTGACTGAAACAAAACAACCTGAAATTTGTATTTTCGTGTTGCTGCAAATGCATTGTGAAAATTATTGACTGGCACAAAACAGTCCGAAACCTTTTTTTCAAATTTTGTGTTGCTGAGAATGTATGTTCATTGTGTGTAGTGTGTATATATAATAGTAATGTATGCTTGTGTGTGCGGGATAACTGTGCATTAATTAACCCTCTTGCATTTGCATTTGTTACAGACAGACAAAACTTCTTTTAGTGTTATCTGTCTTTCACACATTATCAGGAAAATCTGTCTTTTGAAGCACACAGAGTGCCATACAGTGAGTTACTACAGTATCACATTATTGCAAGTGAGAAGCTTCTTCATAGTGTGTGTATTGGCTACTGCAAAGAACACCTTTTGCAAGAGTGAATGCCCTTGGTGGGTGGGGGAAGATGGTTGAGCACTGACCAAACAAGGGAATTACTCTCGCCAATAACCCTATTTGAGGCCACTAAATGGCTGCCTTTCGCAAGAGTGAATGCCCTTGTCAGCACTGACCAACAAGGGCTTCACTCTCACTGTCAAGGGCGTTAATAACCCTAGTTGCAGAGGCCTATAACAAGCCAGAACTTAGTGCGTGATGGAAATGCCATCAGAGGGGGTTCTCAGAGTGGGGGGCAAGCTATGGGCGGCTTGAATACAGGAGGCAACTTCCGGCGGGCGGTTTTGGGCGGCTTGAATACACAGGGCAAGCTATGGGCGGCTTGAATACACAGAGGCAACTTCCGGCTGGGCGGTTTTGGGCGGCTTGATTACGCAGAGGTAACTTCCGGCTGGGCGGTTTTGGGCGAAATAAATGCAAGAGGATTAAGAAAAAAGAGAGAGAGAAAGTAATGAGAAATACACCATCGCTTTTTGATCCGAGTTCTGGTGCCTTTTGTGATGTCTGTCAAGGCGGTTTGCGCGTGTGATTATGGTATGTTTTTGGGGTTGCAAATGTGAAAATCAGCCAGTTTTTTCCCCGCCTTCTCCAGAGGAGGTTGGTTGCATGGTTTGTCTGTCTGTCTGTCTTTCTGTCTATTGAAGTATGAGCAAGATTTCTCATAAAATTGTCTATGAATTTTACTCCATTTACTGCCCCATGTCTGATTTATTCATAACTCTTTCTCGTAGGAGTGTCCGATTCTGTGACAAGCCCCTTCCATGCAGGATCGATGTGCCATAGAATGGTTACTCATTTTGAATGGCTTGTTGTGTGTTCATTTACCTGAGTCAATTGAGGGGATATGATAATATTATGATAGGATATGACTGAGAGGGTATGACTGAGGTGATCGCTATGATGCCGACTTGAGTTTCACCGAGGGAGCCGAGTGTTCTCAGTCCGTCAGTCCGATTGTGTAGTCTACACCATGTATCTACACGACCAAAGTATTTTGTGATCATACTTTGTGTGTGTGCGTGCATGGGTGCATGGTACAAGACTTTAACTTTGCAGTTTTCTCAGAAGCTACTAACGGTAGCACAACCAAACTTTGCATGATGATAAATACCGTCAAGACCTTTCCAGTGAGTGCTTTTATGAACTAGAAAGCACTGATACAATGAAAACCAGTGCTCTTGTTAAAAAACCCAAAAACACTTCAACATTGTGTCATTTTCTCAGAAACTCTATTCAAATTGTTGTCAGCTTCTGCAGGGCAAAGCTCCCCAGACCCCCCATCCCGCCACTTGCACCCCCCCCTTACTGATCCATCCCTGGGGGTGTAACATTTCATGTTTTCAACCATTTTAACCATTAATATAATAATATAAGTGTAAAAGCTTCCATGAAATGCCATTCTGATTCAATACACTTAACCCTTTCACCGCCAATGTCGCATTTTTGCACCACAGTGATTTAACAACCATGTCATAAAAACTTGAAATTAGGGTCTGTTATTCAATGACATTGTGTTCCTAAATTTGGGCAGTAAGGATTGACCATATTCCAAATGTATCACAGATAAATCCAACAATATTGCAGACAAAATCTTTTCTGTAGCCAAGTAGCTTTAATGGAAATTTTGGGCTCAAAGATGGCTGGCGGTGAAAGGGTTAAATTTTATATTTCTCTTCAGCTTCAGGGGGGTGTTGTCCCTGTACCCCACCTGGGGCCTGGGCGGCTCAAAGATGGCTGGCGGTGAAAGGGTTAAATTTTATATTTATCTTCAGCTTCAGGGGGGCGTTGTCCCTGTACCCCACCTGGGGCCTGGGCGGCCCCCTGGACCCCTACCTCCCTTCAGAGGAGTGGACTCTGGATCCATGGAGTATTCTGATGCTTGTAATAGTAATGTAGGTTTTGCCTAATGAGGCTTTATACCGAAAATTATCTGCCCCTGTCATGTCCTGAGATGCGAACGCCCCCTACTTTAAGATTATCGCCCTTGTCTGTCAGGAACTAGTAGTATATATAGCCACAGAAAATTATATGTTCCTGACTGCCCCACAAAACATTATTTCCTATGTTCCTGACTCGTCACCAGGGTCGTCGGGAGTTCGGGCCTAAAATTATCGCCCTTTCGTGTCGGCAAGGAGTAGTATAACGCCTCATTTAACTCATTTATCTTTCTAGAATTTTTAGTTGACTAAATACCCCATAAAATGGCAGTGTCAATGGAGTATAATGCGAGGGTAAGGGTACAGTGCAAAAAATCAACCTTCACTGTCATTCATATACCGGGTACATAAAATAAAATAAATAAATATATATATACGTATATTTTGGGGGGCAACTCCATTTTAGTCTGAGCGTAGGTCTCTGTAAAACTGTGTTATGTACCTTGTTTTGGAATACATATGTGACCCCGCACCACGAAAGGGACATAAAGTCGCTGGACTAGTTTCTCACAACAGGCTTGCAAAGTCAAAATATCGTTTTTTGTCAATTTTGAGTTATGGGCATTTTTGTGTTCTCTAACATCTTATCTTTCATATTTATAAAGGATAATGTTTACTATGGTCTCTAAAGTGTCTTATAAGTGTTTTAAAATGAGTAGGTCAATGCATTGTCTTCATCTAGGCTAGACTTTAGACTGTTTTCTGAAATAATAATAATAATAGTACATTTATATAGCGCTTTACCTCATATGAGCCCGAAGTGCTTTACAATCAATTATTCATCAACAGACAACAAAAACAGCATTCAAGAATGACACCAACCAGCAACAACGCATATACAAAGCAACTCTCTCTCTCTCTAACACACGCGCACGCGCGCACGCACGCACACACACACACATTCATCGACGCCAACTCGTTCATACCCCATTCAGTAAGCCACAGCAACCGAGCCGCACGGACTGACCACATACACAAACACCCTCACACACAACGTACGCACGCACACAGACACACACACACACAACCCACAAAACCAAGACACACACAAGCACATATGTATGCACACATGCATGCTCACACACACACACAACACACACACTCACCACAAAACACAGCACAAACCTCTTATTCAATCTTCCCTCACGTGCACACAACGATAGACAACTGATCAAATATTTAGGGTGCAGCAGGAAAAAGATGGGTTTTAAGAGAGGTTTTGAATGAGGAGACTGAGTTGGAGTGTCGGAGAGGAGAAGGCAGAGAATTCCAAAGAGATGGTGCTTGACAAGAAAAAGAATGGTGGCCAGCAGATTTGAGACGGATGGAGGGAAGGGAAAGGAGACGAGAATCAGAAGACGAACGTAGTTGGCGAGCTGGGACATAGAGATGAAGAAGATCAATCTCTGTCTTTTCAGCATTTAGTTGCAGTTTGTTGTAAAACATCCATGTTTTAACAGCAGAGATGCACAACTTAGAAGAAGAAATCATTTGATCTAACTGACTCATGTGGGCAGAAATGTATAGTTGATTGTCATCAGAAAAGCTATGATGTAGAAGAGAATGCGGGTTGATGATGGCGGAGAGAGGTTGGGTATAAAGAACAAAAAGGATAGGGCCTAAGACTGAACCTTGGAGCACACCGAACTGAAGACCTTTTGAAAGAGATGAAGAACCATTGACAACAACTGTCTATGCGATCAGAGAGGTAGGAAGAAAACCAGGAAAGAACAGCCCCAGATAGACCAAAGGAGGTGTGAAGTCTAGAAATGAGGATAGAGTGGTCGATAGTATCAAACGCTGCAGAAAGATCAAGGAGAGAGAGAAAAGAAACCTTGTTTTCATCCAAGGCAGTGAGCAGGTCGTTCGTTATCTTTAAGAGGGCTGTCTCAGTACTGTGACCTGCTCGATAAGCAGACTGGTTTGGATAGAAAAGATCGTTTACCTGAAGATGGTCAGACAGCTGTTTAAGAACCACCTTTTCTGTGAGCTTAGAAAGGAATGAAAGATTAGAGGCAGGCCGATAATTAGATTTTCAGGATCGAGACTAGGCTTCTTTAAGAGAGGTTTGACAACTGCAGATTGGAAAGCGGCCAGAACGTAGAGACTCATTGATGATGGATGTAAAGTAAGGAAGGAGATCATCAAGACACTGGGAGAAGAGAGATGAAGGTAGAGGGTCTAGTTCACAGGAGTTCGGGTCAAAATCTTCTTAACGTCATCAGTGGAAACAGAACGGAACTCGGACCACATACTGCCAGAAAAGGAGGGATCAGGGACAGTTGATGGTGGAGCAGATTGAGAATCAAGATGTGGCAGATAGTGGCTATCTTGCTGTGAAAGAAGTCGGAGAAATGTTGAGGGAGTTCAGATACAGGGATAGAAGAAGGTAGAGGTGTGGACTTTGGTTTACCAAGGAGGGAGTTGGCTAAACTAAACAATTGACGAGAAGTAGTACAAGCGAGAATTTGGTCATTCTGGATGTTCTGGATTCTCTGATGTATGTTAAGAAGGTACTCAGTTGGGAAGGCCAGCGAGAAGAGAGTTGCAGTAATCTATTTTAGAAAGGACAAAGGCACAGACTAAGGTTTTAGTGGCATCGGTGGAGAGATAGTGACGAACAGAACTGAGTTTACGAAGCTCAAGATAGGCAGATCTACAGATGTTGGACACTTGCTGTTGAAGGGAGAGGCTTTGATCCAAGGTGACTCCGAGACTGCGGACTGAAGAGGAGAAGGAGATAGTGGTGTTGTTGATTGTGGCAGAGACTGGAAGTGAAGAATCATTGAGCAGTTTTTTTAGGACATGCTACCATAAGTTCAGTTTTATCCTCGTTGAGCTGTAGTTTGTTGTGTGTCATCCATGTTTTTAGGTCCGCTATTCACTCCCGTGTCCGCGATATCAGCCCATCAACTTCAGCAAGAGAGGCTGACTGATACACTTCTGTATCGTCAGCAAAGCTCTCATGTGACAAGGCATGCTGACTGACAACATCGGACGCAGGAGTAGCATAGAGCACGAAAAGAATAGGTCCCAGTACAGAACCCTGTGGTACACCATACAAGAAGGCTCTGAGTACAAGCCAGTAACACAAACAGTCTGGGTGCGGTCAGCTAAGTAGCTCTCGAACCAGGCAAGAGCAAGGTCATGAATCCAAAAGAATCTTTGAGTCGGCGAAGGAGAATAGAATGATCAATAGTGTCGAAAGCGGCACTAAGCAGAGCCAAGAGAGAAACTTTGTTTTCATCAAAACCTTAAAGAATATCGTTTACGATTTTGAGAAGGGCTGTTTCTGTACTGTGACATTTTCTGTAGGCGGATTGATGTGGGTTCAGAAGGTGATTTTGTTCTAAGTGTATGAGTAGTTGATAAAGCACAATCTTTTCTGTAATAATGACCGCAGGCAAACAAAAAATGACCACAGGCAGACAGAAAACCTGCTATGGGTAGACAGAAAGTCCGCCACAGGCAGACAGAAAACCTGCTATGGGTAGACAGAAAGTCCGCCACAGGCAGACAGAAAACCTGCTATGGGTAGACAGAAAGTCCGCCACAGGCACAAAGAAAACCTGCTATGGGTAGACAGAAAGTCCGCCACAGGCAGACAGAAAACCTGCTATGGGTAGACAGAAAGTCCGCCACAGGCAGACAGAAAACCTGCTATGGGTAGACAGAAAGTCCGCCACAGGCAGACAGAAAACCTGCTATGGGTTGACAGAAAGTCCGCCACAGGCAGACAGAAAACCTGCTATGGGTAGACAGAAAGTCCGCCACAGGCAGACAGAAAACCTGCTATGGGTAGACAGAAAGTCCGCCACAGGCAGACAGAAAACCTGCTATGGGTTGACAGAAAGTCCGCCACAGGCAGACAGAAAACCTGCTATGGGTAGACAGAAAGTCCGCCACAGGCAGACAGAAAACCTGCTATGGGTTGACAGAAAGTCCGCCACAGGCAGACAGAAAACCTGCTATGGGTAGACAGAAAGTCCGCCACAGGCAGACAGAAAACCTGCTATGGGTAGACAGAAAGTCCGCCACAGGCAGACAGAAAACCTGCTATGGGTAGACAGAAAGTCCGCCACAGGCACAAAGAAAACCTGCTATGGGTAGACAGAAAGTCCGCCACAGGCACACAGAAAACCTGCTATGGGTTGACAGAAAGTCCGCCACAGGCAGACAGAAAACCTGCTATGGGTAGACAGAAAGTCCGCCACAGGCAGACAGAAAACCTGCTATGGGTAGACAGAAAGTCCGCCACAGGCAGACAGAAAACCTGCTATGTGTTGACAGAAAGTCCGCCACAGGCACACAGAAAACCTGCTATGGGTAGACAGAAAGTCCGCCACAGGCAGACCGAAAACCTGCTATGGGTTGACAGAAAGTCCGCCACAGGCAGACAGAAAACCTGCTATGGGTACACATGTGTGTGTGTGTGTGTGTGTGTGTGTTTGTGTGTGTGTGTGTGTGTGATGAGGATGCGTGTGTGTGTGTGTGTGTGTGTGTGTGTGTGTTTCCTTTATATGAGCATCTCTCTCTCTCTCTCTCTCTCTCTCTCTCTCTCTCTCTCTCTCTCTCTCTCTCTCTCTCTCTCTCTCTCTCTCTCTCTAGCTCTATCTATCTCTGTGTTATTCCTACTAAGTTTCAGGCAATTGTAATTACTTTTAAAAGACTTATGGTGATTTTAGTCTCTGATCGTGGTCAAAATTTTGATTTTTCAGTGGATTTGGATATGTGTTTCCTCTTTTAAAAAAAAGTAAACATAGTGATGTACCTTAATTGTTTATAATGTGACAAGAACACATTAAACATTATTCCTGCAAAATATCAGAGAATTGTCATTACATTTGACGGACTTATGATGATTGTAGTCTCTGCTGGAGGTTAAAATATTGATTTCCGATTGGGTGTTAAATAAGTCTTTCTTTTTTTATTTAAAAAGAATAAGCATGGCGGCATATATGCGCATACCATGCTTTTTGCTTTGTATGTCAGAAACATTTATTGCATGGAGAAACAGAAATCATCGGCCTCATTTTCCATCAATCATAAAAATTAAAAAATGTCTCAAATTCTGTGGCTTTGCATGCCCTGCTCTCATGGTGACCTCAGTTTCGGTTTCCAATCCAGTCTGTGCCTTGGTACGTTCGGGTCAAAGTCATGGGGATCAGTGTATTCTGGGGAGCTGTCGGTGGACGGTCGTGGTGACTCAGCAGAAGTGCAGTGTCTCATCGGTTGGTTGCCTCCTGACGGCCTAACATAGATTCGCCCCCCTTGGACTGCTGGTCTCGGTTTCTGCGACTTTAACAAATCCGGGTGTAGCTGCGAATTGGGATTCAGAATGAGCGGCGTGGGAGTAACGCCACTGTACAGCCCAGAAGATGGGACAGCAACAACAAAAAAGAAGAAAAAAAGAAACAGAGGGACAGAGAGAGACAGTGGCAAAGAGAAAGTGACAGAAAAATAAGAGAAAGAAAGCTTGCACTGGAGACAATCCGTGCTGTAAGGGTCAACACAGGTGGACAATCCGTGCAGCGGAGACAATCCGTGCCGTCTTAGGCGGCATGGATTGTCTCCCTGTAGGGATTGTCTCGGAGACAATTTGTGCAGCGGAGACAATCCGTGCCGCCACAGCATCGCTCTTGTACAAATATTAATAAGTTTGAAAACCTGTTTCCAACATTATAATAAGGGTGTTATTTTTTCCGGCAAACGCCGGTTTTCCGGCTTTGGGAGTGGCCCAAAATGTATGTAACTTCTGTTTTATGTGGCTTCTGGTCTTTGTGGAGTGCCCCAAAATGTGGCTTCTGGTCTTTGTGGAGTGCCCCAAAATGTAGCTTCTGGTCTTTCTGGAGTGCCCCCAAATGTGGCTTCTGGTCTTTGTGGAGTGCCCCAAAATGTGGCTTCTGGTCTTTATGGAGTGCCCCAAAATGTGGCTTCTGGTCTTTGTGGAGTGCCCCAAAATGTGGCTTCTGGTCTTTGTGGAGTGCCCCAAAATGTGGCTTCTGGTCTTTGTGGAGAACATGTGGCTTCTGGTCTTTGTGGAGTGCCCCGAAATGTGCTTTCTGGTCTTTGTGGAGTGCCCCAAAATGTGCCTTCTGGCTTTTTGGGTATAAAACGATAAACAATTTGTGCTATCCCTGTACCTCTAGAAATGGTGCAAAATCCAGATTTGCCATCCGGACTGCCATGGAGTGGGTCCAACTGAGTGAGGCCACTGTCACCGCAGGCTCCATCAGCACATTTTCATCAGCGCTGACCAGATCATCATCTGAGCCTGCGTCCACTGACCACTAGTTTTGTTGTTGTTGTTGTTTTTTGGAAGTGAGGCCGGGGCCTTCCTGGCTGAACTGTGGGGTTTAATGGTCTTAACCCATGGTAAGTAGAAGGCATTTCTCCTTCTATCTTACTCTAATAAGGTATGCGCCTTCCTAGTTTCATCACAATTTATCGTCAGAAGTAGCGTCTGCGACATACAAAACCAGAACCAGAGAACCAGATTTAATTGGTCCTATATGATCATTATCCCAGATTTATTTATTTTCTTTTTAAAATATCAAAGCAGCGTGTACAATCATGCATCCCATTTTTAGCATTTAATGTGGATTTGCGTTTACACTAATTTTTGTTCAGTTTTCGGTTCGTCCTTTATTCATGAGAAGACTATTTTCTAGCCTCCGTGGTTGTGCGGTTTTACAGCAAATGTTGTAACACTCCTGTGCCAATTTTTGAAACTCTGCTCTGAACTTAGTGCCAGTCAAACAGTACAGGTAAAAGTTGATGGAAAGGTTGCTGCTCTTCAGGACATTTCCCACTGATTGAAACACCCAGAATTGTCCGACTACAATCGGATCAGCGTCAAAACTCACATCAACAAATTCGATTGCAATCATATGTATCCGTATCGGTAATGTTAGAAGGACAAAACAAATACCTGTAGCGACAACTGTGACGGTCAATGAAGACACTTTCCATTTTCTGGAATCCGGGGTGGCTTGTTGTTCTGACAGATCTGACCAGCGTCCGCAAAAGTACACCGTTGCTTACAACCAGCAACGTGAAAGGTAACAGACAGCCCTGGAACAGTTCTATCCAAGCCCGCACGTTGAGTATAAACCATTCGTATTCAGATCTGAAGCATGAATTTCTTTCAAAATCATACTTAAATTCATACCCGTATAACATGTGGCTATATGACACTGCGACAACGATTATCATTACACCAACAGTAGCGCGTGACTTTCGTTTTGTCCACGCAGCATTGACACGCAGCGGCGACAGAACAGAAGCGGCTCTGAGTATGGTGAGCACCACAAGTGTCCATGCCGATAGAGCTAGCAGCATGAACATCATAAATTTATAGACCTTACATATGTGTTTAGTGAGAAGATCATCCAATATGAACACACCAAAATAATGGAAAAGTAAATATCGGAATGGATCAATAAACAGAGATATCAGGTCCGACGTCGCCAGAGTTATGAAGAAGACGCCTGACGTAGATGAAGGAAGACGAATCATGATCAGGATTATCATAACGTTGCCAAAAAACCCAAAGGCGACCACAATTGGATATCCGATCTCAGCGATCAAGAAACTCATGTTAATATATGGTTGCCTTAGATCTTCCCAGGAGTCCCGTTTGAAACGGTCTGAGTTTTCCATTTAGCTTTTACAATTCACAGCACATACTGTAAGCCCAATTGGGATACAACGTAAGCTGGATGCTAATTTTGGGACTGTGCTCAACAAACAAGTGGTTGCATGCGTGTGTGTGTGTGTGTGTGTGTGGTGTATGTGTGTAAACAGATTAAACAGTGTTTGAAAGGAAGCAACTGAATGACTGGGGTAATTTTTTTCCCAAGACAATGACAAGAAATCATGAATCAGACGAAGTCCTTTGGCAAGACAGTGATCATCAAATAAAAAGGGACATAAGAATTGACAGGTACTTTATCCAATGACATTAGCATTTTACCAGCATCCTACTTTCAAGCCTCATCTGCCATCTCGAAGTCCTAGTCGGTCACCACTGACTATCCGTATCACATACTGATGCTACCTTGGACTCGGACACAGTGTGGAATTGACATCAACATATCACTGTCAGTCGGTTTACGTTAGAACTTGAGCACCAAACCACCTTTGTGTCCATGATAAAGAAACGTAAAAATAAGAGAATTGTTGCAGAATTTATAGTGCTATCTCACTGCAAACGGGGCAACCAGCAGTTGGAAGAGTTCTTTAGTTTCGAGAGTTTTGTTCTGTTTAAATGAATATGATATGCATTGGCTTGTTTAATTTCTATCTGAAAGAGATCGTGTATTCGAACAGTAAAAGGCCTTTTCCCAATTTTTTTAAATTTTTACTAATTAATCAGAGATCAGGTATTTGAACAATTAAAGACCTTTTCACAATTTTTGTATAGTTTAAGTGTTTCAGTTGTGGGAAATGTCCCCTTGAAATGTGCCAGCACTTTCTAAAGTAAGGAGACATTGAACATGTTATTATTTCAACTTCGTACTTAATTTCATTGTATGTTGTTTCAAATTTGTTTTAGTTCCGTGGATTGTTATTGCAAGACAATAATCATAATAATAATGCACAATGATAGTGTTTACAGGCGAGTTGTAAGAATTGTGCTTTAAAGATCTCTCTTCATCAAAATACCTTTCAACAATCAATGTATACTTATCCTCACCTGGACTGAAGACACAATCCATAAAACTTCTGAACTATCGTTAAGAACTCTGCTCTGAAGTTATTGTGACATACACAGTACGCGTAAAAGCTGACAGCACTGTTGGCGTACCACAGCACATGGCTGGAATCATGAAACACCCAATACTGCCCGCTTGTAATAGGGTCAGTCAGATAATCTAAATCTGCATACTGCTTTAAGGCTAAGTATAACGTAAGAGGCGTTGTCAGCAGGACAAAACAAACACTCGCAGCAATTAGCGTGACAGTCAATGATGACCATTTCTGTTGTCTGGAAACCTCAGTGGTTTGCTGTAAGGCAGCAAGACGTATGTTTGTTCCGACTGATCTGAACAGAGTCCACACAAGAACGCTGTTGCTAACAACCAGCAATACGATAGGAAGCAAACGGGTCTGAAACTGGCGAATCCAGATCAAGGAGTTCGTGGTTCCGTACATATTGCACTTGTTTCCACGAATGCGATGGTTTACAACCACGTGACAATTAATCGCAGTAACGGTGATTATCACAATGGCCACTGTAGTTTTCGACTTGCTTTTCGTCCACACAGCATTGACACGAAGTGGCCACAGCACAGAGGCAGCTCTGAGCACGGTGAGTGACACCAGCATCCATGACGCCAGAGGCGACACTGTACGAACGACAAGAGCAGTCAGCTTACACTGCCAGGAACTACCGTGACGGAACTCCTTCACACCTAAATTCCTATAAAGTAACCGTCCAAAAGGACCTAACACCAACACTAACAAATCAGACACGGCCAGAACTTTGAAGAAAACGCTGTACGTGGATGAAGGAATACGAAACTTGATGAAAATGATCATAAGGTTCCCACCGAATCCTAAGCCAACCACGATATGGTTTCCAATGTCCTCGATCAGAAACGACGCGTCAATGTACGGCATGATCAGATTCCGCCACGTCGGTCTGTATTGCTCGGGGAGGTCTGAGCTCTCTGCTGCAGGACTGGCCGCTTCAGAGAAATGAACACTGCGCAGAGCTGGAGTCCTTTCCGTGGACATCTTGACGTTTCTGTACTTCTCTACGTTATTCAGCAGACTCCCCAACACGACAGTCCATTCACCGGTAGAAATCTGCTGCGGTATTTATGAGTGCCGTCTTAAAGCTGGAGACAGACTATGCGACTGCCTCATATGACTCGATCAGGTCGTGACGTTGACCAAATTTTGTTTCCCGCACAGAACAGGTCACAAGCCATCTGACTCAATCAGTGTGTGTGTGTGTGTGTGTGTGTGTGTGTGTGTGTGTGTGTGTGTGCGGTGTGTGTGTGTGTGTGTGTGTGTGTGTGTGTGTGTGTGTGTGTGTGTGCGGTGTGTGTGTGTGTGTGTGTGTGTGTGTGTGTGTGTGTGTGTGTGTTGCGTTGTGTTCTTGTCTGAATGTACGGATATTTCGCTGAAAACTGACTCTTTGATACACGGAGCTTTCAGAAAGGGATACAAGTGTTCTGTGGTTTTTTTTTAAATTCTTCGTTCGACTAATGATTTATTAGATTTGCACACAGCACACGCAATCAGCTGTGCATGCATCCAGTTCACATACACATAAAAATTATACACGTGCGCGACCTAACACACACACACACACACACACACACACACACACAAACACACACACACACACACACACACACTGACACACACACTGACACACACACTGACACACACGCACACGTGTATAATATATCGAACAGAAGCGCACGCACGCACACGCACGCACACACACACTTACACACACACACACGGACACACACACTGACACACTGATACATAATTGTGCACACAGAGAGAAACACACGTATACAGAAAGACAGAGACAGTGAGAGAGAAATAGGCACACAGACAAATAATTCTAGTTTGATAACGCAAAAAAAACAAGGTCGTACGCAAGGTCAAGGTCACGACTGCAAAATGGTTTGCGCGGATGCCTTCCTCTCATGGTGACACACCAGCACACAAAATGTGACGCCAATTCTGTCAACCCATTCGAAAGATATCCTTGGGACAGACAGAAGGAGAAAAAATGACCCTCCGATTTTCAGGCTCCAGCGATCTTTTTGACCTTGACCTTGACCTTGATCGGTATGCCATCATCAGAACGGGCATAGGCCAAACCACCTTCATATCACGTTTCAACATCCTATGTCGATCGGTGCCCGAGATATGGCTAAAAATAGATTTTCGGTTTTCAAGGTCGTACGTCAAGGTCAAGGTCACGACGGCAAAATGGTTTGCGCGGATCTCTTCCTATTAAGGTGGCACACCTCCACAGAACATTTGACGCGATTCGGTCAAGCGGTTCGGGAGATATCCTTGGGACAGACAGAAAAAAAACCCAACAAATCCCCCCCCCAAAACCCAACCATACAAACCAGCCCATCGCAAAGTCCGATCACCTTAAGGTGACGGACAAAGAAGAAAAAAAAGAGAAGAACCTGCATACACAACCCGCATGTAATTGTATACTTTGAAGTGCCGCAAACCTAACAACAACAAGTTTACTAATCATTGATAAAACCCTGTCGCTTGCTTGTGTCTTTGCTGGTTTGATTTATCAGTGGTGAAATACAAGATACAGAGACATACTATGCCTAATATCATTTCAGTGTGTGTGTAGTGTCGTGACAATAGGTTAATTCCATTTTTCCGTTTTTGCCTTTCTTACTAAACATGAAGCTGTATTTTATGAACATATTCAGCTAATTATCTTTGCTCAATAATTAATTGCAGTCATGATAAAGGCCATTATCTAATAGGACCCCCCCCCCCCCCCCCCCCCCCCTATGTACCGCAGTACACCGCGGCATTTGTCACAGTCGTGGTTCATTGCGTTTTCCCGTCTTATAGGGGGGGGGGGGGGGGGGGGGGGGGGGGGGGGGGGGGGGGGTAGGGTTAGGGTTAGGGTTAGTATTCCAAAAAGATAATTAGCTGAAAAGGTTCATAAAATACAGCTTTATGTTTGGTAAGAAAGGCAAAAACGGAAAAATGGAATTAACCGAGAAATGAAGGGGGGAGGGGGCACATCTTTACCTTTACCGTTTTTGTGGGGTTTTTTTTCTCTCGCCCAGACAGTTTCTCGTCAATTATGAGCGCAGATGCGTCATGCTGCCGTTATGCGCCTAAGAGATAGGCCCAGCAAGTCACCGACTTCGGCTTGGAGGATACGGTTTTTTTCAAAAAGCGTTTCTTGACAGAAAAAAAGAAGACAAGAAAACAAATGGCAGGAGAATGGACAGGGTAAGGCAGATGACAGTAAGTAAAAGGGAAAAGGCAGAGTCAAAGAGAGTGACAGACTAGAGGAAGTTACAAGCACAGAACTTCCAGAAGGTGGGGGAACTATTTATACAAAAGACACCCCCCCCCCCCCCTCCAGGTATCCCCACGAGGGAGGGCATTGTTTGAATAGTTCCAATACATTTCATTAAAAGTGTTGCGTGCAATAAGAATGGATTATTTTAATGGTCAACGATATTTTTCACGCCAGAGGGCAGTCAATGCACTAGGGGCTTATCACGCGATTTTCTTACTTGGGCGTAGTGAGAGAGAGAGAGTGATGGTAGGACCACTCACTGTCTCTCTCTCTCTCTTTCTTTATCCCCAACTAATAATATAGAGAGGATTAGCCCCACACGAGCGTCATGCCCTCTGGCGTGAGAAAAATCGCACTACGTCTCTCATTGTCGGCGATGCGATTGTGACGTTGTATGTGAGTCATGATTCACGTGAAAATGCTTCCGTCTAAAAAACAATTCTACTATTTTTCGCTCACTATGCTCAAGTAGTGAATCAAATATTATGTCTGATACAATTTTTGTTAATGAATTTTTTTTGTAAATATTTCATTAGATGTGTGTACGGGGAGAGAGAGAGAGAGAGAGAGAGAGAGAGAGAGAGAGAGAGAGAGAGAGAGAGAGAGAGAGAGAGAGAGAGAGAGAGAGAGAGAGAGAGAGAGAGAGAGAGAGAGAGAGAGAGGGAGAGAGAGAGAGAGAGAGAGAGAGAGAGAGAGAGAGAGAGAGAGAGAGAGAGAGAGAGAGAGAGTCTTTTAATACAGCTAACAAAACTAGCGGGATTTCATCAGATTCGTTTAGACGGTTGCATTTCACGAGAATCATGCCTCACAAATGTCAAATCGCATCGCGTTGGGGTCGAATCGTATGCGGTGTAGCGGACCCTTTACCAGAGACAAAAACGGGGACCTTGTTCCCAGAACTAATAATAAAGGCGATCTAAACGGTTGGGCCCACAAAAGGTAGTTTCCATGGGGGCTAGGCTGAGCCACGGCCGGTGTTGCATAAAATAGATACTCTTTTCCTGGTTTAAATAGCATTTTTATTTCTGAAAGTCACAAATGAAAACAACAATGATCATTAGATAGGGCAACAAGAAAACTTATATAAAGCCCTATCTTAACCCTTTCGCCGCCAATGTCGCATTTAGATGTAGCGGTGACCACGCCTCGGTTAAACTCATCGGCTATGGCACCGCCACAAGTTAGTATAATAATGCTTCAAATCGAGGCTGCACTTCAAATTGAGGCCGCTCTTTAAAATGATGTATTTTAAAAGCGTACAAAATAATAAACATACGTAATACAGACACTACAACAGACACGACGAGTATGCGGTGCTTCTTTTGATGAGTATAAGTAGGATACATAGTTTTAAATGTTTTCCAAAAGATATAAAAAGTTACGAAATGGTGCAGAGATAACATTCTGGTTTACAGATTAAAATTATTGAAAAGCCAGGGGAGGTGACTCATGATTGGAGTGATAAAAATAGACCGCGTGCCACAAACTATTGCGATTTCGCGCTTGCTTGGCTGCGACACGCATATGTGCATGTGAAAAGATATGTGAGCCCGTCGTTAGCCCAATGTTATATAATGTTATGTACATATCATTGTGCTGACGTGGATCACACAGATAAAATCAGTCCGCACTAAGCTGACATGGATCACACAGACAGAATCAATCGACACTGAGCTGACATGGATCACATAGATAGAATCAGTCGACAGTGAGCTGACGTGGATCACATAGATATAATCAGTCGACAGTGAGCTGACATGGATCACACAGACACAATCAGTCAGCACTGAGCTGACACGGATCACATAGATAGAATTAATCTACACTGAGCTGACGTGGATCACACAAACAGAATCAATCAACACCGAGCTGACGTGGATCACACAGACAGAATCAGTTCACACTAAACTGATACGGATCACGCAGAATCCCACTGAGCTCTCGTGGCTCTCACTGTCATAATCAGTCCACACTGAGCCGACGTGGATTTCATTGTCAGAATCAGTCCATGCTGAGCTGAGCTGACGTGGATACCATGGCCAGATTCAGTCCACACTGAGCTGACGTGGATCTCACTCTCCGAATCAGTCCATCTTGAGGAGCTGACATGAGAGAGAGAGAGGGAGAGAGAGAGGGGGGAGAGAGAGAGAGAGGGAGAGAGAGAGGGGGGAGAGAGGGAGAGAGAGAGAGAGGGGGAGAGAGAGGGGGGAGAGAGAGGGGGAGAGAGAGAGAGAGAGAGAGAGAGAGAGAGAGAGAGAGAGAGAGAGAGAGAGAGAGAGAGAGAGAGAGAGAGAGAGAGAACGGACGACAGCTGAGAGAGAGAGAGAGAGAGAGAGAGAGAGAGAGAGAGAGAGAGAGAGAGAGAGAGAGAGAGAGAGAGAGAGAGAGAGAGAGAGAGAGAGAGAGAGAGAGAGAGAGAGAGAGAGAGAGAGAGAGAGAGAGAGAGGGAGAAACAGGGAGACAGATCCGTAAAGACAAAGGCAGAGGCAGAAGTCCTCTCTATTAGTCGTGCAAGGTTTGCAAGTGCAAGATCGTTAACATCGATAATATAAAGGGGGGGGTGTTGTCGATTAACAAAGGGCGTTCGATCGAAGGGAGACCAACACGACTGAGTAAGAATAGATCAAGTGTTATGTGGCAAGGGCGAACAGTATAGAAAGGAAGGAACAAGTGTGGGGGGAGGGGGAGGTAAGAAAGGGGGGTGGGAGGATAGTATGGAGGAAGAGTTGGGGTGGGGGTGGAGGGGGTTGAAGAGGGAATGAAGGATTAAAGAGGAGAAAGGGACGGCTTTTTTTTTTTTTTAATGTACAGAGTACTTTCTACTCTCACTCTTGGGCGTGTTATAGTGTCTGTGCAAACATTGGACTAGTATGGGTTTGTGGTGGGGGTTGAGTGCAGAGAGAATGAATGAATGAAGGAATGAAGGAATGAATGAATGAAGGAAGGAATGAATGAATGAATGAATGAAGGAAGGAAGGAAGGAAGGAAGGAAGGAAGGAAGGAACGAAGGATGAATTAATGAATGAATGAAGGAACGTAGAAAGGAAGGAAGAAAGGAATGAATGAATGAAGGAAGAAGAAAGAATGAATGAATGGATGAATGAATGAATGAAAGAGTGAATGAATGAATGAATGAATGAATGAAGTAAGGAAGGAATGAAGGAAGGAACAAACTAAGGATTGAATGAAGGAAGGAAGGAATTTTATTTATAGAGGGTAATAAAATAAACAAATAGCACTTGCTTCTTTTTTAATTTTTGACATGTTTACGACCAGCCCTCTTAACAAACAAAAAAGCACAAACAAAGCGAAATAAAAAGCATGCCAAACACAGTCATACATAAAGTAACACAACTTGAAAATCGAACCTAATCTTACATGCACATAGAAAGAGAGAGAGAGAGAGAGAGAGAGAGAGAGAGAGAGAGAGAGAGAGAGAGAGAGAGAGAGAGAGAGAGAGAGAGAGAGAGAGAGAGAGAGAGAGAGAGAGATACATAAGAGAGACATAAGAGAAAAAGAGAGAGAGAGAGAGAGAGAGAGAGAGAGGGGGGGGGGGGGGGGGTATGGACATTATAACGTCATTAATTTGTATGCATTTGTCCTATAACCCCTCTAGCTGTGTCTTCTATTGAAACTCTATTGTTTCAGCCTAACGATTGGTAGTCATTCCAGACAATCTTAAAATATGGGATTATATAGTCATCTCTCTCTCTCTCTCTCTCTCTCTCTCTCTCTCTCTCTCTCTCTCTCTCTCTCTCTCTTCTCTCTCTCTCCCTCCCTCTCTCAATGTCTTTAGTTTTATAATACACTTCTCCCAATAGTGGATAAGCACGCACGGCTTCGCAGGAAAAGAGTTAAACAACATTCTCTCCCTGGTTGGCTCACACCTGATATTGAGGAAGCTATGGAAGAGAGGGATCTGCTAAAGAAGGAGAGAGATCAGCTACAAAAACAAACATTACTTAAAAAGAATAAAGATAATGCGCAACTCTCCGATTCAGCTAAAGAGAAACATAAGCTTGACAGAGAAAGAAAAAAGAGATTGAATACAATAAACAACGCAATAAAGTAGTTGACCTTATTGAAGAGTCAAGGCGAAAGTACTTTAATAAAATGTTAGCCACAAACAAAGATACGGCTTCATTATGGCGAGCAATATTCAATAAATGCTTTCAGTAACAAGAAATTGCACTAAACAAACTCACAGCTACACTTGGTCTCCTAACTCAGTTAACGAGCACTTCCTCGACCTAGCAAGTTCAACAATGCAGTCTGACACCTTATGCTCTGATAAATACAACGTACCCTCATAGCTCCAAACCTTTTGCGAGGAGAGACTATATTATCAACCCTCCTCCTTTCAGATTCCTTTAATTGCATGCAGTTCACGAAGTAGGGGCTCTTATCACTAGTTAAAAAATCAATGGGACCTGACACGCTAAGCGCTTCTCTTCTAAAGCTTTCTCTTCCATACATTGTCGAACCTCTTACGTATATATATATATAATTTATACATAGACCAAGGAACAATACCCTCTGCCCTAAAAACAGCTAAAGTTATCCCAATACCCAAACAAAGGGCCACTCTGACCTAAGCAACTTTAGACCTATCTCACTCCTGACAATGCTATCAAAATCCCTAAAAAAGCACGTCCACAGTCACCTATCTAAATATCTAGAAAACGTCAACCTCCTTCTTCCCCTTCAGTCTGGTTTTCGGCATCATCATTCATGTCACACAGCCCTTGTCCATCAGTTAACTGGTTCTGTCTTTCTTGATCTAAGAAACGCCTTTGACCTTGTTGATAACACAATACTTGTTATAGCCAAATCATCACACTATCTCAGAAACCAGCACTCTCTATCATTCTTTTCATCATACCTGGACAATAGAACACAATTCGTTTTTTGGTAATAGCAAGTCCTCTTCTACAGGCAAAGTGAAATGTGGTGTACCCCAGGGATCTGTCTTTGGATTTCATTTTAAGTTTTCCTACAAATAACAGCCACATCTTAATTATGTGCTGATTCTAAAGCAGCAATTTCTTTCCATGAAAGGCATTACCATTACTTTTTGTTGGGTTCCTTCTCATATCAGCAAATGAACGGACAGACCAAACTGAAAAAAAGTCAGCTCAAAATACTAATGACGCAGCATCAATTAATTTTCCTTTAGATCTGACAGAATCTTTCTCAAGTATAAACAAAACATCTCATGAAAATGTCAAAACTGTATTGTTGAACTCCGACATTCAATAACTGTGTTAAATCTAATGATATATACTATAACGGGAAGACATTATACACACCTGTTGCTTTCTCGTCCAGGGAGATTGGAAGTCTAATCCATAGACTTCGTTTGAATTAATTTAAAACAAAATATTGTAAATGTTAAATGTACGTGTGGCGAATCTTTGAGTGTCAGTCATTTACTGATTCACTGTCCAAGAGCAAGAGAACTTTTTCAGAATTCGAGTATTGATGGTTTTACTGATGGATCGAGACCCTGTGTACTAAACAATCATCCTGTTCTTGATTCAGTTTGCAAATGTTTATTAAGTAGTTCACTTAGTATTTATCTTTAGTATTGTTCTTTGTTCGGTTATATTCTTTAAGTGTAAGTTTAACTTTTTTTAAATGAAGTGTGTGTGTGTGTGTGTGTGTGTGTGTGTGTGTGTGTGTGTGTGTGTGTGTGTGTGTGTGTGTGTGTGTGTGTGTGTGTGTGTGTGTGTGTGGGAGAGATTTATGATTAGGCCTGCATCATTTATCTATTACTTACTTTCACACACTCACAGATACACCCACTCGCACTCACCATACCAGCATCACACTACAATATAATATTGTCTGAATCACTTTGTCCGAGTCACACACATACACACACACATCCGTCTAATATCACGAGAAGTGGAAAGACGTTAATTAAATGAAAGAAACACACACACACACACACACACACACACACACACGCACACGCACACGCACACGCACACACACACACACACACACACACACACACACTGTTCTTCCCATATTTGTGTACGTTTAATACTGCTTTTCATAAAATGTGTTCATATTACTTATTGGATTATGAGTCTTTGACTTTCATGACGAAAAAAACCCGCATAACGTTACACCTGTTACCTAGTCTAGTAGGCCTACAGACAGACGGGTAGATCCACACATTACAAAAAGTCTAATTTGCATTATACACACACACACACACACAGGTAAGTCTAGCCGTCGTGTGCAATGCAAACAGCCCAACCCTCCTTCCACCAAATCTATATACACCCTCCTCAATCCACACAAACACTCTCGTGGGTTTTTGTGTGTGTGTGAGTGTATGTGTGTGTGTGTGTGTGTGTGTGTGTGTGTGCGTGTGTGTGTGTGTGTGTGCGTGCGTGCGTGCGTGCGTGTGTGTGTGTGTGTGTGTGTGTGTGCGTGCGTGCGTGCGTGCGTGCGTGTGTGTGTGTGTTAATAAGGAAAAACCCTTTCCACGCTGAAGAGGAATCTTTCTAGAATGACTGATCACTCGGGTGGAAAACGGATAAGAACACTGCTTCGTTTGGCCTTAGTCTACCTAGTAACATAGCGTCGTGCCCCCGTCTCTATAACTATGTCCCCGCCTCTATGTGTCACCAGTTTTGTACTTCTGTTTCCCCCATCTCTATATTATGTCCCCGTCTCTATGTGTCCCTGTTTCATACGCCCCTCTTCTTCTTCTTGCATATAGCGTCCTCGGGTAAGAAGCCCACCCCAACAATTTGATGATTATGACGCTAGACGACGTGGGCAAAATGGTTTCCAATTTGCTAAACAGTAGACTTGTGGTTCTTAAGACTTGCTGCCCTCCAGATGATCAGCTCAATGCGGGATTTCCAACTGGGTAGGGAGACTTGCTGCCGAGATGATCAGGCGGGGGGGGGAGGGGTGGGTGGGCATGATTTGGGGGAGAGGCCCGGACAGGGGGTATGTTCATGTGTCTTTTTCTTTGCGTGTCCCCGCGTTGAATGTGTGTTAATTTGCACCTTTGCCAAATACCAACTAATGGAGACGAGGGGCATAAAAACGGAGACGGAGGTACAATGAGACGCACACATAGAGATGGGAGCACATCGATACGATGCTGTTAACTATATGCTTTTGGGGTGTTGTTGGTTTTTTTTTGGGGGGGGGGGGGGTAAATGATTTGTAATGCATTTATATTGTTGTAAAGCGCGATGAGCCCATTGTGGGGTGTCGCGCTGTATAAGTATCCCCTATTATTATTATTATTATTATTATCCCGTCTACCCCCACGTACGTGGCCCGTCCCGTCTACCCCCACGTACGTGGCCCCCCCCCAAAAAAAAAATAACCCCCCCAAAAAAAATCCACCCACCCGACACTTTTCCGTTTTAGTTGACTCCACCCCCACCACCACCAGTTCAGCACCACTCTCGAACCGTTACCGAAGACCACAACAGCTGACTAAGCCCAGTGTCGAAGGTCACCATAGCAGCACGCGCTACAAAAAAAAAAAAAGCGCTCTTTAGGCGGAGTTACCAAACTTAGCCATTGAGCCACTCAACCTCTCTCTCTCTCTCTCTCTGTTTAAATCTGTACGTGTAATAGTATGCCTTGCCACGTTTGTATTCTATCTTCGTATATGATACAAATACAAATCTATCAAGGACAGATTGGAAGAATAGGCGTTGCCTAAAATCTTTATCCTTGGAAAATGAAGTTTACGTTTTCAAGTTCTCTCTCTCTCTCTCTCTCTCTCTGTGTTCAAATCTGTATGTATAGTATGCCTTGCCACGTTTGTGTTCTATGTTCGCATATATGTATCAAGGACAGATTGGAAGACTATAGGCGTTGCATCTGTATCCTTGGAAAATAAAGTTTAAGTTTTCAAGTTCTCTCTCTCTCTCTCTCTCTCTCTCTCTCTCTCGAACTGCAAATTCTGAGGTATCTTATACTTCACACACCCCTACTCCCCCTCAACTCGAATTTTTGAAACTTGAAGGAATAAAAACAGCAACACCGTTGTAAAAGATGAGCAATATTTCGATTTATTTTTCAAACCTTTTACGAGCCAGAACGTTGGCCAACTGACAAAATATTTCACGCCCTAAAAACATCGCATGTCATCGAAAAAATAAGTGATTAAAACTCAAAGGGAAATAAAAA
>CM065695.1:32763099-32768099 GCA_017654935.2 Phymorhynchus buccinoides | reverse complement strand
CATTTCTCGGTTAATTGTATTGTTCCGTTTTTGCCTTTCTTACCATACATAAAGCTGTATTTTAGGAACATTTTTAGCTAATAACCTTTTTGGAATACTAACCCTAGCCCTAACCCTAGCCCTAACCCCAACCCTACCCCCACCCTATAAGACGGAAACACGCAACGAACCACAACTGTGACAAATCGCGGTGTACTGCAGTGGGGGGTAGGGTTAGATTTAGGGCTAGGGTTAGGGCTAGGGTTAGTATTCCAAAAAGGTTATTAGCTAACCATGTTCCTAAAATACAGCTTTATGTATGGTAAGAAAGGCAAAAACGGAAAAATACAATTAACCGAGAAATGCAGGGGGGGGGGGGGGGCACATCTTTACATTGAATACAAAAAGAACCGAGTTGACTACGAATAGATTGTTCTTGTTTTGTTTTAGTTCTTGCTATGGTTGCTTTCTTTTCTTTATTTCTTTGAAATTGTTTGTGTGTTGTTTTGTTCTTACGTAATCCTCAAGAACCCCCCTCCCTCTCCCTCCACACACACGCACCCTGTTCATTGTTTGATAGATTTCAAGATCTGCGAAGACATTTATCGAACATTTATGAACAGATTTTAATAGTAGGTATGTTGGGGAGGATTACTGCACCCCTCGAGAAAGAAATCAGTTGAATTGTAGAGGTAATCTTAACCCTTTCACCGCCAATGTAGCATTTTTGCACCGCAATGATTTAACACCCATGTCATTAACATTCTTGAAATCAGGGTCTATTATTCAATGATATGGTCTTCCTCAATTTGAGCAGTAAGGATTGACCGTCTTCCAAATGTGTCACAAAGAAATCTCCACAATATTGCAGATGAAAACTTTTCTGGAGCCAAGTAAGTTTAATTGAATTTTTGGGCTCAAAGATGGCTGGCGGTGAAAGGGTTCAATTGTGTTTGAACGCAGCAGTGTTTTGCGTCTTTGCAGTTGAAATGTCCCTTTAAGAAAAAAGAAAAAAATGGATAATAGCCTGTACCTGACAACTTTAACTACGAATAATTTAGTAAAAAGGAAGAAGAAACAAACAAAATAATGACAATAAAAGGACAGCTTTGCGCACATGTCACAGACTAGGTAGTCTTCCCTGGTAGAGGGTTGCACTCTTTGGGTGCTTTCTACAATGAATTCAATTTAACAATGTGTGATTTGCAAATCGGGTTTTTTTTGTGTACCCACTGACAATGTTGTCTTTATTTACCAGTCGCGAAGCGAAGCTGGTATTGTTTTCACTTGGTCCGTCCGTCCGTGTTCAAATTTGCTCAAAATGCATATTTCGGTGTAAAATGGCCTCACATAGAGTTATCAGTGTGTTTCAACAACAAAAACAAATGTTTGTTTGTCTGTCTGTCTGTTTGTCTGTCTGTCTGTTTGTCTGTCTGTCTGTTTGTTTGTTTGTCTGTGACAGCGATAACTCGAGAACGCTTGGATATATCAACATGAAAATTTACAGGTGGATACTAGGGGTCAAAAGCTTGGACAAGTTCGAATTTGAGCACAATCGGGTTAGCGGTTAAGGGTTTAGGTTAAGATTAGGGTTAGGGGTGCAAGCGTGTGTCGCGACTGGGTCAGTTTACGCAAGTACTCTAGTTGTTATTAAAATCCTATGTAATGAAACGCTATTTTGTTTTCCTTTATTTGATTTCGTTTTTATTTGGTTGTATTCTTGTATGCTTTTTTTTAATCTTTCCCTAGTTTTCTTTTTTTAGTTTTCTCATATTTTTGCCCACGTGGTTTTGTGCCTATTCTTGTTTTTGTTGTTGTTGTTGGTTTGTGATTTTAATTTTTCATCACCCCCTCCCCGCAGTGCCACCCCAATCTGGTTTCACGGTGTGGTGTTATTTTACCCTATGCTTTGTTGTTGTTACCGAACAGTGCAGGATCTACACAAAGCTCGTTTATAGTCACATAAAAACGATGAATCGATCGCAGAAGAAAGACGCATTACCAATGTTAAAGCTATTGGCGACAACATAGTAATTATGCCCTTGTCGCCTTTGTCCCAAGTTACGACATCGTTGTGTGTAGTCTACTGTTTGCACGCGCACGCACGCGCGCACGCACGCGCGCACGCACACGCACACACACACACACACACACACGCACACGCACGCACGCACGCACGCACGCACGCACGCACACGCACGCACACGCACACACACACACACACACACACACACACACACACACATGGCTTGATGAAAAAAAGCATGTATGTTTGTTTATTCAATGTCCATCTTTAAATATAATTTTGACTTTCACTTGACTTTCACACACACACACACACACACACACACACACACACACACACCACACACACACACCACAAATGCACGTATTATTTGTTCCAATGTTGCTTAGATATAGTTATGGTACCGAAATTATGAGTGCGTCTTGAAACAGTCAACACGGGTAAAGAACCTGCCCAAAACGATTGGGTGCTTATGTTCATTTACATGCTACTACGTGTATTAACTGTTTAACACGCGCACATGATTACGATACGTGGTTCTGTCAGACTATCCAATTTAGTTGAAGGACATATTATATTATGTCAGTGTTCTTTTACATGTATACAACTGAACAAAATGTTCAGTAAAGTGTACAGGTTATTCCAACACATGACCCTGTTTTTCTTAACTCAGTCATAAAGTCTGAAAGTGTTTGTGTGTGTGTGTGTGGTTTGTATCTGTTGTATAGAATGTTGACCCGCGTAGAATGTATACATCCCACGGCCTAAAATGTAGAATGTGTACATTCTATGGGATTTTTGTAGAAAGTTGACGTCGGTATATTTTCTATGGGTTTTGTTGTAGAATGTATACATTACACGGGCTGAAATGGAGCCCGTCAACATTACACGGCCAAAAGTGTAGAAAGTAGACTATATATAATAAAATTATTCGAAAGAGGGGCGTCTCTCAACATTGCATAGCCTAATGAGTAAATATAGACAACACATCAACAAACACATACAGAATAACAAGGGCATCGCCGAGCGGCAGATATGTCCTTTGCCGGTTACGCCCTGTACATGCCCCGCCCTGTACCCCCCTTCCCCCTCACATCTTAGTTCCCCGTCCTCCTTGTGACCTTTGGGTGATGCACATACACACCCTTGACTGGGTGCAAATCGTTTTCCCGGATGCACACCCTTAATTGGTGGCTGCACACCCTTAACACTGAGACATGTCTGCCACTCGGCGACATTTAAGCTCCACGTGGCACATTTTGTGCTAGGATGTCTTTTGCTTTTAGTATTAGACCCCCTCCTTTACCGGGATGTACACCCTTAATTAGTGGCGGGTATTCACCCGTAATGGGGTGTACACCTTTAACTCGGAGACATGTCTGCCACTCGGCGACATTAAAATCCCACGTGGCATGATTTGTACTGCAATGTCTTCTACTCTTCTTTTTACACACCCCCACAAAATTTGGAGTGATTCTATACAGTATTTCACGAAATATAGGAGGGTGAAAAGAACCGGAAACATGTCTGCCGCTCGGTGACATTGTATTTCTGAGGGATAATTTATGTACGAATGTGTTATACTCTTAGTGTCACATCCTGACACAAAATTTGAAGGGATACTGTCTTCTAGTTCACGAGATACAGCTTGGACAAGACATATATAGCGCAAAGAAGGAAAGTTCGGTTTTCAAGGTCACACGTCAAGGTCAAGGTCAGTATGGCGATAATGTATGCTCGGATGTTTTCTACTCTAGGCTATACAGTACCACACACAATCTGAAGCGCTTCTGTCAAGTACAAACGTGGAAATTATGGCTTAAAACCCAATTTTTAGACCCCTACCACTTTCAAGGCCTACTGATCTCCCTGACCTTGATCGGTATGCCATCATCAGAACGGCCATAAGCCCAAGTACCTACATGCCAAATTTCAAGACCAAAGGACCTTATGGCCCCCTCAAAGATTTTCGGTTTACAAGGTCACACGCCAAGGTCAAGGTCAAGGCGGCGATAATTTATGCGCGGATGCCTTCCTCTCACCACCACACAAAATGTGAAGCGATTCGGGAGATATCCTTGGGACAGACAGAAAAAACAACAAAGAAACATACACGAACAAGAACATACTCCTTTGCGATCGTAGATCGGCAAAAGACAATAATTAAATTATTATC
Source organism: Phymorhynchus buccinoides (assembly GCA_017654935.2). Lineage (NCBI taxonomy): Eukaryota > Metazoa > Mollusca > Gastropoda > Neogastropoda > Raphitomidae > Phymorhynchus > Phymorhynchus buccinoides. The sequence continues at coordinate 32,763,918 of CM065695.1, read as the reverse complement.
TTATAATACAGAAAGGGGTGGCGAAGAGAGAGATTGTCATTATTTGTGGTAGTTACCCTTATGGAAGGGCTTGAAAAATTGGTCTATAGACTCATTCATTTGTTCCTCTCCACGGAAATCTTTAGTAAAAGGCGAAAGATTTTCTCGTTTGTTGAAGAGAAACCAGAGTATACGTTAAAGGCAAATAAATTCGCCCACCCCAAAAATGTTTCTTGGCTTCTACAGGTAGTCAAAAAGAAATTTCAATAAAACAAGTATATATTGTGCATTTCTCAAAATATCTTACCAATTTCTATTCAAGTGTCTTACATTTATGGTATATAATTAATTTCTATATACTGTGAAAGGTTACAGGCACGTTTTATGTAGCATAACATCTAAATACTTTTTTTTTTTAAATACAGGCTAAGAAACATAACTCGTGACAAAAAGGGGGAAGCCATAGGTGTGTGTATGCGTGGAGGGTGTGGTTCTGGTTCTGGTTTGGAAGTTATGGCCCCTCAAAGAGTTTCGGTTTTCAAGGTTATACGCCAAGGTCAAGGTCACGACGGCGATAATTTATGCGCGGATGCCTTCCTCTCATGGTGACACACCACCACACGAATTTTGAAGCGATTCGGTCAAGCGGTTCGGGAGATATCCTTGGGACAGACAGAAAAGAAACCCCCCAGAAAAAAACCCGTACACGAACGAAAACATACTCCCTTGCGATCGTAGATCGGCAAAGGACAACAAATCTCGAGACTTTATTAATGTCCAGCTGATTAAAAACACAGAAGACAGTGATCAACCACAAGACCACATCATGTGGATTTTCGC
>CM065695.1:32755599-32758099 GCA_017654935.2 Phymorhynchus buccinoides | reverse complement strand
CTTAAGAGGGTGGGTTGGAGAGAGAGAAGAGGGTTTTTGGAGATGTGCATGCATGCATCCGCGCGGGTATGTTGACAAGTTTCTAAATAAGTATATGTATGTGGGTGGGGGTGGGAGATGGGTGTATGTGGGGGGTGAGTGCATGCTTGTGTGCGTATGTGCATGTGTGCGTGCGTGTATCATTGCGTGTGTGCTTATAAATAAGGTTAGGAATGAGGTCTGATAAACGAGTGACTCTCTCTCTATCTCCCTCCCTCTCTCCCCCACTCCCATCCTCTCTCTGTCTCTGTCTGTATTGTTGTCTCCCTGTTTCCTACATTCAATCTGATTGTTCTACTGTTAGTATGTCCATCCTTCTGTCCGTCTGTCTTTCTGACTGTCTGTTTTTCTGCCTGTACCCCCCCCCCCTCTCTCTCTCTCTCTCTCTCTCTCTCTCTCTCTCTCTCTCTCTCTCTCTCTCTCTCTCTCTCTCTCTCTCTCTCTCTCTCTCTCTCTCTCTCTTTCTCTTTCTTTCTCATTTCCTCTCTGTGTTTCGGTATCACTGTCTCCCTACGTCCCTGTCCGACTGATTGACTATTTGCCTACTTGCCTATTTGTCTGTCTGTCTGTCTCTGCTTCCCTCACCCACTCTTTCTCTCCCTCCCCCCTTTTTCCTGCTTATTCCTTCAGTGGTTGTATGATGGTTTTATCACATTACAATATATCTTATTTTGATTAACCCTTTCACCGCCAGCCTTATTTCAGCCAACATTTTCCATTTTATTTACCTGGGTAGAAAACAAAATCCGTCTGCAGTATTGGTGATTCTTCTGTGACATATATGATATAAAATAAGGTATATCCTTACTTCCCAAAACTAAGACAATAGGGTCTTTGGATAATAGACCCCAATTTGATGCCTTTTAGTGACATAGGTGTTAAATCACTGTGGTGATAAAATGCGACTTTGGCGGTGAAAGAGTTAAAGTTATCCGTGAGTAACCTAGATTTTTAGCGTGCTTGTGACTACCCGGCTTTTACTTGTATTTATTTTTTGGTGAGTTTTATTCAGGTGTGGAAAAAGAAAATGTAGTTTGTACTGGCCACAACTTGTTCAGAATAAAGAGACAGAGCCCTGGAAAAAGTCGACAGACGAAACGTCGGGGGAAATGTTTAACCAAGCTTGTATTTTGCCAGCTGTTTGAAATAGGTATGAATATAATTATAATATATATATTTTTCAAAAGGAAACAAAACTCGAACAAATCCGTGGTGATTCCAATTTTAATTTCAAGCTTTCGAGAGGTGTCCTCTCTTCTTCAGGTATGACACACTGGAGGTGTCCTCTCGTCTTCAGGTATGACACACTGGAGGTGTCCTCTCTTCTTCAGGTATGACACACTGGAGGTGTCCTCTCGTCTTCAGGTATGACACACTGGAGGTGTCCTCTCTTCTTCAGGTATGACACACACACATATATATATATATATGTGTGTGTGTGTGTTTGCATGCGCGCGCGCGTGTGTTTGTGTTTGTGTGTGTGCGTGTGCGTGTGTGCATGCGAACGAGACGTACGCACACATCAGTGCTTGCGTGTCTACATATTATTTTATGTCTCTGTTAGTGTGCTTCTCTTGTTAGGTAAACATAGTTACGTACTCCTCTTCTTGCGCTCTTGGAAACCTGTTGTCAATAATTTATTATCAAAGCAAGACTCTGAAAAACTGAGAAGCCTGGCCCTATACTAGCTTTGCGTATCGCTCTACAATGCACCTCTCTTTCTCTGTCTGTCTGTCTGTCTGTCTGTCTCTTTGTGTCTCTGAACCTCTTTGTCTGTCTGTCTGTCTATGCGCAAGCGCGTATGTGTATCTGTCTGTCTGTCTCTCTGCCTCTGTCTCTATCTTGTTCTCTCTCTCTCTCGCTCTCTCTCTCTCTCTCTCTCTCTCTCTCTCTCTCTCTCTCTCTCTCTCTGTCTGTCTGTCTGTCTTTAATTCGGCGGTCTGTCTGTCTGTCTGTTTATCTCTTTCTCTGTCGCTCTGACTGTCTGTCTGTCTGTCTGTCTGTCTGTGTTTTGGAATCGTAAGGTCAATGTTACATTTTTCATGCAATGACCTGGATACCAGTTCTCGTAATCAATGACTGACGACTGGAAGTGTTTCAGTGATGACCCCTTTCTTTTCGATCTGTCTTGGAAACAAAAAAAGTTTTTTAATTTTTTTTATATTGAATTGTGAGAATCGGATCACTTTGGCAGGCGTTTTCACATACCGAGGAATAATGGGGAAATGGTTTGTCACAATTAAAGCGATTGGTTTTCCAACCCCAATTTGTCAATGGAACGGATAGATTGTTCACGTTCAAAATCAAAACACCTTGGATCCCAGTTGAGATTGAGCCAATGCTTAGCTATTCTGCAACGCAAACTCTAGTAACAAGGTCAAATTTATAGGTCAAGGTCAGCGCGGGTTTAGTTTGTCAACGCACGGGCGCGGGACCGTCCACTCTTGCAGCACCACCACAC
>CM065695.1:32728099-32735599 GCA_017654935.2 Phymorhynchus buccinoides | reverse complement strand
TGTTATTGTCACTGTTGTGTTGTAATGTTGTTGTGGTTGTTGTTGTTGTTGTCACTGTTGTGTTGTAATGTTGTTGTGGTTGTTGTCGTCACTGTTGTGTTGTAATGTTGATGTGGTTGTTGATATTCACTGTTGTTTTGTAATGTTGATGTGGTTGTTGATGTCACTGTTGTTTTGTAATGTTGATGTGGTTGTTGTTATTCACTGTTGTTTTGTAATGTTGATGTGGTTGTTATTGTCACTGTTGTGTTGTAATGTTGTTGTGGTTGTTGTTGTCACTGTTGTGTTGTAATATTGATGTGGTTGTTATTGTCACTGTTGTGTTTTGTAATGTTGATGTGGTTGTTGTTGTTGTCACTGTTGTGTTGTAATGTTGATGTGGTTGTTGTTGTCACTGTTGTGTTGTAATGTTGATGTGGTTGTTGTTGTTGTCACTGTTGTGTTGTAATGTTGATGTGGTTGTTGTCACTGTTGTTTTGTAATGTTGATGTGGTTGTTGCTATTGTCACTGTTGTGTTGTAATGTTGATGTGGTTGTTATTGTCACTGTTGTGTTGTAATGGTGATGTGGTTGTTATTGTCACTGTTGTGTTGTAATGTTGATGTGGTTGTTATTGTCACTGTTGTGTTGTAATGTTGATGTGGTTGTTATTGTCACTGTTGTGTTGTAATGTTGATGTGGTTGTTGTTATTGTCACTGTTGTGTTGTAATGTTGATGTGGTTGTTATTGTCACTGTTGTTTTGTAATGTTGATGTGGTTGTTGTTGTCACTGTTGTGTTGTAATGTTGATGTGGTTGTTGTTATTGTCACTGTTGTGTTGTAATGTTGATGTGGTTGTTGTCACTGTTGTTTTGTAATGTTGATGTGGTTGTTGCTATTGTCACTGTTGTGTTGTAATGTTGATGTGGTTGTTGTCACTGTTGTTTTGTAATGTTGATGTGGTTGTTGTTATTGTCACTGTTGCTGTTTTGTACTGCAAAACACACACACACAAAACCGTCTCTTTAGATAATACTTGTACTAATAAGTAATATTAATAATACTGCTATCGGTCATATATTATTAAGTTTGAGAAACTGATGCATTTTTTAATTTTTTCATTATATTACCTATGATGAGCTGCTTTTTTGTATTTGTCCCATTTTGATTTTGCGCTGATTTCATTTATACATACACTGAAAGATGGGATGAAAGAGTGAGTGAAAGCAGGAATTGTGGAATGAATGAAGAAAAGGAATACAAATTGTTGAATACAAAAACCAAAACAAATCACTCGGATGTGGACTTTGTTGTTGTCGGGTAGCTACGTTATTGTTCTCAACTATGCGTTCGATGGCTTGGAGTCAAAACGGACTATCTTTAGACAGTCCATTGACATATTATTGAACTTATTGCGAAAACTAATAACTTGTATAAAAAAAAAGACTACTGAAATATTAAAAAAAAGCAAAAAAAACCCTTTTTATATTTCTGCAGTCATTATTTGATACAAGTAATTAGTTTTTGTAATGCATCCAAAAGATAGTCCGTTTTGACTCCAAGCCATCGATATGCAAGACTATCTAAGGAACTCGTTCAAACGTTAAGGAACCATGCTTGACTTATTATCCACATCACTGCCTTTGACAGACACAGGTCTTCATTTTGTTCGTATTCGAGAAGTACGTGCTGTGAATTAACATACTAGTGCTTTCTAATTGTGTGAGTGATCGTGTGGGGAAAAAAGAATAGAAAAGGGATGTTTTTCGTGGACCAGTATCTCTAACAAAACAAAATCTTTATTACACAGAGAGAGAGAGAGAGAGAGAGAGAGAGAGAGAGAGAGAGAGAGAGAGAGAGAGAGAGAGAGAGAGAGAGAGAGAGAGAACTTGAAAAAACTTGAACACTTTAACTTTATTTTTCAAGGATAAAGATTTTAGGCAACGCCTAAAGAGAGAGGGAGAGAGAGAGAGAGAGAGAGAGAGAGAGAGAGAGAGAGAGAGAGAGAGAGAGAGAGAGAGAGAGAGAGAGAGAGAGAGAGAGAGAGAGAGAGAGAGACTTGAACACTTTAACTTTATTTTTCAAGGATAAAGATTTTAGGCAACGCCTAAAGAGAGAGAGAGAGAGAGAGAGAGAGAGAGAGAGAGAGAGAGAGAGAGAGAGAGAGAGAGAGAGAGAGAGAGAGAGAGAGAGAGAGAGAGAGAGAGAGAGAGAGAGAGAGAGAGAGAGAGAAAACTTGAACACTTTAACTTTATTTTTCAAGGATAAAGATTTTAGGCAACGCCTAAAGAGAGAGAGAGAGAGAGAGAGAGAGAGAGAGAGAGAGAGAGAGAGAGAGAGAGAGAGAGAGAGAGAGAGAGAGAGAGAGAGAGAGAGAGAGAGAGAGAGAGAGAGAGAGAGAGAGAGAGAGAGAGAGAGAGAGAGACCGATAGACAGACAGGCAGTCAGATAGACAGATGAAAAAACAAACAAACAACAACAAAACACTTTCTTATCAGAAAGCTTAAAGGGCAATCAGCCAATTTGAAACAGGAAACTCGTATATCACATAATTTTGCAGTGCAAAATAATCAATTAAGTGCAGAAAGAGAGACAGAGAGAGTGTATGTATATATATATATATATATATATATGTGTGTGTGTGTGTGTGTGTGTGTGTGTGCGTGCGTGTGCGTGTGTGTGTGCGCGCGCGCGTGTATGTGTGTGTGTGTGTGTGTGTGTGTGTGTGTGTGTGCGTGCGCGCGCGCGTGTGTATGTGTGTGTGTGTGTGTGCGTGTGCGTGTGCGTGTGCGTGCGTGCGTGTGCGTGTGCGTGTGTGTGTGCGCGCGCGCGTGTATGTGTGTGTGTGTGTGTGTGTGTGTGTGTGTGTGTGTGTGTACAAATGCATACAAAGTGCATAATAAGTGCAAAGTCGATGTGCCCGAAATGAGTACCAAAACACAAAAGAGCGAAAAAGTGATATAGAAACAAAGGCTGGAGAGTGTATCTGATCTGTGGGCACGTGTGTGTATGTGTGTGTGCGCGCGCGCGTATGTGTGTGTGTGTGTGTGTGTGTGTGTGTGTGTGTGTGTGCGTGCGTGTGCGGGGAGGGGGTGGGGTGGGGAGGGAAGGAACTCACTATTAATGTGACTGACCTTAGTGCAAATGAAGTGTTCCCATGATGTATGCACAAATAGAACTTGAAAATTTTGCAGTGAATGAATGAGAGGAGGGGGGGGGGGGGGGGGGGGGGGTCGCAGACCGACCGACCGCCAGACAGACAGAATCAGTCTTTTCCAGTTAACAATCGTTCGAAGCGATGTATATAACCTATGTGCCTTTTCATTTGAACTAGCGCAACTCCGAGTACCGGTAACGCCTAGTAACGGTAACGCCTAGTAACGGTAACGCCAAGTACTGGTAACGCTGAGTACAGCAAATTTGAAGCGATTCGGTTAAGAAACGGCGGAGTTATAGGGCCCCGTTTCCCATTGGCGCTGCTCTGAGAGTGACGCCCTCTCCCTTGTAATGGTAACGGCTAGTAACGGTAACGCCAAGTACTGGTAACGCTGAGTACAGCAAATTTAATAATAATAATAATAATGAATATTTAGGGCGCTTAATCTTAACAAAAGCCCTAAGCGCTTACAATCATGATAAAAACAATACTAACAAAATGAAAAGCTGGACAACACACAAAACACTCACACGAACTTAAGGTCAAACACACACACACACACACACACACACACACACACACACACACACACACACCAACAAAACACACACACACACGCACGCACACGCACACACACACATGACTCAACGGATAACCTTTGCAGGAGGAGGATGAGAAAGATTATGTTTTGAAGAGAGTTGTTTTGAGGGAGGACTTGAAAGAAGAGAGGCTGTTTGAGGTTCGGAGTGCAGAAGGGAGGCCATTCCAGGAGGAGGGAGCTTGGAAAGAAAAAGAACGTTCGCCAAGAGTTCTGGCACGGAAGCATATTCGGTTAAAAAAAAGGCGGAGTTATAAGGCCCCGTTTCCCGTTGGCACTGCTCTGAGAGTGATGCACTCTCCCTAGTAACGGTAACGCCAATTACTGGTAACGCTGAGAACAGCAAATTTGAAGCGATTCGGTTAAGAAACGGCGGAGTTATGAGGCCCCGTTTCCAGTTGGCGCTGTTCTGAGAGTGACGCGCTCTCCCGATTCTCTTCAAAGTTGCTGCCAGGCTTTGCCCCGGCTACAGCAAGCCTGACAGCAAATTTGAAGCGAATCGGTTACGAAACGGCGGAGTTATTTGTGAAAAGGTGAAGTGGCGTATATCGCGCGCGTTTCTAAATTGATTCGCTTTCGGTTTGGCACATCGATAGTCACCGTCCCCAGTCATCTACCTGTTACAGTGGAAGGCAATCGGTCCAGAAATACCGGAGATACGGGCGCCAAGAGGCCGGCGGATACGTGTTTCGCGCATTTGCCAAACCGTGCAAATGACACGGCCACCTCGGTTGCCGTTGCCATCATCCCGTTAGGGCTCACAGCAAATTTGAAGCGATTCGGTCAAAAAACGGCGGAGTTATAAGGCCTGTTTTGTGTTTCACACACACACACACACACACACACACACACACACACACACACACTTGCCTTTTTATGATATGATGAATGCACTTTTATAAGAGACAATGACTAGGGTTTTTTAACAGCCTACATAGTTACAGTGGTTTTATGTTGCTCTTGGCGGCTTGAGTGCTTTCCCCTTCCATTCTCTCTCTGTCTGTTGTCTCTGTCAATTTTGCTTTAAAGACACACTGACCCACCGCGATTAAGTCCCTTGTTGTTTTTCTGGGTAGCTGTGACCCACATACAAATGCCCCCTAACTTCAAATTGAGGCTGCTCTTTAAAAGGATGTTTCGTTGTGAGTCAAACCTGGTCAAGACGAGATTTCTTACCAGTTACACGGGGGTCAACCCGTGAAACCCGTGATTTCGACACGCGATCTGGTGGTTCTTTAAAATGTAAACGGATTTTTAATGTTTAGCTGGTGGGGTGGTGGGGGTGGTGGTGGTGGTGGTGGTGGTAGTCTAGTGAATATTTTCAAATTCTTAATCTGTTTAACCCTTTCACCGCCAGCCATATTTCAGCCAAAAATGTCCAATAAAATGATATGGGTAGAGAACAAAATCCATCTGCAGTATTGGGGATTTTTCTGTGGCACATGTAAAATAAGGTCTATCCTTACTTCCCAAAACTAAGCACAATAGGGTCTTTGAATAATAGACCCCAATTTGATGCCTTTTAGTGACATAGGTGTTATAATCACTGTGGTGCTAAAATGCGACTTTGGCGGTGAAAGGGTTAATCATTCGCAGGCAGGACTGTCCGATTAATAAAATAATGTTAATCGTCACTTTTAGCAACTTAGAAGAAAATGGTACAACTTATATGCGCGGGTTTTTGCATCCATGTATTTTTGTAGATATAGTTAGGGTGATGCGGTGTTGCGCGTGTGCATGAGCGTAAGTGCGCGCGCGGCGTTTGTATGCGCACGTGCGTGTGTGTGTGTGCGCGTGCGCGCGCGCGTTTGTGTGCGTGTGTGCGTGCGTGTGCGCGCGCTTGTGTGAGCGCGTGCGTGTGTGCGCGTACACGCGCGTTTGCTTGCATAACGATGACTTGGAGACAAAACGGACTACCTTTAGATAGTCCATTGACATATTATTGAACTTATTACAAAAAACTAAAAACTTGTATAAAAAAAGACTGCTAAAATATAAAAAGCAAACCCCCCTTTTTATATTTCTGCAGTCCTTGTTTGATACAAGTTATTAATTTTTGTAATAAATCCAATAATACGTCAATGGACAATCCAAAGATAGTCCGTTTTGACTCCAAGCCATCGATATTAAGTATGTCTGTGTATAATTATGTGAGTAGGCCTACGTGTGTGCGTTTGCGAGCATGCGCACGCGTATGAAACCCCCCCCATAATTATTGCTGTTGATAGCCAGGTTTGTGACAGTAGCTTTATGCCGTGTACACACATAAGCGGATATTCCGTGCGGAAACCCGTGCGCAATCCATAAATAAGTGAAACAAAGAAGGGAAAAGATTTGCGCACGTGTCCGAATTTCCCCTGTATGCGTAATATCCTTCTTTCTTCCACTTATTTATGGTTTTCCGTACGGAACTTACGCGTCTAATGTGAACCCGGCTTAAGGGTCCTCTCAGACTTGTGTGATTTGGTCAAAAGAAACGAGTTATTAAGGGTTTCCCACCACTAAACACAACATGCTCAGTGTAAGTCTTTTGGATTTAGGTTAGGTCAGGTACATTATAGTCACAGAGGCGTCTCTGTGAAATTCGGGTTGCTCCCACCTGGAGAGAGCGTCGCAGCCAGAGGCGCGCCACCCAATTTTGTGTGTGTTTGTTTTGCTTGCGAGTTTTGTGTGACTGATGAGGAAGGAAGGGAGGGGGGTGAATTTTGACCAAAATGACAAACGTGTGCTAAGTGCATGGGCACACAGGACTTCGGTTTATCGTCTCATCCGAAAGACTCAGCTACTATAAAATGCGTCTTTCATCTGACTCGACGGAACAATCTGAGTGCGGGGCCGGCCATAAATCGTATGTTTGTTTCCAATTTCACCGTTTACCTTTTGAACCCTTTGAAGAATGGATGATTACAACCGTGTCTAATTTCATTGCTAGGTTAACTGCTAACTGTCATTTATAGGGGTTGGCTGTTGAGATAATAATTATGGTTATTTGTTTTACATCTTTTCACTGCTGTCAGTTATGATTCCAGCCTTCTTTTTCCTTTTAAAAAAAAATGAAGATGTGTTATTGTGTGAAACAGAGAGAGAGGGGGGGGGGGGGAGAGAGAGGGGGGGGGGGGAGAGAGGAGAGAGAGAGGAGAGAGAGAGAGAGAGAGAGAGAGAGAGAGAGAGAGAGAGATTGAGACATAGACAGACAGTTTGATGGAGACAGGGACAGAAGCCGAAACACACACACACACACACACATAGCATAAACACATGCACGCACGTAGCCTACACGTACGAGAGAGAGAGAGAGAGAGAGAGAGAGAGAGAGACAGAGAGAGAGAGAGAGAGAGAGAGAGAGAGAGAGAGAGAGAGAGACCATAGAGAGAGAGAGGAGAGAGAAAGAGAGGAGAGACAGAGAGAGAGAGAGAGAGAGAGAGAGAGAGAGAGAGAGAGAGAGTGAGATTGAGACATAGACAGACAGTTTGATGGAGACAGGGACAGAAGCCGAAACACACACACACACACACACATAGCATAAACACATGCACGCACGTAGCCTACACGTACGAGAGAGAGAGAGAGAGAGAGAGAGAGAGAGAGAGAGAGAGAGAGAGAGAGAGAGAGAGAGAGAGAGAGAGAGAGTGAGAGAGATAGAGAGAGGAGAGAGAGAGAGGAGAGAGATGGATGGAAGAGAGAGAGAGAGAGAGAGAGAGAGAGAGACATAGAGACAGATGGAGACAGGGACAGAGCCGAAACACACACACACACACACATAGC
>CM065695.1:32703099-32710599 GCA_017654935.2 Phymorhynchus buccinoides | reverse complement strand
CAGGAGAATGGGGCCAATAAGTCAGAAAGATAGTAGATGATAGAAAGCAAAAGGAAAAAGGCAGAGTCAAAGAGAGTGGCAGATTAGAGGAAGTTACAAGTTACAGAACTTCCAGAAGGTGGGGGAACTATTTTGTACGAAAGACCCCCCCGGTATCCCCACGGGGAAGACAGACAGACAAACGGGAAAGTAAAGCTGGTTCAGCCTTGCACAAGACTATGGATTGATGGAAATCGCAGTCAGGGGACTGGATTGCCCGTTCGATTTGAGCTTGATGAAGTTCCGCCGGCGCGTGCATGAATCAAAAAGATGCGGAGTGTTTGACCAACCACCCACTCCCTCACCCACCCACCCACCCCTTTTTGGGGTGGTGAGGGTGAATATGTTGTCCAAATAATTGTTCTCCTTTGAGCTCCTCGGAAATCGGAATGTGTTGGCTGTGCGCAGCGGGGGAGACCAGTGAAAACTGAAAAAAACCGGACACATACGTACCTTACCCATTATGGCCATATGGCCTGGGAACGCAGAAGAAGAAGAAGTTGTGCTGCTGCAGCTAGAGAGATTGAGGAGGGAGGGGGAAGAGAGAAGAGAGAGAGGGGGGGGGAGAGAGAGAGAGAGAGAGAGAGAGAGAGAGAGAGAGAGAGAGAGAGAGAGAGAGTTCATCCCTCTCCAAAAGTTCACACACTTCCTGTTTGCACAGGATATGGATCGCTAGAAAATGAAGAACTGGGATTGATTGCCCCCGTCCGATTAAACTTAGAGGAAGACGAGCAGGCAGCAAGGTTCTGCGCATGTGCTGAAAGAACTAAAAGAATGATGGGATGGTGCACTTGCTTTCTATTTTGTTATTTCGTGATCGTCCGTACATTTTCAAGGCTCATTTGATTTAAAAATATATATATTTAGGATTTGCCTAAGTAGCTGCTCAGCTAAGATTATCGTCAGATGATAACACTGGAAACAGAATTTCAATAGCTTTCTAAACGGTTTTTGTATAATCATGATTTGAAGATTATTATACAGCCAGGAAAAGTTATTTTGTAGAAAAAGCGATGTGAGTGAAAGTGAATGAGTTGGTGAGACGAGGAGAGAGACGTAGATGGTTTATTCCGAAAGACCATGACCCCTTCGAAGGGAGATATACAAGAAAACACTACAACCGCGAGTATAATATTGATCAGGAACGACGTACCAACTTTACACCTAGAATAGAATGTTGATAATAATAATAATAATAATAATAATAATAATGATAATAAAATGTACAGGGATCCCTGTTTAGCAAGTAAGATGCCTTGTAACCACTGCAATTAGTGATTGATTCACGTCGTAATTATCTTTTGTATCCCCCCATCATCCTCATGTCTCTTTCATATTCTGAATGTGATTTTTTCTTTCTTTTTTTTTCTTATCTTTTTCTATTTTATTCATATATCTTGGTGTTTATATTCTGTGTTTTGTGTATTTCGCAAAGTTTGGATTTTACTTTTTTTTCTTATTTTCATTGATTTGCATTGGTTTCCTGATGTATATTTCACGAAGGATTTGAAATGTACCTATCTTTATATATTTTTTCTCTGATAATGTTTAGATTAACCTGTTTAGTCTTGTACTTGCTAGCCGCCATTCAAAGAATCATGCATAGTACGTTGGCACAGTATAAGTTAACCCTTTCACCGCCAAAGTCGCATTTTTGCACCACAATGATTTAACACCCATGTCATTAAAACTTGAAGTAAGGGTCTGTTACTCAATGATATTGTGTTCCTAAATTTGGGTAGTAAGGATTGACCCTATTCTAAATGCATAACAGAGAAATCCCACACTATTGCAGACAAAATCTTTTCTGTAGCCAAGTAAGTTTAATGGAAATGTTTGGCTCAAAGGTGGCTGGCGGTGAAAGGGCTAAGCTTGTTGTTGCCGTTATGCTTGCTTAACATGTATGTAATGTACGTTTTTATCAATAAAAAACACATTGAAACCAATAGAATGTGATGTAGATAACGTCATGAACAAGGGTTGTTTGGAGCCGTTGTTTGGAGTGTAGAGTGGCACAGTGGTATCGCGTTCGCTTCGTGTCAAGTAAACCCGAGTTCGAACCTGGGTACAGGGGATTTTTTCCTCTCATTCTGCACTAGGCCTTAACGGTCTGAACGTGGAGTCTTTCGGATGAGACGATAAACCGAGGTCCCGTGTGCCCATGCACTTAGCATACGTTAAGCCCAGTGGCAACGAAAAAGTTGTCATTTGGTCAAAATTTACCGCCCCCCCCCCCCATCAGTGACAAAAATCGCATGCAAAAAACAAACAAAAAAAAAAATTGGGTGGCGCGCCTCTGGCAGCGACGCGCTCTCCAGGTGGGAGCAACCCGAATTTCACAGAGACGCCTCTGTGACTGTAAAGTACCTAATACCTAATACCTAATAATACCTAATATACCAATACAGGTACAATGCAACAAGAGAACACTACGGAGAAAGTGAAACGTAGAGGAGGAAGAACTCTCGAAACAGAGTATCCATCAGAAGATTGAAGACAAAACAGAACACCGGTGTGAAGAGAATATTCTACCTCATTAAATGAGTAGGCATTCCTCTGTTTGCTTGTCCGCCATTGCGAATTTTACGAAACTAAGTGCATGGCTTTGTACATCGATTTCTCGGCAAATATGTAGATTTACACCCTCCTGTTCTATTTCTTGGTTCTTTCTGTGGTTAGGGATAGGGTTAGGGCTAGGGTTAGGGATAGGAGAGGGTGAGATTAACGTCCAATTGATCGCAGATCCTTATGGACGTTCTCCTTGAAGACTGAGCTGTCTTCTCGCAAAAAGGGATAGAGTTAGGGTGGTTATAGTTCGCATGCAAAAGGTAGATATTTCATGGGAGCTACTTATTTCTCATGACAGCGGGTCGCTTCGTTCTTCATGCCGGAAGAGGAAGCGAGTGACGCACCGGATGTGACGCTATTGCCCTAGTTCATCACCCGTCATGTAGTCAGATCAGTCGCTCAGTTATTACGGTTGCTTTGGATTCCTACAAGGGTATGCCTTCCACGGTCAGCTTTATAAACTGTTCGTCTGGTTGGGAAAAGTGGATGGATATTGGTCCTGTGGAGAGGATGAGAAGGAAATCTATCAGACAAAACATGTTTTTTCATTCTTTCTTCCCCCCCCCCCCCCGTTTTTAGTCAGTTCAGGTCCCGGGGAGGGGGGGGGGGAGGGGGTCCTCGAGTGTGTTTTCAGGTCTTTCAAGTGCTGCAAAGTGTGCTTGACGAGAATGTACTTCATGACGCTGCCCTTCCAATGATGATATCCTGGCATCACCCAGTCTCGAGGGATGCGAACACTCTCGATATTGCGCAGGGACTTTCTTTGGAACAGGGTTATCTGACTATGGGGCCTTAGTTAGTCAAAGTGTGAAATCCCATTTGAACTCTTAGCACTCGTGCGAACTCTTATCTGGGAAGGAGCCGTTGTTTGGGACTTCATAAATCACACCAACAAAGAAAGAAGATGAAAATAATGCGCCTAGCAAAGAATCAAACACCGGTAACTCCCAGCTTACTACATTAGCATTGTTCGCCAGTCTGTGTCCCCGTCTCTGTATGTGTCCCTGTCTCTATGTGTCCTCGTCTCTGTATGTGTCCCTGTCTCTATGTGTCCTCGTCTCTGTATGTGTCCCTGTCTCTATGTGTCCTCGTCTCTTTCTGTCCCAGTCTTATATCTCTCCGTGTCATTGTTTTTCATAGCCAAATAAAACATTAACCTTAACCCCTAACCCTAACCCTCACCCTAATCCGAGGGGCACACAGAGACGGAGACATAATTATAGAGACGGGGGCACAATGAGGGTGACACATACAGACGGGGGCACAATGAGGGTGACATATAGAGACGGGGGCACAATGAGGGTGACACATAGAGACGGGGGCACAATGAGGGTGACACATAGAGACGGGGGCACAATGAGGGTGACACACACAGACGGGGGCACAATGAGGGTGACACACACAGACGGGGGCACAATGAGGGTGACCCATAGAGACGGGGGCACAATGAGGGTGACACACAGACGGGGGGGCACAATGAGGGTGACACATAGACACGGGGGCACAATGAGGGTGACATACAGAGACGGGGGCACAATGAGGGTGACACACAGACGGGGGCACAATGACGGTGACACATAGAGACGGGGGCACAATGAGGGTCACACACACAGGCGGGGGCACAATGAGGGTCGCACACGGCGACGGGGGCACAATGAGGGTGACCCATAAAGACGGGGGCACAATGAGGGTGACACATAGAGACGGGGGAACAATGAGGGTGACCCATAGAGACGGGGGGACAATGAGGGTGACACACACAGACGGGGGCACAATGAGGGTGACACATACAGACGGGGGAACAATGAGGGTGACACATACAGACGGGAGAACAATGAGGGTGACACACACAGACGGGGGCACAATGAGGGTGACCCATAGAGACGGGAGCACAATGACGGTGACACATAGAGACGGGGGCACACTGAGGGTGACACAATGAAGCCGACACACACAGACGGGGGCACAGTGATGTTGACACACACAGACGGGGGCACAATGAGGGTGACACACAGAGACGGGGGCACAGTGAGGGTGACACATAGAGACGGGGGCACAATGAGGGTGACACATAGAGACGGGGGCACAATGAGGGTGACACATAGAGACGGTGGCACAATGAGGGTGACCCATAGAGACGGTGGCACAATGAGGGTGACCCATAGAGACGGGGGCACAAGGAGGGTGACACACACAGACGGGGGCACAATGAGGGTGACACATAGAGACGGGGGAACAATGAGGGTGACACATAGAGACGGGGGCACAATGAGGGTGACACATAGAGACGGGGGCACAAGGAGGGTGACACACACAGACGGGGGCACAATGAGGGTGACCCATAGAGACGGGGGAACAATGAGGGTGACCCATAGAGACGGGGGCACAATGAGGGTGACACACAGAGACGGGGGCACAATGAGGGTGACACATAGAGACGGGGGCACAATGAGGGTGACACACACAGACGGGGGAACAATGAGGCTGACACATAGAGACGGGGGCACAATGAGGGTGACACATAGAGACGGGGGCACAATGAGGGTGACACATAGAGACGGGGGCACACTGAGGGTGACACATAGAGACGGGGGCACAATGAGGGTGACACACACAGACGGGGGCACAATGAGGGTGACCCATAGAGACGGGAGCACAGTGAAGATGACCCACAGAGACGATGGCACAACGAGGGTGACACATAGATACGGGGGCACAATGAGGGTGACACATAGAGACGGTGGCACAGTGAGGGTGACACACAGTGACGGGGGCACAATGAGGGTGAGACATACATACGGGGGCACAATGATGATGACACATAGAGACGGGGGCACAGTGATGATGACACACAGAGACGGGGGCACATCGACAGTGGTGCCCCTAATGGAAAGATGCCCCGCTGGTCTGATCAATGAAGGCAGCACTGACAAATGGGCTCTCTGCACACTGCGAGGAAAACAGGCCACGTTGTACTTTAGACACCACCCTCCCCTCATGTTAACGACCCTCCATCTCAAAGTCTGATTCTTTCAGTTTTTATGACAAATAATCCTAGGCTGAACTTAACCCTATCCCTGTTTCTCTGAGAATTACATCATGTTGCTTATCAGAACGTTATCAGTGCGAAAATTCGAGAAGCGGTGGAGTGAGGGTGTTAAAGTACAAGATAGCGGAAAAATGCCTGCACGTGCTGGCCGCCAATCCACATCTTCACACGAGCGTATGCATACAAGCATGCATGCGTGGACAGGCATATATGCATACATTTTGTGCGTGTGTGGATAATGCATGTGCACTTGTTGTCGGAGGCGTTGCACTCACGCGCATACACTCAGTGATGTTAGGGCTATAGTGTGATGTTAGATGTTTCCAGAACACTACGAGTGTACTAGTGCATCTCGTAGGGCCTACAGAATGTAACCCAATAAGGCATTATAAACTACAAACGAGTATTCACGCATACAGGCACGCACGCGCACACACATACACAGTGACACACACACACACACACACACACACACACACACACACACACACACACACACACACACACACACACACACACACACACACACACACACACACACACACACACACACACACACACACACACACAATGCGTGCGCATTCATAACGCTGATGAGAGAGTACATGTGCACGTACTGTCTTGCCCTGCCCCCCCCCCTCCCCCAACTCCCCAATCACTCACCCCCCCCCCCTTCCTTCCTTGTCCGCTTGTAACTGACCATCTGGGCAGTCATTCATTTGGATTGTAATATTTACAGAAGAAGAAGAAGAGATATTTTGTTGAGTGGGAGACATGTCCTCCGACACGTATCCTCACACCATTCTCCACTCTTTCCATCCCCCACCCCCCACCCCCCCACCCCAAATTATTGAGAAAGAAATAAGGTCAAAGGTCATGAATATTCAGTTTGTCCCGTAATTCTAATTAAGCTAACTTGTCCAGTCAGGGGACTGGGGAGTTGCGAAATGCAACACTCTACAAAATTAGAAATGATTATATGTGCATCAGTTAATGTAACTCTGAGATATCACCCGAGCATATTTACAGACACGTTTTTTGTGGGGTAAAGCTAGACGCAAATGAAAATATAGTCCTTGTCCATTTTGCAGCGGAGGACAGAAAGATCAACTACTCCATCCCTCATGACAGATAACACGATGAATCCCTCTCTACTGATATCAAATTTTCTTTAATGGAAAAGCAACCCAAGATGGCAAGCCATATACGCGTACGCCCAGTTGAGTGTGGGTTCCATTTTCACCCCAGCTTCTTGTCCCTGTTTTTTCTATTTTACCCTCAACACTATTTTGGATTGAAAACAACGTTTAAAATTATTTTACTGCGGCTCCAAAATATTTTTGAACACCCACAAGGAAAATGAGGCAGTGCAGTAGCAGCGGAGCGCTCTCTGGATGGGAGCAGCCCAAAATGTACAGAAAAGAGTCTCTTTGACTATAAAAGTAATGCCATACCATACCATAATTATCTAGTCCCATATGGCTTCGGCCGGGAGGACGTAAAGCATAAATTAGTACCATATCTTACCATACCATAGCATACAATACCATACTATAGCATACTATGCCATACTACACCATACCATACCCTACTGTACCATACCCTACTGTACTATACCGTACCATACCATATCATGCCATACCATACCATACTATACCATACATTACCGTACCACACCATACCATACTGTACCGTACCATACCATGCCATACCCTATTGTACCATACCATACCATACCATACCATAGCCATACCATACCATACCATACTGTACCATACCATACCATACCATACCGTACTATACCGTACCATACCATGCCATACCCTATTGTACCATACCATACA
>CM065695.1:32688099-32695599 GCA_017654935.2 Phymorhynchus buccinoides | reverse complement strand
TAAAAGTACAGTTCGAGAGAGAGAGGGTGGGCAGGTGGGGGAAGCGTGAGGTGGTGGGTGTGGGAAGGGTAATAATGGAGAATGGTGGAAGAGATGACAGAGACAGTGTGTTTGTATATATGTCTGTGTCTGTGAGAGAAAGAGAGAGGGAGAGAAGAGAGAGACAGAGAGAGGCAGGCATAACTCCATCCTGTAAAAAAATTAATTTAGTTGAGAGAAAAAAAAATGGAGATAAAGAAAAAAACAAAAACCCTAGTGTGTCAGTGATGTCCTCGCAGCTGTTCCATTAGCTAATCATCTGATCTGCTGCATCAGACATGTGACGTAATATCAGGTCATGGTGACATTCATGACTGTGTCCGTCTGTCTGTCTCCCTGTCTGTATGCATGTCTGTCTGTTTGTCTGACCGCGTGTCCCGCCTGTGTATGTATTCCTGTCTCAGTGTCTGACTCTGTGTGTGTGTGTGTGTGTGTGTGTGTGTGTGTGTGTGTGTGTGTGTGACTGTGTATGTTGGGTGTGTGTTTTTCTGGCTGTGTGTGACTGTGTATATATCTGTTTGTAACCGTTATTAGTCCCCGAGCCAAAGGTTAGGGGAACTATTGTTTTTGGTCTGGTCCGTCCGTCCGTCCGTCCGTCCGGCTATTCGTCCGTTTTTCTCAAAACCTCTTCAGTCTATCATCATCAAATTTGGTATAATAGTTTGCCAAGAGGCAAGCTATCCACTGATGTATTTAGTGTTACATTAAGGTCAAGGTCGCGCCAGTTACGGGGTTCAAACCCCGAAACACATAATCGCTGATATCTCGCGAAGTTTTGCATGTATTTCAATGCAGTTTTTTTCACAACATTTCTTGATGAATGGTCTATAACACAGTTGTCATGAATGTTTCTGTGCGCGCGTGTGCGCATGATCGAGCGCGCTCAAATCACGGGTCCGAACCCCAAGGCTATTATATAAAAAAAAAAACTATTCAGTTACATGCTGTTTTGATGCGTTTTTATGTAGTTACGTGCTGTTTTGATGCGTTCTTATGTATGTGTACAGCCGACACATTCCGATTTTTGAGTAGCTCGGCGATGCTGCGAGGGGACTTTGCAGCCGTTCGGGTTGCACTTGTCTATTGTTGCACTTGTATTCGCCTGATTTGGGGTGGGGGTATATTCTAGTCACAGAGAATTATCTCTGTGAAATTCGCGCTGCACAGGGTGAGGAGGGGGTGGGTGTGGAGGGGGTGGGTGGGGGCACACTTGGAAAACCTAGCTATCAATTTGGCCATACCAGGCAGCGGGACTTTTCTCCCTGCTCTTACCGACTTTCAACTGCCATGGGAATTTTACGTGCGTAAAGCGCACGAGTCCGAGACTAGCTTTTTTTAAGTCCCCATCCGAAGGACTCGACGTTCAGTTCGATTTCCCTGTCAAACTAGAAAGAAAGGGCGAGGCCGGGATATGGATTCAAACCCGGGGTCACTATCACTGCTGCAGTCGCACATTACATTATGGCGGGCGAACGTCTTAAAGACACACTGACCCACCACGATTAAGTCCCTTGGTTTTTTTTCTAGGTAGCTGTGACCCACATACAAATGTCCCCAACTTCAAATTGAGGCTGCTCTTTAAAATGATGTTTCGGGTTGAATTTGGAGGCATTTGTATGGGAGTTGAACCTGGTCAAAACAAGATTTCTTACCAGCTATAAGAGGGAGAACACGCGAAACCCGTGATTTTGACACGTGATCTGGTGGGTCTTTAGCCACTTTTGCCACCTTTCTCCCTTGTCTGTCTCTGTGTCTTGGGTCACATCACCAGGACAATGACCTGTGGCCCCAGACAGTCTCACGCCACACGGTCACTCGTGTCACTTTGTCACGTACGTCACTAGGAACGAGAGAGACGAAGTAGAGAGAAGAGGGCCACAGAAAGGGTAGAGGGTGGGTAGGTAGTAGAGAAGAGAGATAATGAGAATGTTCATGATAATGAACCTTTATTTTACAACGGTAAATAGTAGTGACATAGAGTAGCCCGTTTTCATAGTTGCCGTTAACGCAAACAAACGAAATAGATTTTTGTTTAAAATAAAAAAGCGAACTAAAATTAATAAAATATGGTCTTGAAACACACCATCAATTGAAAATGCATTAATAGAAAAACAAATGAAGAAAAAAAGTGGAAAGATGCACACAGACGCACGCGTACGCACGCACGCACGCACGCACGCACGCACACACACACTTTACATAGTACATGGCTAAAAACGCATAATCATCCATAGTACACAAAAAAGAGAAACCCAACAACAGAGCATACAACACAACCAGATTGCGTGCATATCAAACAGAGAGAGAGAGAGAGAGAGAGAGAGAGAGAGAGAGAGAGAGAGAGAGAGAGAGAGAGATTCGGAAGGTTTAATGAACCAGGCCATGATGCCCATGTCATGGGGATGGGGATTACAATAGGGAAGAATAAAAGATAGCAATCAATATGAATGACACAAATAAATGATAACTCAATTAAATAGTTTAAACAAAATCAATCAATTATGTTGAACCAAGCAATTAAAAGGGGAAAAAGAATGAATGAGTGGTAAATAGATAAATAAATAAACAAATAAATAAATAATACCTAACTAAGTAAATAAATAAAAATAATAATAGAAATCAATCAACCAACTGATCAATACATAAAATGAGAGAGAGAGAGAGAGAGAGAGAGAGAGAGAGAGAGAGAGAGAGAGAGAGAGAGAGAGAGAGAGAGAGAGAGAGAGAGAGATTTTTTTGAAATAGTTCCGTTTATTTTGTTTTTGTGTTTGTTTAGTGTTTTTTTCTCTTTTCCTCTCTTCTTCTTCTTCTTCTTCTTATTATTATTATTATTATTATTATTATTATTATTATTATTATTTTTTTTTTTTTTTTTATTTTTTTCTTCTTCTTCTTCTTCTTCTTCTTCTTCTTCTTCTTCTTCTTCTTCTTCATTCCTTTTGTTGTTGTCGTTGTTGACAGCTTGAAGAAAAGCACGTTAACAAAACACCTGAGTAGTAGAAGATAACACGGAGATGGGGGCTAATGCTCGGTGTCCATCTGTGTTCTACCGAGGACCCAACATGTTTGACAATCGTGTGAAAGATAGCACACGCCTTGTTGCTTTTGACTTGCTGACAGGCTATACACACAAGCAGGTCTGCTTCTTTTGGTCTCTCTCTCTCTCTCTCTCCCAAGACCCAAACAACATGGGCGACAGCGGACCAAAATGCGTACACAACGCACGCCAGTCGGTGTGAATTACAGGGCAGCAGGTGTGAGAAAATTACAGAATGAAACCAAACAGATGCCTTGTATTAGCCAGGGACGGTATTCACGTTGAGATAGCATGAGACTTAGCATGATGCTAACTTAGAAGCTCTTCCAATGTCCTATAGGATTTAATAGGACTTTTGGAAGAGCTTCTAAGTTAGCATCATGCTAAGTCTCATGCTATCTTGACATGAATACCGTCCCAGGACACAAGATGTATACCGAGCCTAAAAAAAGGGGGAATGGCCAAGGCAGACAAAGGCTTCTTCCCCTTTTATTTTCTTCTGGCAAAATGTTGGCCATTTCCCAGACAGATATGTCTTGTTTGACGCGCGAAGGATTATCGACTGTAGATTAGATCATCGATTTGACGTTCTGTCGTTGCGAGTTTAGAACGTCGATGTCGCTGATAATAGGGAAATTGACCTTTATACTATTAGTCTACGAAATGTGTGCGATTGTTCGGTTTACGGGCGTACATTATGATATTATTTTCGTCTTGTTATTATTTGTATTTTATATTCTGTGGAATAATCACCCCTTTTCAGCCTGCGATAATTCCTGTTGGAGTCAATATTTAGGATGGTTCAAAAAAAGTTCATGTTACAGAAACTTTTTGGAAAAGAGTCTCTCACTCTGTCTCTCCGTCTGTCTCTGTCTCTGTCTGTCTCTCTGTCTCTGTGTCTCTCTCTCTCTCTCTCTCTCTCTCTCTCTCTCTCTCTCTCTCTCTCTCTCTCTCTCTCTCTCTCTCTCTCTCTCTCTCTCTCTCTCTCTCTCTCTCTCTCTCTCTCTCTCTCTCTCTCTCTCTCTCTCTCTCTCTCTCTCTCTCTCTCTCTCTCTTTTCCCTCCCTTGCTCTGTGTGTGCGTATACATGTTTATGTGTATATGCGCATGCGTGCATCTGTGTGTTTGTGTGTGCGCGCGCTTGTGTGTGCGTGCGTGCTTGCTTCTCTCTCTGTGTGTGTGTGTGTGTGTGTGTGTGTGTGTGTGTGTGTGTGTGTGTGTGTGTGTGTGTGTATGTGTGTGTGCTAAGTAACTATGTATATATACGCGCATGTGCGTGTGCGCGCGAGTATGCGTGTGCATATTCAAACTTATAACTGATGATGGATGGATGGATGGATAATAGATGGATGGTCAATTGATTGGTTGAATGGATGGATGGGTGGAGAAATTGTACACATACAGGCATGAACATAAATACTGGTATACCATCACTCGTATACACGTACTTACAACCAGAAAGTGATACATAATAATAATAATGATAATAATGGGAATTTATATAGCGCCCTTTCACACATGAGCTCAGTGCGCTTTACATTGATAACAAAAACATTAAAGGCAATCAAATAATTAATCATTAGAAAGTAAAATAAGCACGATGCTTGCACGCAACGTTCTCTTACTTCCTCTCTCTCTCTCTCTCTCTCTCTCTCTCTCTCTCTCTCTCTCTCTCTCTCTCTCTCTCTCTCTCTCTCTCTCTCTCTCTCTCTCTCTCTCTCTCTCACTCTCCTCTCACACACACACACACACACACACACACACACACACACACACACACACGCACGCACGCACGCACGCACGCACGCACACGCACGCGCACCACACACACACACACACACACACACACACACACACACACACACACACACACACATATATATATATATACACACACACACACATTAACACACATGCATGCGCACACAATTAATTATACAAGAGTAGAATAGTTACAATATGAACATTCTAGGAAGAAACATAGAGACCACATTCACATTCTCAATCAAGTTTGAATACAATACTGCAACTTGAAATAAAATCATACTGCCATCGACATACCAATTACATGACTAATTATAATAGACAAATTTTGCAAAAACAAGAATACCCTTCTACCTCTTTTACAAGCATTCAAAGGAATTATACAATAATTGTAAATACATTTTTTTTACAAGATTTCTGCAATAAAAAAAAATGTATTTACAATTATTTTATAATTCGTATTTTGTATGTAGAATGTCTACGTCTTGTAAACTTTAAATGCTTGTAAAAGAGGTAGAATGGTATTCTTGTTTTTGCAAAATTTGTCTATTATAATTATATGTTAACAGCTTCTATTTTGTATGTCTTCAGTGAAAGCAAATAAAACGTATGGAATAAGTCCAGACACATGAAAGGATCATTAATTCTTTTTGGCAGTTCGACAAAACAATTCATAACAAAAAAAGAATAACGATAGTGTTAGTATATTGGGGCACCCTGACGGATGAGTTTTTGCAAGAAACACGTCGAGATCACCAGAAACACAGCCTTTTCTAGGATCCGAACACTCACTTTGCTCTGGTTTCCTATAAATCAAACCGTCAAAACGGCGATTCCTCCTTGGCGGAGTTGCCGGAGAGAAAAGCCATTTGGACGGGGTGGGTGGGGGACACTCAGATACGGGGGCACACTGAAGATGACATATAGAGACGGGGTCACATCGAACGGTTACTTAATATAGAGACGGGGGCACACTGAAGATGACATATAGAGACGGGGACACTATGAACATGACATCTAGAGACGGGGGCACATCGAACGGTTACTTAATATAGAGACGGGGGCACACTGAAGATGACATATAGAGACGGGGACACTATGAACATAACATATAGAGACGGGGACACTATGAACATGACATATAGAGACGGGGGCACACTGAAGATGACATATAGAGACGGGAGCACATCGAACGGTTACTTAATATAGAGACGGGGTCACTATGAACATGACATATAGAGACGGGGACATTATGAACATGACATATAGAGACGGGGGCACTATGAACATGACATATAGAGACGGGGGCACTATGAACATGACATATAGAGACGGGGACACTATGAACATAACATATAGAGACGGGGACACTATGAACATGACATATAGAGACGGGGGCACAATGAACATGACATATAGAGACGGGGACACTATGAACATAACATATAGAGACGGGGACACTATGAACATGACATATAGAGACGGGGGCACACTGAAGATGACATATAGAGACGGGGACACATCGAACGGTTACTTAATATAGAGACGGGGTCACTATGAACATGACATATAGAGACGGGGACATTATGAACATGACATATAGAGACGGGGGCACTATGAACATGACATATAGAGACGGGGGCACTATGAACATGACATATAGAGACGGGGACACTATGAACATAACATATAGAGACGGGGACACTATGAACATGACATATAGAGACGGGGGCACTATGAACATGACATATAGAGACGGGGGCACACTGAACATGACATATAGAGACGGGGACACTATGAACATGACATATAGAGACGGGGACACTATGAACATGACATATAGAGACGGGGACATTATGAACATGACATATAGAGACGGGGGCACTATGAACATGACATATAGAGACGGGGGCACTATGAACATGACACATAGAGACTGGGGCACTATGAACATGACATATAGAGACGGGGGCACTATGAACATGACATATAGAGACGGGGGCACTATGAACATGACATATAGAGACGGGGGCACTATGAACATGACATATAGAGACGGGGACACTATGAACATGACATATAGAGACGGGGGCACTATGAACATGACATATAGAGACGGGGGCACTATGAACATGACATATAGAGACTGGGGCACTATGAACATGACATATAGAGACGGGGGCACTATGAACATGACATATAGAGACGGGGGCACATCGAACGGTTACATAACATAGAGACGGGGGCTCTATGAAGATGACAAATAGAGACTGGAATACATACAGACGGGGGGCACAATGAAGATGACATATAGAGACGGGGGCACAGTGAGGGTGACACATAGAGACGGGGGCACATTGAATATGACATATAGAGACGGGGGCACATATGAACGGTGACATATAGAGACGGGGGCACAATGAAGATGACATATAGAGACGGGGGCACATCGAACGGGTGACACATAGAGACGGGGGCACTATGAACATGACATATAGAGACGGGGGCACTATGAACATGACATATAGAGACGGGGGCACATCGAACGGGTACATAATAAAGAGGAGGGGACACAATGAAGTTGAAACGTAGAGACGGGGGCATATTGAACAAATCCAATTTCTTCTTTCTTTCAATCAACAAAAACGCGCGTGCGCGTGA
>CM065695.1:32668099-32675599 GCA_017654935.2 Phymorhynchus buccinoides | reverse complement strand
ACGCACACACACACACACACACACACACACACACACACACACACACACACACACACAACACATACACACACAAATGCAACATCATTAAGAGCCGGTTATATAAATCTGTTGGAATTACAATATTTTAAACATTATTCAGGAAACATTTTATTATATATATAATAATACTCGATAACGGTAATGTTTTTCTTGTTCTAAAGAAGAGGGCAGCGTGCACTTTCATATTACAACTAGCGCAACGCCTAGTACCGGAAATACCGAGTACCGGTAATGCCTAGTACCGGTAATGGCAAATACTGGTAATGCTGAGCAGCAGTCCACGAAATATTATATTATTACTTTTGTGTCTCTCCTTCTTTCCATCTTCTTCTCTCATCCTGCTCTCTCACCCCACCCCCCACCCCCCCCCCCCCCACCCCCCCCCATCCCCCCGCCCTCCCCACCCCCCACCCCACCCACCTACGCCCCACCCCCCCCCCACCCATCCGCTATTACTTTTGTGTCTCTCCTTCCTTCGATCTTCTTCTCTCATTGCGTTGTACTCCCTCCCCCCCCCCCCCCCCCCCGCCGCCCCCACCCCACCCCCCGTAGTGCAGTAAACAAAACAATTGAAACTGTTTCCTTTGTTGTGAGCGAAACTCTTTTAGATAAACTGCATTAAAAAAAAAAGATAAATAAAAAGGCTCGTATTGCGAAAACATCGTGCAAACAATTAGGGTCGCCATTGCAAAAGAGACGACACACGCCTTCTCTTTCAGTGATGTCCCATATGTGCCTTCCCAGGTCGAGAGGACGTAAAACCCAAATTCATTCATTCTCTTTCAGTGAAAGAATTTGACTTCCAGCACCTCCGCCAAGGATAAATCGCCGATTTGACGGTTTGATTTCTAGGAAACCAGAGCAAAGCGAGTGTTGCAATCTCTGTAAATAGTGTTTTCATGGTGATCTCGATGCGTTTCTTGCAAAAACTCATCCGTCAGGGTCCACCTTTAAGCTCGTCTTTGTGGCATGCTTAAAGTAAACCGTAGTCTTAGACGCGTAAGTTCCGTACGGAACCCCCTAAATAAGTGGAAGAAAGAAGGAATAAAGTTTACGCATAATGGGGAAATTCGGACACGAGCGCAGATCTTTTCCCTTCTTTGTTTCCCTTATTTATGGATTGCGCACGGGTTTCCGCATGGAATATCCGCGCATGTGTGCACACGGCCTTATGCTTCTGGCCTTACAATCTGCAAGTGCGCGCGTGCACAATGCATAAATGCACGTGCTGTCTCGGGCACAGCTGTCTTTCTGTCTGCCTGTCCGTCTGTCTCTCATCCTCTCTGTTTCTCTTTGTCTGCCTGTCTGACTTTTTGTCTGTCTCTGTCTCTCTGTCCCTGTCTCTGTCTCTGCACAGGGCTGGGTGCAAAAATGTATGTATGCTTATCTCATTACCCTGTATACATAACAATTTCGTTCGTTCGTTCGCGCTCTCGCTCTCTCCCTCTCTCTCTCTCTCCCCCCCTCTCTCTCTCTCTCTCTCTCTCTCTCTCTCTCTCTCTCTCTCTCTCTCTCTCTCTCTCTCTCTCTCTCTCTCTCTCTCTCTCTCTCTCTCTCTCTCTCTCGCTCTCTCTCAAATATGCATGCATACACGTGTGTGTGTGTGTGCGTGTGCGTGCGTGCGTGTGCGTGCGAGCGTGCGTGTGTTCGGTATGTGTCAGTACATGTGTGCATGCACCCTGCGTTGCCGCGCGGGTGCGTGAGTACGCACGTGAGTAGATGCGTACGTGAGTGTGTGCATGTGTACGTACGTGTGTGGGGAGGATGTGACAGGTGCACAGATGCGTGTGT
Source organism: Phymorhynchus buccinoides (assembly GCA_017654935.2). NCBI lineage: Eukaryota > Metazoa > Mollusca > Gastropoda > Neogastropoda > Raphitomidae > Phymorhynchus > Phymorhynchus buccinoides. Next base: position 32,673,769 of record CM065695.1, on the reverse strand, counting down.
GTGTGTGCGCGCGCGCGCGCGTCCGTATGTGTGCGAACGTGTACGTCTGCCTAATTATTTATTTTAGAAATATATCATTATGTTGGCAGATGAATAGATGTATTTCCGCCCTTGGGATCCACAAGCTTTCCCATGCGGCAGCCGCCGATAAAGTTCAGCATGTCTGGGGTCTATTGTTCAAATCGGGTCGTTGTGACATTTTGCGGGGCAACTTGGTTCGCTCGGGTCGCATTCAAGTGCTCGTGAGCGATAGCATTGATTAGAGAAGAAGAGTCCCATGGAGAATGTTATATATGAAAGGAGAGAGAGAGAGAGAGGGGATGCACTTGGTTGCACTTTCAAAGATAAATCACTCTTTGTTTTGAGCGGCGCAGGTAGCATGGCAGATATTATATTATTATTAGAGGCTAGACATTGTCTCTCACATACAGACACAGACAGACAGGCAGCGCAGGCACGCACACGTACACACTTACACATACACATGCACTCTCTCTCTCTCTCTCTCTCTCTCTCTCTCTCTCTCTCTCTCTCTCTCTCTCTCTCTCTCTCTCTCTCTCTCTCTAATTGCTTATTCAATGTACCATCTGAAAATAAAAAATTTGACGTTCACACACACACACACGCACGCACGCACGCACGCACGCACACGCACACGCACGTACACACACACACACACACACACACACTCACACCACACACACACACACACACACACACACACACACACACACACACAACTTGACACAACAACAACAACAACAACAACAACATAAAGTATTTATACGGCGCTGAATCTTGATAGAAATCAAATCAAAGCGCGCACACACGTTAGCATTCATAACGCGCGCACACGCACACGCACGCACGCGCACACACGCGCACACACACACACACACACACACACACACACCACACACACACACACACACACACACACACGCATACACGAGGGATGGGAGGGGGGGGGACAAAACACTGACGGAATAGCTTGTGAAAACATACTTCTTTTGTGTGTGTGAAAACATTATAAAAAACAAGCGCGAAATCGCAATAGTTTGTGGCACGCGGTCTATTTTTACCACTCCAACCATGAGTCACCTCCCCTGGCTTTTCAATAATTTTAATCTGTAAACCAGAATGTTATCTCTGCACCATTTCGTAACTTTTTGTATCTTTTGGAAAACATTTAAAACTATGTATCCTACTTATACTCATCAAAAGAAGCACCGCATACTCGTCGTGTCTGTTGTAGTGTCTGTATTACGTATGTTTATTATTTTGTACGTTTTTAAAATACATCATGTTAAAGAGCGGCCTCAATTTGAAGTGTAGCCAGTGCGACATTTTGTCAAAATGTGCGACAATTTTGGACCGACCGACAGACAGACCGACCGACCGACAAAGTGAGTTATAGGTTTGTGGCTTGAGCCACAAACAAAAACCACCCAAAAATAGAAGAACATCCATAACAAAAGATAGAGTGAAAAGAAATGAATAGCCTGAGCTTTGGTACATTGATTTTGCATCGTCCGAAAACAAAATGTCATACAATACAAGCGAACTGATGCAACAACAAGCAGAGCTTAAAGACCCACCACGCCCATATGTGAAAATCAGTGTTTTCACGTGTTTTCCCTCTTATAGCTGGTAGGAAATCTTGTTTTGACCAGGTGTGACTCCCATGCAAATGATCCCAAATTGAAAACGAAACATCATTTTAAAGAGCAGCCTCAATTTCAAGTTTTGGGGGCATTTGTATATGGGTCACAGCTACCCAGAAAAACAAACAAGGGACTTAATCGTGATGGGTCAGTGTATCTTTAAAGAACCGGCACGTCAGTGTCACATTCCCTCTTATGCTAGGAAGATTTCTTAAGATTCCTTATTACTAGCTATAAGAAGGGAAACACGTGAAAACCGTGATTTTGACACGTGACGTGGTGGGTCTTTAAATTAAGCCTGAGTGTGAGCTTTCAACGAAAATAAAAGAAACAAGTGCAACGCCGAGCGGCTGCAAAGTCCCCTCGCAGCATCGCCGAGCTACTCCGAAATCGGAATGTGTCGGCTGTACACATACATATAAACGCATCAAAACAGCACGTAACTACATAAAAACGCATCAAAACTGCACGTAACTGAATAGTTTTTTCATATATAGCCTTGGGGTTCGGACCCGTGATTTGAGCGCGCGCGATCATGCGCACACGCGCGCACATAAAAACTCATGACAACTGTGTTATAGACCATTCATCAAGAAATGATGTGAAAAAAATACATGCAAAACTTCGCGAGATATTAGCGATTATGTGTTTCGGGGTTTGAACCCCGTAACTGGCGCGACCAGTAAGCGCGAAAAGTAAGAAAAACGCAAAGAAGTAGAAGAAAAAGACACACGGAAAAAGTACTAAAACGAAACAAGGCTGAACCCGAGCTCCTGTATGCAAAGTTCTCTCACGCGCTCATTTGGGTTTGGTGTCCTGACGGACGGACGCTTGCACGGACGGACGGACGGACGCCGCACAGACCAAACAAAAACAGTAGTTCCCGACAGCTTCGGCTCTGGAACTACCGTAGTGAGCGCTAAAGGTCTTTGTACACGTTAACATTATTCACGAGATATTTCTATTTCCCCATGGCAACACAGTGATAGCCCACTCTTTAATAATTATGACTAAAGGTCTTGGTATGCGTTAACATTATTCACGGGATATTTCTATGTCCCCATAGCAACACAGTAATAGCCCACTCTTAATATGACTTAAGGTCTCGGTATGCGTTAACATTATTCACGGGATATTTCTATGTCCCCATGGCAACACAGTGATAGCCCACTCTTAATATGACTAAAGGTCTAGTCTATGCACACGTCAACATTATTCACGGGATATTTCTATTTCCCCATGGCCACTCATAATATGACTTATAGCTCACTGTGTTGCCATGGGGAGATAGACATATCTTGTGAATAGTGTTAACCTGTACACAGACCTTAATATGACATAAGGTCTCTGTATACGTTAACATTATTCACGGGATATTTATGTTTCCCCATGGCAACACAGTGTTAGGCCACTCATAATATGACTTACAACTCACTGTGTTGCCCTGGGGAAATAGAAATATCCCGTGAATAGTGTTAACGTGTGCCGAGACCTTTACAGCTCACTGTGTTGCCATAGGGAAATATAAATATGTTGTGAATAGTGTTAACGTGTACACAGACCCTTAGAGAACACACACACACACACACACACACACACACACACACACACACACACACACACACACACACACACACACACACACACACACACACATACATATATATATATATATATATATATATATATATATATATATATATATATATACACACACACACACACACACACACACATACACACACACACACACACACACACACACACACACACACACACACACACACACACACACACACACACACTTAATAAGTTATTGCGTGCGTATGAACTGAAATTGTGAGAAACAAAAAATAGGGCATACCCACCCGCTCTTCATTTCCGGAGTACGAAACTTTGAAAATGTTGGCGAATCGGAAGTCTGAACATCAAAATGGCGAATATTGAAATGGCGCTGACATGTGATTAGACACAGGAAAATCACGCAATAATACAATCATTATATAATATGAATATCTCCGTGTATGTCTTTTTGTTATTTTTCTTTGTATTCCCCGAAATCGGAATGTGTCGGCTTAACAGAGCAGCGGGCAGACTTAGTGAAAGCTGAGCATTGGACTCATACGTACCTCACCCATTATGGCCATATGGTATGGGAACGCAGAGAGGAGGAAGAAGAAGAAGAATGACACGGGTTTGCCATCTTGGGGTCGTTTGGGTGTTGGTCGGGTTGTTTGAAAATTAAGTTTCGAGTTGAATGACTTGACAGCAATTAGAGTACCAACAGGTCTGCGCGTTGGTGGGGTACGCACGCACGTACCCCCCCCCCCCCCCCCCCCCCCCCCCCCTGAAATAATAGAGATTGTAGAGAAACACGTCATGCTTGCGTCATTGTTTGAATCATTTTGAGGGGTATGCAATCCCCCTTTCTACTCTAGATGCCGTTTTGATATTTCCTTGCGAATTAATTGAACGGCTCTTTCTTCTATATAATACCCTGCACGCGTTTATCAAGTGCAACAACTGAGTGTGCTTTCAGACAGTATTGTTTTATAGAATACATCAAGGTAACTGATTCCAGCTGATTCCAGCAGGCAGTTTGTAATGTCAAGTTTCTTGTGCAACAAACAACCACTCTGTTGTTGACATGCAAAAACCCTGCGTTTAGTGTACGGCAAATGATCGAAGCAATCGCTGTGCATCAAAATATCCATTAAGCGAAACATCAGTACCCCGAAACAAACAAAAATATATTATATGAAAACATTCGTATGCACGTAGAGAGAAACACGGGCTGTTTTGTTATTCATGAAGAGGCTTGGAGCTGCGTGCTAAGTGCTTTAAAGGGGCACCCTGGCGGATGAGTGTTTTTGCCAGAAACACGTCGAGATCACCAGAAAGAGCCTTTTCAAGGATCGGAACACTCGCTTTGCTCTGGTTTCCTGGAAATCAAACCGTCAAAACGGCGATTCCTCCTTGGAGGAGATGCTGGAGATAGAAGCCATTTTGGATGGGGTGGGCGGAGGCCATTCATTGTGGTTGAAGCTTTTTATTCTTTGTAGTGCAGTAAAAAAAAAAACACACAAAAAACACATCGGAGCTATTTCCTTTGTTGTGAGCGAAACTCCTTCAGGTAAACAGTATGAAAAAAAAATAAATAAAGAAAAAAAAGCTTGTATTGTAGAAATCTCGTGCAAACAATACAAATTTTGGTCTAAACTCAGGCGGCCATTAAAAAAGAGAAGGCACATGACTTCTCTTTCACTGAAATAATTTGACTTCCAGCACCTCCGCCAAGGAGGAATCGCCGATTTGACGGTTTGTTTTCTAGGAAATCAGAGCAAAGCGAGTGTTGTGATCTCTGTAAAGGGTGGTTTCCTGGTGATCTCGGCGTGTTTCTTGCAACAAAAAGACTCATCCGTCAGGGTGCCCCTTTAAGTGCTGGCTATGAAGCAAGAAACGACCAACGCGTTGTGATGGCAGTTTTTAAATTAACATATCTTGTAACAAACAACCACTCTTTTGTCGACATGCAAAAACCTTGTATGTTTGTGTTGTTTTTTGTTGCTGTGGGTTTTAGTTGTGTAGAGTGGCACAGTGTTAGCGCGTTCGCCTCGTGTCAAGTACACCCGAGTTCGAACCTGGGTACAGGGATTTTTTCCTCTCACTTTGCGCTAGGCCTTACTACGGTCTGAACTTGGAGTCTTTCGGATAAGACGATAAACCGAGGACCCGTGTGCCCATGCACCTAGCACACGTTAATCCCAGTGACAACGAAAAAAGTTGTCATTTGGTCAAGCTTTTCCCCACCCCCTCCCTTTCCTTCCTCATCAGTCACACAAAAATCGCATGCAAAAAAATAATAATAATAATAATAATAATGGCTTATATAGCGCACATTCTGGCTAGCTGCTCATGCGACAAAAAATACATTTAATCAAATCACATCAATACCCATGCCGGACGCACACCCGAACACACACTGAGACATAGCATCTTTTACTAT
>CM065695.1:32655599-32658099 GCA_017654935.2 Phymorhynchus buccinoides | reverse complement strand
GTAGAACGCAGTGCGTCATTCTAAATTTGATGTAATTTATATTTTTGCGTCACAGTTTGCAAGTTCTATCACATTGTAGCAACTGGCCACCCCTTATTTTTCTACAAAATCAAAATGTTTGCAAGTCGCTGACTCGCTGACTCGCATCCTGCGGTTTCAAGCTTCGACGCCATTGTTGCATTGTTGCTATGGTATTTGACCGAGTTAATGGAGGTAATCAACTCTAATTTTCACGAAGTGCTCTCCCCTATTTTATTCCCGAAAATCTTCTATTGAAATAATGTTTTATTTGAAGTGCGGCTTTCGATGCTATCTCGTTCGTCGAATTCCATCCGACGCACAGTCTATAGACGCAGAAGGAAAGAACTGTGACAGAAGATGAAGAGTGGCAGAGTGATGACAACATTGTGGCTGTGCCCCCCCCCCCCCCCCCCCCCCCCACCCCGGCCCCCCCCTCCCCCCCTCCTGTTGTTGTCCACCCATTTTCGCAGCCGAGCTGGATCTTTGAAAGGAAACCTGTGAAATGTGTATCATGACCCGGGTACTCATTTTTCGAAGCACCCAACCGCAGTAGGCATTTTTAGTTGGACCCCGAAAATCGTTTTACTTTCGCAATCCAGTTCTACGTCGTCATTTCCGCTTTCGACGCAAATCAAAGCCACGTTCTAGCAGACGAATTTTTTCAATTTCCGAACATCGTTTTATTTCAAAAACTAAATAACAATCCCGAAAATTCGCCCTTTCAGTGCATTTATGGTATCTATTTATGTTCATCTAAACAACGCTATCAAAGCCAAGTGTATCTGAAAATGTTGACCAAATGACAACTTTTCCGTTGCCACTGGGATTAACGTGTGCTAAGTGCACGGGCACACGGGACCTCGGTTTATCGTCTCATCCGAAAGACTCGGATTCAAGTAAGGGGTTTAAATAGTATTAATTTACTGCATGAAAGGTTACAATAGTGGGTGTTTTTCTCTTTTATTTTCTAGCTGTGTTGGAAGTTCTACTACAAAAAATGTCCTTATGTCCATTGAGTGGTGTTTGGTGATTATTGTCCTTAGTGTTGCTTTCAAATCACTATATTCTATGTGTGCATGTGTTTTTGCTGAACTTGTAAAATGTTTTTTTAAAAATTCAATACAAAAAAAAAGGACGGTTACTATCGCAACCCACTTTGATAAATCCCTTCATTGTAGTGTAACAGCTTTCTATAAAATAAAATAAATAAAAACAATAATCAGCAAAACTGTATTTTACGAAAATGAGTCTTTTCTACCCGTAACTCATTTCGATTCAAAGCTGTGCTGTTATGGTCTCTTAATTTATGAACCTACTTATGAATGAAACGTTTGTTCGAACGACGAGGAATTATTTTGATATCTTGAGAGAAAAACGATACAGGAATTTTTTGTCATAATGGATTGCTTTGAAAGTTAAGTGTATTAGGTATTAGGTACATTATAGTCACGGAGGCGTCTCTGTGAAATTCGGCTCGCCACCCAATTGTTTTTGTTGAAGCAATCTTTGTGTGACTGATGAGGAAGGAAAAGGGGTGGGGGGTTAAGTTTGACCCAAAGACAACTTTTTCGTTGCCATTTGGTTTAACGTGTGCTAAGTGCATGAGTACACGGGACCTCGGTTTATTGTCTCCGGCATCCGAAAGACTCCATGTTCAGACCGTAAGGCCTAGTGCAAAGTGAGAGGAAAAATCCCCTGTACCCAGGTTCGAACTCGGGTTCACTTGACACAAGGCGAACGCGTTACCTCTGTGCCACTCTATGTAGAGTGTACAGGCTCCGGCTCCCCCCCCCCCCCCCCCCTCCCCCTGCCCGTCCGTTTGAAGTGTGTGTGTGTTTATGTGTGTGCGTGCGTGTTTAAAGACACACTGACCCACCACGATTAAGTCCCTTTGGTTTTTTCTGGGTAGCTGTGACCCACATACAAATTCCTCCAACTTCAAATTGATGCTGCTCTTTAAAATGATGTTTCGTTTTGAATTTGGGGGCATTTGTACGGGAGTCAAACCTGGTCAAAACAAGATTTCGTACCAGCTGTAAGAGGGAAAACACGTGAAACCCGTGGTTTTGACACGTGATCTGGTGGGTCTTTAACTGTCCAACGCATCTTAGAAACACGCACTGTTCTGACCTTTCATGCACTGAATCTTCTTAACAAATCTTAAAACACTAAACGATATCATCATTCAAAATAGTATGAACACACTAAAAATAGTGACTATTTTTATGGGTAGCATTTTTATTTCTATTATAATTTTTTTAACGGCCGAACAATATTCGCCAGACCTGTGTAATTATGTTATGGCAGAATAACTGCGATCACTAATCAATAAACATTGCAATAAACATTGCCTAGGACCAATTTTTTCTTCTTCTATTTTCTTTCTTTCTTGCATTATTGCATAGAAACTGTGTTGGCCTAAAAATGTATTATCTCTTTGTAAAATGTGACCTATTCGTGTTGCTGTTTGATGCTTGTA
>CM065695.1:32645599-32653099 GCA_017654935.2 Phymorhynchus buccinoides | reverse complement strand
AAAAAAAAATTTTTTAGTTTAAATTATTTTTGTAGATACAAAAACAAGTCACAGTAACATTGAAATACTTCACAGAGAGAGAGAGAGAGAGAGAGAGAGAGAGAGACAGACAGACAGACAGACAGACAGACAGTAACACACACACACACGCACACGCGCGCACGCACACACACGCGCACACACGCGCACACACACACGCACACGCACACACACACACACACGCACACACACACACACACACACACACACACACACACACACCACACACCACACACACACACACACACACACACACACACACACCAATATACCAGACAGACATAGAAAGAACTCTTTTTGCACGTGCTGCGCACGCTCCAATCCTATTTCGCTAGCTCAGACTGACTTTAGGACTTTAGACACATAGACTCTCAACAACGAGATAACAGCGATGTGCCCCCGTCTCTATGTGTCGCCCTCGTTGTGCCCCCGTCTCTATTTATCTCTATTGATGTCCCCCGTCTCTCTATGTATCCCCGCCTTTAAGTGTCCCCCGTCTCTATATTATGTCCTCGTCTCTGTGTGTCATCACCCTCATTGTGCCCCCATCTCTAATTATGCCCCCGTCTCTCTCTTGTTTCTGTATCCCCGTCTTGAAGTGTCCCCCGTCTCTATGTGTCGTCACCCTCATTGTGCCCCCATCTCTAAAGATGTCCCCGTCTCTCAATGTATCCCCGTCTTTAAGTGTCCCCCGTCTCTATGTGTCGTCACCCTCATTGTGCCCCCATCTCTAAAGATGTCCCCGTCTCTCTATGTATCCCCGTCTTGAAGTGTCCCCCGTCTCTATGTGTCGTCACCCTCATTGTGCCCCCATCTCTAATGATGTCCCCGTCTTTAGGTGTCCCCTGTCTCAATGATGTCTACGTCTCTATGATTATGTTTCTTTGGGTTAGGGATAGGGCTAGGGGTTAAGGTTAGTGTTCGGGTTTAACATAGGGTAAGGGATAGGGTGAGGGTTAGGTTAACGAAAGAAAGAGTCGGAGGGGTATGAGACAGGTACACATAGACACGGGGACACTGGGACGCGTAGACACGAGGACATATAGACACAGGGACACATAGACACAGGGACACATAGACACAGGGACGAATAGACACGGGGAAACATAGACACAGGGTCACATAGACACGGGGACACATAGACACAGGGACACATAGACACGGGGACACATAGACACAGGGAAACATAGACAAAGGGACACGTAGAAACATATACACGGGGACACATAGACGCAGGGACACATAGACACGGGGACACATATACACGGGGACACATAGACACGGGGACACATAGACACGTAGAAACATATACACGGGGACACATAGGCACAGGGACGCATAGACACCGGGACACATAGACGCAGGGACACATAGATACGGGGGCACATAGACACAGATACACATAGACACAGGGACAAATAGACACGGGGACACATAGACATGGGTGTGCATAGACATCGGAACACATAGACACGGGGACACATAGACACAGGGACGCATAGACACGGTGACACATAAATACGGGGACACACAGAAACGGGGACATAATAGACACGGGGACACACAGAAACTGGGACATTATATTATAGACACAGGGACACATAGACATGGGGGCACATAGACACGGGGACATAATATAGCGACGGGGACACATAGAGACAAAATCGGTGACACATAGAGACAGAATCGGTGACACATAGAGGCTAATTGACACATAAGAGATGGTGACACATGGAGACGAGGGCACGTTGCTATAATTATAACCTGCATGAACAGAAAGACAGACAAGGAATAATCCCCCAGCTTACAACAATGTGTCTGCCGGAACTGGCTGGCCAACTAGGAAGGAGACTTCTGGCTGAGTTTTACAACTTTTAGGCTGAGTTTTAAGTACACCCTGCAATGTTTCGAGGGCAGGGAGAGAAAGGGGGACGGAGGGAGGGAGGGGGAGAGAGAGAGGGAGGGAGAGAGACACAGAGAGAGAGAGAGGTTGGTTGGTTGATTCGTTAATTGATGTCTTCTTCTTCTGTGTTCCCAGGCCACAAGGCCACGTATGTGTCCGTTTTCCAGTTTTCACTGGTCTCCTCGCTGCATTCAGCCGACACATTCCGATTTCGGAGGAGCTCAAAGGAGAAAACTATAATTATGGAAAAAAAAATTTGTGTGAAAAAAAACCCGCAGAAGAATGGGCCAAAAAGTCAGAAAGATAGTAGATGATAGAAAGCGAAGGGAAAAGGCAGAGTCAAAGAGAGTGACAGATTAGAGGAAGCTACAAGCACAGAACTTCCAGAAGGTGGGGGAAGTATTTGTACGGAAGACCCCCCCCCCCCCGGTATCCCCACGGGTGTGTGTGTGTCATTGATACATTGATTGACTGATTGATTGCTTGATCTATCGATTGTTTGACTGATCGATCGATTGACTGATTGATCGATTGATTGACTGACTGGTGACTGATTGATTGATCGATCGATTTATTGCTTGCTTGCTTGCTTGCTTGCTTGATTCATTGATTGACTGATCGATTGATCCATCGATTGACTGATTGATTGATTGTTCACAGTTGGTGAAGGACGACTTTCCAAACCGGGAGGACGCCAGAAGCCGACGACAGAAACTGCAACAGGAAGTGATGTCACTGGTGCAGGTGCCCCCGGCCACGCCCATCGAAAAGTACATCAGGGTAAGGAGAGTCATTATAGAGTCATAGTTGTGCCACTCCGTGTTTGCGCAGCCTCTTGTGAGCTACTACACAGAATCGCTTCACATTATGTACCATGGTGCAACTAATGTGTCACTCAGAGAGAGAGAGAGAGAGAGAGAGAGAGAGAGAGAGAGAGAGAGAGAGAGAGAGAGAGAGAGAGAGAGAATGAATGTAATCTGTCTGTCTGTATCTGTGTGTGTGTGTGTGTGTGTATCAGGTTCCTTGTCATATCTAACCTTATATTGTTTGTTATTAACTAATTAAAATATATTTTTAAAAAACAAAAACAAAAACTGTAAACTCATTAAAATTGCAAGTTCTCAGCTTTAATTTCCAACCCTTATTTCTTACTTTTTTTGGTCCCATATTCTGGGCCGTACAGTGGCGTTGCTCCCACGCCGCTCATTCCGAGTCCCAATACAAAGCCACACCCCGGCTTGTTCCAGTCGCAGAATCCGAAGCCAGCAGTCCAAGGAGAGTGAATCTATGTTAGGCCATCAGTAGGCAACCAACCGAGGAGACACTGCACTGCTGCTGAGTCACTTCGGTGGAGTTCAGTGGAGCCTGTACGCAGGACACCACCTACTAAGCCCCCTACTGACGACACTATTCTCTTAGTCGCGGAGCCAGTGTGAGTGAGGTCCTCCTCCGAGGGCGCCACCACGTCCGTCCAAAGACAGCTCCCCAGAGCATACTGATCCCCACGATTTTGTCCCGAACGCACCAAGGACTAAAACTGGATTGGTAATCGAAACTCAGGTCACCACGACAGCAGGGCATGCAAGGCCACAGAATGTGAGACTTTTGTTTTTAATTTTTGATGATTAATGGAAATGAGGCGGATGACGATGATGATGATGATACTATGGAGTTCTGTATCGGTCTGAGATTACGTGACAGGGCTGTATTCTACGCTTCCTTTCATAATGATATACTGGTGTTAACCAGGCCCAAGAACTACAGACACCTGCAGTGTTGGTCATGCAATTAGAGCAACACTCTCAGAATCGCATCCGTTAAGCGGATGAAACTCGACTGTGTGGTTTCAGTCTTCCCATTGAGCCCATATTCACGCTGGGTAGGAGTCGGTCCAGGACCGAAACAACCCTCGCCTCTGATGGGATTCGAACCCGTGGCCTCCCAACCAGTAGTCAGCGATTTTACCATTGCACCACGGCAGCTGGTTAATTATTTTAAATTTTATTAACCTAAGAAAAGGATACACAATTGCACACTCACTAAAATTGCAAATTGTCAGCTTTAATTTCTATCAAACCATCCTTTCTTATTTTTTGTTATGCTTTTGATTATAATTTGTCTTTCAGGTGGACCCTTCCCCTCAACCCTACCCTTCCACCACCGCCAGGCAGATCGGCTGGCGCTCCACAGAAAAGAGCCTGGCGCTGGAAAAATACGGCAAATACGCCAAGCCCAAGGGAGGGCTGGTCCGTCAGCTGAATTGGCCTCTGGAGGCCGTCAATTAAACGCAACGCGGCAAGGCGACACAGTTCTGATATCATTTACCCCCACTCTCCCCTACCGTCAATTTGAATACAGCGTCACCAAATAGCAAACTTCTGGTTTCCATTTACCCCCCTCTCCCCTACTGTCAATTGAATACAACGTCACATGACAACATAGTTCTGATACCATTTTACCCCCCTCTCCCCTACAGTCAATTGAACATAACGTCACAAGGCAAAGCACTTCTGTTAGCTGTTTACCCCCCTCTCCCATGCTGTCAATTGTGAACACACAACGTCACAAGACAACACATTTCTGGTTTCCATTTACCCCCCTCTTCCCTACTGTCAATTGAATACGTCACATTTGGATAACTGTAGTAATTGTACTTGATAGAGAAATGACTGGAAAGCATGAAATAAACTAAGCGACATTGTTTTTCGACACCATGCGACCTGGCGGCCATTTTGAAGTTCAGACAAACTTGTAGGGAAGGCCACGCCTCTTTACTATACACTGTTTAATGGTGATTTAACAAAGCAAATAGGATTTGACTGATACGTATTTTAGGTAGGATTCTTGTAAGACGGTCCAAAGCTCACTTTGATGCTAAAACAGTTGACTTTCAAAATTCCCGTTATTATTCGAAATCCCCCACCCCATCCCTTTATTTTGTATTTGTGATGTACGATTATAATGACTATAGCATGAAACATCACACTATTGCTTAACAATGTGATGGGGTGTAACAAGAATGCACCAGGAATGTTTTTTCATTGTAATAGAAGGAATGAAGGTCGCTCGATTTAGCCTTTTATTTGACGATTTGTATGACCAAAGTTTAAACAAAGTTCTAATTTTCGTCCATTATGTGAGATTGTAGTCCCATATTTCAGTTAAAAAAGAATCCGATTTAAAAATTAAAGTATTTATAACAAATAAACAACACGCAGGCAGGAGCACAGACAGATAATCGATGAACTATGACAGTGTGCATACTTTCATTTTTGTACACATTGTGTACATTTTCGCTAGATCTCTTTTCATAAGAAAGATAGTATGGGTTATTCTATCGAATGACTTAATAATTCGATGGCTTGGAGTCAAAACGGACTATCTTTAGATGGTCCATTGACATATTATTGAACTTATTACGAAAACTAATAATTTGTATAAAAAAAGGACTGCTGAAATATAGAAAGCAAAACCCCCTTTTTATATTTCTGCAGTCATTGTTTGATACAAGTTATTAGTTTTTGTAATAAATCCAATAATACGTCAATGGACTATCTAAAGATAGTCCGTTTTGACTCCAAGCCGTCGTATGAAGGGTGCGGGATTGAAATAGTGAACGATATGTGATGAGTGTTAGAATTCTGTCTCTCTCCTTATCTTTGTTTTCCTCAGTATAATGTGACTTTCTCCAACAGGACTTTACAGAAAAGAATGTCCTTTCGTTGCATTTAGGTAGAATGTGTGCTAAATACAACAGGTATGCGTTCTAAAGATGAAAATGTTTTTTGATGGAAAGACTATCAATTCTAAATAATTAGGTTGGGTTAGGTTAGGTTAGGTGCATTATAGTCAGAGAGGCGTCTCTGTGAAATTCGGGTTGCTCCCACCTGGAGAGCGCGTCACAGCCAGAGGTGCGCTACCCAAATTTAAAAAAAATTGCATGCGATTTTTGTAACTGATAAGGAAGGAAGAGAGGGGGGTATTTTTTGACCAAATGACAACTTTTTCGTTGCCACTAACATTAACGTGTGCTAAGTGCATGAGCACACGGGACCTCGGTTTATCGTCTCATCCGAAAGACTCCACGTTCAGATCGCAAGGCCAAGTGCAAAGTGAGAGGGAAAATCCCCTCTACTCAGGTTCGAACTCGGGTTTACTTGACACAATTGTAGATAGGAGAATACATCTTCAAATTTAGACGCAATAGAGCTTTGTTCCAATTTCATTTCCTGTAGTCTTGTTTCATTTTTCCATCTCACTTTTTTGCATCATCATTTTCTGTTTTAATCTTTTATTTTGTCGGTATTTTATTGCGATTTATGCTTCTTAATTTTCGTGTATGAAAATGGACTACACCATATTTTTTGTTACACCTTCCCTTCTTTCTATACAGCTCGTTTACTGGTTTGTGGATTGTTAAACATTGTTAACGCATGGTTGTATCTGACTTTGTTAAAAAAAAATATATGCAGCTTACGGTTTAGTTTTCTTAATTGTGGTATTTTATGGAATTTCCACTTCAAATACTAGATACTACAGTATGTTCACAGCTGTCTGTTTTGATTGCAGCAAGCTTTATTATTATTTTTTTTAACTGTTCGTTCCTAATTATAATTGAACTAAAAAATCATACCGGGGATACTGCTACTAGATAAGATTATAAAATGCACAAACGACTGCTATTAGGTATTAGGTACTTTATAGTCACAGAGGCGTCTCTGTGAAATTCGGGTTGCTCCCACTTGGAGAGCGCGTCGCAGCCAGAGGCGCGCCACCCAATTTTGTTTTTTAATTAATTTATTTTTTGCATGCGATTTTTGTCACTGATGAGGGGGGGGGGGGGGGGGGGGGGGGGGGGGGGGGGGGGGGGGATATAATTTTGACCAAATGACAACTTTTTCGTTGCCACTGGGTTTAACGTATGCTAAGTGCATGGGCACACGGGACCTCGGTTTATCATCCGAAAGACTCCACGTTCAGACCGTTAAGGCCTAGTGCAGAATGAGAGGAAAAAATCCCAGTACCCAGGTTCGAACTCGGGTTTACTTGACACGAAGCGAACGCGATACCACTGTGCCACTCTACACCACTGGTATAATGAATCAAAGCAAAGCAAACAATATAACAGTTCGTTCATGTTGACGTTCACAGCTATGATACTTATGCTTAATTTCAAACATTTGTGAAATGCATTTTAAAAACTATCGTATTGTAATAGACGATTTTCGGAGAGAAAAAAACTAGGGGAGAGCACTTCGTGAAAATTAGAGTTGTTTACCTCCGGCTCCATTACTCGGTCAAATACCATAGTAACAATGCAACAATGGCGTCGAAGCTTGAAACCGCAGGATGCGAGTCAGCGACTTGCAAACATTGTTTTAGAAAAATTAGGGGTGGCCAGTGGCCACAAACTGATAAAACTTGCAAAATGTGACGTAAAAATATAAATGATATAAATGTTTAGAATGACGCGCGGTGTTCTAAGTGCTGTATGTCTGCTCAAACACACGAGTCGATAGGCTACGAGAGCTGATTGTAGAGTGACTTCCACTGGCTGT
>CM065695.1:32560599-32633099 GCA_017654935.2 Phymorhynchus buccinoides | reverse complement strand
TTCATTCGACAGTAATAATGTCATTTTGTTCAATGAAGGACATCTGTAGTATTTACGAGGTATTAGTTGAGCACGCAAAGCAGTGTATTTTGGACATATCAATATGAAATGAAGTTCTGTTTCAGCACAATCATAACACAATGGACAAAAAGTATAGAGGAAGAGAGGGAGGGAGGGAGGGAGAGAGAGAGAGAGAGAGAGAGAGAGAGAGAGAGAGAGAGAGAGAGAGAGAGAGAGAGAGAGAGAGAGAGAGAGAGAGAGAGAGAGAGAGAGAGAGAGAGAGAGAGAGAGAGAGAATGAATGAAAAATTGTGTTTTACGTCCTCTCGGTCTGGAACAGACACATATGGGACATTTGTAAATACAAATATGGTGGGAACAATACTGGAGGCAATGCTTGGAGGCAGTGCAACTCCAATAAAGTCCTGATTTTGTAACAATGCAGATAGGTGTAGCGGTAACCACGCCTTGGTTAAACCTCATCGGCTATGGAACCGCCACAATTAACAGAGAACGAATGAAATTGTATTTATACAGGGTAACGAGACAAGCACAAATACGTTTTTTACACTCAGCCCTGAGAGAGACATACAGAGACAGACACACAGAGAGAGAGAGAACAATAAACAATGAACAAATTGTTTAATGATTAGTCTTTTTGCCCATATCACTGGAGGTGAGATACAAAAACGTGACAGGAAAAATTGTAGTTGTCATAAATACAAAATGACATGATGCACAAAGACATGGAGAGAGAGAGAGAGAGAGAGAGAGAGAGAGAGAGAGAGAGAGAGAGAGAGAGAGAGAGAGAGAGAGAGAGAGAGAGAGAGAGAGAGAGAGAGAGAGAGAGAGAGACAGACAGGGAGAGACAGATAGACAGAGAGAGAGAGCACAATTCTGGCTGAAAGTTGCTCCCAAGATGTAATTTCTGCATGCTAATTTAAATAAATCGTTTTGCGGATGATAGGCTCAAACAAAACCTGCCATCTTATGACAATGTACATTTTGGCAGCTTCGTTTCCTTCTTCTTTTTCGCCTTAGGCAGCCAACTTCATCAAATGGAAGATTCTGCTGCACTTTAGGGGGGCAGTACAAAAGAAGAAAAGGAATAGAGTGGAAAGCATAACTTCTCCCCTACCCACCTGCCACTGTTTCCAGACGGTGCAGTCACCGTTGATGATACTCCCAATTCTCTCTTTTGAAGAAATATTATGCTTATCGTCCTCTCGGTCCCTAGGGGCAACTCTCTCTCTCTCTCTCTCTCTTCAGTATTTTACCTTTTTAAAGCTATGAAACACAAGAGGGCAACGCCCTATAAACGTAGTCCCAGTTACCAGCAACGCCCACACACAATCATAATAAGACCAACTGATGAAACTCAGGGGAGTTAATTTTGGACTCCATGGTCAATGTCTATTTTTGTATTTAATAATTTCCTGTATTGGTATAGCATTGTTTAGAAATGAGATATTTTGCAGCATAATAGTAGTAAACAGCCACTTATCAGTATACTTACTTTGGTGTAAATCCACCCATTATCTTTTAAATAATCAGTGACTTTGTAATATTCAAAATGTACTCACTGGGATTACGTTAATATGGCTTGTCGTTCTGTGAATCTGACATGATGGACAGCATCTGCATGGCCTAAGGAATCATCGTACCAAGTTGTATTACGATCGGTGTAGTGGTTTAGGTGCTATGGACTAGCACACAATTTGGTCACACACGCACGCACGCACACACACACACACACACACACACACACACATCCGCGAACCATCCGCGACTGGAACGGGTTACCTGAGGTGGCTGTGTCTGCCAGCACCTTCCAAGCATCCATCAAGCAATAATATAAAAAAAATTTCTTTTAATAAGGGGTTCCTGTTTTGACGCGGCATCATGTTGGGGATCCACAGGGAGAACCAGCTGGCTGGGTCATTGTAGATTAGGGTTTTCTCTTTTTCCTTTGCTCTCTCTCTCTCTTTATGTTTTTGTTACTATTTTATTTTATATTTTATTCTTTTGTTTCTCCGACTGCGGACCTCGACCGAAATAGTGCCATAAAAATCAAATTGTTGATTGTGGGCACTTAACCGGAAGAAGAAGACACACACACACACACACACACACATATACACACACACGCACGTATGCACACACACACACACACACTACACCTACACACACACACACACACATGCACACACACACACACACACACACACATACACACACACACACACACACACACACACACCTACATACACACACACACACACACACACACGCACGCACGCACGCACGCACGCACGCACGCACACACACACACACACACACACACCTACACACACACACACACACACACACACCTACACACACACACACACACACACACACACACACACACACACACACACACACACACAGCAGAGAAACGCACAGCCCTCGTCCCCATCGTAACGTACTCCCGATCTTATAGAACTGGGACTACAAAAAACAAGCAAACAAAATGGCGGGGCCATCACGTAGTCTGGCGGCGGAACTCTAAAGCTGCACACAAAAAAAAAAGAAGAAGAAAAACCACACAAGAAAATAAAACAAACAAAAAACCAACTCAAGGGAAACAATTTTGGGGGATTTAACAAGTCATTGTGCAGCGGAGCGACAAATCAATGCGCTTTAAAGTTTTGTCAAGGGAGCCACGTCTAACGGGTTTCAGACAGTTTCATTCTTTTTTGAGTTTTGTTTTTGTCTGGCGTGTTCTCTGACGGCTCAACGTGTCTGCTAAGATGAAAGGGGTCGCATAGATGTGTCCCCGTCTCTATGGCTCACCGATTTTGTCTCTTCTTCTTCTTCTTCTTCTTCTTCTTCTGCGTTCCCAGGCCAAATGGCCATATATAACGAGTAAGGCCACATGACCATAATAATAGGTATGTG
Organism: Phymorhynchus buccinoides; assembly: GCA_017654935.2. NCBI lineage: Eukaryota > Metazoa > Mollusca > Gastropoda > Neogastropoda > Raphitomidae > Phymorhynchus > Phymorhynchus buccinoides. The sequence goes on along the minus strand of CM065695.1, from coordinate 32,630,160 downwards.
TCCGGTTTTCAGCTTTCACTGGTCTCTCCGCTGCGCACAGCCGACACCTTCCGCTTTGGGAGGAGCTCAAAGGAAAAACATATTTGGAATTTTTTTTTTTAAAGGCAGGAAGAAAATGGGCCAAATAAGTCAGAAAGATAGCAGATGATAGAAAGCAAAGGGAAAAGGCAGAGTCAAAGAGAGTGGCAGATTAGAGGAAGTTACAAGCACAGAACTTCAAGAAGAGGGGGGAGGGGGACTAATTTTTTTTCTACGGGTCGCCAATTTGTATCTATGTGCCCCCGTCTCTATGAGTCACCAATTTTGTATCTATGTGCCCCCGTCTCTATGAGTCACCAATTTTGTATCTATGTGCCCCCGTCTCTATGAGTCACCAATTTTGTATCTATGTGCCCCCGTCTCTATGAGTCACCAATGTTGTATCTACGTGCCCCCGTCTCTATGAGTCACCAATTTTGTATCTACGTGCCCCCGTCTCTATGAGTCACCAATTTTGTATCTATGTGCCCCCGTCTCTATGAGTCACCAATTTTGTATCTATGTGCCCCCGTCTCTATGAGTCACCAATTTTGTATCTATGTGCCCCCGTCTCTATGAGTCACCAATTTTGTCTCTATGTGCCCCCGTCTCTATGAGTCACCAATTTTGTATCTATGTGCCCCCGTCTCTATGAGTCACCAATTTTGTATCTATGTGCCCCCGTCTCTATGAGTCACCAATTTTGTATCTATGTGCCCCCGTCTCTATGTGTCACCAATTTTGTATCTATGTGCCCCCGTCTCTATGAGTCACCAATTTTGTATCTATGTGCCCCCGTCTCTATGTGTCACCAATTTTGTCTCTATGTGCCCCCGTCTCTATGTGTCACCAATTTTGTCTCTATGTGCCCCCGTCTCTATGGGTCACCAATTTTGTATCTATGTGCCCCCGTCTCTATGTGTCACCAATTTTGTATCTATGTGCCCCCGTCTCTATGAGTCACCAATTTTGTATCTATGTGCCCCCGTCTCTATGAGTCACCAATTTTGTCTCTATGTGCCTCCGTCTCTATGAGTCACCAATTTTGTCTCTATGTGCCCCCGTCTCTATGGGGCGCAAATAGTGTCTCTATGTGCCCCCGTCTCTATGGGGCGCAAATTGTGTATCCATGTGCCCCCGTCTCTATGCATCACCAATTTTGTCTATGTGCCCCCGTCTCTATGGGGCGCAAATTGTGTATCCATGTGCCCCCGTCTCTATGTGTCACCAATTTTGTCTCTATGTGCCCCCGTCTCTATGTGTCACCAATTTTGTATCTATGTGCCCCCGTCTCTATGTGTCACCAATTTTGTCTCTATGTGCCCCCGTCTCTATGTGTCACCAATTTTGTCTCTATGTGCCCCCGTCTCTATGGGTCACCAATGTTGTATCTATGTGCCCCCGTCTCTATGTGTCACCAATTTTGTCTCTATGTGCCCCCGTCTCTATGGGTCACCAATTTTTGTATCTATGTGCCCCCGTCTCTATGTGTCACCAATTTTGTCTCTATGTGCCCCCCGTCTCTATGGGTCACCAATTTTGTCTCTATGTGCCCCCGTCTCTATGAGTCACCAATTTTGTCTCTATGTGCCCCCGTCTCTATGAGTCACCAATTTTGTATCTATGTGTCCCCGTCTCTATGGGTCACCAATTTTGTTTCTTATCTGTCCCCGTCTTTAACCCTTTCGCCGCCAGCCATTTTTCAGCCAAAAAATACCATTAAACTTGACTGGGTAGAGAAAATAAAATATCTGCAATATTGCGAATTCCTCTGTGACTATCCTTACCTCCAAAAATTAAGAAAATAGGTTCTTTGGATAACAGGCCCTGATTTGATGCCTTTTAGTGACATGGGTATTAAACCATTGTGGTGCTAAAATGCGACATTGGCGGTGAAAGGGTTAAAAGTCCCCGTCTCTATGTGTCCCAGTCATATACATCTATCCGTCCGTATGTGACACAAAACGTAACCCTAACCATGATAAACCAAACCGCAAACCTAAATTTAAAAACCCCACCCCCGTCCCTAACCCTAACCCTAACCCACACGGTATTCCTAACCCTAAGACCCGATGAGACACATCGAGACAGATGTGGCATTCTCAAAATGGATTTGTTCTCAACATGTCTGCGCATGTGCGAAATCGATCATGACGTACCATCAAATTGTATCTTTTGTGTGTTCGACACTAAATTGACCCTAAACCTATCCCTAACCCTATTCCCAACGCTAACCCTAACCCTATCCCTAACCCTATCCCTAACTCTTCGCACATGCGCAGACATGTTGAGAACAAATCCATTTTGAGAATGCCACACACAGGGACACGTAGAGGTGGGGGCACCTAGAGACGGGGACACACACAAAAAGAAGGGTCACTCAGAGAACTAGGGGGCACAGTGAGGGTCACGACAGACACGTAGAGAGGGAGGAGACTCACCGAGATGGGGTCACAATGCTACATAACCGAAATGCAATGAGGCAATAAAAGGAATAGTTTTACTCTAACCCCCCCCCCCCCCCCCCCCCCCCCCCCCCCCATCCTTCTCCTCAATCTACCACCAGCTTTCTTTCCCTAGCAAAGAGAAAAATAAAACATTTGCCGTAATGTAACTTGAAAATTGATAGTCTGGAAGCTCTACTGTCGATTCTAGACAATGCACGCACAGAGGCAATTAAGCCTGCTAACTTGCTTGCACTGGCGCATGCGCGCGCGCATGCACACATACACACACGCACGCACGCACGCGCGCGCACACGCGCACGCACACACACACACACACACACAATAAAGATGATTTTGACTTGACTTGACTTGACACACACACACACACTTTTAAAACAAAATTATATAAAACGAAATTACACAAATAAGAATGGGCACACACACAAAATGAGGGAAATTGGAGAATGCCTCATTTATTTGTATAGGCCTACCTTCGACGTGGATTGTTTTCAGACAATTTGCAGAGCACTCAAATTTTAGATAGAACCAGTGGATCGCAGAGCGGCAGATAAGTTCCTGAGCGGGCGAACTTGGGCACATAACAGCAGCATGACGCATCTGCACTCCAGTGACAAGAAACTGGGCAATTGCCCCCCCACAAAAAACCACCTTAATAAATTACAAGGGCATCGCCGCGCGGCAGATATGTCCTTTGCCCGTTACGCCCTGTACCTGCCCCGCCCTGTACCTCCCCTCCCCAGAAAGATGGTAGATGATAGAAAGCAAAGGGAAAAGGCAGTCAAAGAGAGTGGCAGATTAGAGGAAATTACAAGCACAGAACTTCCAGAAGGTGGGGGAACTATTTTTACGGAAGAATCCCCCCCCCCCCCCGGTATCCCCACGGGGAGAGACTCGTGGAGGGGGCGGGGTCGTCCAGCTCCCCGAATGGAGGCACGAGGCATCCACCTACCGCCCCCAGGCCCTCTACTGATTCTGGACCGTGGCACACAGGACAGGCACTAAAGTGTGGCCATTCTCGCTTCTTCCAGCATCTTGTTTTTACATTACTGTTTTTCGGTATGCGACTAAAATAATGATAAGTTCAAAGTGATGGGTTGTTGCGCTTCATTTCTTGAACAGTATAGTTTCTTTGCTCATTTTGTTTGGTTGCTTTGACATGAGAAAGGTGGATAACGTGGAAGTTTTGGTATAATAAATTGGTATTTTGTTTCAGAAAGTGGAGAGGAAACCAGGCGCAACTGATGTGTAGCTCCCCACCGGAATGGCGCAGTTGAGTGGTTTTCGAGCAGGCGCAATTGAGTGGTTTTCAAACAGCGCAGTTGAGTGGTTTTCAAACAGGCGCAATTGAGTGGTTTTCAAACAGGCGCAGTTGAGTGGTTTTCAAGCAGGCGCCGTTGAGTAGTTTTCAAACAGGCGCCGTTGAGTGGTTTTCAAACAGGCGCAATTGAGTAGTTTTCAAACAGGTGCAATTGAGTGGTTTTCAAACAGTTTGAGTGGTTTTCAAACAGGCGCAATAGAGCGGTTTTCAAACAGGCGCAGTTGAGTGGTTTTCAAACAGGCGCAGTTGAGTGGTTTTCAAACAGGCGCAATTGAGAGGCTTTCAAACAGGCGCAATTGAGTGGCTTTCAAACAGGCGCAATTGAGCGGTTTTCAAACAGGCGCAATAGAGTGGTTTTCAAACAGGCGCAATAGAGTGGCTTTCAAACAGGCGCAATTGAGTGGCTTTCAAACAGGCGCAATTGAGTTGTTTTCAAACAGGCGCAATTGAGTTGTTTTCAAACAGGCGCCATTGAGTTGTTTTCAAACAGGCGCAATAGAGTGGCTTTCAAACAGGCGCAATAGAGTGGTTTTCAAACAGGCGCAATAGAGTGGCTTTCAAACAGGCGCAATAGAGTGGCTTTCAAACAGGCGCAATAGAGTGGTTTTCAAACAGGCGCAATAGAGTGGCTTTCAAACAGGCGCAATAGAGTGGCTTTCAAACAGGCGCAATAGAGTGGCTTTCAAACAGGCGCAATAGAGTGGTAACAGTCCCGATCTGGAGTCTTCTCCTTCTCCTCATTCTTTTACTTCTTCTTCTTCGGGCTGCAGACGATAAGCGCGCATTTTTCTATTGTCGATAAACGCGCATCGACTTTTTCCGGCTCATATGAGCGCATGCATGTAGTCCGAAATGAGCGCATCCCCTCTGTCGTAATTGAGCGCATCGCTTCTGTCCTAAATGAGCGCATTCAGTTTTTATCATCGAGCGCAATGTTTTGTCCAATAAGCGCGCATCTTTGGAACCTAAGAAAGATCGAGGATGTCAAAAAGAGCGCGTTGTAAAATGTGATGTGAAACCCTAAACCTATCCCTAACCCGCGTGTTGATCGGTTTTGAAAGAAAGCTGGTGAATTCAAAATCACACTTTTAACAAGACACTGTTAACAAGACCTGACCAAAAACGTGCGGTGCGTGCATATCAGCGGCCTACATGCGCTCTTATGAGCATGCAAATGTGCGCTTATGAGCGATTATTGCCAACTCCGCTTCTTCGATAGCTCAGACAGTTTCCTGTCAACTATGAGCGCAGGTGCGTCATGCAGCGGTTATGCGCCTAACCAAGAAATTTGTAGGCCCAGCAAGTACGATTTCGGCTGGAGGAAAATCTTTTTGAATTTTCATTAGTGTTTCTTGGGGGGGGGAAAGAGGCAGGAGAATGGACCGGTAAGGAGTGAAAATGTCAAGCGTCTAACCTGATATACTCCGGCGACACATTAGCTGATGATTAAAATGTCACCGAATAGGGTTTATTCTAAAAGAAAGGAATTGTTTAATTTAAACAAAAACACAAAAAAAGCAACAAGAAAGAAAGAAGAAGGGAGATAATATCGTGTTACAGTTCCTGCACCATGTTTTATTAGTTGGTTCTAAAAATTAAAAGAAGAATGTTCACTTCTCACGCGCTCTACTAGTGATGTCCTTGGGGACAATAGAAGAATATAGATTTAGATATTGTATAATACGTCTCTGACCTATCGTCGGGTTTGTGTGTGTTTTGTAAAATTGTAACACATACAGACACACACACACACACACACACACGCGCAGATTTAAACTTAACAAACTTTCCTTGGACGCATCAACATATATCAAATTTCTAGCCAATAATGATTATTATTTATAAAATAAAAAAAATCTTAGTGGATACATCAGCATTTACTAATTGACTGGCTGAATTTTTTTATATATTTAAAAAAAAAAATCTCTCACATTGTCTCATTGTTACATTAATACATTATAATATTAAAAGCGGCGCAGTTGATGATGGAAAACGGCGTACTTGAGCATAGGGGCGATTATAATCGGCGCATTTGAGATGCACCCGAGTAGACACGTCCACATTAAATCATTATAAAGTCTTTTCGAAAATGTTTAACATTTTATTTTATAGACCAGAGTCGGTTTTTTTCTTTCTTCCAGTAACAATTCGGCATAAGGAAAACTCACTAAAGCATGGATTTGATCTAAAGTGTGTTAGAAATATTGCCACGTGTTAGCCCCACCAAAAAAAGAAAAAAAAGTTAAACAAATAAATAAAATGAATAAAGAAATAAAGTAAAATAAAACACCAGCTTGAATGAGTATAGTACAATCATTATAATAATAGTTATTATTTTCGCAATCTCTATTTACATTACTTTCATTAGTAATATCTTTATTGCTTAGAAACTCGGGACTTTCCTTGTATTGCAGTGCCTCCAGAATCGTCCCACCGTCTTTATTATGATATCTATTAGGCCTAATATCCCACACCTGTGCCTGCCTGTTCCAGGCCGGAGGACGTTTATCGGATTCTTCATTCGTAATCTTTACCGTAACCTTGACCTTTGACCTTGAACATCGTCAACTATTTGTTTGGGCCATATCTTTTATATCCTGGCAGACAGTCCTCAAATGTTGGCAAGCAGGTAGACTAGCAAACAAAAAACAACCCAGCGAGTGAGCCTTGAAGGCCCCACTTGTTTTGTTTTGTTGTTGTTGCAGTGAGTGGTTTTAAAACAGGCGCAATTGAGTGGTTTTAAAACAGGCGCAATTGAGTGGTTTTCAAACAGGCGCAATTGAGTGCTTAAATAGAAAAAAAGCAAAAAAACCCACCAAAAACAACGGAGATAAACCCGAGGGGGTTTCAAGTTCCCTCGCTTCAGTTGCTTCCCTTTGACCGTTACTTCGAAAGCAGACGCACGGACGGACGGGCCGAAAAGACGCACTAACGGACAGAGACAAAAACAATAGTTCCCCAACTTCGCTCGGGAACCAACAAAACAAGGCTGATCCCGAGCGGGTGCAGAGTTCCCTCGCGTGCTTATGATCCGGGTTTGGTGTCCGAATGCACGGACGGATGGACCAAACAAAAACAAATGGTTCCAGAATTTCAATGGGGATGGGGCTAAAATCGCCTTATAAACACCGGCAGCATTCAGTATGCAACAGACGTGCACGCGGATTGTACTACTGCATGAAAGAAGAGGGAGGGAGGGGGGGGGGGGGGGGGGGGGGGGGGACGGACAAAAGAAAAGGATAAAAAGAAAAAAGGAGGGAGAGGGAAAGGGGGAAGAAGGGGGTGTATCGCAGCGTCGCCATCGTCAATAGAGCATAGTACAGAGGGCAGTGATTGCAGACCCAGACAGACCACAGACGATAATTATATTGATTGAAATCAATTGTCTCTCCAGTACCTTGCTTCTGTAAACATTGGCTTGTCCATCATGCTTGGCAGGTTCTACTCGCAAGGAAGGATGTTATGATGACCGAGAGGGGTAGAGGAGAGGTAATAATATTGGTGAGAGAGCGAGAGAGAGAGAGAGAGAGAGAGAGAGAGAGAGAGAGAGAGAGAGAGAGAGAGAGAGAGAGAGAGAGGGGGGGGGGAGAGATAATTAAAATTCAATTCAAACAATTTTAATGAATAGGCCTTCTGCCCGTATCATAGGGAGGCTGGGGGAGGGGTTATAATGACACATAACATTCGCATCAAAAACTAGAAAAGAACACACACACAGAGAGAGAGAGAGAGAGAGAGAGAGAGAGAGAGAGAGAGAGAGAGAGAGAGAGAGAGAGAGAGAGAGAGAGAGAGAGAGAGAGTACTCTCGAGTACTCTCTCTCTTTCTCCCTCTCTCTCATTGTCTCCCTCTCTCTCTCTCTGTGTTTTAAATGTGCACATGTCTAAGTTGATGTAATGAATTTTAATGATAATTATTTGGTTGGTATAACTTTGTTTCAAAGGTTTCGGTTATGTTGTATCTCTGTCATGTTGTTGCACCTATAACCTGAATTTCCCTTTGGGAGATATTAAAGTATACTTGAACTTGAACTTGAACTTGAGAGAGAGAGAGGCGAACAGACAGACAGACAGAGAGAGGACAAATGACAAGATAGCCCATCTTTCATACAATGACAATCGAAACAGAAAGCGGCACCAGTGTTGAATAAACAAACACAGCACACCCGTGAGTTCAGTTTCATTCATAACCGAGTTTACTATCTGCAGGATTAGAGTTCAAAGCGTCCAATACTTTCAGTCAGAACCAGACACATACATGCATACACTGACCGCAACATAATAATAATAATAATAACAACAATAATAATAATAATAATAATAATAATAATAATAATAATAATGCATCGAATCAGACCGCAAGTCAGGGGACGCTACAACAAAAACCAATCTAGTAGCTCTCATCTCACGGCCACTCACTCTCACACAACCCACTTGTCAGCAACTATAACTTAATTAAAAGAAATGTGTGTGTGTGTGTGTGAGAGAGAGAGAGAGAGGGGGAGAGAGAGAGAGAGAGAGGGAGAGAGAGAGGGATTTGAAGGAGTTTGGGGCATCAAAACTTGTATACATTTAAATCATAAAACAAAACCAGCAACAACATAAAAAGAAAAAGAAGCATCTTACCTGCGTTAGTCAAATGGGTTTTCCCCCCAACGCAAGTCTATTTTAGTACTAGTTCATAAAACTATACTCGCAAAACATCTCATCTGCCAACAGAACAATCACACCTCTCTTCACGCTCTTTCAGGACTGACACTCCCCCAGCAGTCAATCTCAAGGCATCCTCATCATCATCATCTGGTGTGTGTGTGTGTGTGCGCGTGTGTGCGTGTGTGTGCGTGCGCGTGCGTGCGTGTGCGTGCGTGCGTGCGTGCGTGTGTGTGTGTGTGTGTGTGTGTGTGTGTGTGTGTGTGTGTGTGTGTGTGTGTAAGGTGTGTACCTTTTTCAAGATAATGCGTGTTTGTTTCTTTGCATATGTACTTTTCTGTATTCTACTCACGTAAAATGTATGTACGTTCGTCATGTTCTGATTGTATAAGATAATGTATATTCTATGTTGGATTTGTATTAAATATGTAAAGCGCTTAGAGCCCTAAATCAGAGAATAGGCGCTATATAAATAATCATTATTATTATTATTACCATAATCTAATCATGAGTGTGTCTAAAACAGTTAATACGGATAGTAGTACTAGTACGTAAGTTAGACAAAACTCCCAAAACGGTTTAGTCTAATCCATATAGTATATATATTATACTAAACTACTACCTGTGTTAACTGCTTTAAGACGCAGTCGTGATTATGATGGTACCTGACTTTACATTTGCGCACACACATGGAAAACGCAACACGCCAATAGAAACAAAAAAGAACTTGCCTGATACTGACTGACTGTGCAGACCAACACATCATCATACACTTTGACGCTTCCTCCATGGCAGAATATCGCACAAGCAAATACAAGCGCGTGTTCACATGCATACGCACGCGCGCATGCACACACACACACAAACACATAGTTTTCAATATCTTCCACAAAACGCATGGTTCACGCAATCTCCCCCCCCCCCCCCAAAAAAAAAAAAAAAAAAAAAAAAGTTACGCAAAAGCCATGAACAATGTCAACAAAAGAATACAAATCATTTTTAAACTAACAAAAGAATAAATAAATGAAATTTTCATCACAAAAAACAAGTCAATTAAAGCGGACAGGTGGAGTGGAGTGACTACAAATCGTTTGGGACTGAACTGGGTGTAAAGGTGAGCCGCAAATTCAATACAACGGTTGTAATTTAACTTTTGTAAAAACAACAACAAAAAACCAACGGTTTGTTTACCATGTGTTGAGCTCTTATCTTTCTCAATGAAACTGAAAGCTGTAATCAATGAAAACTGCTTGAGCCTCAAGTCTCTTGCTCGTAAATTCAAGGCTCAGTCTCTCATTGGAAAATTCAAGCCTCAGTCTCTCGCTCATAAATTCAAGGGTCAGTATCTCAGGGTTTTTTTCCACTCATAAATTCAATCCTCAGTCTCTCATTCGTAAATTCATGCTTCAGTCTCTCGCTCGTAAATTCAATCCTCTGTCTCTCGCTCGTAAATTCAATCCTTGTCTCTCGCTCGTAAATTCAATCCTCAGTCTCGCTCGTAAATTCAATCCTATTGTCTCTCGCTCATAAATTCAATCCTCAGTCTCTCGCTCGTAAATTCAATCCTCAAGTCTCTCACTTGTAAATTCATGCCTCAGTCTCTCACTCGTAAATTCAAGCCTCAGTCTCTCACTCGTAAATTCAAGCCTCAGTCTCTCACTTGTAAATTCAAGCCTCTGTCTTTCGCTTGTAAATTCATGCCTCAAGTCTCTCACTCGTAAATTCATGCCTCAGTCTCTCACTCGTAAATTCATGCCTCAAGTCTCTCACTCGTAAATTCATGCCTCAGTCTCTCACTCGTAAATTCATGCCTCAGTCTCTCACTCGTAAATTCAAGCCTCTGTCTTTCGCTCGTAAATTCAATCCTGTCTCTCGCTCGTAAATTCAATCCTGTCTCTCGCTCGTAAATTCAAGCTTCTGTCTCTCTCTCTCTCTCTCTCGTAAATTCAAGCCTCTGTCTCTCTCTCTCGTAAATTCAAGCCTCTGTCTCTCGCTCTTAAATTCATGCCTCAGTCTCTTGCTCGTAAATTCAATCCTCAGTCTCTCACTCGTAAATTCAAAGCCTCTGTCTCTCTCTAATAAATTCATGCCTCAGTCTTTCACTCACAAATTCATAGCTTGTTTTTCTTCAGCCATGCACTCATGCATGCAACCACAATTTCATCTACCGAAGTTACGCACTCGTACATCTTTCCTTGCAGTTCATTTTCACATTACAGATGACGTATGTCTTTCTTCTTCTTCTTTTTTGTTGCTCACAAAATATACACGATTATAATACACGCCTTTTCTATCACTTTGTATGCACCCCAAAATCCTCACCACATCACAATCGGAATCGAACTGTAACGAAAGCAACACAAAGACAACTGAATGTACGTACGTACACGCACACATTCTTTACACATCAAACCATGTTCCACATTGTAGTTGTTTGTCTTGTTAAGTGAACTAAAAAACAACAACAAAAAAACAAGTTCATTTCCAACTAGTAGAGCTTGAAACTAATGTGGGGAAGACTCTCCGTAGGGATACTGAGGGTGGGGGGGGGGGGGTGGGGGGGGGGGAGGGGTCTGTCTGGTGGGGGTCTTTCGTACAAACAGTTACCCCACCTTCAAGAAGTTTTGTGCTTGTAACTTCCTCCAATCTGTCACTCTTTGACTCTGCCTCTTCCCTGTACTTACAGTCAAACTACTATCTTTCTGCCTTATTGGTCCATTCTCCTGTTTCCCCCCCCCCCCCCCCCCCCCCCAGAAATTGGGGGGGGGGGGGGGTGTCTGTCTTGTGGGGGTCTTTCGTACAAACAGTTACCCCACCTTCAAGAAGTTTTGTGCTTGTAACTTCCTCCAATCTGTCACTCTTTGACTCTGCCTTTTCCCTGTGCTTACAGTCAACTACTATCTTTCTGCCTTATTGGTCAATTTTCCTGTCTTCCCCCCCCCGCCCCCCCCAGAAATTCTTACAGATGGGACATGATGGGCCAAACTTTTTCTTAGCTAAGCGCATAACGGCAGCACGAAGCATCTGCACTCATAATATGACAGGAGACTGTCTGAGAGATCAACGACGACGAAGAATGGAAGATGTCGGGGAAGAAAAAGAGAAGAGAAAGCTAAAGGGTCACCTTGTGTTGTACATAACTTTGCAAACTGATGAGCTACGAGATAAAGGATGAATGTAAGCCAAAAAAAACATGTTTATTATTCCTTAAAACATCATTTTAATACTTTTGACATAATTTCAAGGCTTACATTTGCTGTAAAAAAAGAAAAAAAAGATAAGGGGATGGGGCGTTTTTTCTAAAGGAAATCTGCATAATTTTAGCCCTGCAGAAGAGAGAGGGAAAGGAGGGGGGGGTGAAGCATATCCATGTCTCTTCAATATTTCTTTACTTAGCAGACTTTACATGCTTTTCATTGTCGATTCAAAATCAATCTCTTTTTTTGTTTGCTACCATTTACAATCAATATGTCTGGCACATGACTATCAAAAAAAGATTTAATAAATTAAAAACCCCAAAAAAACAAACAACAGAAAAAGCAACTGCAACAATCGGATTCACATTAAAACAAATCTACCAAAGCTGAAGTTTCGCCACAATGATTGTATGCACACATGTAAATGTTCAACATAATTTTGCAAACAAGAAAGCCCTTGCAGAGTATGACTCGGTAAATCCAATTTTACAAACATTTTCTTCAAGGCCAGCTGGTCTCCTTTCACTTCGTTTTTGATGTCACAAGATTTTCACACATTTTCTGTCGGCCATTTTGAACGAAGGCCATCACCCCCCCATCATGCACTGCGCAAAGACACACCTGCCAACAGATTTGCAGAAAGTCATCTGCTCTTCACCGTTGTTTCACGACAAAGCATAACAACAAAACATTGATCAATTTTTGTTTCCCCCTCTAAAAAGTTTATTGGGCTTTCTTAATACAGTGGAACCTCCCTTATAAGACCTTCAAAAATAATCCAAAATGAGGTCTTACAAGGGAGGGGTCTTATAAGGGAGGTAATTTTAATACTTACAAAGAAGGGCAATGTCTCAGAGAAGTAGGTCTTATGTGGGAGGGAGTCTTATAATGGGAGGTCTTATAAGGGAGGTAATTTTAATACTTACAAAGAAGGGCAATGTCTCAGAGAAGTAGGTCTTATGTGGGAGGGAGTCTTATAATGGGAGGTCTTATAAGGGAGGTTGCACTGTAGCTAATTTCACAGCATCATTCATATCTCCGTGACAGGATCAATTCCCAGCTCCGAGAACCTTTTTCGCCGCCAACGTCTCATTTTGCAAACACCACACTGATTTAAAGGGCTTCGCACACTAGCGTCAAGATCTCGAGATCGCGGCGATTTTTTGCTGCAAGGCGCAGTTTGATGCGCCGCTTACGTGTGAGAGATTCGTGGCGCAGCAGGATTTTTGATGCGTAGCTGCGCGATTTTGTGTTGCTCGAGAATAGATGCGGCTCTAATTTTGATGCTCAAGATCGCAGAGATCGTGAAACTAGCCAATCACAACGGACGGAAGGACCATAACTCAGATTGAAGAAAAAAAATACTGTTGTTTCTAGGAGGAGGTTTGACGCTAGAGTAATCTTTCCTTGCTTTCCAAATAAGGAAGTTCGAGCGACAAGAGGCGAAGCCACAAGAGTCGTGTGTGAGAACACCACTGCCTCGCTACAATGTGTGCTGTGATGCAGGCGTCAACGCATCAAGGCGTTGCTCTGAGAAACAATTGACGCCTGATGCTAGTGTGCGAAGCCCTTAACACCCATGCCACTAAAAGGCGTGAAATTAGGAATTACGATCTGTTATCCATTTGCCTTGTGTTGTTAATTTTGGGATATTATATAAGGAAAGGTCCTTATTTGACACGTGTCTCACAGTATTGCAGAGGCCAACGTTTCTTTACCCAGGTAAGTTTCACAGAAATGTTTGGCTGAAAAATGGCTGGCGGTGAAATAGGGCATTCGCCGCATGACCTTGAATTTCACTGAGTTGAATTAGAAAAGTCAGCGTAACTTGGGCAGAACGAGCGCGGGCAAACTATTAGTCTAGCATAGAGAACGAACACTCGTGGCAAATGCCCTATTGAACAAGAGTTTCGGGACATTTGGAGGAGCTTTACTTTAGAATTACTTCAATTAGAAAGGGAAGTGTGAGTATCTCTCCCACACTGAAAAGAAAGGAGGGGGGGGGGGGAGATAAACCAGAATTAACCGTTTTGCTTCGACTGCAGCAGCAATGTGTGGCGAAATATGCATTCGTACATGCCATTTGTTATTGTTTTTACATTTGTATCACGGAACATTTTCTCTTCAAGAGAACATTTCGAATCTTTTCTCCATCCATGCATGAATAAAATATAAAGCCTAGACATTCAAGCCCTCGGAAGAACACGCATGCATTCGCGCACACAAAAGCAGCAGCAATGTCAGTTTCTCCTCTTGCTCTCCTCTTGATCTTTGTCTTTGCCATTATGATCACTTTTTAATGTGCGATAAAATGTTTTCCTGTCTGCCATCTCACCATCCTCATCACGTGCCCTAGAGTAAAAAAACCCAGACCCCCCCCCCCCCCCAACCAAAAAAACCAAAATCAAACAAACAAAAAACCCAAATAAGGAAATCCCTTTCTGTCAATTTCTCAAATGTCCAAGTAATTTCGCATGATGCATTTGCATCTTCAGTAAGCGAGATAATGCAAGTGCGACAACGTCATAAGACAAAAAAAAGAAAGAAAGAAAGAAAAAATATAGCAGCACGCCACATTTTCTTTCACACTTAAAAAAACCAACAACTGTCAACAAGCATCTGGCGCTAAATTTGAAAACAAAACCAACAATAAAATCACAAAGCGTGGGAGGGGATGAGGGGGGAGGGAGTGAGGGGGGAGGGAGGGGGGTAACTGGGCAGGCAAACAATCATCATACAGCCGAAGGAGGCTGTCCACTGCCGGTGCACACAGACCCGCTTGTCCAACTTGCGGTGGTGGTGGTGGTGGCAGAAGACGAGGGGGAGGAGGAGGAGGAGGAGGAAGAGGAGGGGGCAGTGGCAGGACTGAGGCAGGACACTGCTGGACAGCCCCACCCGTTCCTACTACCGTCCGTTGCCTGCCCCTCTGGCCTCCTCCTCACGCTCTGGCTGACCACTGAGTGGTAACTCGGGGGTGAGGAGAAAGAAGAAGAAGAAGAAGAAGTGAGGGGGGTGCCCCTGCCGAGGGGTGCAGGAGTGCAGTCCTCCACCACCACATGCCCCCTCGTGTCCTCCCTGCTGTCTGCGGCCCCTGACACCACCACCACTGACGACGGCCACGCCGCTAACGACGACGACAACGATGATGATGGAACGGTCTCTGAAGGCATGGACCGCAAAGAAGTCGTAGGCGGAGGAGGAGGAAGAGGGTGCCCTGTAGTAGTAGTGGAGGGCGAAGAAAGGGCAGGGGACGGGGAAGGCTGAAGCGGGTCCCCTCGGGTCCTAACAGCACCATGGACCCCCGAGGACGACAGTGATGGCGGAGGAGGAGGAGAAGGAGCAGTAGTAGTAGTAGAAGGAGGAGGGTCACAGTTTTTGTTGGAGGCAGCCACAGTTCTCTGCCTCTGAGAGTGGGCTGGGTTCTGGTGACCATGTGGAGCAGTCACGGCCTCACCCCTGGACACGGCCGGAGCAACAACCCCGAAGCGCGGCGGCGGCAGCGGCCGGGCCGGGCCGGAGAACATGGTGTAGCAGCGACTCACCACCGGCTGGCCCTCGCTGTCCCGAACAACCCGCTCCGGACACCCCGACGACGACGACCGCAGATAGCCCCCTCCCCGCCCCACACTGGCAGGGGGAGACGGGGGCGGGGCCAGCGGAGGGAAGGAGGAGAAGGAGGAGGAGGACCCCCCGCCTCCACCACCACCGTACATCCCCGCGCCACCGGGGGGGAAGGAAGGGGTGAGGGAGTACGGGGGCGGGCTCTCCCGGTCGAAGACGGTCTTGTTGGGCGGGGGCTTGAAGAGCTCGGCCGAGTGGTGGTTCCCCGCCCGGAGGAGGGTGCGGCGTTCCAGCAAGCGGAGCTGGCTGGCGGCGTAGCCCTCCTCCCCGTCCGGGGACACAGGGATGTTGGGCGGCAGGCCGATCACCTCCGATTCCGCGAGGGGCGTGGGGCTGGGGGGCTGGAGGCGAGGGGGCCCCCCGGAGGGAGGGTGCCAAGGGGAATGCTTGTTGTTGTTGCTGTGGCTGCGGTGCTGCTGCTGGTGTTGCTGTAGTGGAGGAGGAGGAGGAGGGCCGCTGCCGGGCGGGAGAAGGGCCACGGTCTGCTCGTTTCTGCACTCGTGGGAACTGCACTCCACGCCGCAGCTCAGACCCTGTCAGGAGCACACAGAGAGAGCGAATCGAAACACGTAGTTAGAAAGGAAAACAAATGCTCAGTCGTAAACTTAGGCAAACTTAACGAGAACTTTACTCGAAAGACGACAAGCTTCAAAACCAAACTGGAACACAAAGGACAAAGAGTAGTCCTGAGAAATTTGGGGATTTCTCTATCCCTCTGAAATTGCACGTCTCCAAGTCAAAACGAAGAAAAAAGAAAAGACAAGTTTCAAGACTCTAGGACCTACGGTGTGGAAGTTATGGCCCCTTAACGATTTTCGGTTTTCAAGGTCATACGCCAAGGTCAAGGTCATGACGGCGATAATTTATGCGCGGTTGCCTTACTCTCATGGTGACACACCACCACACAAAATTTGAAGCGATTCGGTCAAGCGGTTCGGGAGATATCCTTGGGACAGACAGAAAACCCCCCCAGAAAAACAAAAATACAAAAAAAGAAACAAACTCGAATGAAAACATACTCCTTTGCGATCGTAGATCGGCAAAGGACAAAAAGAAGGTTGCCATATATATATATCAACTATTTAAATTTTAACAACACTCACACACGCACGCACACGCACACACACACACACACACACACACGCACGCACGCACACACACACACACACGCGTTTCTCTCTATCTCAGTCCCTCTGAAAGCTTATTGAGTCTTTGTAACGGCGACGTGTTTGTCAGTCAGCAGACCTTGTTTCTTTCCAAGATCAAGATGACACAGACACAAAGAGCTCTATTGTTTTGTTAACGTAACAAGGCGTGTTTTTTGTATGCACACGTGCGTGTGCGTGTGAGAGTAGGTGCGTGTACGCGCGCGCGTGTGTGCGCGTGAGCGTGTGTCTGAGCCCTTATTACTTTCGACAGGTGGAATGAAAAAAATCCCACCTGATATTAGTAAACGGAAATGATGGATTGGGGGTAGGGTGGTGGTGGGGCATCGAACTATTGCACGCAGAAGCTCATAAGTCTAGTAAACACTGTCGTACATAGACGCACAGAGATTAATAATGTAAAGTCATGCAAACAGATTGTGTGTGTGAGCGGGCTCGCGCGCGTGCGTGCGTGTCTTGGCTGTCTGCGCGAGCCATTAGTATAAATATATTACGTTTTAATTAATAAACAAAATAATAACACACATAGACACTGACGCGTGCACGATATTCCCGATATACTCATAGGCAGGCAATTATCCTGGGACGGTATTCATGTCGAGATAGCATGAGACTTAGCACGATGCTAACTTAGAAGCTCTTCCAAAAGTCCTATTAAATCCTATAGGACATTGGAAGAGCTTTTAAGTTAGCATCATGCTAAGTCTCATGCTATCTCGACATGAATACCGTCCCAGGGTGGTGCAGTAGCGTGGCAGGCTCTGCCAGGCAAATTACTGTATCCTAAAAATCCCGGTGAAAAAACAGCTAGGTTACGGTCACACCAACTTACCTGCTATGTCACACTCCAACACCCCCCCCCCCCCCTGTCTCTCTCTCTCTCTCTCTCTCTCTCTCTCTCTCTCTCTCTCTCTCTCTCTCTCTCTCTCTCTCTCTCCACTGGCATGCACGGTACACTCCCACCACTGCACTAAACTGAACAAATTCCCCTGTTCGATGCCGGTGAAGGAAATATTTCCCAGTTGTTAAAGACCCACTGACCCACCATGATTAAGTCACTTGGTTGTTTATTTGGGGGTAGCTGTGACCCACATACAAATTCCCAACTTCAAATCGAGGCTGCCGATGTTTCGTTTTGAATTTGGGGGCATTTGTATGGGAGTCAAACCTGGTCAAAACAAGATTTCTTACCATCTATAAGATGGAAAACCCAAGAAACCCGTGGTTTTGACACGTGGATGGATGGAAGTTCAGTTTAACGTCGCGTATCGGCTTTCGCCATGTACGACGGGCTGAACAAACCAACCAGGGTATAAACAACAATTTATGTTCCTGAATCACTGTCTTAGCCAAAAGGCCGAGAAGCGATCAGAGAAGCATGATCGTTATCTGGTGGGTCTTTAACAGCGATACAGGTTCCCTGTGGGGATACCTGAGGTCTTTCGTATAAAACAAAAGTCCCCCCGCTTTCTGGAAGTTCTGTGCTTGTAACTTCCTCTACTCTGCCACTCTCTTTGACTCTGCCTAAGTTTTTCCTTTGCGTACTGTCGTCTACTATCTTTCTGCCTTACCGGTCCATTCTGCTACCTTCTTTTTCTTCTTCCAAAAAGATTTCCTCCATCCGAAGTCGGACTTGCTGGGCCTAACTATTTATCTGGCGCATAACGGCAGCACGACGCATCTGCGCTCATAATTGACAGGAAACTGTCAGAGCGATCAAAGAAGAAGAAAAAAACCCAATACAGATAAACTCCACACAAATTCCCTCTTTTCAACACTGTTGAAAGAGCTATTGTCCTAAGTATAGTTCGAAATAAAAGGTTCTGATTATAGTGTAGAGAGGCCCTGAGAAGAGAGAGAGAGAGAGAGAGAGAGAGAGAGAGAGAGAGAGAGAGAGAGAGAGAGAGAGAGAGAGGAGAGAGAGAGAGAGAGAGAGAGAGAGAGAGAGAGAGAGAGAGAGAGAGAGAGAGAGAGAGAGAGAGAGAGAGAGAGAGAGAGAGAGAGAGAGAGAGAGAGAGAGAGACGCTTCAAAATGGTTTAATTGACATTGGCATAATAACACACCTTACTGTCACGGGGGCGCTCTTTTTTTCCACAGCGCATACATTATATGATAGCAAACAATAAGAATACAAAGAAATATATCAACTAAAGTGAAACTCATAACCGTTAGAGAGAGAGAGAGAGAGAGAGAGAGAGAGAGAGAGAGAGAGAGAGAGAGAGAGAGAGAGAGAGAGAGAGAGAGAGAGAGAGAGAGAGAGAGAGAGAGACGGACGCGCAGGCCCTCATTCCCATTTTGATAAGTAGGGCCTATGCCCCACACTATAGCACTGGGGGTACAATACAGACTTCCCTTAGGTTACCTTAACCTGACACGAGGGCGACACGAGACAACAGCATAAAAGATGGAGAGAAAAGTGAGACATTGGGATAAGGATGTTAAAGGGGGTTGAGAGGGGGTGGGTTGGGGTTGTTGGAGAAAGAACGAAGAGCATTCTTTCTCTCTATCAAAAATGAAAACATTGAATGTAGCAGCAACATTCATTACTTTATTTTTGAATGAAAATAATTATGAACAAAATGCATGTGATACAAAATGAATTTGATGTTGAAATGTATTGTTGCACATTCAATGATTAAAAATAAGTTTATTATAAAAGACATAAAAAAGGAACGAAGAGTGAGGGAGGATTGTTATTATAATGAGGTCATGAAGAGAAAGAAAACGAGTAAATGACAGCATGGCAGTTATGGCATGTCTGAAAGTGTCGTTCGGTTCTGCGAGTGAGCGCTGTGTGCGCGTATGTATGTGTGTGCGCGCGCGCGTGTGTGTGTGCGTGCGCGTGTGTGCGCGCGAGCGTGTGTGTGCACACGCGCGTGTGTGCGCGTGTGTATGTGTGCATGTGCGCGCGCGAACTCGAGCGAACGTTCGTGCAAGCCTACACTTATGCAAATGTAGCCTTTATTTGCAAGTCAGTATGTACGTTGTCTGCAATAAATCCCTTGACGAATGAAACTGCACACACACACACACACACACACGCACGCACGCACACAACACACACACACGCTCACACACAGACTGTGTTTGTCTGTGTTTAATAGACAGACAAGAACACACACACACACACACACACATACAAACACACACAGGATGCCTGAATTCACCTGCTGTATGTCGGTGCACACTGACTGACTCAGACCTGGTTACCCCTTACACAAGTCTGGAGTAGTCTGGATAGCTGAAATGAGTAGTTCTGGTGTGAAATGTGTAGCCTTGTTCATTAAAACCATCAAACACTGTTCTCTGAAAATGAGTAGCCATCAAGAACTAAAGAGGCAGTAGAGGTCCAAACTGAGTAGAATACTGCTCGAAAAGGTAGAGTAAACAGGTCTGCTGCATAATGGAAAGTCGTCATTACAGGGGAAATTCATAGCATTTCCTCCCAGATTTGCATGTGGAATATCGTGTATTTTAGTCACCCTCCACTTCACACCACCACCCCTCTCAAATTTCAGCACTGAAATTTTGAGCGAGAGGCAACAATTTTTTTTTTGGGGGGGGGGGGGGGGGGGGGGAGGGGTGAGGGGGGGGGATTATTTTCATAAGACCAACAGAAGCACTTTTGAGATTGAAGGTCGTAAACACGAGGGGATTACGGTAATTAAAGTACAAGACTGACGCAAGTGTCTGCTGATCTCTCTCTCTCTCTCTCTCTCTCTCTCTGCGTCTCTAGCTCGCTCTCGTATTTCGTATTTCTCTTGCACGCACGCGCGCATAATTATATACACACAAACATAAGCGCTAAATACGTAATCAATGTAATTAAAAGAACCCCGCCCATGGCATAGCTGGGGAAAAGGTGCGGCCCAACTCCCTAATACGTAATCTAAGATCCATCCATCTTCCAGTACAGCGTACGCACACGCATGCACGAACGAACGCACGCACACATATATAAACAGAGACAGAGAGAGAGAGAGAGAGAGAGAGGGGGGGGGGGGAGTCCGAAATAACACAAAGAGACCATGTTGCTGGCAGGCAACACCAGAAGTACTTTAACCCTTTCACCGCCAATGTCGCATTTATGCACCACAATGGTTGAACACCCATGTTACTAAAAGGCATCAAATCAGGGCCTGTTATCCGAAGACCCTATTTTCTTCATTTTGGGAGGTAACAATAGGCCTAATGGTATACATGTCACAGAGGAATTCCCAATATTGCAGATAATTGTTTTTCTCTTCCCAGTTAAATGTAATGGTATATTTGGGCTACAAAATGGCTGGCGGCATAAGGGTTAAATCGCCACCAAATACGAAAAACAAACAGGAACACACACGAATTATTATTATTATTATGGGTATTGTGACCTTCCACACTGTTATGCATTGTCATTGGGTCATGGCGACCGAACGACTACTGACTAATTTGTTAGCAAACGGAGCTGGTAGCTAGCTGCACAGAGCGCAATGTAAGGCTCGGTGTACATCTTGTTCCCCGGCTAATACAAAGCGTCTGTTTCGTTTCATTCTGTGTTTTTTCTCACACCTGCTGCCATGTCGTTCGCACCGACTGGCGTGCGTTGTGTACGCATTTGGTCCGCTGTTGCCCTTGTTGCTTGGGTCTTGGGGAAGGGAGGCCAAAAGAAGCAGGAAACGCAAGAAGGCGCGTGCGACCTGTCACACGATTGTCAAACATAATATACATAAAATTATATATTTTTTAATTTATGTTTTTCTTTTGGCGGGGGTAGGCTGATTTATAGCATAACCAGTGACAAGTTTGCAAACTTCGAATCTATAGGCTCTGCTTCGAATGCTTCTCAAGGAGAGAAGGTCGAAAACACGGGCCACACTTGAGTGTGTCTACGCCCACTGTTGTTGTTCACAAAACAACATTATAATATAGCCTACACCGTGAAACCTAAACCGACAAAAGACCAAGCGCATGATTACCTTACCAGGAGTAAAAAGGTTTTTTTTTTATAAATCTGGCTGTATACCGGTGGGAGAAGGAGAAAAGGAATAGGGCAGTGGGAGGGGAGGGAGGTGGTTTGTGTGCGTGTGTGTGTCTGTGCGAGCGTGTATGTGTGTGTGTGCACGCGAGAGAGAGCAATACAATCTATTGCATTTTGCCCTTTTCTTTGTATCGTTTTTCAAGGTTCTGTCATCCCTCCCTTCTCGGTTACACGGACGAGTCCGAGCACCGCCCATACCCGATATCTGTTCAGGACCCCCCCCCCCCCCCCAGCATGTTGATTTGTGTGCGCGCGCGAAAGAGAGAGAGAGAGAGAGGGGGGGGGGGGGGGGGGGAGAGAGAGGGGGAGAGAGGAGGGAGAGAGAGGGGGAGGGAGAGGGAGCGGGGGAGGGGGGGGGGAAGAGAGAGAGAGAGAGAGAGAGAGAGAGAGAGAGAGAGAGAGAGAGTTGTGAAGAAGATGTGGGGTAATGGCCGATGGAAGGAACCTCTATTGAGTGCATGACCGTAGCTCTTTCAAAGGTAAAAAAAGGAAACAAGGGCGTCGCCGAGCGGCAGACATGTCCGTCACCAGCAATGCCACGCACTTGCGACACCCCGTAGAGTGTCACATCCTGACACAAAATTGCAAGGGATTCTGTCTTCAAGGTCAAGGTTTGCGCGGATGCCTTCCTCTCATGGTGACACACCAGCAGACAACATTTTACGCGATTCGGTCAAGCGGTTCGGGAGATATCCTTGGGACAGACAGAAAAACAAAAAAACAAAAAAACAAAAAAATACAAACCAGCCCATGCAAAGTCCGATCACCTATGGTGACGGACAAATACAAACCAGACGACCACAAAGTCCGATCACCTATGGTGACGGACAAAAACAAAAATACAAACCAGACACTGCAAAGTCCGATCACTATGGTGACGGACAATTATGCTACGGGGTGTCGCAAGTGCGTGGCATTGCTGGTGACGGACATGTCTGCAGCTCGGCGACGCCCTTGTTTGTTTGTTGTTCTTTTCTGTCTGTCCCAAGGATGTTAATAAAAAGAGTCGGTTTTTTTACATACAAAGACTAATACAAGACAGAGAGAGAAGAGAGAGAGAGAGAAGAGAGAGAGAGAGAGAGAGAGAGCGAGAGAGAGAGAGAGAGAGAGAGAGAGAGAGAGAGAGAGAGAGAGAGAGAGAGAGAGAGAGAGAGAGAGAGAGAGAGAGAGAGAGCATATAGTTGGGAGGTAAAACCGGCAACGTTCCCCTTCCGCGTGCCGTAACTTACGGTTCCTTTGATCTTCTGTGGCAGCTTTCCTGTGGGTGGCGCTCTCAGTGTATGTTTGTCTGTCTGTGTCTCTCTCTCTCGCTTTCTGTCTCTGTCCCCCCCCCCCCCCTCTCTCTCTCTCTGTGTCTTTGTCTATCTCTCTCTATGTGTCTCATGTCTCTGTATGCCTATGTGTGTCTCTCTCTCTCTGTCTGTCTCTCTCTCCCTCTGTCTGTCTATCTCTCTCTCTCTCTCTCTGCCTCTGTGCCTGCTCCGGGACGGAGGACGTTAAACAAAATTTCATTCATCCAACTGGAACAGCAGTTGTCCTCTTTGCTCTCTGTCTATGTCTCTCTGTCTGTCTGTCTTTCTTTGTGTGTGTCTTTGTATGTCTGTCTGTCTGTCTCTCTCTCTGTCTCTCTCTCTCTCTCTCTCTCTCCCCCCCTCTCTCTCTCTCTGGAGGACGTTAAACAAATTTTCATTCATCCACATCCTGACACAACATTTGAAGAGCTTATGTCTTGTAGTTCACGAGATACAGCTTGGACAATAATATATAGCGCAAAGGATATTTCGGTTTTCAAGGTCACACGTCAAGGTGAAGGTCAGCATGGCGATAATTTATGCTCGGGTGTTTTCTACTCTAGGGTATACAGTGCCAGACACAATATGAAGCGCTTCTGTTAAGTACAAATGTGGAAAATATGTCTGAAAACACAATTTGTAGACCCCTACCACTTTCAAGGCCTACGATCTCCCGGACCGTGACCTTGACCGGTATGCCACTATCAGAACGGGCATAAGCCAAAGTACCTACATGCCAAATTTGAAGACTCTAACACTAATGGTGTGGGAGTTATGGCCCCTGAAAGATTTTCGGTTTTGAAGGTCGTACGTCAAGGTCACGACGGCAAAATGGTTTGCGCGGATGCCTTCCTCTCATAGTGACACACCAGCACACACAAATTGACGCGATTCGGTCAACCCGTTCGAAAGATATCCTTGGGACAGACAGAAGGAGAAAAAAATGACCCTCCGATTTTCAGGCTCCAGCGATCTTTTTGACCTTGACTTTGACCTTGATCGGTATGCCATCATCAGAACGGGCATAAGCCAATCCACCTTCATACCAAGTTTCAACATTCTATGTCGATCGGTGCCCGAGATATGGCTAAAAATAGATTTTCGGTTTTCAAGGTCGTACGTCAAGGTCAAGGTCACGACGGCAAAATGGTTTGCGCCGATCTCTTCCTATTAAGGAGGCACACCTTCACACAAAATTTGACGCGATTCGGTCAAGCGGTTCGGGAGATATCCTTGGGACAGACAGAAAAAAACCCCAAAATACAAACAAACAAACAAACAAAAATACAAACCAGCCCATCGCAAAGTCCGTTCACCTTCGGTGACGGACAAAAAGACAAAAAACATGCACGTTCCTCTCTTAGTCTCTTCCTTTTACAAGCATCTCCCCCACTCCACTCCCAACCGATCCCCACCCACCCACATACGCATAAACACGCGATCAAACACCCACCCTACCCCTCCCCAAAGAAAACCAAGTGCAACCCCGAGCGGCTGCAAAGTCCCCTCGCAGCATCGCCGAGCTACTCCGAAATCGGAATGTGTCGGCTGTACACATACATAAAAATGCATCAAAACAGCACGTAACTACATAAAAACGCATCAAAACAGCACGTAACTGAATAGTTTTTTATATATAGCCTTGGGGTTCGGACCCGTGATTTGAGCGCGCGCGATCATGCGCACACGCGCGCACAGAAAAATTCATGACAACTGTGCTATAGACCATTCATCAAGAAATGTTGTGAAAAAAACCTGCATTAAAATACATGCAAAACTTCGCGAGATATTAGCGATTATGTGTTTCGGGGTTTGAACCCCGTAACTGGCGCGACCTTGACCTTAATGTAAAACTAAATACATCAGTGGATAGCTTGCATCTTGACAAACTACTATACCAAATTTGATGATGATAGACTGAATAATTGTTGAGAAAAACGGACGAATAGCCGGACGGACGGAGGCACGCCGCCGGACGGACGGACCAGACAAAAACAATAGCTCCCCGAACCTTCGGCTCGGGGACTAAAAAGAAAAGAGAGCACAAACTGTCGAAAAATAGTCATTTTATGAAGGGGTAGGAAGAAAGGATGACTAACGCCATGTGGCAGTCGCATTGTTCCAAGTGTCAAGGTAACCTATTCTTTGCAAAGTGGAAATCGTCTAGACGGTACATTTTCACCAGATGGTCGGGTATTATGCAACGAGGGCTTCATCCTGTCGTCTGTGGTAAAAGAAAGGTCAGGGGTTTGTTTAAAAGAAACAACAAAATGTCCTCGTAAAGCCGTAAATGGAAATGGTCTAGACTATAAGTGTGGATTGATTAAAAGGTTAAAAAGGACTTATACATAGACCCGTATAAGCAAAAACAAAGAGAGTTTAGGGATAGATTTGGGGGGTCCAAAATCCTATTCATTTATCTTACACACAAATACACGCACACACATATGCCACTTTGTTGCTCAAGTTTGTAAATAAAGCGTGTTTTAATGCTACCCCCCCCCCCCCAGTTTACATGCACCGGTTTTTGGGCAGTCATTTAATGGTATGAGATTGAAGAAGCATATTCTTTTCTTTTGTTGTATCAAATATTGAAGCCAAGACAGCACAAACTCGCATAATAAACTTCCACACCTCCACTTTATTAAGTGTAAGCTTTAAAAAAAAAATCTTTTATGTTTTGGGTTTTTTTCCATTAAAAAGGATTTGTTTGTCCAGTTTCAAAAATACTGATTGTTTAACCCTTTCACCGCCAATGTCGCATTTTAGCACCACAATGGTTTAACACCTATGTCACTAAAAGGCATCAAATTGGGGTCTATTATCCACAGACCCTATTGTCTTAGTTTTGCGAAGTAAGGTTAGACCTTATTTTATATGTCACAGAAGAATCCCCAATACTGCAGATGGATTTTGTTCTCTACCCAGGTAAATGTAATGGAAATGTTTAGTTGAAATATGGCTGGCGGTGAAAGGGTTAACTGTGAGCATGCGAGTGTATGTAAGCACATTAATCACAGAGTTTATAAATACAGTGGAACGTTCCAATTAAGACCATGAAAAATCATCCAAAATAAGGTCTTAGGTGGGAGGGAGTTGCAATAGGGAGGTCATTTCAATGCTTTCAAAGAAGGGCAATGTCTCAGAGAAGTGGGTCTGAAGTGGGATGGAGTTGCATAGGGAAGGTCTTAATAGGGAAGTTCCTTTGTGCAGAGAACTAGTCCCCAGTGCAATAGGAAAATGGTGATGTGTGCATTAAAAAGGGATTTGTTTGTCCCGTTAAAAAATACTGAAATTGTTTAAATGTGTGCATGCGAGTGTGCATGTAAGCCCATTGATCACAGAGAAATCGTAAATGAGAGACCCCAGTGCAATAGAAAAGTGGTGATTTTTGCGAAGTTACTATGTCCCTTTCCTGAGGGCTGCGGTCTGGCACCTCTCTCTGCTTTAGTTAGGATTCTACCCTATTGGTCATTGCAACTAGGGTTATTAACGCCCTTGACGGCAAGAGTTTTAAGCCCTTGTTCATCAGTATCCAAAAGGGCATTCACTCTTGCAAAAGGCAACATCTCTTACATTGTCTTTCACTGCCCCCCCCCCCCCCCCCGCCCCCGCCCCCCCACTGCCCTTTTCACTCACATTTACTGCTTTTATTTTCATTTCTTCTAGCCTCAAAAAGGTCAGACTAGAGTCATGTTGCACTCTGTATCTTTAAACGGATATGTTATCTTCATATTGATCAGGGCCTGTATTCACGTTGAGATAGCATGAGACTTAGCATGATGCTAACTTAGAAGCTCTTCCAATGTCCTATAGGATTTAATAGGACTTTTGGAAGAGCTTCTAAGTTAGCATGATGCTAAGTCTCATGCTATCTCAACGTGAATACAGGCCCTGAATAATAGAGGCGATCTCTTACCATAATACTTCCTAATCATCAATTTACCACTACTACTTGGAAAATGTGTGGCCGGGGGTGGGGAGTATGGAAAAATCTCGTTTTCTAGGCCATCTAGAGAATGTTTCCTTCTGGATTATAATCATGTCCATATAACAGACACAGACACTCTGGTGAGAGAAAAAAATGGGGAAATTTCTTCTCCGTCATAGGTTAGCTCTTTCTCTCTGGTGTTAACACCCCCCTGCTGTGACTTTTAAAGGCGAGCTAAAACTGCAGAAAAGCCGTACACCTATAAACTGTTGCATCTTCAGTTAACGTACTCCAGGAAGTGGCGACATAAAAACGCAGTATAAACCTACACCACCATGATCAAAGGCATAGCTACTTCTTGAGAGAGAGAGAGAGGAGAGAGAGAGGGAGAGAGAGAGAGAGAGAGAGAGAGAGAGAGAGAGAGAGAGAGAGAGAGAGAGAGAGAGAGAGAGAGAGAGAGAGAGAGAGAGAGGAAGAGAGAGAGAGAGAGAGAGGGAGGGAGGGAGAGGGAGGAGGAGAGAGAGAGAGAGAGAGAGAGAGAGAGAGAGAGAGAGAGAGAGAGAGAGAGAGAGAGAGAGAGAAAGGGAGAGGAGAGAGAGGGAGAGGTGGAGGTTGAAGATATATTATCAGGTATTTTAGGGATGAGTTGGGTTGGTTTGGGGTAGGCTATCCCGTCATGGGAGTCAGACAAATAACATAATCATAATAATAATGGGAATTTATATAGCGCTTTCTCACATGAGCCCAGTGCGCTTTACACTGATAACAAGAACATTAAAGGCAAACAAATAATGAATCATTATAAAGCAAAATAAACACGATGATTGCACGCAACGTTCTCTTACTTCCTCACACACACACACACACGTACGCACGCCTGCATACATGCAGGCACACACACACACACATACATGCACAAACACACACATGAACGCACGCACGCACACATACACACACAATTAATTATACAAGAGTAAAATAGTTACAATATGAAAATTCTAAGAAGAAACATAGACCACAT
Organism: Phymorhynchus buccinoides; assembly: GCA_017654935.2. Taxonomy (NCBI): domain Eukaryota; kingdom Metazoa; phylum Mollusca; class Gastropoda; order Neogastropoda; family Raphitomidae; genus Phymorhynchus; species Phymorhynchus buccinoides. The sequence continues at coordinate 32,602,460 of CM065695.1, read as the reverse complement.
TCACATTCTCAATCAGGTTTGAATACAATACTGCAACTTGAAATAAAATCATACTGCCATCGACATAGCAATTACATGACTAATTATAATAGTCTTCTGTTAAGTTTAGTGTATTGTATTCACCTCGTCAAAGTCTTTTTAAAGACGAAAATTTGGTTTTATTCACCGTGTTTATTGTTTATTTCACCTTCATGTGCTTGTGTGAGTGTAGCGTTTTGATGTTTTTAGTTCAATTATTGACTAATTATAATAGACAAATTTTGCAAGAACGAAAATACCCTTCTACCTCATTTACAAGCATTTAAAGTTTACAAGACGTAGACATTCTACATACAACATACGATTAATGAAATAATTGTAAATACATTTTTTACAATATTTCTGCAATGAAACGGACCCCCCCCCCCCCCCCCCCCCCCCCCCCCCCCCTCACACACAAACACTAATCAATCATAATATGTCCGAAACAAGTGAGTTTTAAGGGCAGAGCGAAAGGCGGAGATAGAGTCAGATGAGCGGACATGTTGTGGGAGGGAATTCCATAAGTGAGGTGCTAAATAGTAGAATGATCGTTCACCAAAAGATTTCGTGTGGACCCGAGGAACCTTGAGTGTGCAAGCAGTCAGAGGAAGAACGTAGGGAACGAGCAGGTGTGTAGACAGTTACTAGTTCGGAGAGATAGACAGGACCAGAAGAGTGAACAGCACCGAAACAAAGGCAAGCTATTTTATACTTGATTCTAGCCTCTACTGGAATGGAAGCCAGTGCAAGTTACGAAGATGAGGTGTTATATGATCAGAGCGTGGAATCTTGAGAGTGAGGCGTGCTGCACTGTTTTGCAGTTTTTGAACACGTTGCAGGAGATACTGAGGACAGCCACAGAGAAGAGAGTTGCAATAGTCAATGCGGGCTTCCATGATGCCGTGCCCTTTGACACGGTGAACCTTTAACAGTTCATTGCCCCTTACGGCTGATAGGCTATGGGACACCTTACCTTTGTTTTAAGCTGCGTAGCCACAATATATTTACTCTCTCTCTCTCTCTCTCTCTCCGCACTCTCTCTCTCTCTCTCTCTCTCTCTCTCTCTCTCTCTCTCTCTCTCTCTCTCTCTCCCCCTCCCTCCCTCTCCTTACCTCCGAGCTGTGCGACTGGGGGCAGTCCAGGTGCACGGTATTCGCCGCATGCCCGTTGCCACGAAGCTGATGATGATGATGATGATGCTGATGACGTTGACGATGATGATGATGATGATTCAGGAGACGAGGGTCAGGAAGAAGCTGGTGGGGCGGCAGATCGGAGGGGGAGGACGAAGAAGAAGTAGTAGTAGCACCACCCCCAACCCCACCGCCACCTTCCTCACACCCACCCACACCCTCCGCGGACCAGTGGTGGTGGTGGTGATGGTGATGGTGGTGGAGGGGGTGGTTGTGGTGGTGGCGGTGGTGCCGGGCCAGCAGACAGACCACGCAGACCACCAGGCCGACCACGAGGACACTGGTGGGGATGACCACCACCTGCACCAGGTGACCGGCGTCTGAAAACACACACACACACGCATGACAAACAGCAAAACTGAATGTGTGGGAAAAAACAAAACAACCAAAAAAAACAAACAACAACCTCAGTCCGTGAACTTATTACACCAGCTGAATTCAGTAAAAGACAACTGAACAAAGGGGAAGATAAAAAGCTTCAACCAGATCTTCAGATATATGGTTTAAACGATTTATTCTTCAATTAAATTCGCATAGACATAAAACACAACAGACTGAAGCAACAACAGATATCTCCGGAGGCCCGGGTCAATGACCAACATTGACCCCTCATTTTATGCAGCCAGGGGCCAGGTGACCCATGAAGTCTGCACTAAAATTTAAGTACTGTACTAGTCTACAGTGACGCATAACGGGGGGAAGAAAAACACTTCAACCAGGCTTTCAGACATCTCCGGAGGCCCGGGTCAATGACCAATTATTCACCCCTCATTTTATGCAGCCAGGGGCCAGGTGAGCCATGAAGTCTGCACTAAACTTTAAGTACTGTACTAGTCTACAGTAACACGTACCGGGGGGAGAAAAACACTTCAACCAGGCCTTCAGATATCTTCGGAGGCCCGGGTCAATGACCAATATTCACCCCTCATTTCATGCAGCCAGGGGCCATGTAAGTAACCAATTAAGTCTGCACTAAAAAGTTAAGTACTGTACTAGTCTACAGTGACACGTAACGGGGGGAGAAAAACACTTCAACCAGAGCTTCAGATATCTTCGGAGGCCCGGGTCAATGACCAATATTGACCCCTCATTTTATGCAGCCAAGGGCCAGGTGAGCCATGAAGTCTGCACTAAACTTTAAGTACTGTACTAGTCTACAGTGACGCATAACGGGGGGAGAAAAACACTTCAACCAGGCCTTCAGTCATCTCCGGAGGCCCGGATCAATGACTAATTATTCACCCCTAATTGTATGCAGCCAGGGGCCATGTAAGTAGCCAATTAAGTCTGCACTAAAAAGTTAAGTACTGTACTAGTCTACAGTGACGCATAACGTGTGTGTGGGGTGTGTGTGGGGGGGGGGGGACACTTCAACCAGGCCTTCAAATATCTCCGGAAGCCTGGGTCAATGACCAATTATTCACCCCTCATTTTATGCAGCCAGGGATCATGTGACCCATGAAGTCTGCACTAAAATTTAAGTTCTATACTAGTCTACTACAGTGACGCATAACTGGCCCATTATGTTGAAAATTGACCCCACCATTTTGTGCGATCTGGGGTCACTATGACCCAGGAAGTTTGAAAACAATCCGAAGCTCTGCTTCAACCGGACCTTTTTTGTTTGTGGCTCAAGCCACAAACCTAGAACTCACTTTTCCGGTCTGTCTGTCCAAAATTGTCGCACATATTGACAAAATTGTTGCAAAATTGTCGCACATATTGACAAAATTGTTGCACATATTGTAAAAGAGAAAAAAATACTTGGGCATAAATTAACATTTCAGTTGTCATATTTAGTCTTTAGGTATGGAAAGCATTGTATACTGAACAGAGCACATGAATCTTCATTTTAAAGCGTACAAAATAATAAACATACGTAATACAGACACTGCAACAGACACGACGAGTATGCGGTGCTTCTTTCGATGAGCATAAGTAGGATAAATAGTTTTAAATGTTTTCCAAAAGATATAAAAAGTTATGAAATGGTGCAGAGATAACATTCTGGTTTACAGATTAAAATTATTGAAGAGCCAGGGGAGGCGACTCAGTGTATGTAATGACTGGAGTGGTAAAAAAATAGACCGCACTTCAAATCGAGGCTGCTCTTTAAAATGATGTTTCGTTTTCAATGGTCAACCTATGGCGATATTTTTCACGCCAGAGGGCAGTCAATGCACTAGGGGCTTATCACGCGATTTTCTTACTTGGGCGTAGTGTGAGAGAGTGATGGTAGGACCACTCACTGTCTCTCTCTCTTTCTTTATCCCCAACAAATAATATAGAGAGGATTAGCCCCACACGAGTGTCATGCCCTCTGGCGTGAGAAAAATCGCACTAAGTCTCTCATTGTCGCACGCCACAAACGATTGCGAATCCGCGCTTGTTTGCATTATGATTCAACGGTGCCCCATTTCTCATGATGCTCGCATTCTTTTGGTGCTTCTTCTCTCAAATTAAAAACGTGTTTTTTTGTTTTTTTACTAAAGAGTATTCATTTAGTCATTCCAACAATACAACCTCAGTGTGTGACCAAAAACAACTCAGTGCTAAAAAACATCTCAGTGCTAAAAACAACAACCAAAAACTCAGTGTACGACGACCAAAACAACTGTGTTTGACTAAAATTAACTCAGTGTGTGACCAAAAACAACTCAGTGTTTGACTAAAAATAACTCAGTGTGTGACCAAAAACAACTTTGTTTGACTAAAAACAACTCACAGTGTAACCAAAAACAACTCACAGTGTAACCAAAAACAACTCAGTGTGTGACCAAAAACAATTCAGTGTGTGACCAAAAACAACTCAATGTGTGACCTAAAACAACTCACTGTTTGACCAAAAACAACTCACAGTGTGACCAAAAACAACTCACTATGTGATCAAAAACAACTCAGTGCGTGACCCAAAACAACTCAGTGTGTGACCCAAAACAACTCAGTGTATAACCAAAAACAACCCAGTGTGTGACCCAAAGCAACTCAGTGTGTGACCCAAAACAACTCAGTGTATAACCAAAAACAACCCAGTGTGTGACCAAACACAACTCAAGTGTGACCAAAAACAACTCAGTGCGAAAAAAACAACCTCAGTGTGTGACCCAAAACAACTCAATGCGTGACCAAAAACAACTCAAGTGTGACCAAACAACTCAATGCATGACCAAAAACAACTCAGTGAGTGACAAAAAACAACTTAGTGCATGACTAAAAACAACTCAGCGTGTGACAAAAACAACAACTGAGGGTGTGAACAGACAACTCAGCGTATAAATATGACCCAAAACAACTCAGCGTATGACCAGAAAACAACTCAGAGTGTGAACAAGGGCAAATCGGTGAACTCAGTGTATGACCAACAACTCTGTGTATGAACAAACAGCAGTCGTACTCGATAAAAGGAAACTGGACAAGTGAAAAATAACTTTTCAGCACAGCCCTTTGCAGTCTAAATCAGCAGTGCGAGCGAGCTGCGAGGCCTAGTCGTCCTACCTGACATGACATGACATGACTTGACCTGACCTCTCTCTCTCTCTCTCTCTCTCTCTCTCTCTCTGTGTGTGTGTGTGTGTGTGTGTGTGTGTGTGTGTGTGTGTGTGTGTGTGTGTGCGTGTGCGTGCGTGCGTGCGTGCGTGCGTGCGTGCGTGCGTGTGTGCGTGTGTGCGTGCGCGTGCGCGCGCGTGCGTGCCACAGCTGTTCCATCTCATACAAAATCAAGCTTTTTAGTTAAAAGACAATCTAGAAATCTTAGATAAAAACTGAACCAAGCTTTTGTTTTTTTAACATATTTGGGCTGTACGTTCTTCATTGTATTTTTAGTATATTTCTTCAATCAAATTTATGGTAAAAACTTATTTTGTTGAGCAGTTTCATACAATATATTTAGTAGAAAATGTTCTTGACTAATGCACTTAGTATCGCAAAATTGCCCATGAGTAAAAATAAAACAATATCCACTGAATATAAATAATTTTGTCACATACTACAACATATTCATTACTGTTATTTATGAAAAGTAACTTATGGTAAACTAAAGTTGGCTTGAAAAAACTTACGAAAATATAGATAAACTAAATGTTGCTCCCGAAACAGCTGTGGTGCGTGTGTGCATGCGCACGCGCAAGAGAGAGAGAGAGAGAGAGAGAGAGAGAGAGAGAGAGAGAGAGAGAGAGAGAGAGAGAGAGAGAGAGAGAGAGAGAGAGAGAGAGAGAGAGAGAGAGAGAGAGAGAGAGAGAGAGAGAGAGAGAGAGAGAGAGAGAGAGAGAGAGAGAGAGAGAGAGAGAGAGAGAGAGAGAGAGAGAGAGAGAGAGAGAGAGAGAGAGAGAGAGAGAGAGAGAGAGAGAGAGAGAGAGTCCAAAGCAATGAGAGAGAGAGAGAGAAATCTGGTAATCTGCAAAATATAATTTACTAGACTGGCTTTTCGTTTATGACGGGGACCGGGGGGGGGGGGGGGGGGGGGAGGGGGGGAGAGAGAGAGAGAGAGAGAGAGTAAAAAGGGCTATGCGTGTGCTTATGTGTGTGTGTGTGTGTGTGTGTGTGTGTGTGAGAGAGAGAGAGAGAGAGAGAGAGAGAGAGAGAGAGAGAGAGAGAGAGAGAGAGAGAGAGAGTGTGTGTGTGTGTGTGCGCGTGCGTAAGTGAGAGTGAGAGAGAGACAGACACAGAGAGACAGATAGAGGGATGAGATAAACAAGGAGAGAGACGCTAACAAACCAAAGATCAAGCACGAAACGTGCCCCTTGAGACGACAATCTCTCTCAGACGACAGACGATCTCACTGGTTTAACCAAACGAGACAGCAAAACAACTAGATCCTGTCTCCAATAACAGTGCACCTACCCTCAACAAACCCCCCCCCCCTCTCCCCCCCCCCCCCCCCCTATTTCTCTCTGATCCTTTTGCATAGCTCTCTGTATCTCTTTCTGTGTGTGTGTGTGTGTGTGTGTGTGTGTGTGTGTGTGTGTGTGTGTGTGTGTTGCAGGTTGCTCTCTCTCTCTCGCTCTCTCTCTCTCAACGAAGGAATAATAGAAGGGCAATCCAGCCTTTTTGTCTCTGTGACAAGAAGCGCGTTTGGTGTTACATGTCTCTACTAACCCATCATGGCAATATCGCAGCGAAATGAATCCCCCATTGTGACCTACAATTTCGAATGGCCCGGAAATGTGTGAAGACAAATTTCAACGCAAGGGATTCATAACATTTTGGGTCCATTGGTACTACTCCCCACCCACCCTCTCCCCCAATATGTCTGTGTGCCATATAGTCGTGTCCGGAGGAGGCTAACTGCTATTCGACTATTGTACATCATGTGGCGGTACCATAGGCGATGAGGTTTAACCGAGGCGTGGTTACCGCTACACCTATCTATATTGTTAAAAACTCGGGAGCCAGTATTGTTCCCACCATCTTTGTATTTACAAAATGTCCCATATGTGTCTATGACCGAGAGGACGTAAAACATCATTTTCACCACGCTAACTGCTATTCTTGGGGCGGTACATAGTTCCCCCGCCTTCTGGAAGTTCTGTGCTTGTAACTTATTTTAATCAGTCACTCTCTTTGACTGCCTTTTTACCTTTGCTCGCTGTCATATATCTTTCTGTCTTTCTGGTTAATGCTCCCGCCTTTGTTCTAGAGACTCTTACAAGGATTTTCTCCAGCCGAAGACGGATGTGCAGGGTCAAACTATTTCTTAGTTAGACGCATCATAATACGCAGCATGACGCATCTGCGCTCATTAATTGACAAGCATCTGTATGAGCGATCGACACTCTCTGGCCAAATCAAGGATGCTGGCTGGTGTCAGAGAGGTTCTGCCGTTCTTTCAAAAAGCCAACTAAGGGAATGCCTATCAGACACTCTCTGCCTATTACACACTCTCTGTGCCTATCTTTAAATCCCCTAATATCTCTCTCTCTCTCTCTCTCTCTCTCAAGGACAGATTGTAAGAATAGGCATCGCCTAAAATCTTTATCCTTGTTAAATAAAGTTTTCCAGTATCCAGTGTCCAGTCTCTCTCTCTCTCTCTCTCTCTCTCTCTCTCTCTCTGTGTGTGCGCGCGCGCGCGTGTGTGTGTGTTTTGAGTGCGAGTGTGTGGATGTTCTGTGTTGTTAAATTATCCGGTAAAAAAAAAGAAAAAGCAAGCAAACAAACGAATCGACGCTATCACGATACAGTCAGTCACAACCACGCTGAATTATATACTTTTTAAGCCCTTTCCTATAATGTTCAATAGGTGTAGATCGATACTTCACAGAAGTTTCCCTCATAAACCGCTCCCGTCCCGTCACCTTCCTCCCCTCCCCTCCCAGGAATTTGCAGTACAGCACTAAACCACACAGTTCGACCTTCACCTCTCGTGCCACGTGCGGCTCGCGGCGCGCGCGTGCAGGCCGTTTCTCAAGCCCGGCCTTGGGTGACCCCGAACTTTTGACCCAGCCTATTACACCCTCCCACGCTCTTCTCCTTTGCCTCTTTATCCCCCCCCCCCCCCCCTCCTTCCCCTCCCCCCTCCTTCTTTTTCCACTTATCCCGTTACGTCCCCCCTGCCGCTTGCCTGCTATCTATCTCTCCATCACTTGTTTTCGATCTTCGTTTGAGTCTACTTCCCAATTTCTGCGTTCCATGGATACTTCAGACGGCACGAGTCTGGAATTCTTGAGGTCTGGTAAAAAAAAAAGAAAGAAGGGGGATGGTTTCTCTACTGCCACTACTGCTAAAAAGAATCCCCCTCAACCCTTCCACCCCCCCACCCCCCTACACACACACCAGTGCGGCCTTGCTAAAAATGGATTGTATGATTGGTGTTCTTTTTGTCCTTTGCCGATCTACGATCGCAAAGGAGTATGTTTTCGTTCGTGTATGTTTCTTTTTTTCCCCTTCTGTCTGTCCCAAGGATATCTCCCGAACCGCTTGACCGAATCGCTTCAACTTTTGTGAGGTGGTGTGTCACCATGAGGGGAAGGCATCCGCGCAAAAATATTCGCCGTCCTGACCTTGACCTTGGCGTATGACCTTGAAAACCAAAAATATTTAAGGGGCTATAACTTCCACACCGTTGGTCTTAGAGTCTTCAAATTTGGCATGTAGGTACTTTGGCTTATGCCCGTTTTGATGATGGCATACCGATCAATGTCAATGTCAAGGTCCGGGAGATCGGTAGGCCTTGAAAGTGGTAGGGGTCTTCAAATACAGTAGAAAACATCCGAGCATAAAGTATCGCCATGCTGACCTTGACCTTGAAATGTGACCTTGAAAACCGACATTTCCTTCTTTGCGCTACATATTTCTTGTTCAAGCTGTATCTCGTGAACTAGAAGACAGAATCCCTTCCAATTTTGTGTCAGGATGTGACACTAAGAGTATAACACATTCGTACATAAATTATCCCTCAGATATAGAATGTCGCCGAGCGGCAGACATGTTTCCGTTTTTCTTCACCCTCCTATATCTGGTGAAATACTGTATAGAATCACTCCAAATTTTGTGGGGAGGTGTAAAAAGAAGAGTAGAAGACATTGTAGTAAACAAATTATGCCACGTGAGATTTTAATGTCGCTGAGCGGCAGACATGTCTCCGAGTTGAGGGTGTACACCCCATTAAGGGTTTACACCCCATTAATTAAGGGTGTACATCCCGGTAAAGGAGGGGGTCTAATACTAACTTAAAAGACACCCTAGCACAAAATGTGCCAGGTGGGGCTTAAATGTCGCCCAGCGGCAGACATGTCTCAGTGTTAAGGGTGTGCACCCCACCAATTAAGGGTGTGCATCCCGGAAAACGATTTGCATCACCCAAAGGTCACAAGGAGGACGGGGACCTATGATGTGAGGGGGAAGTGAGGTACAGGGCGGGGCATGTACAGGGCGTAACCGGCAAAGGATATATCTGCCGCTCGGCGATGCCCTTGTAGTTGTTATGTAGTGGCTCTGTCATGTTGTTGCACCTAACCTGAATTTCTTTTTTGGAGATATTAAAGTATACTTGAACTTGAACAGTTGCCACACACACACACACACACACACACACACACACGCGCACGCACGCACACACACACACACACCGTTCATGTTCAAAGCTTTCAGTCTCTAGAGTTTCGTTCTCTCAATTTCATTAAAAAAAAATACCCCCAGGCTGATACTAACCTTGTCACTTTCCCGACTAGGGCGGAATTTCGCTACTTTGTGAATTTAAAAAAAGAGAAAGTGTGTGTGTGTGTGAGTGTGCGTGCGTGCGTCTCTCTCTCTCTCTCTCTCTCTCTCTCTCTCTCTGTGTATAAAACCGAAAGAAGCAAGACTTTAAGGTCCCCCAATCGAAATCCGAACTAATGTCCCACATGTGTCCAACTGGACCGAGAGGACGATAAATAAAACAAGTGCGACGCCGTGCGGCTGCAAAGTCCCCTCGCAGCATCGCCGAGCTACTCCGAAATCGGAATGTGTCGGCTGTACACATACATAAAAACGCATAAAAACAGCACGTAACTACATCAAAACAGCACGTAACTGAATAGTTTTTTATATATAGCCTTGGGGTTCGGACCCGTGATTTGAGCGCGCGCGATCATGCGCACACGCGCGCACAGAAAAAATTATGACAACTGTGTTATAGACCATTCATCAAGAAATGTTGTGAAAAAAACTGCATTAAAATACATGCAAAACTTCGCGAGATATTAGCGATTATGTGTTTCGGGGTTTGAACCCCGTAACTGGCGCGACCTTGACCTTAATGTAAAACTAAATACATCAGTGGATAGATTGCATCTTGGCAAACTACTATACCAAATTTGATGTTGATAGACTGAATAGTTTTTGAGAAAAACGGACGAATAGCCGGACAGACGGAGGCACGCCGGACGGACCAGACAAAAACAATAGCTCCCCGAACCTTCGGCTCGGGACTTCGGCTGGGGGACTAATAATATTCGATTCGAATTTAAGATTCAGGGTCGTAAGCATGATTGAAGGGGTTGGGGTGCGTGGGTGGGGTGAGGCGGTAGCGACAGTACAAGGTTGCACATTTATGTTCGTCTTTGCGTGACTCTACGTGTCTTAATGACTGCAAAGCCATTCTAAACACCATGCGTCCGAGACTGCACTTGGTCATCTCCAAACATGGAACACTCAATTTTTTTTTGGGGGGGGGGGGGGGGGGGGGTAACGTTTTATTTTTTTTTTGTGTATTTGACGGTTTAATGTTTTTGGTTAGGGTTAGGGCTAGGGCTAGAATCAGTTTAATTCCAGATTGAATGGTTAAAAGATACACATTCATAAAGTTTCGCTGAAAACCGACATTGTCACGCGAATGGCGTCACTTTCCATATTTGGAGATGACCATGTGCAGCATTGAACGTCTTGTATTCTAAACTACATGCAACCGGCCCCGTTCAACGGGGAAAAAAAGGAGAAAAAAAAGGAGAAGAATAAAAAAGCAAGAGAAAATATAATAAATTCAACTAAGTTGCAAAGGGCATGCTTAATGAAAACTATGAGATGTAGGCTAATTATGTACCGGTACTAGGAATACTTAACACAGAAACAAGCACACAATAAGTGTGAAGTTATTTACACGAGACACAACAAAGCAACTGGACTTCGGCGGATTCGCATTTGTCAGCATAAACACACAAGAAAAAAACGAAAAAAAAAACCCAGCAAATATTATTTATATAGCAAAATAACGAAACAATACTTCATCTCTACAATCCAATCTGTTATTTTTTTAATTTTCATGACTACTTAATTAAAACAAAGGGAAGTAATCAAATTAGAGACTTCAATACTCATGTCATTAAAAAATTCCTTCTATCATAATGGCAATACCGAATTGTTTTCATGATTTGCATTAAAAAAGGTTCTTTTTAAGTATACAACTAAGTGGCAAAACCTCAACCCCAAACTAATGGCAGGTTGTGTCGCAACCACCAGGATCTAAAGAGACACAGTTCAGGTTGACCTGACCCTATCAGACTTCAACAACAAATCCACGGTCAAATTGGACTAGGCAAAGAGGCACACAGACAGAAAGCACGTCATGCTCTCTCTGTCTGTCTCTCATTCCAACACACACATACACACTATATCTCTCTCTCTGTCTCTGTGCCTCGCTCTGTCTGTCTCTGTCTCTCTCTCTCTCACACACACACACTATGTCTGTCTCTCTCTCTCATGAACACACACACACTATATCTGTCTCTCTCTGTGTGTGTCTCGCTCTGTCTCTCTCACACACACACTATGTCTGTCTGTCTGTCTGTCTCTCTCTCTCTCTCTCCCACGCACTGTATCTGTCTCTCTCTCTTTGTCTCTCTTTGTCTCTCTCTCTCTCACACACACACACACTATATATATATGTCTCTCTCTCTGTCTCCCTCTCTCTCACACACATACACCATATCTGTCACTCTCTGTCTCTCTCTCTCTCACACACACACTATACTCTCTCTCTGTCTTCCTCTCTCTCTCTCACACACACACACACACACACACCATATCTGTCTCTCTCTCTGTATCTCTGTCTCTCTCTCTCTCTCTCTCTCACACACACACACACACACACACACACACACACACACACACACACACACACACACGCACGCACACACACACGCACGCACGCACGCACACGCACACACACACACACACAAACACGAGCGCGCTCGTATTTTGACGCATGCAAAGTTAACGTTCGACCATCTCTATCCAATATTTTTTTTTAAATTTTTTATTGAACTTTTTTTTTTCCATTTTATAAATGTAGTGAACACACATACATCTTAATCTTCGAAATCTGTCTGTGTGTCTGTCTGTCTGTCTGTCTGTGTGTCCCTTATGCACGGCCACAGTTCTCAACCGATCGACACCAAATTTGGCATCAAGCATCCCTGGCACCCTCCGAAGGTCATGCCATCCTTACTTTTCGGAAACCTCCGCCAAGGGGTCGTGGGGAGGGGGGGACCACACGCAGCTCGGAATTACTAACGGCTGTGTGTCCCTTATGCACGGCCACAGTTCTCAACCGATCGACACCAAATTTGGTATCAAGCATCCTTGGCACCCTCCGAAGGTCATGCCGTCCTTACTTTTCGGAAACCTCCGCCAAGGGGTCGTGGGGAGGGTGGGGGGACCACACGCAGCTCGGGCGTGTGAGCTGTGAGGGGGAGGGGGGGGGAATGGGAGGGGAGAGGGGGGAAGGGGAGGAGGGGGGCTAGGGGGAGGGGGGTCTGGAGGGGTGAGGGGTGGGATGGTCGGGGGGGGGGGGGGGGGCGTGTTCGGGGGGGGGGGGGGGGGGCTGGAGGGGGCCACAGTTCTCAACCGATCAACACCAAATTTGGTATCAAGCATCCTTGGCACCCTCTGAAGGTCATGCCGTCCTTACTTTACGGAAACCTCCGCCAAGGGGTCATGGGGAGGGGGTGGGACCACACGCAGCTCCACACGCACTTGCAGTTAGTAAATCCGAGCTGTTCGGGTTTGTTTCCTTTTTTTGTTTGTTTGTTTGTTCTTTTCTGTCTGTCCCAAGGATCTCCCGAACCGCTTGACCGAATCGCTTCACATTTTGTGTGGTGGTGTGTCCCCATGAGAGGAAGGCATCTGTGCAAAACGTTTTGCCGTCCTGACCTTGACGTTGGTGTATGACCGTGAAAACAGGAAATCGTTAAGGGGCCATAACTTCCACACCGCAGGTCCTAGAGTCTTGAAACTTGGCATGGATGTACTTTCGCTTATGGCCGTTCTGATGATGGTGTACCAATGAAGCTCAAGGTCAAGGTCAGGGAGATCGGTATGCCTTGAAAGTGGTAGGGGTCTAATGATTGGGTTTTATACTGTCCCACGCATATCTCCCGAACTGCTTTACCGAATCGTTTCCAGTTTTGCGTGGTGGCGTGTCACCATGAGAGAAGGCATCCGCGCATAAATTATCGCCGTCATGACCTTCACCTTTGCGTATGACCTTGAAAACCGAAAATCTTTAAGGGGCTATAACGTCCACACCGTTGGTCTTAGGGACTTCAAACTTGGCATGTACATACTTTGGCTTATGGTTGTTCTGATGATTGCATACGGATCAAGGTCAAGGTCAAGGTCAAGGAGATTGGTAGGCCTTGAAAGTGGTAGGGGTCAAATTTTTTTATTTTCAGCCACAAAAGTAAAAATATAATATTTTGTGGATCCGGCGAAACCGGTACTCAGCGGTACCGGTACTTGGCGTTACCTGTACAAGGCGTTACCGGTACTAGGCGTTACCGGTACGGGGCGTTGCGCTAGTAGAATATATTGATGATTTTGGATTCAACGATAACGACAACACTCAGAAACATGAACAGCACTCAATGGTCACAAGGACAACAACATCATGAGCAACACAACAACAGCAATAATAATAGTGACTGTGATGATGATGGTAGCAAGAACAATGACGATGATGATGATGATGACAATGATGACAACAGCAGCCTTATCAATGATAGCAATAGCAATAAAAAATAATAACAATGATAGTAAATTAAGATAACAGAAATGATAACAGCAAAAAATAATAGCAAAAGCAGGCACAATACCCAAAATAACATTGACAATACCCACTGTCCCCACCACCACCATTAATCACCAGCCACAGTGAGTAAACAACATCACTAAGGATAATGATAACTAATTAATCCATAAATTACTAGGAATACACATTAACTAAACACACACACACATACTCTCTCTCTCTCTCTCTCTCTCTCTCTCTCTCTCTCTCTCTCTCTCTCACACACACACACACCCCCTTCCATCCCTGTGTGGGGTACACAAACATCAGTACCAATACTGAATTGTACATGAAAGGGGCATTAATCAAACAATAAAATGTCTCTCACACACACACACACACACACACACACACATTTTAAGCTGAAAATAGCTGAACAAACTGACCACAGTATGTTACTAAGCATAATGGGTAGTAGTATACATGTGGGAAAGCACTTGCTAAACATGTTTATACATAAAGTTGTGCAAATGATGCATTTAGTATTGTATATTTGGGGAGGGGGGAATATTTATTAAGAAAAAGTTAAGAAACAACTGTGAGGTAAGGGAACCAATCTTCTTCAAATGTTCTCGCTGTATAATTCAAGACAGACACTATCCAATATTTTCATTTAAAACCTGCATAGTAATGGAGGAAAAGCGTTTCTCTGAAAATATATGGGGGCTTCAGGAGACACAGGGCTCCCAATCATCCCGCAAAACAAGGGGTCCCAGGGACTCCTTCACTTACAATATAGAGGGTCCTAGAGGCGGGATAGAGGGTCCCAGTGGCATTGCAAATGCTAAAAAGAATTTTTCTAGTGCATCCCTGGGACCCCCTGCACATTCTTTTAGAGGGTCCTTTGGAACTTTAGTGCTACATAGACCCCCAAATGGGGGTCCCTGGGAGCCCTTACACTGTTTAACCCTTTCACCGCCAAAGTCGCATTTTAGCACCACAGTGATTTAACACCTATATCACTAAAAGGCATCAAATTGGGGTCTATTATCCAAAGACCCTATTGTCTTAGTTTGGGGAAGTAAGGATAGACCTTATTTTATATATTTCACAGAAGAAACCCCAGTACTGCGGATGGATTTTGTTCTAGCCTATATACAGGTAAATTTAATGGAAATTTTGGGCTAAAATATGGATGGCGGTGAAAGGGTTAATGATGGTCTGAATAGGTAAAGATCCCTTCGTGGAGATCAGAGGGCAATTCCTCTCGAGGACAAATTAAAAAAAAGTTAAAAAAATGTGAAAAAGGCTTATTGTGACGTAAGTGTCCCGCGCGACCCCTCTTTCTTTATCTACACCCCCCCCCCCCCCCCCCCCCTCTCCTTTTCATTTCTCTGTCCGGCCGCCACGTTAATTGCCACCCACCATCTAAAGAATGCCGATTAAGGGATTGGTCCCTTTGAAGGTCGATTTGTCTCCCCGGTCGGCATGTAACCCCTACCGAGGTTATCTCCCTTCACCCCCCCCCCCCCTCTTATCTACCGTCTCATCACGAGATAGTGATATCAACAGTCGGCTCCCTTTGTAAGACACCTCGTCCTTTCCAATCATGAGAAAGTGACAACCACGGTCAATTCCCTTTGAAGACGGTTTTGCCTTTCCGAGCACGAGAAGGATTTGAATGTCGGCACGTGATAAGGATGTAATAGGCGCGTGATTGTTCTGTACATTTTGAACATCATCTTGTGACGTGTCGACTGCTATAAACCAATGACAGGCTTTCATTGTTTGAAAGTGAAGGCTATAATTGGCGTAGTGAGAAAAAGTTTTTCACACAAGACGCTGAAACTGACTAGAGCAACACCTCTCCCAGCCAGAATAGCCCACCTAGTAAGTCTTATTGATGACTGGTGATTGAGACTGGTTGTTTGTTTGACCCTAGTTTTGATCTAGATCCTATGTTCAATGATGAATAAGGAGTAGATAGATATGTTATTGAAAAGAAGTGGTAAACATTCTATTCTATTTATGTGCACTGATTATTTGTGTGTGTGTTTTTTGA
Source organism: Phymorhynchus buccinoides (assembly GCA_017654935.2). Classification (NCBI taxonomy): domain Eukaryota; kingdom Metazoa; phylum Mollusca; class Gastropoda; order Neogastropoda; family Raphitomidae; genus Phymorhynchus; species Phymorhynchus buccinoides. Next base: position 32,586,706 of record CM065695.1, on the reverse strand, counting down.
CTTGAACACTTTTGGTACCAGAACCGGAGTTTATGCCTACTAACCCTTTTGTCTATTTTTAGTAGGAAACCTATGGGCCGCAATCTTGCACTTTATGATACCATTCCTTTCCAGGTGTTGGATGGAGAGTGATGTTGGATTGATCACCTTTTATGTTTTACTGATCTCAGTTTGTTAACTGAAATTCAGTTTATTTATTAACTAGTGCTATTGTACAAGGGAAGCCTTCTAGCCGGTTGGGATTCACTAATTCCCTGCCGACTGAAGCCCCTTGTCTCTAAGCCATAGAGATCTACATCCACCTTCTCCTGTGATTATCAGCAGGGCATCGTGGGCCGGACGATCATCCCGGACTCCACCAAGCACCAAGACGGGACCGTCGCCAAGACGACCCGCACCCAGAATCCGCGAGGAGACCACGCCTGAACCGTGCCATCCCGCGAAGCCGTAACCGGAACGACTGGGAGCTACTCTCATCTGACGAGCAAGCCCAGCCACACCAGCATTCGCCGATCACTACGGAGGAACTTGCCAAGAGCTAAGTTTATAAAACCGCGCCAATCACTGGAACTTTCCTACGGACACTGAAGATAATTAGTAACCCTTCCGGCATGGGGCGAACCTTATAGAAAGACAAAAGTCTTGTAAATCCTTTCGGATTCCATTGTTTTTTTTATCCATATTTTGTTTTGGCGCCATTGAGCTGCTTTATTATTATTGTTGCATAATCTTATGCAGATTTTGGGAGTAAATAAAATACAAGTGTCAAATAATCCTGAACCCTTTGGTCAGACTGATGAGAGTGGGAGTCTTGTAATTTCATGTAAAACCCTACTTCTCTCTGTCTGCCATTTAGAGCAATTCAACCACTTGTATTTCTTACAACCATACGAGCCAGAACCCGGGCACAAATATAAATTTATTAGATGAAAAGGGGCCGGGAAAGTTGCTCATCTCCCATACCCTAGAGAAGTGGGCTAAAGGCAAATTTTCTAAAGTCTTCCCTAGGGACTTAGCCTTTTAACCCATTACCTCGTCACATCTAATTGGGGGCTCGCGTCCGGGATATTTTTTTTCATAAAGTCTAACAAATTTCAATTCAAACTGTAGTTACTTTTCAAAACTTATCTTGTGTCCACTGGGAAAGTTATTGTGATTTGGTTCACTGTGTTTTGATTTGATTTGTTTGAATGCTATTTATGACTTTATTTTGATGTGCATGCTATTTCTGTTTATGCTGAAATAGTTAAGTGTTGTTTGATACATTCAACTCAGCAGCTTTGTTTTTATTTTGAATAGTTGTATTTACAACCATGGCTGAGATTGTTAAACTTAGGAGGGAACTTAAAGAATGGGGAGAATCTCTAGGATTGTCAGGCCAAGAGTTAGCCAATTTTGTCATATCTGAATATGACAAAGAGAAAGCTCGCGAGGCTCAAGAGGCTGACAAAGCTCGCGAGGCTCAAGAGGCTGACAAAACTCGGGAGGCTCAGGAGGCCGAGAAAGACAAACAGAGAGCTCATGAGGCTCAAGAGGCTGATAAAGCTCGGGAGGATGCTGAGAAAGACAAACAGAGAGCTCATGAGGCTCAAGAGGCAGATAAAGATCGCGACGCTCAAGAGCAAATCCGTACTCATGAGTTAAGGCAGAGGCAACTAGTGCAGGATGCCAAAAATAAAGAACTCGAACTTGAGGCCACTGAGCGGGAAAAAGCGCGAGACCATGAGCTAGCTATGAAGCAGCTTGAAAACTCAGCAGACTCCGAGACTGCTGCGCCTCAAAATTTTCACCCTCCCATTCATACCTCAGCCATGACCTTCACATTGGAGGCATTCAATGAGGCAACAGAGTCTATCGATGCATTCCTCGATAGATTTGAAAGACTGGCCCAGGAATTTGAGCTTGCTCCGGAAAAGTTCAACCTCAAGCTTGCCCAAAGTCTCAGGGGTGTGGCTTATGAGGTGTACAGCAAACTTCCGTCAAGCCAAATTACCGACTACCCAGCTTTGAAAGAAGCCCTGCTCAACAGATACGAGTTGACAGCGGACGCCTACCGGAAAAAGTTCCGGTCAACCAGAAAAGGTAGGGGAGAGTCCTATGCCCAATTTTCAGATAGACTGGGGAACTATCTGACAAAATGGGTGTCCCTTTCTGCCAAAACTGAGTCCTATGAGGATCTCCGGGAACTGATGGTTGGCGAGCAACTGCGCGAAACCATGTCCCCAGAGTTACGCACCTTTACTGCCGAACAAGGTGCCACAACTCTGGCTGACCTCATCCAGCTAAGTGATAGGTACACTCTAGCCCATGATGAACCTAGCGCCCCTAAAAGGCCAAAACTACAGCAAGTTGTTGGGTCCACTGCTTCACAGCAGAGCAGGGGTAACCCCAACTCCAACAGTGGGTCAAACAGTTCTACCCATGAACGACAACCACTGGGACAACCCTTATTCTGCTCATACTGCAAGTCGAACACCCACAATCGGGATGACTGCAGGAAACTTGCTTACAAGCGGCAAAATGTTGCAACTATGCAAGTCGTCTCGACTTCGCAGAATTGCACAAACCCCTCCCCAATCCAGTGTCCAGGCACACCGTCAGTCGTCGGACAGGCGACTGTCAACAACATCCCTGTTCAGTGTCTCTATGACACTGGACTGTCATGCGACGCAATCGTCTGCGGATCCCTAGTCCCCGCGTCAGCATACACGGGAGACTTCATCTCTCTGCAAGGCCCTGATGCTGCAATCCCCCCTTCCACTTTGCCAGTCGCCATAATCAATGTCGACACCAGATATGTTAAGGGACCCATCAAGGCAGTGCTCATGGACAGTCCTGTCTATGACCTCATACTTGGATCACAGTATGTGTTTTTAGGGCACCCCTCTCAACCTGCCCTAGTTTCAGCAGCATTCCCTTCTCCCCAATCCACAAACCAACTCCCTCCCTCCTTCCCAAAGAGCAAATCTCCCTCAGCAGGGAAGAAACCTCTCAACGCGGCAAACCAAATTGCCGCGCGAGCAAATCCAGATTGTCCCAAGTCCCCAAGTCCGCCACAACTTGGAAAATCCTTCCCAAGGAATGTCCGCCTAACGACCCAAGACCACTCGCCACAGGTACCTCAGGTGAAAGGCAGCACTGGCCCCGCAAACACCCACCGAAGGTACTATCGGGACAGGCCGCCGCACATACAGCCGTCACCTACCCCTCCCTTTCAGCGAGTGGCAGTCGACTTGGTCGGGCCTCTACCTCAACGGAAGAAGAAATTCCGGTACATAGTCACCGTGGTCGACATATGTACCATGCAGTGCGATGCCGCCCCAATCTCCTCACTTGATGCTAGCCAGGTAGCTGCGGCACTCAAAGCCATTTTCACCCGAATCGGCCTACCAAACCACATCATCAGCAATGATGAATCCAGGCTAAAGGGGAAACTCAGGCAAGAGGTGTTTGCTATTCTGCAATCAACCTTGGGACAACTCAACACAGGATTGCCGCACCAACCTCAGTCGGAATCCATTCCACTGATCTCTAACCCACCTGCTCCTTTGAACTCTGTGTTGCGACCAGATGTTCCACCATTCCAGCCGACCCAGTCTCCCCACTAATTTGTCCCTGTCACCCAAGTCGAAAGTGGAGTCGGCGTTCCACAGGAAGATTCCGGTACCAGAATCTTTTCTTCGGGGGGCCTCTGTGACGTAAGTGTCCCGCGCGACCCCTCTTTCTTTATCTACACCCCCCCCCCCCCTCTCCTTTTCATTTCTCTGTCCGGCCGCCACGCCACGTTAATTGCCACCCACCATCTAAAGAATGCCGATTAAGGGATTGGTCCCTTTGAAGGTCGATTTGTCTCCCCGGTCGGCATGTAACCCCTACCGAGGTTATCTCCCTTCACCCCCCCCCCCCTCTTATCTACCGTCTCATCACGAGATAGTGATATCAACAGTCGGCTCCCTTTGTAAGACACCTCGTCCTTTCCAATCATGAGAAAGTGACAACCACGGTCAATTCCCTTTGAAGACGGTTTTGCCTTTCCGAGCACGAGAAGGATTTGAATGTCGGCACGTGATAAGGATGTAATAGGCGCGTGATTGTTCTGTACATTTTGAACATCATCTTGTGACGTGTCGACTGCTATAAACCAATGACAGGCTTTCATTGTTTGAAAGTGAAGGCTATAATTGGCGTAGTGAGAAAAAGTTTTTCACACAAGACGCTGAAACTGACTAGAGCAACACCTCTCCCAGCCAGAATAGCCCACCTAGTAAGTCTTATTGATGACTGGTGATTGAGACTGGTTGTTTGTTTGACCCTAGTTTTGATCTAGATCCTATGTTCAATGATGAATAAGGAGTAGATAGATATGTTATTGAAAAGAAGTGGTAAACATTCTATTCTATTTATGTGCACTGATTATTTGTGTGTGTGTGTTTTTGACTTGAACACTTTTGGTACCAGAACCGGAGTTTATGCCTACTAACCCTTTTGTCTATTTTTAGTAGGAAACCTATGGGCCGCAATCTTGCACTTTATGATACCATTCCTTTCCAGGTGTTGGATGGAGAGTGATGTTGGATTGATCACCTTTTATGTTTTACTGATCTCAGTTTGTTAACTGAAATTCAGTTTATTTATTAACTAGTGCTATTGTACAAGGGAAGCCTTCTAGCCGGTTGGGATTCACTAATTCCCTGCCGACTGAAGCCCCTTGTCTCTAAGCCATAGAGATCTACATCCACCTTCTCCTGTGATTATCAGCAGGGCATCGTGGGCCGGACGATCATCCCGGACTCCACCAAGCACCAAGACGGGACCGTCGCCAAGACGACCCGCACCCAGAATCCGCGAGGAGACCACGCCTGAACCGTGCCATCCCGCGAAGCCGTAACCGGAACGACTGGGAGCTACTCTCATCTGACGAGCAAGCCCAGCCACACCAGCATTCGCCGATCACTACGGAGGAACTTGCCAAGAGCTAAGTTTATAAAACCGCGCCAATCACTGGAACTTTCCTACGGACACTGAAGATAATTAGTAACCCTTCCGGCATGGGGCGAACCTTATAGAAAGACAAAAGTCTTATAAATCCTTTCGGATTCCATTGTTTTTTTTATCCATATTTTGTTTGGGCGCCATTGAGCTGCTTTATTATTATTGTTGCATAATCTTATGCAGATTTTGGGAGTAAATAAAATACAAGTGTCAAATAATCCTGAACCCTTTGGTCAGACTGATGAGAGTGGGAGTCTTGTAATTTCATGTAAAACCCTACTTCTCTCTGTCTGCCATTTAGAGCAATTCAACCACTTGTATTTCTTACAACCATACGAGCCAGAACCCGGGCACAAATATAAATTTATTAGATGAAAAGGGGCCGGGAAAGTTGCTCATCTCCCATACCCTAGAGAAGTGGGCTAAAGGCAAATTTTCTAAAGTCTTCCCTAGGGACTTAGCCTTTTAACCCATTACCTCGTCACACTTATCCTCAAGTTTAAAACCACTTCTGACATGTGTTTTTCTACGTTCACTTTTCTTTGAATTCAGAGAATTCTCTGAAGATTACCATGCCAGTTAAAAACAAGTGCAACGCCGAGTGGCTGCAAAGTCCCCTCGCAGCATCGCCGAGCTACTCCGAAATCGGAATGTGTCGGCTGTACACATACATAAAAACGCATGAAAACAGCACGTAACTACATAAAAACGCATGAAAACAGCACGAAACCGAATCGTTTTTGATATATAGCCTCAGGGTTCGGACCCGTGATTTGAGCACGCGCGATCATGCGCACACGAGCGCACAGAAAAATTCATGACATCTGTGTTATAGACCATTCATCAAGAAATGTGAAAAAAATGCATTGAAATACATGCAAAACTTCGCGAGATATTAGCGAGTATGTGTTTGGGGGCTTGAACCCCGTAACTGGCGCGACCTTGACCTTAATGCAAAACTAAATACATCAGTGGATAGCTTGCATCTTGGCAAACTAGTATACCAAATTTGATGATGATAGACTGAATAGTTTTTGAGAAAAACAGACGAATAGCCGGACGGACGGACGGACGGACGGATGCACGCCGGAGGCACGGACAGATCAGACAGAAACAATAGATCCCCGAACCTTCGGCTCGGGGACTAAAAAATTAAAGGACAGACAGAAGAGAGAAGACAAGAAGGGGAGAGTCTAAACTGCAAATAATGGAGAGGAAGAGCACTAGGTTGGTGAACTAAAGATTAATTATTGTTGATAAATGAGCAACCAATTTTTTTAGTCCCCGAGCCGAAGGTTCGGGGAGCTATTGTTTCTGTCTGATCCGTCCGTGCCTCCCGCGTGCCTCCGTCCGTCCGTCCGGCTATTCGTCCGTTTTTCTCAAAAACTATTCAGTCTATCATCATCAAATTTGGCATACTAGTTTGCCAAGATGCAAGCTATCCACTGATGTATTTAGTTTTACATTAAGGTCAAGGTCGCACCAGTTACGGGGTTCAAACCCCGAAACACAATCGCTAATATCTCGCTTGCATGTATTTCAATGCAGTTTTTTTCACATTTCTTGATGAATGGTCTATAACACAGTTGTCATTAATTTTTCTGTGCGCTCGTGTGCGCATGATCGCGCGCGCTCAAATCACGGGTCCGAACCCTAAGGCTATATATCAAAAACGATTCGGTTTCGTGCTGTTTTATGTAGTTACGTGCTGTTTTGATGCGTTTTTATGTATGTGTACAGCTGACACATTCCGATTTCGGAGTAGCTCGGCGATGCTGCGAGGGGACTTTGCAGCCGCTCGGCGTTGCACTTGTTTATTTTATTACTTTATCTATCAGTTCATTTTGACGCAGCAGATCTCATCATTAGGCCATGCCAGCTGCTGCGGCAATATTTACAGGACATGGCAGAGTGTCAATAATAACGACATAAATTATGCAAATCTCTCGATCAACTTGCATTATTATTTCGAGTGTGCAATATAATAAAGAATTGGGGCCGTTTCGTCACAGTCTGTGATTATGAAATGGTGTGTGTGTTTGGGGGGGGGGCACGCTAGCATACTTAGATCACTATCATTAATTTTGCATTATTAACCACTAGTATGAAAATAATATGCATTGCGCAGGTCAGGGAGACCCAGAACTTGCTCCCAACTAACTAAACCCCCTCTCACTATATATAATAGTGTACCTCTCTCTCTCTTTCTCTCTCTCCCTCTCTCTCCCTCTCCCCCCCCCCCCCCCCCCCCCCCCCCCCCCCTCCCCCCCCCCCCCCCCCCCCCCCCCCCCCCCCCCCCCCCCCCCTCCCCCCCCCCCCCCCCCCCCCCCCCCCCCCCCCCCCCCCCCCCCCCCCCCCCCCCCCCCCACCCCCCCCCTCTCTCTCTCTCTCTTCGGTCGGGTTTGTCCATGAGACGAATGCTAAACATTAACACTCGTCTCATGGGCAAAATATGACCGAGATTTGCTTTGTTTCGTGGGATAATTGACATGGGCTTCTTACCCGCCCATGGGCTTTTTGCCCTGTCTTACAGTAGTAGTAGTAATGGTAGTAGAAGAAGTAAATTGTAGTGAAAGGTGTTTTTCATCTATTTATTTGTTTATTTGGTTGGTTAGTTTTCTATTCTGTATGTTTTTATTGCTGATGTTGATGCTCTGCCTACCATGTTGTTGCTATATTACTGTTAGTTGTTGTTTTTTGTTGGCGATTTTCGTGTGTCTCAATGTTCATTTATAGCATTAGTTATGTATTGCATGCTTAGAACCAAGGACAGAATGGAAGACTAGGCCCAGCCTAAATTCTTTTCCTTGTAAAATAAAGTTTCTGAAGTCTGAAGTCTCTCTCTCTCTCTCGCACGATCACACCCACAGAAGACGATAACAAAACTTGAGTTGTAGGTGTTCTGTGTATGCCTGTGCACATGATGTACATGTGTGAATGAATGTGTGTGTGTGTGTGTGTGTGTGTGTGTGTGTGTGTGTGTGTGTGTGTGTGTGTGTGTGTGTGTGTGCGTGCGTGCGTGTGCGCGTGTGTGCGTGCGTGCGTGCGTGCGTGCGTGCGTGTGTGTGTGTGTGTGTGTGTGTGTGCATGTGCGTGCGTGCAAGCGTCAAGGGACAGAAAGAGTTTGTTTCAAAGGCAATGTTTGTGGGGATTCTGGGGGCGAACCCCTCGAAGCCAGTTTGTGTGTGTGTACACTTTTACTAATAAAAATCAAAGCATTTAGAAACAGCTTTCTTTCTTAATTGTTACCAATAAAACGAGAGAAACAGCTTTCTTTTTTAATCCTCACGTTTAAAATCCCTTCTCTTACATAATTTGTTTCTTTTTTTTCTGCATTCATCTTTTCTCTGCAATCAGAGAAATTCTGAAAGACGCATACTACTCCATCCCTATTCACCCTGAATTTCAGAAATATCTGAAATTCTGTTGGAGAAACACTTTGTATTGCTTCAGGGCAGCGGCCATGGGCTTAGCTCCTGTACCAAGAAAGTCCACAACACTAACAAAGCCAGTACTACTAGCTCACCTTCACGATCTCTTTCATTTGATGACAGCTTGTTAGTGGGTGAGACTGAGAAAGAATGATTAATCACCAACATTAATTACCATGGCTGGAAATGAGGCACGAACTCCGAAGACAAGAGAAGCACCCATACAAAATCATAATAATATATATATAAGTCACTGCCCGAAAATATATATATATATATAAAGCCCAGCTCACCTAGAGGGTCCGAGGTGACCGCAGAGGTGGACAAGGGGCAGACGGGGGAGCCCTCGTCCGAGCGGTCCTGGCAGTCGGGCTGACCGTTACACAGCTGACCCACGTCCGTCAGGCACCGAGAACCCCCGTCACACCGGTGCACACACTTCTCTGCACACACAGAACATGCAACAGGGAGTAATTAGTGTGTTGTGTGTGTGTGTGTGTGTGTGACTCTGTATGTGTGACTGTGTGTGTGTGTGTGTGTGTGTGTGTGTGTGTGTGTGTGTGTGTGTGTGTGTGTGTGTGTGTGTGTGTGTGTGTGTGTGTGTGTGTGTGTGTGTGTGTGTGTGTGTGTGTGTGTGTGTGTGTGTGTGTGTGTGTGACTGTGTGTGTGTGTGACTGTGACTGTGTGTGTGTGTGTGTGTGTGTGTGTGTGTGTGTGTGTGTGTGTGTGTGTGTGTGTGTGTGTGTGTGTGTGTGTGGAGGATGAGGGGGAGCTCAGGATAGGAATATAATGTGAAATGTATTACCAGCTGTATTGTTCGGAAGTTACAGTATATGTCCATTTACTGCTAGCATTGTCCAGGACTTTAATTAATAACCCCGTGTTTTAGGTTTCGCATATTTGTGAATGACCATAACACGCGCGCACGCACGCAGAAAACAACACACAGTCAAACACACACATACACAGAATAAACATTGATTCTGATTCTGATTCACACACACACAGTCATACACGCGTGAGCACGTCTTTCAAAGTCTGTCTGCTTTATAGCATTAATAAGCAAGACATGAAAACAAGTGATTTTAACATGTTAAACAATGTAGACTGTACCCCCATCAAACCCACACATTTAAAACTAGTAAAAAGCCACGCAAACAGACACAAGCTTTGAGACCATCTTCAGAAACAAAGGTCAACATCTGACCACTAACAAAATTAATGAGGGAAATGTTCAAATGAGCACGTGACAACACGTGAAATTAAAATGAGCGCAACGTGACCAAAAGCTAAGCAATACTGCGCCTGGCTAATACATGTACTGTCGTCACGCCTATCCTGTTTTCGTCTTCGTCAGAGAAAGATCAGTCTCGTTGAAGTACAGTACAGTTATTAGTGTTACTCGCGTTGCGGACGTTGAATACATATTCCTAATCATAATAATAATACATCGTTAATAAGTCACTGCCCGAAAAGCCCTGCGGGAGACCTGTTACCATGGCACCCCCAACCCCAATGACGACAATGACAGCAGCAACAAAAGAGCCTAAGACAAATCATAGAAAGCCATACAATAATAATAATAATAATAATAATAATAGTACATTTATATAGCGCTTTACCTCAGATGAGCCCAAAGCGCTTTACAATCAATTATTCATCAACAGACAACAAAAACAACATTCAAGAGTGACACCAACCAGCAACAGTGCATATACAAAGCAACTCTCTCTCTCTCTCTCTAACACACACACACACACACACACACACACACACACACACACACACACACACACACACACATCGCACACATAAACACACACAATTATTGACGCCAACTCGTTCATACCCCATTCGGTAAGCCACAGCAACCGAGCCGCATGGACTGGCCACATACACCAACACACATACACAAACACCCTCACACACAACGTACGCATGCAGACAGACACACAGACACGCACACAGACACACATGCGTGCACACACAACCCACAAAACCAAAATACACACACGCACACATTCATGCTCACACACACACACACACGCGCGCACACCACAAAACACAGCACAAACCTCTTATTCAATCTTCCCTCACGTGCACACAACGATAGACAACTCATCAAATATTTAGGGCGCAGCAGGAAAAAGATGGGTTTTAAGAGAGGTTTTGAATGAGGAGACTGAGTTGGAGTGTCGGAGAGGAGAAGGCAGAGAATTCCACAGAGATGGTGCTTGACAAGAAAATGAACGTTGGCCAGCAGATTTGAGACGGATGGAGGGAATGGAAAGGAGACGAGAATCAGAAGACGAACGTAGTTGGCGAGCTGGGACATAGAGATGAAGAAGATCAGAGAGATACAGGGGAGCTTGATCATTCAGTGACTTAAAGGCAAGGAGGAGAATTTTGTAGTCAATACGTGATTGAACTGGGAGCCAATGTAGGGAACGAAGAACCAGTGAGTCTGGTTACGAGCGGGGTCCCTTCCCATAGCTTCCTGACTCCCTTCCACCAGAGAGACAGAGAGAAAGACTAGAGAGACAGAGAAAAGGAGAGAGAGTGAACAAGAGACGCATACACACATGCGCGTGCACGAACACACACACACTTGTACGCATATGTGTGATCTTAATATCATTTTGTTGACTGACAGCAACACATTCACAGGCACACGCGTGCACACATATTACCCAAACCTCTCTTTCCCTCCCATATTCGTACGATTCAGTTGCGCACAAAACAGCCGATAATCAAGTGACAGACAGAGAGTTGAATTGTAATTTCCTCATGTTGACAGAGGCTTGTAGGATAGCCTGAAGCGGTGATAATTCAGTGTCTGATAATAATTACGAAAGCCTGGTGTCTAGACATAATGCGGGTTGGTGGGTTTATTTACGCATTTATAAGCGACCGACAAACCGTAAACGTCTGTCTGTGTCACCTCCTCTTTCGCATCACCACTTTCTCTCTCATCTCTTTCTCTGTCTGTACTTATATGTATTATCAACTTGATCCGTTTATTTATTTTTATTTTATTTTGTCTTTTCTGAATTACTGTGTTACAAAAATCATGTACCTCCATGTAAAATAATTCGTTAACCGCTGATGACATTAAAACCTTTTTCATTTGTCATATCAATTTATTATTATCAAGTCCCCATCTTTATCACATTCTATTATATCCACATTACACGACAGTATTAGTACTCATAAACGAACTTTTTCATGCAGACTGACACCCACATGACATGACAAAACTCACAAATTAATCATTCTTTCATACAGACGGATATCCATCCACATTACACGATAGTACTCACGAACGAAATCTTTCATGCAGACTGACATCCACATGACACGACAAAACTCACGAATTAATAAGTATTTCATACAGACGGACAACCACATTGCACGATAGTACTTAGGCCTACGAGAGAAATCTTTCATGCAGACTGACATCCACATTACTTGATAAAACTCACGAATTAATTATTTCATACGTACAGACCTGTAACTGACATCCACATTACACGACAAAACTCACGAATAAATTATTTAATACAGACGAACAACCACTGCACGATTAATCCTCATAAACGAAATCTTCATGCACACTGACATCCACATTACACGACAAAACTCACGAATTAATTATTTCATACGTACAGACCTGTAACTGACAACCACATTACACGATTAATACTCATAAACGAAATCTTTCATGCAGACATCCACATTACATGACAAAACTCGCGAACAGACGAACAACCACAGTGCACGATAGTACATGTATACGAGCGAAATCTTCCATGCAGACTGACATCCACATGACATGACAAAACTCACAAATCAATAATTCTTTTATACAGACGGATATCCACATTACACGATAGTACTCACGAACATAATCTTTCATGCAGACTGACATCCACATGACACGACAAAACTCACGAATTGATTATTTCATACGTACAGACCTGTGACTAACAACCACATTACACGATAATACTTACGAGCGAAATCTTTCATGCAGACTAGCATCCACATTACATGAGAGAGAGAGAGAGAGAGAGAGAGAGAGAGAGAGAGAGAGAGAGAGAGAGAGAGAGAGAGAGAGAGAGAGAGAGAGAGAGAGAGAGAGAGAGAAGAGAGAGAGAGGGGGGGGGGGGGGCAGAAACACACAGAGACAGAGACAGAGAGAGGAGGAAACAAATGTAACGAAACGAAACAAAATTTCATTTAGTTCACTAGAAAACGTAACATAAGCAACTTGAAACGCTTCCACCCCCCCAGCCCCGAAAGAAAGAGAGAGCGACCTAGTGACCGTCGTCGCTGACCAATGGTCAACCTATGGCGATATTTTTCACGCCAGAGGGCAGTCAATGCACTAGGGGCTTATCACGCGATTTTCTTACTTGGGCGTAGTGAGAGAGAGTGATGGTAGGACCACTCACTGTCTCTCTCTCTTTCTTTATCCCCAGCTAATAATATAGAGAGGATTAGCCCCACACGAGCGTCATGCCCTCTGGCGTGAGAAAAATCGCACTAAGTCTCTCATTAACGCCATGTATTGCACCAGCTATAAATACCAAAAAAGGGGGGAATCCACCATAATCATTATGCACCCAAACCCTTTCGCCGCCAGCCATTTTTTAGCCAAAATTATCCAATAAGCTTACATTGGGTAAAGAAAGAAAATATTTTGTCTGAAATATTGGGGAATCCTTTACTACTACTACATGTTTAAAACAAACAAAAAAGGCCTATTCAAAAAAATCCTTCAACAAACATAGCGATTACTCACCATACTGACTGTCGCTGAAGTCGAAGTAGAGCGTGAAGCCGCTGCTGTGCCGGTGGCGCCACTCGTAGACGATGCGCACGGAGGAGGCGTAGTGGAACACCAGGGGCGTCTGCAGCAAAGGGGGTCCCGCCGCGCTACCGGGCGCCTCGTGCCGGCAGATCCGGTCCAACGTCCTCTCCTCCCCTCGCTCCGTCACCTCCCGGATCTCCACCATGGGCAGACAGGGGGAGGAGGAGGAGGAGGAGGAGGAGGAGGAGGAGGAGGAGGAGGAGGAGTAGGAGGAGGAGGAGGAGGAGGAGGAGGAGGCGCTGGGGAGGGTAGAAGGCCTCGGGGACCCCTTCTCTTTCCCACCATGCTCCTCCCTGGAAGGTCCAGGCACTGACAAGGTGGTGTGCCTCCCCGAAGGCCACGGCGGGGTACCTTTCCACCCTGAAGAATTGGTCTTTGCGTAGGCGATGTGTCTGGTGGGGCCGACGTGCGCGTGTTGTTGTTGTTGTTGTTGCCGCTGTTTGTTTGAAGAAGGGACGGGAGAGGACAGCATGGAGGAGAGCTTAGACGACACCGAGCCCGAAGGAGTCACTGCGGTGGTGGTGGTGGTGGTAGGAACCGTCACGTTACGGGACAATCCCACACCGCCCCCTTCGTCACCTGCAGTCCTCAAGTTTTCGTCTTCTTCTCCTTCTTCTTCCTTCCGGACCGGCGGCGAGTACCCATCTTCCTTTTCTTCGGGGTCATCTCGGGAGCCGTTGCGGACACCGAAGCCGGAGAGGCGGGTGAAGTTGAGCTCGATGTGCTGCTGAGGGTCTCCCAGCTGGATCAGGAACTCGCAGCGTCGGAAGCCCTTCTTCTCGTAGTCCGCGGACTGGGCCTCGATATGCTGGTGACTGCTGTTGCGGTACGTGTAGCTGCACTCGGCTGCAGCGTACACAAACAGACAGACAGAACATTTGTTAACGAAATTGAACAAAGGGTGAGTACTCTCTTTCTAATTAACTCACCCTCCACCAAAGTTGATTACGATACCAATCACCTAGCAGTGTGTGGGTCAGAAGCAAAGTGAGACAAACAAAGCATCATTCTTTAAAAAAAAGAATGTGCCAAGTTCGCCTTTATGACCCTCCACACACACAGTACACATCAACAATTGTGGATAGGACAACATACAAACAAATCAACATCAATTTCAATTTGTTAGTTTTATTGTTTTACATTTTCATGTTTCATATCCTCTCCGTTTTACTTTCGGATTGCTGCTGAAGAAGATTGTATAAGGCCGTGTACACACATATATATGCGAAGATTCCGTGCGGAAAACCCATGCGCAATCCGTAAATAAGTGGAAGAAAGAAGGGTAAAAATATACGGATATGGGGAAATTAGGACATCTTTCCCATCCTTTCTTTTACTTATTTGCGGATTGCGCACGGGTTTCCGTACGGAATCTCCGCATACGTGTGTACACGGCCTTATACAATCTTCTTCAGCAGCAATCCGAACGTGAAACAGAGAGGATATGAACGTAAAACAGAGGGAATATGAAACATGAAAATGTAATAGAGAGAACATGACAAGAGTTGGAATCTGACCTGTAAAAAAACCATTGTTCGTTTTTGAGTACAGATAAAATATTAAAAATGAGAAACAGAGATAACTGCGAAATACGAAAAAGAAACAGCATTTTCCAAACGTCAAACAGAGAGCATGAAACCGTAAAAATAGGAACTGTAAACCACAGAAAAATGAAGCATGAAACCATAGAATAATGAAGCAAAATATGCGTACAAAACATGATCCAGACAATACATCAATATAATGTTTTGTAAAATTTCCCAGCAATCAAAAAATGAAACAGTAAGATAATAAAACACTAAGAAGAGAGAACACAAAACATGGGGGGGGGGGGGGGGGGGGGGGGGGGGGGGGGGGGGGGGGAGTTGGGGTGTGGGGGAGTGGGATAAAATATTGAAATATATATTTTTTTCTTCTCATCAACTTTTCTTAATTATGGTCAGTTATGTACATACACTTTCCATATCATAAAGGCATAGAGAATGTATAAGCATTTTGCTTGTTGTACTCGTATTTAAATGTCGTCGCTGCTTTATCGTGTACTTTGGAATACATTTGTTTAAACCAAGGTATGGAGAACAATAAAAGAAAAAGAAAGAAAAAGGAACAACAACACACTGATTAAGGGTGTGCACCCCGGTGAAGCATGTGCACTCCAGTCAAGGGTGTGTAGGTGTGTCACCCAAACGACGAAAAGAGGACGGGGGCTAAGATGTGAAAAAGGGGGAGGGGGGGGGGGGGGGGGGGGGGGGGGGGGGGGTGGGGGTACGGGGGCGTAACGGGCAAAGACATGTCTGCCGCTCGGCGACACATTTAAAATAATAAAATACTAGCGCAACGCCGAGTACCAGTAACGCCTAGTAACGGTAACGCCTAGTAACGGTAATGCCAATTACTGGTAACGCTGAGTACAGCAAATTTGAAGCGATTTCGTTAAGAAACGGCAGAGTTAAAAAGCCCCGTTTTCCGTTGGCGCTGCTCTGAGAGTGACGCGCTCTCCCGATTTTCTTCAAATTTGCTGCCAGGCTTTGCCCCGGTGACAGCAAGCCTGACAGCAAATGTGACGCGATTCGGTTGAAAACCGGTGGAGTTATAAGGCCCGTTTTGCATCATGCTGCTGTTATGCGCCTAAGTAATCGATTCACTTCCGGTTTGGCACATCGATAGACACCGTCCCCAGTCATCTATCTGCCAAATTCGAAGGCAATCGGCCCAGAAACGCCGGAGATACGGGCGCCGAGAGGCCGGCGGATGCGCGTTTCGCGCATTTGCGAAACCGCACAAATGATACGGCCGCCTCGGTTGCCGTTGCCATCGCCCCGTGAGGGCTCACAGCAAATTTGAAGCGATTCGGTCGAAAAACGGCGGAGTTATAAGGCCCGTTTCGTGTTTCAGACACACACACACACACAGACACACACACACACACACACACACACAGGACACTTGCCAAATTACTATATGATGATGTCTGTCCCAAGGAATAATATGAAATGGAAATTACCGGTATGCTATTTATATTATTTCATGGGTTTTTTCAATACAAGTTATTATTTTACGTAATAACCATCTGAAGATAGAGATGGTCCATTTTGACTCTAAAACATCGAATTATGATTGTTACAGGGTTCCCACAGATCTCTCCAAGAAAAATTCAAGGACTTTTCCAGGACCATGCTGGTAAATTTCAAGGACTGGAAATTCTGCTTGTAATATGGATAATAAGCATTACGGTAAGATGTGTGCTAATATCGAATTAATCTGATTATTTGAAACTACAAAACCTGCACACGCCAAAAGTCCACATGCAGTAGCATGATCGTCTGCTGTCACAATATCAGGCGGTCAAAAGTCTGAAATTAAAAAAACAAAAAAAGCACTAACTTTTAGTTTTACTGTATATATTTTCAAAGAGATCAAGTGTTGGTTTTGCTTGCTTCAAACCTGAGAATCTGGCAAGCAAATTAAGAAAATTCCAGGACTTTTCCAGGAGTTTTAGGGCCTGTGCTGTTTTTCCAGCACTTTTCAAGCCCTGGAAAAGGCCTTGCTAGTTTTCCAGGACTTTTCAAGTTTTCAAGGACTTGTGGAAACCCTGTTGTTAGAACAGGCTAAGCATGCATCATCAGCCTTGAATGCAATCCCTGTGATAGGCCTCAACTTACTAATACTGAGTAGAGAACCACGAATAAAACGAGATACATAGACAGGTTTCTGTTCTCTTCATGTGGCGTCTGACAACATCAGAGAATGGACAGTAAAATCATTCGCAGAAGCGCAGACTCTTGTCTGGCTCACGACCGACTGAGCTGGAGGCAGTCGGTGAAGACTTCGAGAAGGAACGACAGAGACAGAGACAGACTTAGGGTCAAAGTTAAACTGTTTTTATTGCTATGCCTCTGGCCCACAACAATAGAATACATTTTGTTTTATTGTAGTGTGTGTGTGTGTGTGTGTGTGTGCGTGTGCGTGTGTGCGTGCGTGAGTGTGTGAGAGAGAGTGCGTGCGTGTGTGTGTGTGTGTGTGTGTGTGTGTGTGTGTGTGTGTGTGTGTGTGTGTGTGTGTGTGTGTGTGTGTGAGTGAGAGAGAGAGAGAGAGAGAGAGAGAGAGAGAGAGAGAGAGAGAGAGAGAGAGAGAGAGAGAGAGAGAGAGAGAGAGAGAGAGAGAGAGAAAGACAGACAGACAGACAGTCAGGCAGACAAACAAACACAGACAGGCAGGCAAACAAACAGACATGCAGACAAACAACACAGAAACACAGACTGGCCCACAGGCAAAAGAAAATCGTCGATACATGTACACAACCGAACCAGACAGCTTCTTTACAGCAATACAATACAACTAAACACACTATACAACAATAACCATGCAAGCAGGTGGTAGGTAGGTGGTAGAGCCAGAACCGCTACTGGCTAAATAAACACCACCATTACACCACAATACCAAAACTACCATTATTACTTACCCCCACCCCCACCCACCCCTCAAACCACAGCCGTATCGCTACACCACCCTCCTCCCGCTAAAAAAAAACAACCCCACCACCGCAGAGCAGAGCAGCCAAGGTCACGCTAACATTCCAGCCAGCAAACAGCCCCCCACCCCCACCTCATGCCCGAACTCTCTCCCTCCCTCCCTCCTTCCTACTTTCACAGTCTACGCCCCCCCCCCCCCCCCCCCCCCCCCCCCTCCCATTCCATTGACTCTTTTCGTTTACTACTACTACTACTACTACTACTACTACTATTATTACCCCTTCTCTACTCGTTTTCCAGCTCGCCCGACTTTACAAGGCCAGCGGTTATATTAGGAGAGCTTCTATGGTGCACACTGTTTGTCAAAAAAAGGAGGGTGGGGGAAGAATCGAGTACGGGGTGGGGGGAGAGAGAGAGAGAGAGAGAGAGAGAGAGAGAGAGAGAGAGAGAGAGAGAGAGAGAGAGAGAGAGAGAGAGAGAGAGAGAGAGAGAGAGAGAGAGAGAGAGAGAGAGAGAGAGAGAGAGAAGAGAGAGAGAGAGAGAGTTTATCACATACAGTGAATATAATTATAAGACCGGTAGTTTTAAAACAAGCGCGGATTCGCAATCGTTTGTGGCACGCTTTTCTTTCTCTTTTACAATATGTGCGACAATTCTGGACCGACCGACCGACCAACAGACCGACAAAATGAGTTATAGGTTTGTGGCTTATGCCACAAACAAAAAGAAAACAAGCGCGGATTCGCAATCGTTTGTGGCGTGCGACAATTGAAAACGAAACATCATTTTAAAGAGAAGTGCAGCCTCAATTTGAAGTGCAGCCTCACTTTGAAGTGCGACAATTTTGGACCGACCGACAGACAGACAGACCGATAAAGTGAGTTATAGGTTTGTGGCTTGTGCCACAAACAAAAAATCATACTGCACTACTTTTCTGGCTTTATAGGATGATTTTTGAAGATTTTCCATTTCTCAAGGCGCAAGGAACAAGGGAAAAATCCATTTTAAAAAAGGTTCCTAAAAAAATATAAAATTAATACATTTTCATAACCTGACTGTATGCAAAGTGTTTATCAAAAAAATCGTTTTAAGCAATCCTGTCAAAGAAGAATGTGTTTAACGTACTCCAAACTGATACAGAAGAAGAAGAAATTCTGCTTAACGTCCTCCAGTCTGGAACAGACACATATGGGACATTAGTAGATATAAAGATGGTGGGAACGATCCTGGAGGCAATGCCCGGAAGCAGTGCAACACCAGCAAATTCCCGAATGTTTAACAATACAGATGTATATGGTTAATCAAACGGATACAGGTACATGCGGGACATTTATACTGACACCGATGGTGGGTCGATCCTGTCAAACATTTCCCATCCACAAACAACAACAAAAACGTGTGTTAAGTCCGTTCGCGATATTTGTCCTCTCGCGGATACCATGCCCTCCCTACCCTACAATAAGCCAAGGGTCTCCCATAGCCATATATATATTCTTGATCACCATGTCACAACCTATTCAGATCCTGATTTTTGAACCGCCAGTTCAAACCTCCGTCAAGGAAGACTCACAAACCCGAAATTTCCTTCCTTAATGTCCGAGCTGTATCTCATGAACCAGTGGGTATGATGGCTTCAAATTTTGTGTGGTAATGTAACATGCCGAGTAATGAAATAAATACTTGCAATATTTTTTTTTTTAAAAGCAGAAACAGGGTCACTTTAGACTAATGTGCACATGAGAACAAAAAGTGCGCGAGAGGACTTAACAAACGTGCTTTAACGCCTCACAGTGGTAATTCCGAACGGGTTAAGTTCAAACGTAATGATGAAAATAGTCTTGGGCGATACTCTAACCATTCACAACATTTCAACAAACTTGTTTTTAACAATCGATTTTTTTTAAATTTTAATTTGCGTTGGAGCGCACACAAACAGGCAATAAAGTCACCTTGTGACGCCAAAAGAGTATCATACAAAAAGTCATGTAGTGAGTTTGTTTGTTTTTAGCTAAAAATAGTAGTGGACAAGAGCGATGGCATGCGGGGGTGGCAGAAGCGCCCCTCCCCTTCCACTTACCCCACCCGGCTTTTTTATTTTCTAAATACTACAAGGATCTGAGGGGGACGGGTGTTGGAGGTGATGCTGGTTATGTAAAATATAACAGTTCAGGTTGAAAAGGGGGGGGGGGGGGGGGGGAGGGGCTGGAAAGTAGGGCCCCCCCCCAAAAAAAAAAAAAAAAAAAGAAGATGGGGTGTCTGTCACCTTTGGTAAACTCTTCCTATAGGCCTATCACCTTCAGTTTGCCCACTGGATGAGTGAGCAAAGAACTAACATTATGGTTCGAATAATAAAAATGAAGTTACGAAGTAACTGTCGCGATCGTGTACAAAATATTAATTAATGTCTTCACAAACCTTACAAAATGAGAATAACAACTGCGGATAAGCCACGATGGCAAAGATGCAGATTACCCCCCCCCCCCCCCCCCCCCCCCCCCCCCCCCCCCCCCCCCCCCACCCCCCCCGCCCCCACCCCCCCCCCCCCCCCCCCCCCCCCCCCCCATTCACTGTGTTAGTTCTTTCTGTTTTTTCAGTCTTGTCTTTGCATTCTACTGTTAGCGAATGCATATTCTAATTGTTTAACCATTTTACCGCCAGTCATATTTCAGCAAAAAATGTCCATTACATTTACCTAGGTAGAGAACAAAAACCATCTGCAGTATTGGGGATTCTCCTGTGACATATATAAAATAAGGTCTACCCTTACTTCCCAAAACTAAGACAATAGGGTCTTTGGATAATAGACCCCAATTTGATGTCTTTTAGTGGCATTGGTGTTAAATCACTGTGGTGCTAAAAAAATGCGACTTTGGCGGTGAAAGGGTTGAACGGATGAAAATTAACGTTAAAGAAACGATAGAGGTTTAAGTGCTCAGTCTGCAGTAAGAAAGACAAAACTGAAAAAAAGGGAAGAACCGATAAATTGAGGAGGGGGGTGGGGTGGGGTATTAAACTGCATTAATTTTATGGGTTGCATGTTTTTGTGAGGGAGGGTGGTCACCATGACTATATATTATGCATGCATCAGAGCGAATACATACCGTTACTAAAACCGGAGAGGTTATAATATAATTATATACCAGACCTGCTTACCCCCTACACAAGTCTGGAGTAGTCTGGATAGCAGAAATGAGTAGTTTGGGTGCAAAATGTGTAGTTTTATTCATTAAACCATCAAACAATGTGCACTATGGATAAATTATTGTTTTGTTTCCCCTTGGTCTCTCCCAAATTTACAAATTTGTAAACTTATTGATTTATTATTATTATTATTATTATTATATTATTATTATTATTATTACTTTTGTTTTGTTCACACTTAAAACTCTTGTTTGTATTCACATTTATATTGGTTTAAACGCAGTCTCCATCTGTTCAATCAAGTGTGCAATTATGATGTTAATTTAAGGAGCACGGTATAAGCTTCGAGCTTGTTGTTGCTCTAATTGTCTTTTTGTTTGATCGTTTCCGAGTGAGTGAAAAAAGATTTGTTTAAACCAAACAATGTGCACTGAAAATGAGTAATTGGAGCATTATTTTCAATTTTGAAGAGTAGTAGAGGTCCAAATTGAGTAGAATACTACTCGGAAAGAGTAGAGTAAACAGGTCTGATATACTGCTAATAGCAGGGCTCCCAGGGACCCCCATTTGGGGGGTCTATGAAGCACTAACATTCTAAAGGACCCTCTAAAAGAATGCGCAAGGGGTCCCAGGGATGCAGTAAAAAAAAACCATTCTTTTTAGCATTCACAATGCCACTGGGACCCTCTATCCCGCCTCTAGGACCCTCTATACTGTTCGTGGAGGAGTCCCTGGGACCCCTTGTTTTGCGGGACCATTGGGAGCCCTGTAATAGGCTAGTTATTTCGGTTGGCAGCCTTTCTGCTGCACACAGTGCAACTGGTGTAATTATCCCTTTAGCGGGCTAATAACAGCAACTAGGCCTACAGCAGAGAGCTTCACTGAGCATCAAAGACCCACCAGATCACGTGTCACAATCACGGGTTTCACGTGCTTTCCCTCTTATGGCTGGTAAGAAATCTTGTTTTGACCTTGGTTTCACTCCCATACAAATGCCCCCAAATTGAAAACGAAACATCATTTTAAAGAGCAGCCTCAATTTGAAGTTGGGGGCATGTGTGTGGGGGCCACAGCTACCTGGGGCAGAAAAAAACCCAAGGGACTTAATCGTGGTGGGTCAGTGAGGTCCTTAAAAAAAAACCACGTCACGTGTCACATTCCCTCTTCATAAGTCTTATGCTGGAAGGTTTCTTAAGATTTCTTACCAGCTATAAGAGGGAAATCAAGTAAAAACCGTGATTGTGATACATGACGTGGTGGGTCTTTAAGGGCCAGCCACACAACTAAAACCGTACGACTGTACGATCCGATTCCATCACGTGATCTCGAAGCGCTGTGAATCACATTTCGTTCTCGGAGACCACGTGATCCAAGTGAGCAAGCATCCTGGTGAGGCAGGTTGGGCTCGTAGGGCTAAACCTCGTTTTGTCGAGCTGCAGTTTTGACCCTCAAAGCGGCCTCCACCCCCATCACCCCTACCCTCTGGGTACATCGGTATACGTGGAATGCCAGACGTGCCTCCAGGGGATCGCTGCTAATCGCCAAAATAACCACCGTCGCTGTGCACCGGCCGACCTTTCATCCAGTAAAAAATATTCTTGAGCCGATTGCCGAAAAAAACGCCAACATCAACAACATACGGTATTTAATTGTATACGGTGCCAAAAAAATCTTGATCGAAATCAGATCGAAGTGCGTACACGCATTAACATTCGCAACGCGGCATTCAAACAAAAAACCGCAATACATAGATGAACAGGAAAATAACGCGCGCGCGCACACACACATATACTGGCGGGCGCGCGCGCGCACACACACACATATACTGGCGGGCGCGCGCGCACACACACACACATACACGCCACAATTGACATAGATAGTCTACAACACAAAAATAGACCTAAAAACGAGAGAGAGAGAGAGAGAGAGAGAGAGAGAGAGAGAGAGAGAGAGAGAGAGAGAGAGAGAGAGAGAGAGAGAGAGAGAGGGGGAGAGAGAGAGAGAGAGAGAGAGAGAGTGTGTGTGTGTGTGTGTGTGTGTGTGTGTGTGTGTGTGTGTGTGAGAGAGAGAGAGAGAGAGAGAGAGAGAGAGAGAGAGAGAGAGAGAGAGAGAGAGAGAGAGAGAGAGAGAGAGAGAGAGAGAGAGAGAGAGAGAGAGAGAGAGAGAGAGAGAGAGAGAGAGAGAGAGAGAGAGAGAGTGAGAGAGAGAGAGAGAGAGAGAGAGAGTGAGAGTGTGTGTGAGGAGAGAGAGAGAGAGAGAGAGAGGAGATGAGAGAGAGAGAGAGAGAGAGAGAGAGAGAGAGAGAGAGAGAGAGAGAGATAGAGAGAGATAGAGAGAGACGAGAGAGAGAGAGAGAGAGAGAGAGAGGGGACAGAGAGAGAGAGAGAGGAGAGAGAGAGAGAGAGAGAGAGAGACTTAACACTGGAAACTTTATTAATTTAACAAGGATAAAGATTTTAGGCGATGCCTATTCATACAATCTGTCCTTGGATAAAAAATATAAAAAAATTAAAAAGAGAGAGAGAGAGAGAGAGAGAGAGAGAGAGAGAGAGAGAGAGAGAGAGAGAGAGAGAGAGAGAGAGAGAGAGAGAGAGAGAGAGAGAGAGAGAGAGAGAGGCGAGTCATAATGGTTAACACGAGGGGGGGTGCCTAAGTACAACTTTGCCTCTAGCTGACCATACATAGCCAGACCGTTGACGGACACTGCGACCATCATTATTATGAGGCTTGTGTGCAATTTACTAGATTATAGTAGATGTCGTTATGCTACACAGACTCCATAAGATAACTTTATCGAAACCAGTCTCGTACTATAACCCGAAAGCCTTTTTTCACAATTCATAATGATATGAATCAAAGACCTTGATGTAAACAACACCCTTTTTTTGTTGTTGTCTAAATGAAGATCGTTGGCGTGGGGGGGGGGGGGGGGGGGGGGGGGGGGGGAGTAAACATCCCCGAACATAAGCAACGTGCAAGAATTTTACGCAGATCAATGCGAACCAAGGATCTCTCTGCTATCTCTCTCTCCCCTCCCCCCACCCACCCACGCTCCCCCTCCCCCCCCCCCCCCCCCCCCCTCTAGATCACCCCTACCCCTTACTGTCTGGCACCTCTACCTATCATCATCATCATCATCATATAGTAAAAAGCCAAGTGTCCGTGTGTCTGTCTGTCTGTCTGAAACACAAAACGGGCCTTATAACTCCGCCGTTTTTTGACCGAATCGCTTCAAATTTGCTGTGAGCCCTGACGGGGCGATGGCAACAGCAACCGAGGCGGCCGTGTCATTTGCGCGGTTTGGCAAATGCGCGAAACGCGTATCCGCCGGCCTCTCGGCGCCCGTATCTCCGGCGTTCGAATTTGGCAGGAAGATGACCGGGGACGGTGACTATCGTTGTGCCAAACCGGAAGCGTATCGGTTCAGAAACACGCGCGCTATACGCCGCTTCACCTTGACACGAATAACTCCGCCCTTTCTTAACCGATTTGCTTCACATTTGCTGTCAGGCTTGCTATGGCCCGGGCAAAGCCTGGCAGCAAAGTTGAAGAGAATCGGGAGAGCGCGTCACTCTCAGACCAGCGTCAATGGGAAACGGGGCCTTATAACTCTGCCGTTTCTTAACCGAATCGCTTCAAATTTGCTGTACTCAGCATTACCAGTACTTGGCGTTACCGTTACTAGGCGTTACCGTTACTAGGGAGAGCGCATCAGTCTCAGAGCAGCACCAATGGGAAACAGGGCCTTATAACTCTGCCTTTTCTTAACCGAATCGCTTCAAATTTGCTGTACTCAGTAAGGTGCGGGGGGTAGTAGAACGGGATGAGTGAAGAAGGTGGAAGGAGGGAGAGAGACAAAAGTAATAATAATATTTCGCGGACCCGGCGAAACCAGTACTCAGCGTTACCAGTATGTGGCATTACCAGTACGGTGCATTGCCAGTACTAGGCGTTGCGCTAGTAATATTAATTTACCTCTTTTCTCCACAACACTCACTAAGAAGTACTCGTTTATCTATCCGTCTGGGGACATTCTTTTTATTTACCTCCCAGAAGCTGCTGACATCACAGACATCAACTGCTCCCAACAAGGAAGTGCTGTCTGTCTGTCGCTTTCGACAATCACTGCCAGATAACAGAGGGGGCAGCTGCTATTCCAGCCGGATGGGCTATAATTAGTCCCCGAGCCGAAGGTTCGGGGAGCTATTGTTTTTGTCTGGTCCGTCCGGCGTGCCTCCGTCCGTCCGGCTATTCGTCCGTTTTTCTCAAAAACTATTCAGTCTATCATCATCAAATTTGGTATACTAGTTTGCCAAGATGCATGCTATCCACTGATGTATTTAGTTTTACATTAAGGTCGAGGTCGCGCCAGTTACGGGGTTCAAACCCCGACACACATAATCGATAATATCTCGCGAAGTTTTGCATGTATTTTAATGCAGTTTTTTTCACAACATTTCTTGATGAATGGTCTATAACACAGTTGTCATGAATTTTTCTGTGCGCGCGTGTGCGCATGATCGCGCGCGCTCTAATCACGGGTCCGAAACCCAAGGCTATATATACAAAAAAACTATTCAGTTACGTGCTGTTTTGATGCCTTTTTATGTAGTTACGTGCTGTTTTGATGCGTTTTTTATGTATGTGTACAGCCGACACATTCCGATTTCGGAGTAGCTCGGCGATGCTGCGAGTGGACTTTGCAGCCGCCGGGGTTGCACTTGTTTGTTTTATAGTAGTGAAGCCTTGCCCAGGGTACATCCCCACTCTCTCGACCAAATGGATTTGATTTTCCTTTTATACGTTCCCAAGAATGACCATTGTTCCTAAATCTTCACTTTTGTACTTTGCTTCTTTTCTGTAATTAACTAATAACAGCGTCTACTGCTAAGTTATTCAGATCCTTTTCTAAAAACTCAAACATAAAAGGGATTTGAGGACGAGAGGTGGCGTTGTGGAAGGTCCCCAAAGGCCAACCAATCCCAGTGGCTGCGACACCAGAGTCGGTGCAAATGTCAACCCTAGTTAGAGTCATGGTCTTCCGGGGTTCCACGAAAGACTTTGAAACCCTTCCATCGCTACTGTCGCCTCTTGGCACCACAATGATTTAACACCCATGTCACTAAAAGGCATCAAATAAGGGTCTGGATCCAGTTACCTTTTGTTCTTAATCTTGGGAGGTAAGGACAGGCCATATT
>CM065695.1:32553099-32555599 GCA_017654935.2 Phymorhynchus buccinoides | reverse complement strand
GACCCTTCCTGCTTGGGGCTAACCTTCTAGAAAGACAAAAGTCTTGTAAATCCTTTCGGATTCCATTGTTTTTTTATCCATATTTTGTTTTGGCGCCATTGAGCTGCTTTATTATTATTGTTGCATAATCTTATGCAGATTTTGGGAGTAAATAAAATACAAGTGTCAAATAATCCTGAACCCTTTGGTCAGACTGATGAGAGTGGGAGTCTTGTAATTTCATGTAAAACCCTAGTTCTCTCTGTCTGCCATTTAGAGCAATTCAACCACTTGTATTTCTTACAACCATACGAGCCAGAACCCGGGCACAAATATAAATTTATTAGATGAAAAGGGGCCGGGAAAGTTGCTCATCTCCCAACCCTAGAGAAGTGGGCTAAAGGCAAATTTTCTACTTGAAAATTTAACACACTAAAAGTCTTCCCTAGGGACTTAGCCTTTTAACCCATTACCTCGTCACACACCCCACCCCCCCCACCCCACCCCCACCCCACCCTCTTTTCATCCCTTCCATTACTTTACTTTTTCTCTCATCTACTATCAGTTGCCAGAAAGTTGAGTAGAGACGTAAACATTAAAAAACAAAACAACACAAAACAAAAAACACACTTACTATCTTTCTGGTCACCTTTCTAATCATGAAAGGACCCACACTTCTTAAATTTCGTAGCTTCGGATTTAAATGCATCGTTGTTAATGTGCCGTTACAGAGAAAAGTAAAGAAAAGAACAAGAAGAGGAAAATGTCTGTTCGCAAAACACAACCGCATCATCTTTCAAATGTCAACACTGTGCTACCAGAAGAAGTTTATAAAAAAAAAAAAAAAAAAAAAAAACAAAAAAAAAAAGGCTAAGAAAAGACATTTATCTTACCATCGGGTAATAGACGATTTTCGGGGGGGAAAGTAGTCAATTTTTTTAATAGAAAACTGAGGGGTAGCCACAAGCTGATAGAACTTGCAAAATGTGTCGAGTGGCACAGTGGTAGCGCGTTCGCCTCGTGTCAAGTAAGCCCGAGTTCGAACCTGGGTACAGGGGATATTTTCCTCTCACTTTGCACTAGACTTTACGGTCTGAACATGGAGTCTTTCGGATGAGACGATAAACCGAGGTCCCGTGTGCCCATGCACTTAGCACACGCTAAACCCAGTGGCAACGAAAAAGTTGTCATTTTGGTCAAAATGTACCCCCCCCCTCCTCCTTCCTTCCTCAGTCACACAAAAATCGCATGCAAGCAAAAATATATATATTGTGTGGCGCGCCTCTGGCTGCGACGCGCTCTCCAGGTGCGAGCAACCCGAATTTCACAGAGACGCCTCTGTGACTGTAAGTACCTAATATCTAATATACCCCTCGAATTACGCGTCCACTTCCAAGTGCAAAAGAAGACAAGAAGAAAACAAAAATTCTGCACTCAACAAACTGTGTGAATTGTAGTACAACTTCAATCAATTTTAATCCACTATCCACATTGGATGACCTTTTAAAGAGAAATTGGAAAGAAAAAGAAAGCAAGAAAGAAAAGGAAAAAATAAGGCTGTCAAAGGAGGAAACAATCGTTCAAGAGTTCGGGTGTATTTTTCAAGGCTCTACACTTTTGTTTCATAGATCTGTTTTACACTAATCCAAAAATAATTCTCGTTTTCCCCCTATTTTTTAATCCCTTCTTTAAAAAAAAAAAATTCTTTTAAAAACAAAAGAATGCATGGAAGTTCAGTTTAACGTCGCGTATCGGCTTTCGCCATGTACGACGGGCTGAACAAACCAACCAGGGTATAAACAAAAAATTATGTTCCTGAATCACTGTCTTAGCCAAAAGGCCGAGAACATAATTCATGACTCGAAAATAATGCATGGAAGTTCAGTTTAACGTCGCGTATCGGCTTTCGCCATGTACGACGGGCTGAACAAACCAACCAAGGTATAAACAAAAATTTATGTTCCTGAATCACTGTCTTAGCCAAAAGGCCGAGAAGCGATCAGAATTGAAAAGAATGCAGCAGGGCTAACATAATTTATAGTGCAAGTATGCCGAATGCAGACGAGGGTTTTGCCGGTATTGCCATTTTGCTGGTTACAGTTACATTATGGGATATCATACGTCAGCTTTAGGTAATGATTTATGTCATCATACAAAGTACTATGAAGTGGTTCTGCGAAGCAGTTCATGAGATATGGAGCCGGGTGGGGCAAAGTGACTTTGTATTTGTGTATATTTGGTAGTCATTCACTTGTTAATTTCTATTTAATATTCCCCTTTCGCTTGTTATATATTTGTGGATGTTGCAGCTATACAATGCGACTGATTTTCAATAAAATTCGTTTTAAACCAAAGTGACAGGACTCAGTGATGATGTCCCAATGCCCAGGTATTAAGGGCCAGCCATACGTCAGCTAAAATCGTACGACTGTACCATACGATTCGATCACGTGATATCGAATCACATTAGTTCTTGGAGACCACGTGATCGAATCGTATTGTACAGTCGTACGATTTTAGT
>CM065695.1:32530599-32548099 GCA_017654935.2 Phymorhynchus buccinoides | reverse complement strand
CATATAGAGACGGGGACACATAGAGACGGGGGCACATAGAGACGGGGACACATAGAGACGGGGGCACATAGAGACGGGGACACATAGAGACGGGGACATATAGAGACGGGGACACATAGAGACGGGGGCATATAGAGACGGGGGACACATAGAGACGGGGGCATATAGAGACGGGGACACATAGAGACGGGGGCACATAGAGACGGGCACACATAGAGACGGGAGCACATAGAGACGGGCACACATTAGAGACAGGGGCACATAGAGACGGGCACACATAGAGACGGGGGCACATCTCACTGATCCCTCATTATCCTCCCAACCTCAACCCTTCTAACGGGTTTGCCAGTGACCTTGGACTCCAGCAGTCAGACAGCGAGTGGCAGCCATTTCGCTGTAATAATTGTTATGTAGGCTACGACGAGTCTCAAGTCAAGGACGTCTGGGTTAAGAAAAATAAAAATATTATAAGCATTATAAGAAAGGGATAGGAAGGAATTGTCGCTGGTTTCTTCCAAGAAAAGTCACCAGATTGCATGTTGTGCAATCATTATTATCACCAAAACGAATGCCAACGGTCTCTTCATGGCCTTGACTCTCCAGCGGAGCAGACAATTACAGGAATGTTTAGCCGTTTCGCCTTTAATTTAATTAAATGAATCAATGGAGGCTACGAGACAGTGCCTCAAGGACGTCTGCGCTCAGAACGAAATTATAAGCACAGGAAAGAGATATGATTGCTGGTTTCTCCAAGATGGCGGGTAAATAAACAGATTACTGTACAGCCATTGTTATCCAGAAAAAGAATACCAACGGTTTTCAAGTGACTTTGACAAGACCAGATTCGTAGCTATTTTGCCATAATAATAATAGCATGTATCTATGAGAACCACAAGGACGTCTGCGCTCAGAACAAAATTATACGAAAGGGCTGGTAAATAATTACAGTATTGCTGGTTTCTTCAAGATAACAGAGAAGTAAACACTGACAATTGTACAACCATTATCCCGAGAGAAAAAAAGCCAACGGATTTCCTAGTGATCTTGACTCAAAGTGAGCCAACCAAGCAGTAGCTATTTTGCAGCAACATACGTGTATGAGAACAAGGAAGCCTGCACTCAGGAGAAAATATCAAAAAAATAAGAAAAGGATAGGAAGAGATTCTCAGAGAACCAAAAAGGAGGGAAAAAGAGGCGGGAGTTCAGGGAAGGCCCTCGGTGGGGTCCAGGGCAAAACCCCTCATGGGGGGGTCAGGGGTGCAAAGCCCCCTGAGGCTGAATAAGTTTTGGGTTTGAACCTGTACAAATCAGCCTCTGAGACAGCAACATTATTGAAATTTTAATCTCCCTCTGAGACAGCAACATTATTGAAATTTTAATCTCCTTGATCCTACAAATATGTGTGTAATTATGAAGACCATTCACTCAGGGCAAGTGATTTTCTCAGGCAGAGACTGAGAGACAGAAACAGACAGACTGACAGAATGAACCGATTGAGAACACATCTATTGAACTTCTCATGCTCACCGCATTTTCGCTTCAACACAAAACCTAACCCTACCACCCCCATCCCCCAAAAATTTTCTCAACAGATTTACACTGATCTCAAAAATGACCTCTGGGGCCATCAAAAAGGAGGACATCCTCCAATTGAAGGACAAATCTCATCCCTGGAAGCATAATTGTCAGTTTCTTCAAGAAAACAAACCATCTGGCTCTAGCAGGCAGACAAAGATAGAAGGCTATTTCAACATAATATTCTTCTTCTTCGGTCGCTCAGACAGTTTCATTATAACAAAAACAACGTCTGCGCTCAGAACGAAATTATACGAAAGGCGTACGAGTCATGGCTAGTTTCTGCCAGACAACAGCTGCAGATGAATAAACAGATTGTTGTACAGCCATTATTATCCAGAAAAAGAATACCAACGTGGCTTCCAAGTGACCTTGACTCCAGCGAGCAGACAAGAGTGGTGGCTATTTTACCCAAATTGATATCATGCATGATCTATGAGAACCATAAGGACGTCTGTGCTTAGAAGGGGAATTATATAAGTACTAAGAAAGAGACATGAATTATTGCTGGCTTCTTTTGAGAAGAACATTGATAAGCAAACAGAGTGCTACACAGCCAATCATCACCCAAAAGAATAACATCCATTTCAAGTACCTATTTTGCCTTGATAAATGTACTCTACGAGAACCTAAACGACGTGTCTGAGAAGAAAATGATAAGCAAGCGATAGAAAGCATAGCAGTTTTCGTCAAGAAAGCAGATCATCTTCTTCTTCTGCCAATGACGTCCACCTGCCGTATCCGGCAATAACTGACATATATATTGGGGTTCAAAGAAAAATCGCTGCGCGTGAGGAAAAAAAAAGCCTACACAGAGAGAATGTAGGGCTATTAGGCACCCCCTGCAAGAAAACAGAAAGTTATAGCCAGTATCAACGGTTTTCCTAGGTAGGCCTACTAGTAACTACTCACTTTAAAGTTTCTAACCTCTGGCTTAAACGTTTTTATTGTCTTTGCATAACAAACAAACATACAAAGCCACAAAACTGAATCAACAACAAGATAGGCTTATGGCGTGCTCAGTGTAAGAAAAAGTGCATACCAGACAATATTGGCGGATTTAGATAATTATTATGCTTCAATCAAAATAAACAAAAGACATGCGACAAACATACATGTACATTCGCCCCCCTCCCTACCCTTAAAATGTTGGCGTTTAAGATTTACACTAAGGGTCGTAAACATGAGGGGGGAGGAGGGGGGGGGGGGGGGTGACGAATCTACATGTTTGCCCATGGGCAAAAAAGAAGAAGATATAAGGCAACAGAGAGAGAGAGAGAGAGAGAGAGAGAGAGAGAGAGAGAGAGAGAGAGAGAGCACAAGTGATCGCGAACACAATTTTAACGCTTCAGGCCCCCGGCCTATAACATTGGAGGTACAGTGCACACAATGTGGAGAAAATAAACGAAAAGAGCACGACTATGTTGCATTATTAAAGTTAAGAACATTTCAATAAAACAACATCATCATTTATTTTTCACGAGCTAGGTCTTAATGAGCTCTTCTCTTTTCTGCACAGCATAATAAAGAGAGAGAGAGAGACACTGGACAACTTTATTTGACAAGGAGATAAAGAGAGAGAGAGAGAGAGAGAGAGAGAGAGATGAGAGAGAGAGAGAGAGAGAGAGAGAGAGAGAGAGAGAGAGAGAGAGAGAGAGAGAGAGAGAGAGAGAGAGAGAGAGAGAGAGAGAGAGAGAGTTGAAATTCTGCTTAACGTCCTCCGGTCTGGAACAGACACATGTGAGACATTAGTGGATATAAACATGGTGGGAACGATCCTGGAGGCAATGCCCGGAGGCAGTGCAACACCAGGAAAGTCCCGAATTTTTAACAATACAGATGGCGAGACAGAGACAGAGAGAGCGAGAGAGAGAGAGAGAGAGAGAGAGAGAGAGAGAGAGAGAGAGAGAAGGGTGGGGGGTGGGGGGAGGGGGGTGAGGGGGGGGGGACTTTTCGGCAAAGTGGACTGGACTGGACACCACAGTTATCG
This sequence comes from Phymorhynchus buccinoides, assembly GCA_017654935.2. Lineage (NCBI taxonomy): Eukaryota > Metazoa > Mollusca > Gastropoda > Neogastropoda > Raphitomidae > Phymorhynchus > Phymorhynchus buccinoides. The sequence continues at coordinate 32,544,534 of CM065695.1, read as the reverse complement.
AACCGATGGGGCCATTCCCTGGCCCCAGACAACCCTCCCCCTTCGCACCCCCCCCACCCACCTTACCCCATCCAACACCCCCACCCCCTCTCTCTTGTAGCCCCACCCTTCACCCCTTCTTCCGACACACATACAGTACAGACGGACTGACGGCACGTGCCAGCCAAGGAACGGTATCAAGATGATGAATCACCCACCCTTCCAGACCTGACTGACCCTGCACTTTGGAGGCAGCCAGACAGTCCATCAGCCAGCTTTATCATCATTCAAGCAAGTAGTAGCAGTATCCCACTTGACTTCATCTTTCTGAATGTCCAAACTATGACCATTTATTTTCTTATCATACATTGGCTCTCTCGACTATCATGTATTCTACTCTCCCCCCTTCCCCCTCTCCCCCCGCTCCCCCATCCTCCATTTCATTTTTCTCGGCTCTTTCGGTCTTATCAGTCTTGCCTTTCTTACTAAACAATAAAAACAAAAAACAAAACAAAACTATCAACATCAACATTTTTTTTAACGCCAGCCATTTTTTTTATTATAGCAAAAATACAAATTCCATTAAAAACCCTTTCATCGCGACTGTCGCCTCTTGGCACCACAATGATTGAACACCCATGTCACTGAAAGGCATCAAATGAGGGTCTGGTATCCAATGACCTTATGTTCTTCATTTTGGGAGGTAAGAATAGGCCCTATTTTACGGATGTCACAAAGGAATCCCAAACTTTGCAGATAAAATCTTTTCTCTACCCAGGTAAGTTTAATGGAAAGTTTTGGCTGAAAAATGGCTGGCGTTGAAAGGGTTAAACTTACTTGGGTAGAAAAAACAAACAATTCAGCTCTGTGACATGTATGAAGTACAGCTTATCCTTACCTCCCAAAATAAAGTACATAGGGTCTTTGGATAAGAGACCCTGGTTTGAGGCCTTTTAGTGACATGCGTGCTAAAATACACAACAATTGTAAAGTGACGCGTGGGCTTTTTTCACGCAAGACACAACAAAACAACTGGAATTTCCGGACAGATGTGCATAATAATATCAACCATACAACATACTTCATGTCGGTGCACACAACACACACTCACACACACACACACACACACACACACACACACACACACTCACACACACACACACACACACACACACACACACACACACACACACACACACACACACACACACACTCACACACACACACACACCAATACTTCCCCTCTTCACATTCAGTCTCTCATTCAATCTATAAAAAAAAATCAGTAAGATAATTATTATAATTTTATAATACCCTTCACATTACATGGAAGGTTTCTGACGGAAGAAAGTGCAGCACAAAAACGAACGATCAGATCATACATAGCCAACCAGCCAGCTTGCTTGTCGGCTCTACCAATATTCGGTCAAGGACAAGGGGGAAAAGGAAGGGTAGTGACAAACAGAGAGAGAGATCAGGCGCACTACTCGCTGACCGTCTGGTGACCTGACCTCAGGCCAAGCAGATACAGACAGACAGACAGACAGCGCGACAGACAGGCCCCACGTGCCATGACAGCGCAGTGATAAACGACTGGCTGGGCCAGTATTTATTTCCTTCTTCACTCACTCACAATACCGGGCAGTAAAGATGTTTTGTTGCATTCGGCCTGTATGTACTGTCTCTCTTTACAGCATAGCAAGTCAAGCCAAGGACGGGCGAGCCATAATATCGGCGAGACTTCTTTTTCTGCGTTCCCAGGCCATATGGCCATAATGGGTAAGGTACGTATGTGTCCGGTTTTCAGTTTTCACTGGTCTCCCCGCTGCGTACAGCCAACACATTCCGATTTCGGAGGAGCTCAAAGGAGAAAAATTATTGGTAAGATGTTTCGGAAAAAAACCCGGAAGGAGAATGGGCCAATAAGTCAGAAAGATAGTAGATGATAGAAAGCAAAGGGAAAAGGCAGAGTCAAAGAGAGTGGCAGATTAGAAGAATTTACAAGCATAGAACTTCCAGAAGTTGGGGAACTATTTTTACGAGACACCCCCTTCCCCCCGCATCCCCACGGGGAGAGACTCGTGGAGGGGGCGGGGTCGTCCAGCTCCCCGAGACGATGTAGGTAAGAAAGGAAGAGCACGCTTAAAAGGAATCGCGTTTCTTGCGCCCGCAACCAGAACAATCATTATCGCAAGGCACTGGCAAGAGACCAACCAAAATATGCTGGGAATGTTTATGCTGTATGAAATAATTATCATTATTATTAATATTATTATTATTATTATTAATGGAAGTAACGGCAAATCACAACGTGCCCCTCATTTTTACGACTCCCCAAAAAATGGAACATTGAATAAGCAATATCGGATTGGTTTGTTTTTTTAACATGAAGCCATCTATATATATCACAAAAATAATAAATATACACAGGAAAGGAGACAGCCAAAAAAAAAAAAGACACAAAAACGAGTTACAATGTGACATTTACAGACAAATGGAAACTGCAACAGAAACACAGACAACACCAGAAATAGTGTGAGTTGAAGTGACGGAATAGCACTGCCAGCAGAAAGATTTAAAAAAGAAAAGAGCAGTGGATAAAGCAGATTGTTTGCAGGCAGTAATGTCTGCTGACATTTAACGACAAGAAGAGGGAAGCAAGAGGGGGGGGGAGAGAGAGAGAGAGAGAGAGAGAGAGAGAGAGAGAGAGAGAGAGAGAGAGAGAGAGAGAGAGAGAGAGAGAGAGAGAGAGAGAGAGAGAGAGAGAGAGAGAGAGAGAGAGAGAGAGAGAGAGAGAATACGAATGGTTTATCCAAAAGGCCTTGGCCACATTTGAAGGGAGGGGGGGGGGGGGGGGGGGGGGGAACATTCAAACAATACATTCATCTAATTTATATAACTACTATCTCTGAGCTTAAATGCATGATAAAGAAAAATAGCAAATATTGCTTTACAACATTTTCATTGCTAGAGGCGAGTATCATTATAAGTTTAAACATACATTGATTACGAATGAACTTAGCAGGAATACATTTTCTTCTGAGATCATCGTATATAATGGACAGGTGAATACAAAATGAACTTCATCTTCCATTACATTTTTGTGCACAATAAGAGCACAACAACTCATTATCTTTATGATCCCTGTAATAAAAATAATGAATGAGAGAGAGAGAGAGAGAGAGAGAGAGAGAGAGAGAGAGAGAGAGAGAGAGAGAGAGAGAGAGAGAGAGAGAGAGAGAGAGAGAGAGAGAGAGACAGACAGAGAGAGAGAGAGAGAGAGAGAGAGAGAGAGAGAGAGAGAGAGAGAGAGAGAGAGAGAGAGAGAGAGAGAGAGAGAGAGAGAGAATACAAACAGACAAAAACAGACAGACAGACAAAACAGATACACAGAGATTGCGAAACAGACAGAATAACGAAGGGGATGGGGTGCGAACGAGGGGGTGTTGATGCCAGATCGTTGCAGAGAGACAAAACAAAACGGAGCCAAGAGAGATAGGGTGGGAGTGGGGGGGGGGGGGGGGGGAGGGGGGGGGGAATAAGATAAATGGAGAGATCGAGGCAGCAAAGGATAAAAAGGGATGTACAGAAGAAGAAAGAACGGCAGAGAAGGGCGCGCGTGATTGGGCTGGGATGGGGTACATAATCATCATCATATAGTAAAAAGCCAACTGTCCGTCCGCGTGTGTGTGTGTGTGTGTGTGTGTGTGTGTGTGTGTGTGTGTGTGTGTGTGTGTGTGTGTGTGTGTGTGTGTGTGTGTGTGTGTGTGTGTGTGTGTGTGTGTGTCTGTGTGTCCAAAACACGAAACGGGCCTTATAACTCCGCCGTTATTCGACCGAATCGCTTCAAATTTGCTGTGAGCCCTAAAGGGGGCGATGGCAACGGCAACCGAGGCGGCCGTGTCATTTGCGCGTTTCGGTAAATGCGCGAAACGCGCATCCGCCGGCCTCTCGGCGCCCGTATCTCCGGCGTTCCTGGGCCGATTGCCTTCGAATTTGGCAGGAAGATGACCGGGGACGGTGACTATCCGTGTACCAAACCGGAAGCGAATCGGTTCAGAAACGCGCGCGCTATACGCCGCTTCACCTTTTCACGAATAACTCCGCCGTTTCTTAACCGAATCGCTTCAAATTTGCTGTACTCAGCGTTACCAGTACTTGACGTTACCGTTACTAGGCGTTACCAGTACGGTGCATTGCCAGTACTAGGCGTTGCGCTAGTAGACATAATAATAGAGAGATAGAAGGCAGACGGAACAACAATGTTTCGTTTCCCTGGAAGGCCGACACATAGTTTAGTCTAGCCTCGCCACGAACACCAGACTTTATCCGAACCGGGGGATTCGACGTGACCCTGTCAGAGATAATGTAGATCGGAGCCAGCTTACAACATTGCTATCATCCAGGGGCTCCTCTAGCTATCGAAACTCTACCCCCCACCCCCATCTTCTCCCACCGATCCCCAGACTCTCACGCCACAACCAAATGTTGCTCTTTCTCAATACTTTTAACTCTTCTATTCCCAAAGCGTTGTGTACAGACGTCATTCTGTTTTTAACGGCGCACTCTGTTTATTCCCGTGTGATCGGTTTAGACGTTCCCAAGGTCACACTGCCTTGTACTTGACGGGAACAAAACTAATATCGAATGAGCAACTTAGTACGCTCATTTCACCGCCAGGTGGCAATCAAACCAGTAGGGGCTTAGCGCGTGATATTCTTAGTTGGGGGTAGAGAGAGAGAGAGAGAGGGATATGAGTCCCCCCCCCCTCTCTCTCTCTCTCTCTCTCTCTCACACTACCCCCATCTAAGAATATCACGCGCTAAGCCCCTACTGGTTTGACTGCCACCTAGCGGTGAAATGAGCGTCCTAAGTTGACCCATTGAAGAGGAGGAGGGAGGAGCGAAGTGGAAGGAGCAGAGATTTTTCTAACTATTCCTAGTAGGAAGAGAAGTCGCAAAATTAAGGGATATAGGCCATGGTAGACGGACGTTTTGGCCATGGACGTTTCGGCAGAATTGCATACTTTATTTGTTGTTCATGCAATATATTTCTGATTTCTGATTTCAATATATTTCCGAAACGTCCGCCCATGGAAAAAGGCCTGGCCAAAACGTCCTAGGCCGAAATGTCCTAGACCGAAACGTCCTAGGCCGAAATGTCCGTGGCCAAAACGTCCTACATTCATAGGCCATAGCCCCTTCCATGGAGTGAACACACTATAAACTTTAAGAACATGCAGCGACAAAAAATAGACAACGCCTACACAAGAAATAAGTATAGACATTGAATACATGACATAAATACCAACGAGGATCAATTGTCACAAGAAGCCATGCATTACTCTAGTTTAAACTTAACCGTCTATGGACTTCCGTCTTTGTATAAAAGCGGCAAGCAAACATTTTGCTATCGAAAAGCTTCTCTTTTTTTTTTACCTTGAACAAAAAATCCAATCAATTGTTCATCTAAGTTTTACACCTGAAGTGGTAGAGGGGGGGGGGGGGGGGGGGAGAACTTGAACTTGAAATGTTTAATGATGAACTGAATAAGCATAACAACACTCCTTTTCATCAGGTCTCAACCAAATAAAATAAGAAGCAAGCAAACTTGAAAAAAAAAAATGAATAGACAAACAACAATAATAGAGAGAGAGATATAGAGAAGAGAGAGAGATATAATAACAGAGAGAGAGAGAGGAGAGAGAGAGAGAGAGAGAGAGAGAGAGAGAGAGAGAGAGAGAGAGAGAGAGAGAGAGAGAGAGAGAGAGAGAGAGAGAGAGAGAGAGAGAGAGAGAGAGAGAGAGAGAGAGAGAGAGGGGGGGGGGATGCAGAGAGGGACAGGGGGAGATGTAAATACTAATAAGATCGAAGCTAAGAAGGCCAGGGTGGTTGGAAGACGGATGAAGGGAGATTTAAAAAAAAGGAGTATGGAGACGATTGAATCCTTGTTTAGTAGAACAACATTTATAAAGAGAGGGGGAAAAGTCAAACATTTTACAACCAGAAAGAGAGAGAGAGAGAGAGAGAGAGAGAGAGAGAGAGAGAGAGAGAGAGAGAGAGAGAGAGAGAGAGAGAGAGAGAGAGAGAGAGAGAGAGAGAGAGAGAGAGAGAGAGAGAGAGAGAGAGAGAGAGAGAGAGAGAGAGAGAGAGAGGAGAGAGAGAGAGAGAGAGAGAAAGAGATGCAGAGAGGGACAGGGGAAGGGGGGTAAATACTAATAAGATCGAAGCTAAGAAGGGTGGTTGGAAGACGAAAAGCACTAATAAAGTGTACAACTCCGCCAAATGACAACACACATCCACTTGACGATACCCAGGAACATCTTTGAACAAGAGTGGCATGAAAGGAACCCACAAGAATAAGTTTTTAAAAAAACACTTCTTTTTTTTTAATCATCCATACACCCTTTTCACCCTCTCTCCAAATCACCCACCCCTTCACACCCACCCCTACCAAATCTCAACTCAAGACGGACTAAACGCATTTTAGGGTAGCAGGTAAAGGGAGTGACGCCGACCGGTCAATTGCAATCTGGGACCTTCCGACACAGCCACTCGGATCGTCTGGCCACTTGTGCAGTTTGCACGTGGCAGACACCCCGCACATTACTACAGTACATACCACGCACACCTTGATCCCAAAGACCACCCCTTGTTAATACGCCAAGTCAGGAAGTAGGGTGGGTGGGTGGGTGGGATGGAGGTGGGGGATCTACCTTATATTATGCCCGGTGTTATGATAAATAAGTACCTGTCATTAAATATCTACCTCTCGCATGAGAACTGTACCCATCTAACCCTAACCCTATCCCTAACCCTAACCCTAACCACGGAAAGAACCAAAAAATAGAGCAGGAGGGTGTAAATCTACATATTTGCCGATAAATCGATGTACAAGTCCATAAATCCATAATCCGTAAAATTCACAATGGCGGACAAACAAACGATTCTGATTGGCTACGCTAGGACTACTTCTAATGCGAATGCGCAGAGGTAAATATTTCATAGGACTACTTATTCATTATGACACCGGCCTGCCAAAATGACAACCGTCTCCTTTTAGACTTCATAGGGCGAGCCGTATTCAACTCTAATCCATAGGGGTAGGGGGTGGGGGTGGGGGATGATGGGGGGGGGGGGGGAACAAATGGAAAAAAACAACTTGGCTACACTCCTCGGAGACTATAGGCATGCTTGTCTGGGAATAAAGGAAAATCAAAGATAAGGCATAGTATGACTTTTTAGACCAACCTCCGCCAAGGTTATTATTGTGTGGTGGTGGTGGTTTTTATTTTATTTTATCGAACTGTCTATTTCTGTATCTATAGTCAAGATTGTCTGATCGCTTACAGCATGACAGAAAACAATCCCTAGGCAAACAATCTCTGCTTTCCACCTAAATACACCAAATCGTCGACACCCCCCCCCCCCCCCCCTCCTCACACACACACACACACACACACACACACACCAGGACTCCCAATCGTCCCGCAAAAGAAGGGGTCCCAGGGACTCCTTCACGTACAGCATAGAGGGTCCTAGAGGCGGGATACAGGGTCCTAGAGGATAGAGGGTCCCAATGGCATTGCGAATGCTAAAAAGAAATGTTCTAGTGCATCCCTGGGACCCCCTGCGAATTCTTTTAGAATTTACGTGCTTCGTAGACCCCCAAATGGGGGTCCCTGGGAGCCCTGCACACACTGGACTGGACTAGAACCAATTTATTGTCAGATTAACTATAATAGCTGTACTGACATTAAAAAATATATATATATAAAACAAAAAGAAAAAGAAAACCAATGAAATTCAATAACTAATCAATAAATTATACACAAATTGAAATTGAAAAAACGAACCCAAAAAAAACTCTTTCTCTCTTCCTTACTTACTCTCTCTCTCTCTCTCTCTCTCTCTCTCTCTCTGCACACACACACACACCTTCCACCCCCAGCATTGTACATGTGGTTATTCATGATTGAAAAGTGATCATAAAGTGAATTGCACCAGGGACATCCGTACGAGTACAATCTCTGATTGCATTTACAGTATATTTCCCTGAAAATGAGAATGTTCTTGCTTCGAATTTTCGTATTAAGAATATTTTCAAAAAAATGCTTTACAACATGGAAAGTCAAAGGCAACCCATCTTATTTACTTTGACTATAATTTTAAAACATTGTGATCTCTCCATTACTCTACGTATTGGTTTCAAGGCATTGAAGTGGGCTTCCCTGAAATCTTTGTAACATTTCATGGTCTTGGGTCTCCTGAATGTTTTTGCATCTCTCTGTAGTTTTTCAATATTTCTTACTCCAGTCTACATTGTGATTAAGTAGAAGAGCCCGCATGTGGTATTTTGTTTTTTTTCTAAAATCAGATTTTGATCTGGTGAATAGCTGGACCAATTTTACGTTTTAGCCATCAAAGTGAAACCAGTATTTTTTGGGTCAAATTTGTGTTCTACAGTAAAATCCAAATGTTTGGGTTGTAAGTGTGGTTTATTGTAAAGAGCCATTAAGAATTCACACATATTGTTATTTTATAAAATTGTCTATTAATGTGAAAACAGGAGTGATTTCCCTTGCCAATATCGCACACTTTCATACAAATTGAGGAACTTTGGGCTATGGATACATTAGTTTTTATTTATGTTTTGTCATATTTTGATTAGGTCTACTCAGAGCTTCCACCTGAGAAAATCATTTTTTGGGGGGACTGCACTAAGAAAATATGCTCTGTATTTTTGCTCATTTCCTAGCGGTAGTGACGTCATTTTGTCAAGTTTTTCGTATTCATTGCGATCAAATCACTCTTTATTATAACTTACTGCAGTGGAAAGCCGATGAGGTTTATCCGAGGTGTGGTTACTGCTGCACATATCTGTATTAAAAAAAAAAAATCGGGACTTTACTGGTTAAGCACTGCCTCCGGATATTGACTCCAGTATTGTTCCCACCATCTTTATACATGTATTTACAAATGCCCCACATGGCCGAAAGGCCGAAGAGGGCGTAAAACCCTATTTTCACTCACTCACATCAAATCACTCTCTAAATGACATGGTTAAACAGTACAGATTGTCTGCTTTGCACCAATGAAAAAAACCGTAACTACAACCCTGTATTACTATTAGTCCACAACAAATCAACTAACCCAGTCACTCAATGTCTCAATATCACGATGTCCCTAATTTCGGCTCACCCAGTACCTTGCATCACGTCACTACTTTCATCTGCCTTCAGTGTGTTGATGATAATTATATGCATTAGAAAGACGAATGTCCAAATGTTTTTGATAAACTATTTCATTGCGCTTGTTTGCATTTTGCAACTCAATAATCACATGGCTTCTGGTTCCTACCTTCGTTTTTTAATGTGCTTTCAATATGGCTGACTAAAACATCAAGGGGAGCAACTCTGAATGTCTTTTGGGCTGACTGCATAACTAGGAGTATCTCTCTCTGATAAGCTTTCCATAATTATCGTTTAGGCAGCCATATTTAAAATAATTTTAAAAGTTTTATAAACAAATTATCATTTTCAAGTAAACAAACTGTAAATCATTCCCCTAAATTTAGCATGCAATATGCACACAAGTTTTGTTTATATTTTACTAAAAAGTAAACATCACACTGATCAGATTTTCTGAAACCTCTCTACACATTCCTATGTTAATCATATCATCAATAAAATTGCATTATGTGTGCGACAATGTGTGCGTGTGTGTGTATGTGTGCGTGCGCGCGCGCGCGTGCGCGTGTGTGTGTGTGTGTGTGTGCGTGTGCGTGTGTGTGTGTGTGTGTGTGTGTGTGTGTGTGTGTCTGTCTGTCTGTGCGCAGGTGTGTGTGTGCGTGGTGCATGGCTCTTGAAATATGAATGGTACACTTAAAGGGTTGGTTCGGGCTCTTTTATTCTGAAAAATCGTTGTGTTAAGAAGACATTTACTGAAACGGGATGGCTTAAGGTTTAAAAAACAAACCAAAAAAAACAGTCTCGCAAAGCTGTTTTGGAGATAAGTTAGATCGGTTACGTGAACTTTTGATGGGTTTTTTTTTTTAGACTTAGATATATTTCTGTTTGTGGAATGTGTGCGTGTGCGCGCGCGCGTATGTGTCTGTCTGTCTGTCTGTGCGCGTGTGTCTGTCTCTGTGTGTGCCTCTCTGTGTGTGCCTGTCTGTGTGTGCGCGTGCCTGTCGGTCTGTCTGTGCGCGTCTGTGTCTGTGCGTGCGTGTCTGTGTGCGTGGCGCATGGCTCTTGAAATATGAATGGTACGATTAAAGGGTTGGTTCGTGCTCTTTTTGATGAAAAAGCTTTTCAAATCGGCTCTCAGCGAAAAATACGCTTTTGTTTACTGTAGTTTTAAGAATACGGTTCTCTCACCTTTTTTGGTTAAATCGTGTTCGTCTCCAAATCACCTGAAGTACTTGAAAGATTTTTTAACAAAAATTGAAGTGCGGCTTTTGATGCGTCTCGCTCATCGAATTCCATCCAACTCGGGGTGTAGTCGAGAAAATGTTAGACATGTGACGCACAGTAGGCTACTTGTGACGCAGAAGGAAAGAACTATGACGTCAACTCAATAATTAGTTATAAAACGGATTGGGGCTCGACTGTCGTTCTTGTTTTATTTGTTCTTAGAGTTTTTGTGATTGTTGCAGTTCAGTCTATTTTGTTTCGCAGACATTTTTAAGTATACCGAATACGGAGTCTTGCAGAGGAAATCAATGAAAGGTACAGTTTGACACATGTGCGTGCAGTTCATGCCCTCATTGACATCGGCATCTTGCGATTCTACTTCTTTCACATTCAAGTTCTGTCGTCATTTCCAGTTCAAAGTCCCGTTTTGCAGACGATTTTTTTTTAAAATTTCTGAGCAGTTTTTATGCACACACACAAAAAATAATAATAATAAAAAATACCAAAAAATTCGCCCTTTCATTGCAATTATGGCACATATTTATGTTCCTTTTAAACAACGCAATCAAAGCCAAGTGTATCTGAAAACGTTTACAACTGTCTCATGTATGTATGTATTCTTTAATGAATCAGAGAAAGATCTTATATACCCTGGTGTCCTTCAAATCACTGAAAGACCCACCAGATTACGTGTCAAAATCACAGGTTTCACGTGTTTTCCCTCTTATAGCCGGTAAAAAATCTTGTTTTGACCAGGTTTTACTCCCATACAAATGCCCCCAAGTTCAAAATGAAACATCATTTAAAAGAGCAGCCTCAATTTGAAGTTGGGGGCAAGTGTATGTGGGTCCCAGCCACCCAGAAAAAAAACAAGGGACTTAATCCTGGTGGATCAGTGTCTCTTTAAAGTGCAACTAATCTCTGCAAATTGTCATCATCACCAAGCACAGACCAACCTGTCATCAAATCTCATTACAGCTGGATGTCTAGACAATGTGACCTATTATGAAACGTAATGCTCTTTTATCGCATCTGATACTGGTGATAGAGTTTAGGTTCTATGTCAACAGCTGGCACAACTATAAGTTAAAACTAAGTTCAACTGCTCAGTGTGCTGTGTCAAAGTCCATCTGTACCTAGTATCGAAGATACATGATCCACGTCATTAAACCAAAGACTGTATAATTATACCCTTTTAGAATATTTCATTAAACCACTGCTACTGATACGTTTTTCTTTATTCTTGTTTTTTGTTGTTGGTTGGTTGTGTGTGTGTGTGTGTGTGTGTGTGTGTGTGTGTGTGTGTGTGTGTGTGTGTGTGTATGTGTGTGTGTGTGTGTGTGTGTGTGTGTGTGTGTGTGTGTGTGTGTGTGTATGAGTGTGTGTGTGTGTGTCTGTGTGTATGAGTGTGTGTGCGTGCGTGCGTGCGTACGTGCGTCCGTGCGTGTGTGAACTTCAGAAGCGAAGTCCTGTTAAAAAAAATCCTTTTTTTGTTTGCTTGTTTATTTGTTTTGAACAGCCCACTTCAACTAAGTAAAGACAAAGCAAAAGAAAACAAAGCATTTTTGAAAGACAATTTTTTTTTTTTAAATGATCATTAAAAACTCGTGTCAGTGCATCGAAACTCAATCAAATAAATTATAAACTAAACAATGTAGGATAATCATAATGCCTTAATTGTCCTAAAAATTCATAAGAAAAAAATCTCATAAAATGATAAATACCTTTACAGCTTTTCTTCCCTTTATAAGTTTATGTCCAGAAGAAAGTGATTTATTTACTTACAAATGAAAGAAAAAGAAAAAGAAAACCTAAATTGATAACCTAAATTAATACAACAGTTTATACCATTATTTATAAAACAGTGCCCTAATTACCCTCCCAAAAAAAACCCAACCATTTTTATTATAATAAACTTTATAATTTACAAAAACAAGGGCGTTTCTTTCTGATTTACTTTCAAAAACAAAATAACTGTCAAAGCTTTATTACTAATAACCAAAATAATTTAAATAGTATACTGTCTATCACTCTATGTATACATTCCATGTGTCACCCCTTGGGGAGCCAGGGAATATGGAGGGTATGTGTGTGTGATTACGTATACCAATGCATGCAGAAGTGCATTCGTTGAAGTTGTGCAGTTTGTGTGCACAAGTGGACACCTCTCTCTCTCTCTCTCTCTCTCTCTCTCTCTCTCTCTCTCTCTCTCTCTGTGTGTGTGTGTGTGTGTGTGTGTGTGTGTGTGTGTGTCTCTGTGTCTGTGTCTGTGAGTGTGTGTGTGAGTGTGTGAGTGTGTGTGTGTGTGTGTGTGTGTGTGTGTGTGTGAGTGAATTTTGGAAACCAATCCCATCAGCGACAATGACCCCCAACAACCGGTGTCAAAACCAGTCCCATGGAAGTAAAAAGCAGTGGAAAACCACAATATTAAAGCCTCTGTTAAACAATTTATCGGTCCTAGCAAAACTGTATCAGTCCCTGGGACTGACAGGTCCATTTTTTTCAGTATTTTGCAATCAGTATTTTACTGATAATTACCAGTCAACGTGATCACTGTACGATGCACATGCATACATGTGTGCATAATATAAATGACTGTACCAAAAGGTGAGCATGAAAAGTGGACATAGAGGGTAAAAAATGAAACTATTAATACCATTTATTTAAATACATGCATATTTAGAAAGGATATAAATGAGCCAAAACATGTGCAAAGTGGCAGGACAATTTTTCAACCGATTTCTGAGAAAATAAAAATAATAATAATACTGAGCATTTATATAGCGCTTTACTCCCTTTGCAGGGAGCTCAAAGCGCTTTACATAGACAATAAAACACAAATAAGTCATTATACACATAAGACTCACTACAATCAAATCAACTATGCATAAAATAATATTATTTAAACAAAGCCCTGTTCATAACCACAAAATTTGAAACAATATTACAATATTATAAGATAGCAATGATGTGGTGACCCCCACCTGATGATGAACATCAATGTTTACATCACAACCATGGTGTATTTTCTCATAGCTCCAGCAAATCATGTTGTGTTAAGTTGTTTTCATTGTTTGCTATTAGTCTGTGACTTTTTTGTTGAAATTTGTAGTTAGTATGATTATTATTATTATGGGTCTGTTGGGTAATCAATGACCTTCGTCATCACTTTAGATTTGAAAGTTGTATCAAATACACTAATTCTGTCTTTAGTTTAAGTGCTTAAAAATTAAAAAAGAACATCAAAGTTACCTAAATAATTTATTTTCCAGTTTCTGGCCAAAATGTCTATGAATTATTGTATTTTTGTCAACTACAGTAAGCAGAATGCTCTAAAGAAAATAATAACTTGCATGCATAATGGTTTTGGTTTCCAAAAACTATTGAATTATTTATCATAATTCACTATTTACACCATAGGATATGTATGACGAACATCATAGTTACATAAATAATTTTCCTTTTAAGCATTATTTATTATATATCTTTCTTTGAAGGCTGCAAAGTGCTCTAAATTAATTATTAAACCCACTGAAGTGGTG
>CM065695.1:32510599-32525599 GCA_017654935.2 Phymorhynchus buccinoides | reverse complement strand
AACAATTCTTTTTAGCATTCGCTATGCCACTGGGACCCTCTATCCCGCCTCTAGGACCCTCTATAATGTAAGTGAAAGAGTCCCTGGGACCCTTTGTTTTGCGGGACGATTTTGACCTCATTTTGGATTATTTTTGAAGGTCTTTTAAGGGAGGTTCCACTGTATCTCAGTATCTGCTTCTTTCAATTTTATGAAAATAAATAATGGGATAATCATAATTATGATAATGGTGCTTCTCAGTGAAAATTGTCAACATGAAAATTAGAAGGGGGGTTGGGAGGTGGGGGTGGGTGGGGGAGAGGGGGGGAAGTTCCACTTCAGGGTTAAATCCCAGGACCATATCGGAAATTGCCTGAGCCTTTTTCGCCCAACTTTTCCCGGGTAAGGCATAGGGTTAGAATCAGTGCAGGGCTATTTTCATCAGAATCAAAGATTTCAAATTATAATTTAAGAAAATAAACAGCTGCTCGAAGTGCTACTATATATATATGCGAACTTGGAATTTAATGGTTGCCATTTTTACGGGAATTTCCCATGCTGTAGACTGAGTGTAGTGTATGGCAACACTGATCGGAGACGCTGAATTTAGAGGGTTTATGTTCATTTTTCCTTGCTGATTATTATAATGTTTCAAACTTTCTGTTGCATGAAAATAAGTATAACTCTAAACTGATTCAAACCCTATCCCTTACCCGATGAAATTCAAACAAATGTTGGGCGAAAAAAGGCTCAGGCAATTGCTCTGTGAAAATGGGATTTAACGTCCGCTCGGCTGCAAGCAGCACATGCGAGATGAACCATCAACCAACCACCATCGACACGCTAAAGACAATGAATGTAATTCGATGGCTTGGAGTCAACATGGACTATCTTCTTTTTTTTTATGTATTGTTGAAAATATTGCGAAAACTAATAACTTGTATTTTAAAAAGAATGCAGAAATATAAAAAGCATAAACCCCATTTTATATTATTTGTAGTCTTTTTTAATACAAGTTATTAGTTTTTGCAATATCGTCAGTAATTAGTCAATGGACTATCTAAAGATAGTCCATTTTGACTCTAAGCCATTGATTATTGCTCCTGGGATTTAACCGACTTAATAGAAGTACAACTACAAGATAGCCTTGAAAACATTTTTCCATCAGCACAATTGTTATGATCGATTAGGTCACAAAGTACCGGTATTGACTATTGACACAACCCAGGAGCAAGATTAGCCTTTTCTCTATATTTCCCTTTTCCATCTGACACTAATCCTATAATCGCTTTCTGCTGAGCACTTATAGCAGCTCACTTGAGACAAGCCAGACGTTGGGATTGTTTCAACAACAAAAAAACCACTGCCCATGAAAGCACTCAGCAATCATACACTCACTCGAGTAGACCAGACCAGCCTACCCAGCCAGACAGTAGACCAGTCTGGCCGAGCCTGGCAGGAAAGTTTTTAAAAGAGGCATAAACAAGGGGGACCAAAAATGGAACCGGGGCAGTGTCAGAATGACACGCTACACAGAGTTACGTGCGAGTAGGTCTACTCACCGTTTGCGACCACAGTGTTATAAAGCAGCAGTGCTGAAACAGAAAAAAAAACAAGGTTCTTAGGCTACATACATGCCAGCATATTTGGGCAATGTTTCGCCGGAAGTTTCGAATAAAAAATAAAAATTCTGTCCCTCCTCCACCCCACCCCGCCCCCCTTTACCCTCACATACCGAATGGCAACGAAAGTGCGTCGAGTAAACTTACCAAAGAGTCCAAAACAAAATAGCATATCGAGTGAATGGGGACCTCGCCCGGCTGCCGTTGTTGATGCATGCAGTCCAGACTGTCCGTACACTGTTCATAAATAAGAATGCACAATTCAACTCCTCGCACAACTGTTCGTTCGTTCGTCCGCCATCACTTCAGTGTGAAATGCGCACTGCACTGTCTGCGCAAGTCTCGGGCCCAGCCGTTCACATGCAGTCAGTGTTGTATGCTTGTGGAGGCCCTGTTGAGGGGCCAGACAGAACAATTGGCAGACAACTCATCTTTACAAGCCTTTCTTTTAGTTTCTTTCTTTAAAATTCGATCATCAAGTATAACTGGAACTGCATCAGAAGCTCAAACAAAACTCTTTGTAGTTCTTTACAGGAAGGAAGCAAGGAAGGAAGATCCACAACTATTCACCGCATTATTCCGCCGGCAACACCACCCTGCGGGTTCCCCGTGCAAGGAAAAGCACACGACGGATTGTTGGTGTCTGCGGTGAGGACGAAACGAGGCCAAGGGTAAGGTAAGTATGATAGTCGTCGTGCCCAGACGCCACAAAAAGCAGACGACAGTGTTGCTGTCTCGCTCACTGCGTGTTAACTCGACGGTAAGCTCGACGGTCGTTTACTCGTTAATTTCGACTTCTGTTTGAAACTTTAATTCGGTGAATGGAGGGAGGGGGGAAAGCGGTGCGTGACGCCGAAATGTAAACTAGACACGGCAACAAGAATGCAGATTCGGTTGTCTTTTGTGCGGTAAAAAATTAAAAAAAGGCCCGTAAAAATAAAAATAAAACACTCCCCACACGGCACACGCATTCAAGGGAGAACTGACGTAGAAACAGTGTCTGCAAGAATACCAGCTAAGCTAGCATTCGACGACGACGACGACCGATCTTCTACAAAAGTTCCTACCCCCACCTCTCCCTCTCTCAAGTAGGCGTGTCCACAACTGCACGCCACAGCCAAGAATAAATTCGTTGACTGGCTGATTACGAAGTCTGCAGTCTGGAAAGGTCGGGTCGGAGTGTTGTGGAGAACGAGATAGATGGGGTGGTGGCATGGAGAGAGAGGGGAAAGGGAGGGGGAGGGGGTGGTAGCTGTCTGGCGCAGACGAACAAACAAGTTTTGACAACCCTGTCCACTAGCTTCTTGTTTTGGTGCAGTTTGTGGCAGCTGTCAATCCTCTGTGTCTGATTTGGGAAACTTTTTTTTTTTTTTTGCCCGCGGGTCAAATCGACATTGGATTCACCTTTCCATATATACGTAATCCCATTGCAGGCTACGATTCAAGCTGGCGTCTTCATGCCTAGGCGTCAGTAGGCGTCTGGCAGCTGTCGCACGAGGACGGTGATCCGAAGAACTTCAAACGCTTCGAGGTTGCATTGTTAGTTCCCGAGCGAAGCTTCCGGAAGTATTATTTTTTGTTTCGTCCGTGCGTGCGTGCGTCACGATTCCGACCACATTTTCTTCCGAAAGGTCAAGATGTGTCCCCCCCCACACACACACACACACATACACACCCCTACATTTCTCGGTGAATTCCATTTTTCAGTTTTTGCCTTTCTTACCAAACATGAAGCTGTATTCTATGAACCTTCTCAGCTAATTATCTTTTTTCAATAATTAATTGCATTCATGATAAAGGCCATTATCTAATATCCCTATGTATTGCAGTACACCGCGGCATTTGTCAGTCCTGGTTCATTGCGTTTTCCGTCTTGCTTGTAAGCTTACTACATGGGGGGGGGGGGGGGGGGGGGTGGGTCCTATTAGATAATTGCCTTTATAATGACTACGATTAATTATTGAAAAAAGATAATTAGCTGAAAAGGTTCATAAAATGTTTGGTAAGAAAGGCAAGAACGGAAAAATGGTAACAACCGAGAAATGTGGTGGTGGTACTAAAGATTGGAGCTTAAGCCATATTTTCCACATTTTTACTTGACAGAAGCGCTTGTGTGTCGTGCATGGTGTATGACGTAGATTATAAGACATCTGAGCATAACTTATCGGAATCCGTTTTTGTAGGCGTTGAACCGTTGCAATACAAAACATTGCCAATGACTTGTGTTTTGAAGTTTTATCCGTAAGAAAAGAATAACTATATTATACTCCCGTTGTATTCACTCCCATCGAGTGTAAATTAGGCTAGTTAGTTATATCTGACTTCGGTTGGTGGAAATTATGACACCCCACTTGCAACTTCCTCTAATCTCTCACTCTTTTTGACTCTGACTTGTCCCTTTGTTTGCATCTACTATCCTTCTGCCTAATACAGGTCCATTCTCCTGCATCCCCCCCCCCCCCCCCCCCCCCCCCACCCAAGAAACACAAAATGTTTTGTCCAGCCGAAGACGGACATACTGGGCCTATTTCTTAGCTATGCGCACAACGGCAGCATGACGCACCTGCGCTCACAGTTGACAGGAAACTGAGCGATCGAAGAAAATGAAGATTATGACGATGGATGACAGGGAGAGAGATAAGATTCGTCATCTAGCGATATAGTGATTCATTTGCCCCCACAGACCATACCATACAACATAATCATAAACTTTCACAAAATCAATGGAATAGGCCTATAGCGGTTGAAGCTATATATATTATTTTACACATCATAAACTTTCACAAACACGGCATAAACTTTCACAAAAGCTTCCACAAAATCAATAGAATAGGCCTATAGCGGTTGAAGCTATATATATTATTTTACACATCATTAAAAAACAAAAAAGGCTTATTAGTAATATTCACATGTAGGCGCGCGTGCACGCATTGACTTATCAAAACGGTTTAACATTAATTGCAATTTTGGATGTTGTAGTTGTGAATGTAGGGAGAGCCTCACTTTAAAACAACAACAGAATGGCTGTTTTCTCCTAAAGGATTATCATATTAAGCACTAGCCAATATCATTAAGTCACAGTTATAAGCTCTGCATTTTGGCGTACTGTCAAGTATTACAAATCATTACAAAGTTCACAGAGAGAGATGAGGGAGAGAAAAACATAATTATCGACAGACATTCACGCACATCGTTAGAACCGGTGTGGCATTCTCAAAATGGATTTGTTCTCAACATGTCTGCGCATTGTGCGTAATCGATCATGACGTACCATCAAATTTTATCTTTTGTGTATTCGACACTAAATTGACCCTAACCCTATTCCTAACCCTATTCCTATCCCTAACCCTAAACCTATCCCTAATTCTTCGCACATGGGCAAACATGTTGAGAACAAATCCATTTTGAGAATGTCACATCGGCCGACAACCATCGGTATTTCTTGATTGGTGTGCCCTTTAATAATGGAAAGGAAAAACGTGGGGAGGTTCTGTCACTTCACCCCCACCCCCCACCCCACCACCCATGTCTTCACACCCCATGCCCTCCCCCAGCCTATTCCCCCTGTCTACCATCACTACCCCCCACCCCTCCTTCACTACATCAGAGCACGGACTTGTATTTTACAAGTCCGTGATCAGAGAGAATGTAATGTGAAACTATAATAGTCTGTGACTACATCTCTATTCCTGTTCTTAATTTCCCGAATATCAAAATGAATGATCATGAAATGAAATGCCGACTTTGTAATATAGGTAGAGAAGATGAACTACATTTCCTTTTTTATTTGTCCTGTGCTACATGATCTAAGAATGAAACTAATTCAAGCAAAGTATTATAATAACCCTTGTCTGTTTTCGTTTGAATCTCTTAATGGTATGTCAAAATGAGAAAGCTATTGAGGAAACTTGGCTATGTATGTCTACAAAGCCCCCAAATAATAACAGATAATACGTTTCTAATCTGTTGTTTTGATTCATGTTTTTGTTGGTAAGTTATTGTTTTATTTGTTTTTCTTTCCATTGTACACTAATATTGATGTTGTGCTGTTTATTTCCATGCTTGTGGCAGCCAATATTATGTAATTGAAAATTGTTGGAGTGCCTTGCATAAGCTCTAAGCTTGTTGTGCTCTACTTATTTAAATTATGTGCTGCTGTATGTGCTTTATTTGATTACATCTTGTTTAAACCAAAGCCCCCAAAAGGCTACTGTTAATGATTTCTTAATAGGCTTGAATTGTCTTCTGTTTTATGTTTGTACAGGTAATTAGTTCAATGCTTCGTGATTATGGTTGTTTGTGTATTTATATCAACATGCTTTGTATTACTTGACACCCCTTCAGTGAGGGGCCTAGGCCTGAACTGAAAAAACATTCGCATTCGCATGCGCATTCTTAATTTCCCGTTTGGTTTTGCGCAACAGCTGTTTTAAGCTCAGGCTGACCTCGCTTCCAATTATCTTCAGCAGTAGCAGCAATAGCATCATTATCAGCAACAGCAGCAGCAGTAACACCATCTGCAACAGCAGCAGCAGCAATAGCATCATTATCAGCAACAGCAGCAGCAGTAACATTATCTGCAACAGCAGCAGCAGCAATAGCATCATTATCAGCAACAGCAGCAGCAGTAACATTATCTGCAACAGCAGCAGCAGCAATAGCATGATTATCAGCAACAGCAGCAGCAGTAACATTATCTGCAACAGCAGCAGCAGCAATAGCATCATTAACAGCAACAGCGGCAGGAGTAACATCATCTGCAACAGCAGCAGCAGCAATAAAACAAAATTTAAAAAAGCATCAACAGCAGTAACAGGTCTAGAATACTACTATCTCTGGTAGTTATGGGCCTAATAATCATGACTGCTACTGCTAGTAGTACCAGAGAGTGTGTAAAGAAGGGTAGTACACACATTTCAGTACATTTACAGAGAGAAAGATAGAACAACAGATACATGAATAAAGGTTATGAAAAAGACACACGCGCGCGCACACATGCACACAAACACTCACACACACACACACACACACACACACACACACACGCACACGCACGCACACGCACGCACGCACACACACGCACGCACACGCACACGCACGCACGCACACACACACACACACACACACACACACACACACACACACACACACACACACACACACACACACACACACACGTGCGCTCGCAAAATGGGAAATTGGATTTTTTGTATCTCTGTTGTCTCCATTCACGCCAGGCTAGCTGATCATTATGTCACCAGACAAGGGAATACACAAAAGAGACAAGACAGAATTGAAAGAATAAATAAAACTCTAAACCCAACGAAAATAATTCATTTCAACTTCAAAGGAGCGAGAAGAATTAATTAATACAAAGGTAAAAACAAAAGTGGTAGAGCCATGCAAACGTACTCCCGATTTCAATTACAAAGAGCAAAACAAGAAAATGCTCACTGGAGATATGTTTATGTCTTGCATTTGAATAAAATGCGCACATTAAATAACCCAGTGGCAACAAAAGGGTTGTCAATGGGAATTGTTCACAAATAATGAAGGGGAATAATTTCATGGTGTGTGGGAGTGATCTCGCCTAATTCAATCGGTCAAACAGGGGAAGTTACTCTACCATCAGGTAAATCCGCAGCCTTCGCTCCGTGTGTTTGAGGAGACACAGAACATGTAAAACGCAGTGCGTCATTCAAAATTTGATGTAATTTATACTTTACGTCACAGTTTGCAAGTTCTATTACTTTGTAGCAACTGGACACCCCAATATTTTTCTATTAAAAAAAAATGTTTGCAAGTCGCTGACTCGCACCCTGCGGTTTCAAGACGCCATGCCGCCATTGTTGCTATGGCTTTGACCGAGTAAGTCGAGGTAATTAACTCTAATTTTCAAGAAGTGCTCTCCCCTAGTTTTTCCCCCCGAAACTCGTCTATTGGTCAAAATTTACCCCACCCCCCCTTTCCTCTTCAATCACAAACACAGATACGCACGCGCACACATGCACGCTAACACACACAAATCCCTGCATGCAAAAAAAATATTAAAAAAAGGTGGCGTTGCACTAGCAGCGACACGCTCTCCAGGCCGGGAGTTTCTGTGACTAGAAAAGTAATACCGCACCATACCAATACATCCCTACCACACGGAATATTGCACATATCGTGGTCGGGCTCTAGCAGACATTTCTACCAGCTTTTATCAAGTTATTCAGTATTAACGCGGAGTGTGCTGACAGTTCGATGGCTTGGAGCCAAAACGGACTATCTTTAGATAGTCCATTGACGTAGGGTAAGACGGGGTAAAAAAGCCCATGGGCGGGTAAGAAGCCCATGCCAATTATTTCATAAAATAAAGAAAATGTCAGTCAAATTTGCCCACGAGACGAACGCTAAACATTTACACTCGTCTCATGGGCAAGATGTGACTGCAATTTATAATAAAGAAAATGTCAGTCAAATTTGCCCATGAGACGAATGCTAAACATTTACACTCGTCTCATGGGCAAGATGTGACTGCAATTTTCTTTATTTTCATGAGATAATGGGCATGGGCTTCTTACCCGCCCATGGGCGTTTTACCCCGTCTTACCCCTACCACACGAAATATTGCACACATCGCGGTCGGGCTCTAGCAGACATTTCTGCCACCTTTTATCAAGTTATTCAGTATTAACGCGGAGTGTGCTGACAGTTCGATGGCTTGGAGTCAAAACGGACTATCTTTAGATAGTCCGTTGACGTAGGGCAAGACGGGGTAAAAAGCCCATGGGCGGGTAAGAAGCCCATGCCAATTATCTCATGAAATTAAGCAAATTTCAGTGCTAATGTTTAGCGTTCGTCTCATGGGCAAAAGTTGACTGAAATTTGCTTCATTTTATGAGATAATTGGCATGGGCTTCTTACCCGCCCATAGGCTTTTTACCCCGTCTTCACCTATTATCATAAGTTGGACTTATTAAAAAACCCTAATAACTTGTATCAAACAATGACTGCAAACATATAAAAAGGAGGTTTTGCTTTTTATATTTCTGCAGTCTTTTTTTTTATACAAGTTATTAGTTTTCGTAATAAGTTCAATAATACGTCCGCCATCACTGTTGACATCAAGTAATCGATTTCGCAAGGAGTACGTCTGTGTGGCTTGCCATTTGGGTGAAATGACGTCATCAACCCATCTTTGGGTTATCAGGGGCAATTCTGCAAAGCTAATATAATGATCGGTTCCATATTTTTGACCTTTAAAAACATAAAAATGGTACAGCTGGCATTAACGTTTATATTATTATGCCTTGCCGTTTTGGTTAAACTGTCATAACGGTATGAACGTCAGGACATGGAGCACTATTTTGACAAGTTTCGTGACGACTTGGAGAGCGCGTCGCAGCCAGAGGCGCGCCACCCAATTTTTTTTAATTTTTAAATTGCATGCGATTTTTATGTGACTTATGAGGAAGGAAAGCGGGGGGGGGGGGGGGGGGGGGGGGGCCCCTTACATTTTGACCAAATGACAACTTTTTTGTTGCCACTGGGTTTAGCGTGTGCTAAGTGCATGGGCACACGGAACCTCGGTTTATCGTCTCATCCGAAAGACTCCACGTTCAGACCGTGAGGCCTAGTACAAAGTGAGAGGAAAAATCCTCTGTACCCAGGTTCGAACTCGGGTTTACTTGACACGAGGCGAGCGCGTTACCTCTGTGCCACTCTACACTCTCTAGTGTAGGTGTGAAGGGAAAAAAAATCACATACGAAAGACTAGTCCGGAAACAAGAACAAAACAGAAACTGTAGGAGATTATAGAACGTAACTAATGTTATCATGACATTGTCCAATGTGGCGGCACCATAGCCGATGAGGTTTAACCGAGGCGTGGTTACCGCTACACCTATCTATGTTGTTAAAAACTCGGGACTTTACTGGTGTTGCACTGCCTCCGGGCATTGCAGCCAGTATTGTTCCCACCATCTTTGTACTTACAAATGTCCCGTATGTGTCTATGACCGAGAGGACGTAAAACCTCATTTTCATCATTGTAGAAAGACGACCAAAAAAGGCAAGGGCAGCACAACGCAAAAACTGTAACGGTAAGGAACAAAGGAGAGAGACATACAAATAAACTACTAGAAATAAAAGAAAACGAAGCAAGTCTAGAAATGTATATATATATAGGAAAAGGAACAACGAAAAGACAGAAGGGTCTCTGACCGATCGGACGCTAATCTCATCACCTTTCCGAAAGAGAGAAAAAGAAGAAGAAAAGAAAAAAAGGAAAGAAAGAAAATGACTAGGAAACAGAAGCGAAGGACAAGATAACAACAACAACAACCAACGCTGAAGAAAATCCACACAGACAGTGCGAAGAAGCTGAGGGGGGGGGGGGGGGGGGGGGGGGGGGGGGGGGGGGGGGAAGGTGTGGGGAGGGGGGGTGGGTGGGGGGGGTGAAGGTGTAGGAAAAATAAAAGGACAGTAAAGAAAGAAAGAAAGAATGAAAGAAGGAGAAGAAAACGAACAAACAAACAAAAAAGTGACAGATTGGGGGGACGAAGAAAGGTGACGTGACTGGAAAGGAAAAGGATGGCAGGAAAGGTCGGAACGGGAAGGGGGGGGGGGGGGGCTTAAGGAAGCTTAGGGGGTGGGGAGGAGAGGAGGTGGGAGGGGGTGGGTGGAGGGATCGTCTAGACAGAGAAGTTCGATCTTGCCTTCCGTGCCAAGCTTGCAATAGGCTGCTGTCCATCGGTTGTATCGATCCCACCGACACATGCGCGAGTGGCGCTCGCGCGCGCGCGCGTGTGTGTGTGTGTGTGCGTGTGCGTGTGCGCGTGCGTCCTCGACACCCTTCCCCCTCCCTCCCCTTTCCACCCATCCTTCCCCGATCCGTCTCTCTTTCCCACAGGTTTCTCTTTGTCTGTCTGTCTTTTGTTTGTCTGTCTCTGTTTCTCTCTCTCTCTCTCTGTCTCTCTCTCTCTCTCTCTCTCTCTCTCTCTCTCTCTCTCTCTCTCTCTCTCTCTCTCTCTCTCTCTCTCTCTATCTCTCTCTCTCTCTCCAATCAACCTCTTCACCCTCGTGCTCTCTTCATCATCTCTCTTCTTCTTGCTGCTCTCCTCGACTCGTACCCCCCGTCCCCCGTTTTCTCTCTCTCTCTCTCTCTATCTCATCTCTCTCTGACCCTCTCTCTCTCCTCTCTCTCTCCTCTCTCTCATCTCTCTCTCCACCTCACCCACCCCCCCCAATCACCCCTCCTGTCCACCCTCGTGCTCTCTTCATCATTTTCTCATTTCTTCTTTCTTGCTGCTGCATCCTCGACCGTACACCCCCCCCCCCCCCACCCCCCTTTCCGCCTTCCCGTTCTGTCCATCTATACCCGCCATTTTGTTTGCCCCACCCCACCCCACCTTCCTTGTTTATTATTACTACTCCCTCCTCCGCCCCCCTACCCCTCCCCCCCCCCCCCTTCTTTCACACGCCGCTGTAGAACCATTTTCGTTAAAGGGTCAGCCACACGTCAGCCAAAATCGAACGACTGTACGATACGAGTCGATCACGCGGTCTCCGAGAACAAAACGTGGTTCGCGCGCTTCGAGCTGGATCACGTGATCGAATCGTATCGTACAGTCGTGCGATTTTAGCTGACGCGTGGCTGGCCGGCCCTTTAAGGTTTTGGTGTAGAAGGCGAAAAATGAGCCCTGGACAAAAATGCGCTGACTAACTACTGCAAAAATTAATGAAACCAACAAAACTGATAACGAAATAATTACACCAACAGGTGAATGATAAAAAGGGGGGTGGAAGGGGTGGGGGATGGGGTTGAGGGCGGAGGGAGGAAACGCACCCGTACACAAAATGTATCAAAAACATGTATGCAATTGCATACTGGGCAGAACAATCAATCAAAAAATGGGTTTTTTTATTGTCTTTATAACATAAAGAAATTCTTTGTCTGGCATGCACATAAAACACACATATAAACATAGAGACAATAAGACATGCATAATATACAGTAAATACATCATAAGAATTAAATTACAATGCAGTATAACACACACACACACACACACACACACACACACACACACACACACACGTTCCAAAATGTATCCTAAAATGTACGCCGGGAAAATAAATCGCAGGTGCCGCAGTCATGAATGCGTCTTAAACAATTAACACAGATAGCAGTACTGTAAATTGAGACTAAACGGCCAATTTTTTAAAAATACAGAGTTTAGTCTAATTTACATACTATTACCCGTGTTAGCTGTTTAACCCTTTCAACGTCAGCCATTTTTCAGCCAAAACTTTCCATTCCACTTAAGTGGGTAGAGACAATGTTCTGTCTTCAATGTTGGTGATTTCTCTGTGACATGCATAACGTAGGGCCTGGTATCCTCACTTCCCAAAATTAACAACATATTAATAATAAAGGTCACTGGATACCAGACCCTCATGTGATGTCTTTCAGTGACAATGGGTGTTCAATCATTGTGGTGCTAAGAGGTGACAGTGGCGATGGAAGGGTTAAGACGTGCTCATGGTGACGGTGCCAGCCGTCCTTTATTAGTGGTCCTTCTATGCACGCGTCATTGCAGGTCCGTCTTTTCCATATATATATATTTTTTTTTATCCCATGGAGACGGATTGATGGGGGGGGGGGGGGGGGGGGTCTACGGTGCCGCTCTTCCCGACAGCACCTTCCGGTCAGATAATCCCCCCCCCCCCCCCCCACGGCATCACTCTGACAGCTTCAGCTTTCTCTCTAAACCGCTGGCTGCTCCCCTTCCCTCCCCCCCTCACCCTCCCTTCCCTCCCCAACTACCCTTTTCTATCTTTTTGTTTTTCATCAATCTCCCATCCCCCATCCCACCTCCTTTCTTCCCGCTCTCTTTTGTCACCTTCTAGTTTTTGGGGTGTTTTTTTTTGTAACTGTTCTTCACTCACTCGGGTCACTTTGACATTCTCTGTCTTCTACCTTGCTTTGCCTTCTCAATGGATCTCATTGATGCGCTCCCGTCTCCATGTGTCACCCTCGTTGTGATCACCGTCTCTATGTGTCACCCTCATTGTGCTCCCCGTCTCTATGTGTCACCCTCATTGTGATCACCGTGTCTATGTGTCACCCTCATTGTGCTCCCCGTCTCTATACGTCACCCTGATTGTGATCACCGTCTCTATGTGTCACCCTCATTGTGATCACCGTCTCTATGTGTCACCCTCATTGTGATCCCCGTCTCTATGTGTCACCCTCATTGTGATCACCGTCTCTATGTGTCACCCTCATTGTGATCACCGTCTCTATGTGTCACCCTCATTGTGATCACCGTCTCTATGTGTCACCCTCATTGTGCTCCCCGTCTCTATGTGTCACCCTCGTTGTGATCCCCGTCTCTATGTGTCACCCTCATTGTGATCACCGTCTCTATGTGTCACCCTCATTGTGATCACCGTCTCTATGTGTCATCCTCATTGTGATCACCGTCTCTATGTGTCACCCTCATTGTATGCTCCCCGTCTCTATGTGTCACCCTGATTGTGATCACCGTCTCTATGTGTCACCCTCATTGTGATCACCGTCTCTATGTGTCATCCTCATTGTGATCACCGTCTCTATGTGTCACCCTCATTGTGATCACCGTCTCTATGTGTCACTCTCATTGTGATCACCGTCTCTATGTGTCACCCTCATTGTGATCACCGTCTCTATGTGTCACCCTCATTGTGCTCCCCGTCTCTATGTGTCACCCTCATTGTGATCACCGTCTCTATGTGTCACCCTCATTGTGATCACCGTCTCTATGTGTCATCCTCATTGTGATCACCGTCTCTATGTGTCACCCTCATTGTGCCCCCGTCTCTATGTTCGTTCTTTAGTTTTACGTCTGTTCACCCGTAAGTGATATTAGACCACCAAAAAAAAAAAGAAGAAAAAAAAGGGATTATGTATGGTAGTGTCAGTTATGTGTGTTTTACCTACACACCTATTGATACAAATATAACCGAGTGTATGCAAAACTTATATTAGCGGATACACAACCTGATAATATGTCTCTATGTGTCACCCTCATTGTGCCCCCATTTCTGTGTGTCACCCTCATTGTTATTCCGAATATGTGTCACCCTCATCGTGCCCCTGTCTCTATGTGTCACCCTCATTGTGTCCCCGTCTCTATGTGTCACCCTCATTGTGTCCCCGTCTCTATGTTTCACCCTCATCGCGCCCCTGTCTCTATGTGTCACCCTTATTGTGCCTCAGTCTCTATGTGTCACCCTCATTGTGCCTCAGTCTCTATGTGTCACCCTTATTGTGCCTCAGTCTCTATGTGTCACCCTTATTGTGCCTCAGTCTCTATGTGTCACCCTTATTGTGCCTCCGTCTTTGTATGTCACCCTCATTGTGCCCCGACTCTATGTGCCACCCTTGTTGTGACCCCGTCTCTATGCATCACCCTCATCGTGCCCCCGTCTCTATGTGTCACTCTTGTTGTGACCCTGTCTGTATATGTCACCCTCATTGAGCCCCCGTCGCTATGTGTCACCCTTATTGTGACCCCGTGTTTGTATGTCACCCTCATTGTGCCCCCGTCTCTGTGTGTCACCCTGATTGTGCCCCCGTCTCTGTATGTCACCCTCATTGTGCCCCCGTCTCTGTATGTCACCCTCATGGTGCCCCCGTCTCTGTATGTCACCCTCATTGCGCCCCCCCCCCGTCTCTGTATGTCACCCTCATTGTGCCTCCGACTCTATGTGTCACCCTCATTGTGCTCCCGTCTCTATGTGTCACCCTCATTGTGCCCCCGTCTCTATGTGTCACCCTCATTGTGCCCCCGTCTCTATGTCACCCTCATTGTGCCCCCTGTCTCTATGTGTCACCCTCATTGTGCCCCCGTCTCTATGTGTCACCCTCATTGTGCCCCTGTCTCTATGTGTCACCCTCATTGTGCCCCCGTCTCTATGTGTCACCCTCATTGTGCCCCTGTCTCTATGTGTCACCCTCATTGTGCCCCTGTCTCTATGTCACCCTCATTGTGCCCCTGTCTCTATGTGTCACCCTCATTGTGCCCCCGTCTCTATGTGTCACCCTCATTGTGCCCCTGTCTCTGCGTGTCACCCTCGTTGTGATCCCCATCTCTATGTGTCACCCTCATTGTGCCCCTCTCTCTATGTGTCACCCTCATTGTGCCCCTGTATCTATGTGTCACCCTCATTGTGCCCCCTGTCTCTATGTGTCACCCTCATTGTGCCCCCGTCTCTATGTGCCACCCTCATTGTGCCCCCGTCTCTATGTGTCACCCTCATTGTGCCCCTGTCTCTATGTGTCACCCTCATTGTGCCCCCGTCTCTATGTGTCACCCTCATTGTGCCCCTGTCTCTATATGTCACCCTCATTGTGCCCCCGTCTCTATGT
>CM065695.1:32500599-32505599 GCA_017654935.2 Phymorhynchus buccinoides | reverse complement strand
GTTAATGTTTCCACTGCTGTCTTTCTGTCTGTTCGTTCCTATGTGGCTATGTTAACACGATATAGTTTGAACGGGGGTGGGGGGTGCGGGACCTAGGAGATCCAAATTGTGCATGTGGATAGGAGTGGTAGTTACGATATCTAGGCCAAGTTCAGAAAATGAAGGTCATTGGTCAAAGGTCAAGGAGGGGAGCCGAGAATGCTACTGCGCCGCTGGTTGATCTAGCGTTTTCACGCTTTAGTTTTTACTATGATCACAATCTCATTCGGTTCTCCTCCGAAGTCGGAGTGTGGATGTTCACATGGCGGGCTAATAAATAAAAACCGGTCACACACGTAATGTTCTCATACCTTGCTGGTGCATGACTTGTGTTCAAGCGCTTCGGATGTTAGGATGATCCCTGGAGTCTTTTAGCCAGGGTACGATAACAACAATGACAACAACAAAATTCTGTTCGTCTCAGTCTCTCTCCCCCATTTCCGTCACACACCCACGTTTTTGTGTGTTGTGTGTGTGTGTGTGTGTGTGTGTGTGTGTGTGTGTGTGTGTGTGTGTGTGTGTGTGTGTGTGTGTGTGTCAAGTCAAGTCAAGTCAAGTCAAAATGGTCTT
This sequence comes from Phymorhynchus buccinoides, assembly GCA_017654935.2. Lineage (NCBI taxonomy): Eukaryota > Metazoa > Mollusca > Gastropoda > Neogastropoda > Raphitomidae > Phymorhynchus > Phymorhynchus buccinoides. The sequence continues at coordinate 32,504,990 of CM065695.1, read as the reverse complement.
TATTGACGATATAAGAATAAGCTTGATAAAGCTTTTTTACATCCACATGTGTGTGTGTGTGTGTGCGTGTGCGTGTGTGTGTGTGTGTGTGTGTGTCAAGTCAAGTCAAGTCAAAATGTGCGTGCGTGCTTGTGTGTGTGTGTGTGTGTGTGTGCGTGTGTGTGTGCTGTGTGTGTGTGTGTGTGTGTGCGTGCGTGCGTGCGCGTGTGTGTGTGTGTGTGTGTGTGTGTGTGCGTGCGTGTGCGCGTGTGTTGCGTGCGTGTGTGTGTGCGCGCGCGCGCGCGCGCGCGCGTGTGTGTGTGTGTGTTTATGCATCACCCCATTAGTATGCGTCTCATAATTCTGTCTGTCCGCACGTCTGTCTGTGTGTTCGTGTTTGTTCCATCCCATCCCATCCCATCCCCATCCGTGTCCCTGACGTGACGTGTGCCGCACGGGGCACACACACGACTGATTAGATCACGATATGCATGAATAAACAACACGGCAGCGGTAACGCCTCATATGCTGTGTTTGTATTCTCTTAATTAATGACCCACCAGATCGCGTGTCAAAATCACGGGTTTCACGTGTTTTCCCTCTTATAAGCTGGTAAGAAATTTTCTTTTCACCAGGTTTGACTCCCATAGGAGCGCCCCCAAATTCAAAACGAAACATCATTTTAAAGACCCACCAGGTCATGTGTCAAAATCACGGGTTTCACGTTGTTTTTATAAGCTGGTAAGAAATTTTGTTTTCACCAGGTTTGACTCCCGTATTCAAAACGAAACATCATTCTAAAGAGCAGCCTCAATTTGAAGTTGGGGGAATATGTATGTGGGCCACAGCTACCCAGAAAAAAAATATAAGGGACTTGCTTAATCGTGGTGGGTCAGTGGGTCTTTAATATAACTCGCCGTTCTCTGTCTGTCTGTCTCAGTCTCTGTCTTGTCTTTCTGTCTGCGTATCTGTCTCTCTGTCTGTCTGTCAGTATTTTAATCGAAATGAACGCAACGATGGAAAGAAAATCATACTGAAAGTTTTTCTTTCCTGTTGTGACCAATACGTTACCATTCGTGGCATAGTGGTTAAGACGTTCGCCTGCCAAACGTAATGCGTTGACTGCAGCGTGAGTGACTCGGGTTCGATTCCCGGCCTCGACCTTTTCTTTCCAGTTTGACAGGAAAATCGAACTGAACGTCCAGTCCTTCGGATGGGGACTTAAAGCTAGTCTGACCCGTGCGCTTTACGCACGAAAAAAACCCCCCCACGGCAGTTGAAAGTCGGTAAGAGCAGGGAGAAATCCCGCTGCCTGGTATGGCCAAATTGATAGCTAGGTTTTTCATGTGTGCCCACACCCCCTCCTCACCCTGTGCACCCCCGCCCCCCTAAAACATTATCTTAAAAATGGATAGGCGCTACACTTGCGGCGACGCGCTCTCCGGGGAGAGCAGCCCGAATTTCATAGAGATAAGTCTCTGTGACTAGAATATACCAAATACCGAAAAATAAAAACAAATTTGAGAGGATATAATTTCCGACTGTTATGTGGTCATACTTTGTGTTGAATAAACTAAAAATTGAAAAAAACAAAAAAACCATGAAAGATTATTCAAGGTAACTATTTTCCTTGACTCATACTTTGTGTTGTTCTTCCTTAGAGTCTATACAAAAAACAAAAAAAATAAAACATAAAAATATGAAAGATTTCCCAAAGTATTTTCTTTTTCTACTACTTTACTACACCAAGTATTCAAATAGATACAGGCTAATTATTATATTAAATCAAACATTCAACTAGACAGAAGAGACCCATTGATCACACACACACAGACACACACGCACGCGCGCACACGCACACGCACACGCACACACGCACACGCACACGCACACGCACGCACACACACATTACCTTGGTAAACAGTTTTAGGCATTGGTTCTATTGTCAGTTCACAGAAACATAAAAACGAATGAACTCAATCTACGTCCGGGGAGAGCAGCCCGAATTTCACAGAGATAGGTCTCTGTGACTAGAATATACCAAATACCCAAACAATTGGGGGGTTTTAATTGAGAGGATATAATTTCCGACTGCGGTGTGTTCATACTTTGTGTTGTTCTTACTCAGATGTCCATTCGAATCAACTAAAAACAGAGATTATCCATGGAGTCAAAGTATCAGACAGACAGACAGACAACAGACAACAGACAGACTGACAGCAGACAACAGACAACAGACAGACAGACAGCAGACAACAGACAACAGACAGACAGACAGCAGACAAAGGGTGACTTTTGCATGAAGTAACCCATCCTGCCAGAATAGCAGCTGCCCCCTCTGCTATCTGACAGCCGTAGTCGAAAACGACAGGCAGGCATACAACTAGGCCACAGAATGTAAATAACTCATTCGAATCGTTCCGGTCATATATGTCCGGAATTAATAGATAGATTTAAATGCTAACATTCCTATTGTTCCTGACTTTTATTATTTTGGTAATAGAAATGAACAAGTAATACACTGTCAACTTCGTTTAGGAATTAGCAATCTCAATTATGACATATTTAACAGACATTTAATTAATAATCCCCTATGTGATTGTGGTGCTGCTTTGGAAACTTCTGAGCATTACCTACTTTCCTGTCAACTGTTTCATTTAGCTCGATCAAATACAATATTAACTCTACCCCCAGACTATACTAGATTACAAACGTTACTGAAAGGAAATCCTGTACTATCAAACAAAATAAATATTCTTATTTTTGAAACTTCATCAATTTATTGTTCATTCAAAAAGGTTTCTGTCGTAAACTTGTATTTGGTGACACATTTACTAATTGATGTTCATTAATAGTCATATTTACCATGTCAATATTCATAGCCATTTATGTTTATCATCTTTGCCATTCATAGTTTGTATTTTCAATGTATTACACCAGTGTATGGCCGACCTTCACTATAATAATAATAATAATAATAATAATAATAATAATAAATATGTACAAGGATCCTTATTTTTAGCAAGTAAGTTTTCCCCCATGCTCACATAAGTCATTTTCGTTCTTTTCTTCTTTTTGTTGTTTTATATTATTTGTTTATCTAATTTATCTGTGTTTAACAGTCGTCGAACCATATTTTCCTATGTAAAGATGGCACAATATCAGCTTCTAGCTTGTTGCTGCTGATATGTTTATTATCTTTGTTTGTTCATGTACAGTGGACCGAATAAAATTGCTTAAACCAATTAATAGATAGCTGTCAATTTGATGCATTTGCTTCAAGGGAATTAAATCTGTGTGCACACCGTACCTTGGTCACTTCTAAGCTCGCTTCGCTCCCTTAGACCACAATTTTGCCTCTGACTTTGATTTGTTAGTAGATTGTTGTGGGCAACCAATCGCTGCATAGGTGTTTTTGTTATATATATAAAGTCTATATAAAAATAAGCGCGAAATCGCAATAGTTTGTGGCACGCGGTCTATTTTTACCACTCCAATCATGAGTTACCTCCCCTGACTTTTCAATAATTTTAATCTGTAAACCAGAATGTTATCTCTGCACCATTTCGTAACTTTTTATATCTTTTGGAAAACATTTAAAACTATGTATCCTACTTATACTCATCGAAAGAAGCACCGCATACTCGTCGTGTCTGTTGTAGTGTCTGTATTACATATGTTTATTATTTTGTACGCTTTTATAATGCATCATTTTAAGAGCGACCAGAAGTGTAGCCTCGATTTGAAGTGCGACAATTTTGTCAAAATGTGCGACAATTTTGGACCGACAGACCGACCGACAGACCGACAGACCGACCGACCCACAAAGTGAGTTATAGGTTTGTGGCTTGAGCCACAAACAAAAAGTTCTGATCTACCACTTCCCTATGTCTAAACCTGAAGTAAAAATCCGTAATCTTCTTTCATTTCTCCGTTTGTTTACGTGCGTTTTGTTTGTGTGTATGGCTGGAGTGAGGATTTTTTAATGACTCAAAATCGTTGCGATGCGAGGAGACAACAGCTGTGAGATGTCTTCGTCCTCTGATGATGAGACTCTCAAAGGGGTCAACATCTTAGACAGACAGGGGGCGAAGAGGAATGACCAGGATGTTTACGTCTGTTTTGCTGCCCAAATAACTCCAGGTATTTTTTTTTATTCATTGAGAGAGAGAGAGAGAGAGAGAGAGAGAGAGAGAGAGAGAGAGAGAGAGAGAGAGAGAGAGAGAGAGAGAGAGAGAGAGAGAGAGAGAGAGAGAGAGAGAGAGACGAAACGAAACGAAACGAAACGAATTTTTATTTATACAGGGTAATGAGATAAGCATTGCTTTTTTACACTCAGCCCTGAGAGAGAGAGAGAGAGATAGAGAGAGAGAGAGAGAGAGAGAGAGAGAGAGAGAGAGAGAGAGAGAGAG
>CM065695.1:32470599-32488099 GCA_017654935.2 Phymorhynchus buccinoides | reverse complement strand
GGGATTCGTCGTAGATCAAATGAATCACGTCCGAGATAGGACGAATTGGGCAGTGACAGGCCTAAGAACTTGCTCCGATTCTGCATTCAATTAATCCTATTCTTTACCAAAATTGAGAGTACAAAATCTCAGCAACGGAACCTCTATGCTAAGATCATTACAAATGAAAAACCACCCTTCTTCTGTATTCCGGGAGCCATTTCTCATAATTAATGGCTGCAAGTGCAATGAAGTTTTAAAGAACGATGGATGTTTCTTGATAAATCCTGGAAAACTTGAATTGGTAAGCAGAAGGGAAAATGATGTCTTGTATGGATTTGACAGGCTGACCTTGAAGCAAGGTGCAGAACCAAGGAATGCATTTTTATTATTTTTAATAAACGATGGCTTGGCGTCAAAACGACTATCTTTAGATAGTCCATTGACATATTATTGAACTTATTACGAAAACTAATAACTTGTATAAAAAAAAGTCTGCTGAAATATAAAAAAGCGAAACCCCCTTTTTATATTTCTGCAGTCATTGTTTGATACAAATTATTAGTTTTGTAATAAGTCCAGTAATAAGTCCAATAAGTCCAAATATAGTCCGTTTTTGACTCCAAGCTATAGTGACAAGGCATGATGACAAGTGCAGTGGTGGTGGGGACAAAATAGGGGGACATTTAGAAAGGGAGATTGCTTCTCGATTTTTTTTAAACAAACACCTGAAGTTCAGGCAGAGGCCAATGTAGAAAACCCCCCACAACAACTAAATTCAGACAAAAAAGCCTGAAGTTAATCACCCACAGAGAACATTATTAAAAATCGATGGCTTAGAGTCAAAACGGACCATCCTTAGATAGTCCATTGACTCAGTATCGATGTCATTGCGAAAACCAAGAACTTGTAAAAAACAAATACTGCAAATAATACAAAATAGGGATTATGCTTTTGATATTTCTGCAGTCCCCCCTGACACTAAGTTATTAGTCCTCGCAACAAGTGCAATAATACGTCAATAGATCATCCACAAATAGTACGTTTTCACTCCAAGCCATCGAATTATTTTATCAGCCCCAAAAAGGAAAAAATAAAGTTTCAGTTTGAGTGCGGTTCACAAACGTTTCCACACGACAACATTAGACAAGTCTGAATCGCTCTTCATTGATGAACGTTTGTGGAGAATCGCCCACACAGAACATTTGATTTTATTAGCAAAAGAAAAAAGAGTTTCCGTTTGAGTGCAGTTCACAAACATTCCCACGCTACAAAATTAGACAAGTCTGGATCGCTCGCTCTTCATCGGTGAACTTTTGTCGTGTCCACTCTCCAGTCCAGTTGGTCGGTCATCGTCACCACGACTCTACTTGCACCTGGACAGTGGCTTCGGCCAGACTGCCCCCTTGCCTGGTCACGCAGACGTAGGTGCCAGGGGTGTTAGCAGCGTCGGATGGGTCCAGTTTGGCTTGTGCCAGAGGACTCTCTGAAAACCGCCAGTCCACCTCAGCGTGCGTGTCGGTTCGTACCCCGCTCTCGCTCTCCTAAATAAAAATAAAATTAAAAAAAGGTCAGCATGGCGATAATTTATGCTCTAGGTTATACAGTACCACACACAATCTGAAGCGCTTCTGTCAAGTACAAATGTGGAAAATATGGCTTAAAACCCAATTGTTATACCCCTACCACTTTCAAGGCCTACCGATCTCCCTGACCTTGAACTTGACCTTGATCATTATGCCACCATCAGAACGGCCATAAGCCCAAGTACCTACGTGCCAAATTTGAAGACTCTAAGACCAACGGTGTGGAAGTTATGTCCCCTTAAAGATTTTCGGTTTTCAAGGTCATACGCCAAGGTCAAGGTCAGCGACATGTTTTGCGCGGATGCCTTTCTCTCATGGTGTCACACCACCACACAAAATGTGAAGCGATTCGGTCAAGCGGTTCGGGATATATCCTTGGGACAGACAGAAAACCCCCCAAAACAAAACAACAAACAAACAAACATACACGAACGAAAACAGACTCCTTTGCAATCGTAGATCGGCAAAGGACAAAAAGAGGATGAATTAGATTGATTGGATCCCCCGTGGGGATACCTGGGGGTGGGTCTTTTGTATAAATAGTCCCCCCACATTAATCTGGAAGTTCTGTGCTTGTCACTTCCTCTAATCTGTCACTCTCTTTGACTGTTTTTGTCCCCTTTGCTTACTGTCATCTACTATCTTTCTGCCTTACCTGGTCCATTCTCCTGCCTTTTGTTTTCACGAAACACTTTCAAAAAGATTTCCTCCTCCAGCCGAAGTCGGACTTGTTGGGCCTAACTATTTCTTAGTTAGTTTTCTATGTTTGTAACAACAATAACAACAAGAACAATAACGATAATAATAAGAATAACAACAACACCAACAACACCAACAACAATAACAACTTACATGAGGACTCAAACTCACACTCAAACTTGAGAACCTGTTTTAGAAAATTACGTCAGCAACGATTTCGGATCATACCTTTTTGTCCCGGCTTTTGAAACGAGCATTCGGTAATCAATCGTAAAGACCCATTCTGAGGATCTGTTACAAACCGCCATTGCATACTTTCTTCACAATCTGACTTAAAGTGCTATAAACATGACGACAATGACTGTTATCGTGTCACGCTATGCATTGTGACGAATTGTTTGAATCGCTGGTGTTCGCTATGGGGATGTGTTGTGTCATATTATGCTGTGTTTTTGATTGAGGTTTCTTGCTGTTGTGACATGCTGTGTAAAATTTCTACTGCAGATCACATGGCTAATGTGCGCGATAGAGATGTATTGTGAAATGTTGTGTATTGTAGTTTGTGTGACTGCGTAGAATGTGCTGCATTCTTGTTGTTTGATTTATATGCAATGTTGTGGTGTGATTCGCTGCATTGCCTGGCATAATAACAAGACAGCTGCTTATGCCGGGCCCTTTCTGTGTAATTTGTGGGTTGTCTTTTAAAAAAAATTTCTTTTGTTTGAATTTGGTTTCTTTTCCGTTCATTTTCTTCCAATTTTTCTTTGTATTCCATGTACCCACCATGGGGCTTTCGGAAATAAAATTTAAAAAACCTTGTTAAACCTTGTTATACTGTACCTTGTAGATAGTCAAAGAGTCCACCTGGTTTCCACGTCCAACGCAGGTCAGAACACAGGAAGAGGAGGAAGAGAAGCAGGTCTTCGTGTCTCCAAAGGTCTCGAACTTAGCGCTGAGGTAGTCATCAGGGTAGGGTCCACTGTTGGTGTTCTCGTGAATCATGACCGTGAATTTCTCGCTGATCTACAATAACAATTAACCCTTTCACCGCCAATGTCGCATTTATGCACCACAACGGTTTAAGACCCATGCCACATAATTAAAGGCCTCAAATCAGGGCCTGCTAATCCGAAGACTCTATTTTCTTGATTTTGGGAGGAAGGGATAGGCATAATGTTGTTATACATGTCACAGAGGAATCCCCAAAGTTCCAGATAAAAACAATTCTCTACCCAGTTTAGTTTAATGGTATTTTGGGGCTGAAAAATGGCTGGCGGCGAAAGGGTTAAAACAGAAGAAGAAGAATTAAAACAGAGTCCAAATTGAAACCCCAAAGAACATTTTTTTTTTAGCACTGGACAACGGGTTGGAACCGAAACGTCGTGATTTGTTTTGTTCTCTTTTGTTGTTGTTGTTGTTGTTGTTGTTGTTGTTGTTGTTGTTGTTGTTGTTGTTGTTGTTGTTGTTGTTGTTGTTGTTGTTACTAACCTTTTCTTTTGGGTTTAAATTTCGACTCTGTATTAATTTGTTATGAATTTTTTCTTATGTTGAACCCAGCAGTCATCTTCGTTTCTTCAGAAAAAAAGAAAGGGAAAACCCACGGGAAAACAGCCAGATAATAAGAAAAGCGCGGAAATCGCTACTAATCAATTATATCGTGTCTGACCATGACTTCCAGATAAGCAGAGGAGGCGACTGCTATTCTGGGCGACCGGGCTGTTAAAAGAGTTGAAAACAAACAAACGAACAAATAGACAAACAAAAACAAAGCAACAACAACAAAGCATCTAGTCAAATAACCAGATAAGTGTTATTTTGTGTCAGTAAATCGCGCATCACCATGCCTGCCAGAGAGCAGAGGCGCGGGTGAGTGCTATTCCGGAGGGTTGGGCCGCTGAAGGAGCAAGGAAACATACAAACAAGCAAACAAACAAACGAACAAACACACAAACACACAGACAAAAAAAGACAAGCTGGTACAAAAAGCCAGATATATTTTTTATGTGTGCCAGTCAGTCGAGTCTGACAATAATAATAATAATAATAATAATAATAATAATAATAATAATAACAACAACAACAACAACAACAACAACAACAACAACAACAACAACAACAACAACAACAACAACAACAACAACAACAATAATAATAATAATAATAATAATGATGATGATGATGATGATGATGATGATAATAATAATAATAATAATAAAGAACACTTCTATAGTGCACATTCCAGGCTTGCTGCTCATGGCGCTTTACAATAATGAGCAAAATAAACACCTACGTTCACTCGCACATAAGCACACGTATTGACTAACATAAACATAAGATTTATATACCAACGCATGCGCGCACACACACACACACACACACACACACACACACACACACACACACATACATACAATGCATACATACATACAAACATACATACATACATGCATGCATTCACGCATGCACGCACACACACACATAATCAAAGATATACACACATATCAATCAGCATACATACATACATACATACATACATACATACATACATACATACATACATACATACATACATACATACATACATACATACGCGCGTATGCACAATGACTTCTAAATAGCGGAGGCAATGAGTGCTATTCTGCGTGACTGGGCTGGTATTAATCTCTTCTATGAGGCAATCACGTGTGTTAAGTCCTTTCGCGTACATTTGTCCTCTCGCGGATGCCATGACCTATAATAAGCCTCGGACGAAGTTCAGTTTAACGTCGCGTATCGGCTTTCGCCATGTACGACGGGCTGAACAAACCAACCAAGGTATAAACAAAAATTTATGTTCCTGAATCACTGTCTTAGCCAAAAGGCCGAGAAGCGATCAGTATTCTCAGTCCTTATAATAAGCCTCGGGTCTCCCATAACCTTATATACTCTTGATCAGCATGTCACAGCCTATTCAGATCCTGAATTCTGAACCGCCAGTGCAAACCTCCGCCAAGGAAGACTCACAAAATCGAAATTTCTTTCCTGTACGTAGAATGGCTTCACATTTTGTGTGGTAATGTAACATGGTGCGTAATGAAATAAACACTTTGCGATGAATACAACAACAAAAGATCAGAAACAGGTCATTTTAGACTAATGTGCACATGGGACAAACAGTGCGCGAGAGGACTTAACACACGTGGTTTCATAATATGAGTGAAAAGAAACCCTACGGAGAGCCGGACTAAAGAGGGTCTGATCTTCAGAGAAGAAAATGACGATGATGATTTGACCGATATAATTAAATAATTATATGACATGTTACTTGATTTGATTTGATAATTTGACCCGAATGGAACTAGTTCAATTGATTTGAACTGAATTGATCTGAACTAATGCACTTTGATTCGAATGGGGTTGACCTGATATTGATTCGATAATGACTTGAGGGGTCGATTGGATCGGATTTGGAATGGATATGAATCGATTTGATCTGACCTGAGCGGGTGATTGGATCGGATTTGGAATTGATATGAATTGATTTGATCTGACCTGAGCGGGCGCGATGGGGTCGGATTTGGAATCGATACGAATTGATTTGATCGGACTTGAGCGGGCGATGGGATCGTATTTGGAATTGATATGAATTGATTTGATCGGACTTGAGCGCACTCGCGATGGGATCGGATTTGGAATTGATATGAATTGATTTGATCTGACTTGAGCGGGCGATTGGATCGGATTTGGAATCAATATGAATTGATTTGATCTGTCTTGAGCGGGCCATTGGATCGGATTTGGAATCGATATGAACTGATTTGATCTGACTTGAGCGGGCGCTTATATTATGAATATTTCTTTTTTTTGCACATCTGCATTGTTAAATAAAATCGGGACTTTCCGGGTGTTGCACTGTCTCCAGGCATTGCCTCCAGGATCGTTCCCACCATCTTTATATCTACTAATGTCCTACATGTGTCTGTCCCAGACCGGCGGACGTTAAGCAAAATTTCGCAATTTCACACTTGAGCTGGCGCGATGGGGATCCGATTTGGAATTCATTCGAATTTATTTGATCTGATTGCACTGGATGGAATTCGCATGTCAACTAATCAGATTTGATTACATGATTGGATTTAATTATTAATGCTCACCCCTCCCACTGGGCTGTCCCTGCTGAGATCGGGGACTGAGATTCTGAACCAGGCCATCCCGTTGAGGACCGTCTGGTTAGTGAAGAAGGTGAAGGTATTCAGAGCTCGGTCTATGCCTCCCGTGGTCTCTTTCGTAATGCGCAGCTGCCATTGAGAGAAAGGAGAGAGAGAGAGAAAGAAAAGCGAGAAGAAGAAACGGACAAGAAAGAATGAAAAAACATAGGGAAAGAAAAACAATGCAAGAAGTAGGAGTAGAAAGAAAGAAAGAAAGACAGTACATAAAAAAAAAAAGAAAGAAGGAAGGAATCAGGGTTCTATTGAAACACGCACATACATTCACGCGCACACGCATGCGCGCGCACGCATACACATACATGCGCATACGCGCGCGCGCGCGCGCACACACACACACACACACGCACGCGCGCACGCACACATACACGCGCATACGCACGCGCGCACACACATGGGCGCACACTGGACACACACACACACACACACACACACACACACACACACACACACACACACACACACACACACACACACACACACACACACACACTCTCTCACATGAATACATATCACACTCTCTCCCCCTCTCTGTCTCTTTGTCTGTCTGTCTGTCTGTCTGTCTGTCTGTCTCTCTCTCTCTCTCTCTCTCTCTCTCTCTCTCTCTCTCTCTCTCTCTCTCTCTCTCTCTCAAGCATGGGCCGACAGCCTATTCATTACATTTATTCAGTGTTCAGTGTTCTCTCTCTCTCTCTCTCCCTCCCTATCTCTATCCCCCCTTTATCTCTCTCTCACCCCACCATCTCTCCCCACACCCGTCTCTCTCTCACCTTGCCCAAACGTCTCTCTTGATCGGACATGGTGACGATTTCATTGGTGTCTTGGTTCAGGACATGGGCCATCAGTTTGACAATGGGCCTCATCTTCAGGGGGCTGTATTTGCAGTGCGGAATTCCGAACTGAGCGGTGGTGGCTTGGCCTAGAAATACAATTAATCAATCAACAAATTAAGACAATCAAACAAAGATAGGTTTATGGTTTAAGCATATTCATTCATTTGGTATTTTGGTATTTGATCTATTCTAGTCACAGAGACTTATCTCTGTGAAATTCGGGCTCTGGAGAGCGCGTCGCCGCAAGTGCAGCGCCTACCCAATTTGTTTTTGGGGCACAGGGTGAGGAGGGTGTGTGGGCACACTTGGAAAACCTAGCTATCAATTTGGCCATGCCAGGCAGCGGGATTTCTTCCTGCTCTTACCGACTTTCAACTTACCGTGGGATTTTTACGTGCGTAAAGCGCACGGGTCAGACTAGCTTTAAGTCCCCATCCGAAGGACTGGACGGGTTCAGTTCGATTTTCTTGTCAAGCTAGAAAGAAAGGGCGAGGCCGGGTTTCGAACCAGGATCACTCACGCTGCAGTCACGCATTACACCTGGCAAGCGAATGTCTTAACCACTCTGCCACCTTTCTCCCTGTCACAATCATGTGACAAAGTAACGTCAATAAGAAAAAGCGCAGAGCATACAACAAGTTTAAAGCTATATAAGTCTACTAGATGCTCAACATATCTATGTTACACAGAACTGACAGCAAAAGATAGGTTTGTCATCCCTGAAAGAAAATTAAATTGCACCCAGGAGCGGACCAAAAATAATGCTGCTTTGCGAATGACTGGACACATTCACATTTTGTACATTCATTAGACTGCAAACAAGTATGAACAGTGCGCTTTACGCACGTAAAAACCCCAATGACAGTGACACGTTCATAAGAGCAGAAAGAGTTCTGCTGCAGAATTCATTTTAACCCTTTCACCGCCAAAGTCCCATTATAGCACCACAGTGATTTAACACCTATGTCACTAAAAGGAATCAAATTGGGGTCTACCATCCAAAGACCCTACTGTCTTAGTTTTGGGAAATAAGGGTAGACATTATTTTAGATATGTCACAGAAGAATCCCCAATACTGTAGATGGATGTTATTCTCTACCCAGGTAAACTTAATGGAGACAAGTGGCTGAAATGTGGCTGGCGGTGAAAGGGTTAAAGATAGAATCGAACCAAATTGACATATAGATTCCTCGAGACGATTCTCTGTGACTAGAAAATTATACCATACCCGACCCTACTATGCTACACCCTACCCTACCCTACCCTACCCTACCCTACCCTACCCCACCATACCATGACCCTACCCTACCCTACCCTACCATAGCCTACCCTACCCTACCGTACACATCATTCCATATCATACCACACCATACTATGCCATACCATACCAAACCAAACCAAACCAAACCATACCATGCCATACCATACCATGCCATACCATACCATACCATACCCTTCCCTCCCCTCCCCCCATTCACGATCCCTTTTCCTCCCCTTACCCTGCCCCACCATATCATAACCCTACCCTACCCTAAGCCACCATACACACATACCCTGCCCCTACAATCCTACCCTACCGTACACATCATCCCACATCATACCACACCATACTATACCAAACCAAACCATACCATACCATACCATACCATACCAACCATACCAAACCATACCATACCATACCAAACCATACCATACCATACCATACCATACCATACCAAACCATACCATACCATGCCAAACCATACCATGCCATGCCAAACCATACCATACCATACCATACCACACCATGCCAAACCATACCATACCATACCATACCAAACCATACCATACCATACCATACCATACCATACCATACCATACCATACCATACCATACCATACCATACCATACCATACCATACCATACCATACCATACCATACCATACCATACCATACCATACCATACCATACCATACCATACCATACCATACCATACCATACCATACCATACCATACCATACCATACCATACCATACCATACCATACCATACCATACCATACCATACCATACCATACCATACCATACCATACCATACCATACCATACCATACCATACCATACCATACCATACCATACCATACCATACCATACCATACCATACCATACCATACCATACCATACCATACCATACCATACCATACCATACCATACCATACCATACCAAACCATACCATACCATACCAACCCATACCATACCATACCATACCATACCATACCATACCAAACCATACCATGCCATACCAACCCATACCATACCAAGCCATACCATACCATACCATACCAAACCATACCATACCACACCGTACCATACCATACCATACCATACCAAACCAAACCATACCATACCATACCACACCCTTCCCTCCCCCCACCCCCATTCCCGATCCCTTTTCCTCCCCTTATCCTTTTCATGTTGTTTACTTTTTGTTTTGTTCCTTTTTGATTTTTTTTCTCGACGGCATGGTGTAAAAAAAGCTTAATTTTTAATATGCTTATTTCCTATTAACCCTCAGGAAACTAGTTTTATTGAGGGTGGTACGAATACTATTCCGGTATGGTATTCGTATGGTATTCGTACCATACCATACTGGATTGAACAGTACACTATATATCTTTTATTATCTATTAACCCTCAGTAAACTAGGTTTATTGAGGGTGGTACGGATACTATACCAGTATGGTATTCGTATGGTATTCGTACCATACCATACTGTTTATTATCTATTAACCCTCAGAAAACTAGGTTTATTGAGCGTGGTACGGATACTATACCAGTATGGTATTCGTATGGTATTCGTACCATACCATACTGGCTTGAACAGTACGGTACACTATATATATATTATTATCTATTAACCCTCAGAAAACTAGGTTTATTGAGGGTGGTACGGATACTATACCAGTGTTGTATTCGTATGGTATTCGTACCGTACCATACCATACTGGCTTGAACAGTACACTATATCTATTTTATTATCTATTAACCCTCAGTAAACTAGGTTTATTGAGGGTGGTACGGATACTATGCCAGTATGGTATTCGTATGGTATTCGTACCATACCATTCTGGATTGAACAGTAGTACACTATCTCTTTTTACCCGGGGTGTAGGCCAAATCCGAGGCAGACATGAACGTGGAAGGGGGCTGGTTGACGTCCAGACTGGCATCCTGACTGCCCCCATCAAAGTCCGGCAGTTTCCAGATCAGCTCAAAGAAGTGGACATTGGGCTGGCCCAGCTCCATGGTCAGATATTGCCTGGACAGCTGACCGTTCTTCACCGTTATCCTGGCCGTGCCCTTGCCGCTCGCCGGGTCGAAACTCACCAGCGAATCTTTGCATAGAAAACAACACACCAAAAGGTTATCCTCCTTCTTCTTCTTCTTCTTCTTCTTCTTCTTCTTCTTCTTCTTCTTCTTCTTCTTCTTCTTCTTCTTCTTCTTCTTCTTCTTCTTCTTCTTCTTCTTCGTCTTCGTTGAAATCTAACCTGCAAATAAGATTTTAAGTTCTAGTAAACCCCCATCGAAACACGGCGTTTCGATTACAACAAAGTTAAAATTTAACCCGACATTTAGAAGAAAAAAAAAGTATTTTGTTGTTGAGAATTTAAGGTCTACTGCTATTATTTAATAAGTTATTATTTATTTTATTTTCTGCTATTATTAAGGTCTACTGTATTATTTCTTCATTTCTTTCTTTCTCTCCCCATGTCTTTCTTTCTTTGTTTCTTTCATTCCTTCCCACCTTCTCCCACAATACTTACTTTCTTTCACTTCCTTGTTGACCATGATGTCTACAGTCCACCATTTGGCCTCAGGCTCACCTGCCATTCTTTCTTTATTTCTTCATTTATTTATTTCTCTCGCTGTGTCTTTCTTTCTTTCTTTCTTTCTTTCATTCTTTCCCAGCTTCTCCTACAGTACCTACTTTCTTTCACCTCCTTGTTGACCATGATGTCTTCAGTCCACCATTTGGCCTCTGGCTCAGAGTCATCACCTTCCATTCTTTTGTTATTTCTTCATTTCTTTCTCTCTCTCTCTCTCTCTCTCTCTCTCCGTGTCTTTCTTTCTTTCTTTCATTCCTTACCGCCTTCTCCTACAGTACCTACTTTCTGTCACCTCCTTGTTGACCATGATGTTTTGAGTCCACCATTTGGCCTCAGGCTCACCTTCCATTCTTTCTTTATTTCTTCATTTCTTTCTTTCTCTCTCCATGTCTTTCTTTCTTTCTTTCATTCCTTCCCAACTTCTCCTACAGTACTTACTTTCTTTCACCTCCTTACTGAGCATGATGTCTTCAGTCCACCATTTGGCCTCTGGCTCAGAGTCATCACCTTCCATTCTTTTTATATTTCTTCATTTCTTTCCTCCTTCTCTCCCCGTGTCTTTCTTTCTTTCTTTCTTTCTTTCATTCCTTCCCAACTTCTCCTACAGTACTTACTTTCTTTCACCTCCTTGATGTCTTCAGTCCATCATTTGGCCTCGGGCTCACCTTCCATTCTTTCTTTCTTTCTTCATTTCTTTATTTCTCTATCCGTGTCTTCTTTCTTTCTTTCTTTCATTCCTTCCGTCACAGCTTCTCCTACAGTACCTACTTTCTTTCACCTCCTTGTTGATCATGATGTCTTCAGTCCACCATTTGGCCTCTGGCTCAGAGTCATCACATTCCATTCTTTTGTTATTTCTTCATTTATCTCCTCGTGTCTTTCTTTCTTTCTTTCATTCCTTCCCACCTTCTCCTACAGTACCTACTTTCTTTCACCTCCTTGTTGACCATGATGTCTTCAGTCCACCATTTGGCCTCTGGCTCAGAGTCGGCCGTGAAGGTAGCGATGAAGGTGACGCTCTGCTTGTCTCCGGACATCTGCCGCTCCACCCGTTCCAGGGTTGGCGCCAAAGACGATGCTGCGTCCAGCTTGGGCACCTGCTTAGTTAGTTGATTAGTTATTATTTATTTAGTTTGTTAGTTAGTAAGGTAGCGATGAAGGTGACGCTCTGTTTGTCTCCGGGCAAACGCCGCTCCCACCCTTTCCAAGTATTGCCAAGGATGTTGCAGCTTCTAACATGAGCACCTGTTTAGTTACTTAGTTAGCCAGCTAGCCAGCTAGCCAGTTAGTTAGATAGTTAGTTATTAGTTAGTTAGGTAGGTAGATAGTTAGTTGATTAGTTATTATTTATATAGTTAATTAGCTATTAAGGTAACGATGAAGGTAACAATATGTTTGTCTCCGGACATTTGCCGATCCAGTCTTTCCAAGGTTGGCGCCAAAGACGATGCTGCTTCTAACGTGGGCACCTGTTTATTTATTTATTTGTTTGCTTGTTTATTTATTTATTTAGTTAGTTAGTGATTAGTTATTATTTAGTTAGTTATTTATTAAGGTAGCGATGAATGTTACTGTCTCAAGACATTTTCTGTTCCACTCTTTCCAAGGTTGGGGCCAAGGACGATACTGCTTCTAATGTGAGCACCTGTTTTATTTTTTGATTTATTGATTTATTTATTCACATGTGTACTTATTTGTTTCAGAGTTCGATGCCCAGATGGTACAAACTCGTGTATGTATTATTTATTTTATTCATTCATTTATATATGTTTTTATTGTTTGTTTCAGAGTTATGTGTTGATGCCCCGATGGTCCAAGCCCGATATTGATTATTTATTGATTATTTTATCTGTATATTTATTTGTCTCAGAGTTCGATGCCCCGGATGGTTCAAGCCCGATATTGATTATTGATTGATTATTTTATCTGTATATTTATTTGCTTCAGAGTTTGATGCGCCGGATGGTTCAAGCCCGATATTGATCATTGATTGATTATTTTATCTGTATATTTATTTGCTTCAGAGTTTGATGCGCAGGATAGTACAAGCTCGAATATTGATTATCTATTTATTTATGCATTTACACAATGTATTTATTTTTTTAAGGCATAGACAAAGGTGACACTCTGTTCGTCTCAGGACATTTGCCACTCCACTCGTTCCAAGGTTGGCTGGCACTGACGAAGACAAAAGCGGTTTCTAGCTGGGGCACCTGCTTATGTTAGCTACATATTTGCATACTCTTGAACTGGCTCTTAATGCAGGAGCTCAATGGACCGGTTGGCTTTTGGAGACCTTCCCCGATGCCAGCTGCCACCATCACTACACACCATTTTGGTCAAGAGGAGTGGGAATGTGCCCTGGGCAAGGCATCACTACTGTAAAGAAAGCAACCAATCCTAGCGCAGCCATAGCCAGAATAGCACGTACCCCCTCTGTCATCTGGCAGTCATAGTCGGAAACGATGGATTGGTATATATGCACGCTTTTCGTCGTCATTTGTTTTAAGAGTTATCTTCGTAGGCCTTGGTTCCTGAAACCAGTCGTAATCCTCGTTTTTGTCGTCGTCGTCGTCGTCGTCGTCGTCGTCGTTGGTTAGTTCATTGTCGTTGTCATGATCGTCGTAGTCATCATCGTCATCACCATGACGATCGTGATTATGATGATGATGATCAACCTCATTGTTGTCGTCGTCGTCGTAGTCGTCGTCGTCGTCGTCGTCGTCGTCTTTGCTGTTGAATTCGTCGTGATTGTAATTCTTAGTTTTCGCTTTGACCAAAATAATAGTGGGCACCAGTTTTCATTAATTCATTAATTCATTCGGCGTGGTTTGTCCTTTTATCCAAAGAATTGTGTTTGCTTTTTGGCGTGTTTCTATTTCTTTTTGTTTGTTTGCATTTAGTTTTTAGGTGGGGGGGGGGGAGAGGAGGAGGAGAAAGAAGAAGAAAAGAAGAAGAGAAGAAGAAGAAGAAGAAAGAAGAAGAAGAAGAAGAAGAAGAAGAAGAAAGAAGAAGAAGAGGAAGAAGAAGAAGAAGAAGAAGAAGAAAGAAGAAGAAGAAGAAGAAGAAGAAGAAAGAAGAGAAGAAGAAGAAGAAGAAGAAGAAGAAGAAGAAGAAGAAGAAGAAGAAGAAGAAGAAGAAGAAGAAGAAGAAGAAAGAAGAAGAAGAAGAAAGAGAAGAAGAAGAAGAGAAGAAGAAGAAGAAGAAGAAGAAGAAGAAGAAGAAGAAGAAGAAGAAGAAGAAGAAGAAGAAGAAGAAGAAGAAGAAGAAGAAGAAGAAGAAGAAGAAGAAGAAGAAGAAGAAGAAGAAGAAGAAGAAGAGGAAGAAGAAGAAGAAGAAGAAGAAGAGAAGAAGAAGAGGAAGAAGAAGAAGAAGAAACACTACAACAACAAACTACAACCATTCACCTGAAGAATCAGGGTACATCCTAGAAGAATCACCAACGTTGCCGCCATGGCCAATTGACGGGCATGTGACACTCTTGTCAGAAAACAAAAGAAATCAAGACTACAAAATCGCTGAGGTTAGAAGTCACTGTTTTTATATAGTTGCCTGAAAACCCGCACAAAAGCAGGCAAACAGTCAGTAAGGAACAGAAGTAAACAAAGCAGTGACACCCCCCCCCCCCCCCCACCCCCACCCCTTCCCCCAAAGCCCAGATAGAAAATGTTGCCCTAAGTGCACTAGGACAATTAGAGGGTCTATTATGATTAACTAAGTGATTTCGCATGTGATAAAAGATTCTGATTTGTTAAATTTATATTGCTCCCGAATCCATGAAAGCCACGAACATTAGTGTCACATATGCTTAGAAACATATAAATATAATGGTCCGAATTGTCATTTAACTTCAACGTTTTCTGAGTGTCTGATGCAATATGCTTACTTAGGAATATTGTATAATGATCTCACATATATTGCAGAAGATTGCTCGCCAATCCATGAAAGCCATGAACATTACTGTCATATAAAATGATGTTTACAACGATATATAATGGCCCGAATTTTTATATTTAACTTCAACCTTTTCTGAGTGCCCGATGCAATATGCTTACTTAGGAATATTGTATATCTCACATAAACACGTGTATTCAACATTTCAACGTCTAAATAATACCAGCCGCATTTAAACTTCTTCTTTTTATTTTGGTATTTGGTATCTTAGTATTTTTCGTTCTGATGAAAGAAATTATTTGACTGGTCATTATAATCAGGGAAGAAATAATATAAATAAATAAATAAAAATAACGTTTAGTTTTGAACATACGTGATGTTGTATGAAGAAAAAAAGACGTACTTTTGCATCAAGGCAGACTTTGTTTTTAAAAGATGAGAGGAAGAGTCCTGATAAATGCATAGAAAACAGAATTGGAATATCGTTTGCAAGTTTTAATTCCAGAGTCATTTGAACGTTGACCTCCAAGACACACCTTTTTTCAGAAACCTGACATATAATGAGAGGTTTGGTTATTTGTCTATTGATTTGGTTAAGGAAATAATAATGATTAATTAGACAAGGAAATCATTCAAATTTGGATTTTACATATTGGATATTGGCACAATACAAAAAAAAGAAGATAAATATGCGCTGAACAGAAATTTGATATTTGTGGGGTTGTTGACTATATTTTGCTTCATGTTGAACGACGTCAGGCATCATCACATAATAGAGATTTACATTCAGAATTCACCTTTAATTTTAAAATCAAGCGAAAATGTATCTTAGCCCTTTCACTGCCAAAGTCGCATTTATGCACCACAATGGTTTAACATCCATGTCACTAAAAGGCATCAAATCAGGGCCTGTTGTCCAAAGACCCTATTGTCTTAGTTTGGGGAAGTAATGATAGACCTTATTTTTTGTGTGCCACAGAAGAATCCCCAATACTGCAGATGGATTTTGTTCTCTACCCAGGTAAATTTAATGGACATTTTTGGCTGAAATATGGCTGGCGGTGAAAGGGTTAAATATGGAGGAAACGTACAATGTTATCCCCCGGGGGCAAACAAAGTGTGACAAATGGGCCACTGAACGTAGCCGGAATGGCTATTCTGGTGTGATAAGATTGTATCCATAACAATAACCATAATAACCTGGCACGACACGAGTCCATTTTGAAAATGAATTGTGGCCATCTGGCTATCACGCGGCCACCAGGAACTGTTGTGCCACGTGTATGAAAGGTGGGAAAGAAATGAATATACGTCGCATTGGTCTGCTTACCTGTATAGATGGATAGCTAAGTGCCTTTTTAGAGAGCCAGACAGGTAACGTTATCGGGCGCGCTCAATGCAGATTCGGACATTTGTATCCAATGACCTTCGTTTTGGTAATAAAACTTATTTTCATTAAAAAACCCCAGATTGTTCACGTTGTGTTGCCACACAAACCTATAAGAGACATTGTTTCATGGTAAAGAGCAGTCTAATTCTCTGATTTATTTCAATTAAAAAAATGTAACAATATAATTATAAGCATTCGTCTAGTGTAATATAGCGTAGCTGGACAGGTGCATTAGCCATATTCTGCATTTACAGTTTCTAACAATATCTTAAAGATTTCTGTTTATTCCTTGTGGTCTACGCTTATACTTTTAAATATTTAATTTGTTTTTTAAATTTATAATTTCGCTGTTTTTGCCGCATCGCTATACTTTCTGCTGCAAGCAATGTGGAAGTAGAATGCGTTTCTTACGAGAGTGTTTGCATTGCATAGAAATTAATACAAGTAGGCTATGCATGATGTATAATTATAATAGTCATGGTGGGTTTTTATTTTAGTGGCTTAATCGACTTTTATATCTTACGAAACATTTCATTATATGAATAGTATTGGAGACTTGATTAAGAGAAAGACTCACAGCAAATATACATGCTATTGGATGGTATTACATGTTGAAAACCACCTAAATAACGAAAGAAGTAGACACAGACGCAATATGAAATTCGTTGAGAAAGCATGACATAAGCAAGACAATGTTTCCTTACACAGAAACAATAAGTCTATCGGTAATATAGCAGACACTAGATTTATGTAAATCGTTTAGATGCGGGCAGGATTGTGCAAAATACCCATGCTAAACTTGTTCGAGAAAGAAAAGTCTGCTTATCTTTTCTTCTAAATTTATCCAATCAAACGGTAATCGTAAAACCATTGGAACGTTCCAATTGACTGCCATAATGCATAAAACACTAATATTAAAACCCCAAAAGATTTCAGCATTTTGTGAAAGTTGAATTGGATTAAGGTATCAATCAATCTAATCATTATACCGCCGTGAAAGCGTATTTTGTGAATGTACCCATGCTTTCAAGATAGACTCGAGCAGTACCA
>CM065695.1:32438099-32445599 GCA_017654935.2 Phymorhynchus buccinoides | reverse complement strand
TTCATTTTTCCTTAGTTTTGTTTCCATTTTTCATGCATGCAAATGTGTTTCTTTGATTGTATTGTGCTTGTACGAGACCACAGCTGTGATTTCACCTAACGTGATAATAAAGTATTTTTGACTTTGACTTTGACTTGACATGTGTTTGCCGCAAGTTCGTTTTTGTTGTAATTGTTTCATCTGCTAAATTAGGCGGTTACTTAGCTAGTTTTCCCTTTCCAGAGCGAGATATATGCAGTCGTAATTATTATTGACAGACTGTGTTGTCGACGTGTCTTGTTATTTCTCCAGTACAGCATGACATAAGCCAGTGACGTACGACACATTTTTGTCTTTTAGCATGGGACTGGAAAGGCAGTAAATAGTCTTTTTCTTATTCTTTCTTTCAATCCATTATTAAACTTACCTCCTTACAGAAAACGACTTTGTCTGCACTATTGTGGGATTTCTCTGTGACACATTTAGAATACGGTCGATCCTTCCTACCCAAACTTTAAGAACACAGTCTCATCGAATAGCAGACCCTGATTTCAAGGGTTTTAATTAAAGACACACTGACGCACCACGATTAAGTCCCTTGTTTTTTTCTCTAGGTAGCTGTGACCCACATACAAATGTCCCCAACTTCAAATTGAGTCTGCTTTTTAAAATGATGCTTAGTTTACAATTTGGAGACATGCGGTGTTACGTTAGATGACATATTGTGGAGAGTTACGGTGTTACGTTAGATGACATATTGTGGAGAGTTACGGTGTTACGTTAGATGACATATTGTGGAGAGTTAATGTGTTACGTTGTGGAGACATACGGTGCTACGTTAGATGACATATTGTGGAGAGTTACGGTGTTACGTTGTGGAGACATACGGTGTTACATTAGATGACATATTGTGGAGAGTTAATGTGCTACGTTAGATGACATATTGTGGAGAGTTACGGTGTTACGTTGTGGAGACATACGGTGTTACATTAGATGACATATTGTGGAGAGTTAATGTGCTACGTTAGATGACATATTGTGGAGAGTTACGGTGTTACGTTAGATGACATATTGTGGAGAGTTACGGTGTTACGTTAGATGACATATTGTGGAGAGTTACGGTGTTACGTTAGATGACATATTATGGAGAGTTACGGTGTTACGTTAGATGACATATTGTGGAGAGTTACGGTGTTACGTTAGATGACATATTGTGGAGAGTTACGGTGTTACGTTAGATGACATATTGTGGAGAGTTACGGTGTTACGTTAGATGACATATTGTGGAGAGTTACGGTGTTACGTTAGATGACATATTGTGGAGAGTTACGGTGTTGCGTTAGATGACATATTGTGGAGAGTTACGGTGTTACGTTAGATGACATATTGTGGAGAGTTACGGTGTTACGTTAGATGACATATTGTGGAGAGTTACGGTGTTACGTTAGATGACATATTGTGGAGAGTTAATGTGTTACGTTGTGGAGACATACGGTGTTACATTAGATAACATATTGTGGAGAGTTAATGTGTTACATTAGATAACATATTGTGGAGAGTTACGGTGCTACGTTAGATGACATATTGTGGAGAGTTACGGTGTTACATTAGATAACATATTGTGGAGAGTTAATGTGTTACGTTGTGGAGACATACGGTGTTACGTTAGATGACATATTGTGGAGAGTTACGGTGCTACGTTAGATGACATATTGTGGAGAGTTAATGTGTTACGTTGTGGAGACATACGGTGTTACGTTAGATGACATATTGTGGAGAGTTACGGTGTTACGTTAGATGACATATTGTGGAGAGTTAATGTGTTACGTTGTGGAGACATACGGTGTTACGTTAGATGACATATTGTGGAGAGTTACGGTGCTACGTTAGATGACATATTGTGGAGAGTTACGGTGTTACGTTAGATGACATATTGTGGAGAGTTACGGTGTTACGTTAGATGACATATTGTGGAGAGTTACGGTGTTACGTTAGATGACATATTGTGGAGAGTTACGGTGCTACGTTAGATGACATATTGTGGAGAGTTACGGTGTTACGTTAGATGACATATTGTGGAGAGTTACGGTGTTACGTTAGATGACATATTGTGGAGAGTTACGGTGTTACGTTAGATGACATATTGTGGAGAGTTACGGTGCTACGTTAGATGACATATTGTGGAGAGTTACGGTGTTACGTTAGATGACATATTGTGGAGAGTTACGGTGCTACGTTAGATGACATATTGTGGAGAGTTACGGTGTTACGTTAGATGACATATTGTGGAGAGTTAATGTGTTACGTTGTGGAGACATACGGTGTTACGTTAGATGACATATTGTGGAGAGTTACGGTGTTACGTTGTGGAGACATATGGTGTTATGTTAGATGACATATTGTGGAGAGTTACGGTGCTACGTTAGATGACATATTGTGGAGAGTTACGGTGTTACATTAGATAACATATTGTGGAGAGTTAATGTGTTACATTAGATAACATATTGTGGAGAGTTAATGTGTTACATTAGATAACATAATGTGGAGAGTTAATGTGTTACGTTGTGGAGACATACGGTGTTACGTTAGATGACACATTGTGGAGAGTTACGGTGTTACGTTAGATGACATATTGTGGAGAGTTAATGTGTTACGTTGTGGAGACATACGGTGTTACGTTAGATGACACATTGTAGAGAGCTACGGTGTTACCTTAGGTAACGCATTGTGGAGAGTTACGGTGTTACGATAGATAACATATTATGGAGAGTTACAGTATTACTAAAAAGATTCCATAGGTGTACTTTTTGCTGAAGATTGAAAGCAACTTTGGTGGAAGGGAGTTAATCAATGGATGGTTCCCTCCCCTGTTCATTTCACTATCTCCACTCCTTGCCTCCCTAGCTATTTCAATGTTTATTTGTAACGTATGTGCATTACGAAGACCGCTACCTTGCCAACAGAATATTGCCCTCAAGAATGTCCCTACATATACAAATTCAGTACACAACAAAAACAGGAAAATGAACGTTTGGCAAACATTCTTTATTCAACCCTTTCACCGCCAGCCAGATTTCAGCCAAAAATGTCCATTAAATGTACCTGGGTAGAGAACAAAATCCATCTGCAGTATTGGGGATTCTTCTGTGACATATATAAAATAAGGTCTATCCTTACTTCCCCAAACCAAGACAATATGGTCTTTGGATAATAGACCCCAATTTGATGCCTTTTAGTGACATAGGTGTTAAATCACTGCACGGTGCTAAAACGCGACTTTGGCAGTGAAAGGGTTAAAGGAAATATATTGATGGACTCTTCGGAGAAGTCTTAATCGCTCTTAATCTTGACGTACGTCACGGGGAAAAAATAATCCAAGCTTCCTTCATGTTTCTGGAGTGTATGGGCACTGTAAAAGTGCCTCCTTGGTCCATGAGCTCTGGAAGAATAGCCAAGTTCCCTTTTTTAAAAATCAATACACAAGGTAACAAGGTAGCTCTGAACTAGTCTTTCTTTACTTTTGGAAACAAAATGAGGAACACAAAAAAACTGCTTATTTGATAAAGATGGCTATTCAGTATGATTGAGTTTATCATTGGGTTATTTAGTTCTTTAAAAGAATATTGTCTTGTTGTAACATGCATTATGGAAGAAGAGAACCTTCTTTGTAAGGGGCCAAAAACAAAACAAACAACAACAACAACCCTGCTGTTTGGACTACAATGAAACAGTGCAAACCTCCATTTTGAGAGAGACATGTCATTTTTAATGTATTCACTGTTTCCCTTATGATACAATATGCATATATTATTATTATGAAAGATAACGCAGATTAACTCGCAAACTCTGAAGAACCGTATTTGGTTATACTCAAACCCGTAACTAATTTTGTTTATAATCTGTTGAGAGATGTTTTTTTAGTTAATATGTTGTAATCAGACAATCTTTGGCAGAGGTGAAAATGTACCTAATCCTGTAACAATGCCAAACGAACAACACGTATGTGTTCTCGGGCCATGGCTATATCCTCAGAGCAGCCCTGAAGCCGAAGTCCGCTGTCTTCCTCGGTACTTCTGCGGGTGCCCAACTCCCCATAGCTTCTCTATTGGCCACTGCAAAGAACACCTTTTGCAAGAGTGAATGCCCTTGGTGGGTGGGGGAAGATGGTTGAGTATTGACCAAACAAGGGAGTAGCTCTCGCCGATAACCATATTTTGATGCCACTTAACGGCTGCCTTTCGCAAGAGTGAATGGCCTTTTGGATAAAGTTCAACAAGGGCTTAACTCTTGCCGTCAAGCGCGTTAATAACCCTAGTTGCAGTGGCCAATGAGCACCATCCCTTCCGGCCAGGTTTGACAACGCATTTCAAGTTAGGTGGTACACTCTTTTCAGGATGTTGCTATGGATGAGGAGGATCGTCTTTTTTTATATAAGGGAACTTGATGTACACACCTCTTCCTCCACTTCTCACCGCTTTCTCAGAAGAGCCATCGGCGACATTTGTGACCCCGCACCACGAAAGGGACATTAAGTGGCTGGGCTAGTTTCTCACAACAGACTTGCAAAGTCAAAAATCTTTTTTTTTTCCAATTTTGAGTTATGGGTATTTGTGTGTTCTCGAACATCTTATCTTTCATATCTATAAATGATAATCTTTAATAATGGTCTTTAAATGGTCTTATAAGTGTTTTAAAACGAGCAGGTCAATGCATTTTCTTCAGCTTGTCTAGACTTTAGACAGTGTGTTCTCAAAATGGCCGACGCTCAGCCTACTAACTTTAAATGCTCATAACTCTGGAACGGAAAAAAGATACAAGTATGGCTCTTGTATTATTAGAAAGAGAATTGTCTGAAGTTTTTAAACGTATAATATTCTCAGAATGGTCAGTTAGACACTTAATGTCCCTTTCGTGGTGCTGGGTCACATTTGGGTGCAGATGTCTTCAGGGTATTCCCTATTTAGGACCACAAGTATCAGGGCTTTAAAGACCCACCAGATCGCGTGTCAAAATCACGGGTTTTCACGTGTTTTCCCTCTTATAGCTGGTAATAAATCTTGTTTTGACCAGGTTCGACTCCGATACAAATGCCCCCAAATTCAAAACGAAACATCATTTTAAAGACCAGCCTCAATTTGAAGTTGGGGGCATTTGTATGCAATCCAGAAAACTCCCCAAGGGATTTAATCGTGGTAGGTCAGTGTGTCTTTAAGTTTCATTTCTGAGTGGTCTTCTCTTCTCTTCGACCCAGAAACCTCCATCACTATGTAGAAGTCTTCTGTCCTCCAGTCTTCGAAGCCTTGAAGTGGCTGGACAGGCTGGCTTGGGGAGGTGACATCAGAATGCTCACGCTGAAGACCTTTCAGGGAATGGTGGTTCATGCTCTATCAATAGACGATTTTTGGAAAACAACTAGTGGAGAGCACTTCGTGAAAATTAGAATCGCTTACCTCCATTACTCGGTCAAATTCCTATAGCAACAATGCCACAATGGCGTCGAAGCTTGAAACCCGCAGGATGGAGTCAGCGACATGCAAACATTTTATTTTAGAAAAATGAGGGGCGTCCAGTATCCACAAACTGAGAGAACTTGCAAAATGTGACGTAAAAATATAAATGACATCAAGTTTAAAATGACGCACGGTGTTCTAAGTGATGTAAGTATAATCAAACACGCGAGCCGAGAGCTGTGGATCTACATGAAAGTAGAGTAACTCCCCCTGTTTGAACGATTGAATTAAACATGATCACTCCCACACACCATGCAATTACTCCCCTTAATTATTTCCGAACAGTTCCTATTCGGGTGGTTTCTGATCCTATCTCGAAAAACAAAAAAACAAACCACCGACACGAACAACACAATTCAGAAAAGAATGTAGGGCCTATTTTGCAACGAGACGGATCTCTTGTGTCGCGTAATGATTAAGTTCATAACATGAGCACATACTTTTCGTTTGGTTTTAGATTAAAATCTTCATCGTGTACGCGCGCGTGTGTATGTATGTGTGTGTGTGTGTGTGTGTGTGTGTGTGTGTGTGTGTGTGTGTGTGTGTGTGTGTGTGTGTGTGTGTGTGTGTGTGTGTATGCGTGCGTATGTGCGTGCGTGCGTGCGTGCGTGCGTGCGTGCGTGCGTGCGTGCGTGCGTGCGTGTGTGTGTGTGTGTGTGTGTGTGTGTGTGTGTGTGTGTGTGTGTGTGTGTGTGTGTGTGTGTGTATGTATGCGTGCGTGTGTGCGTGCGTGCGTACGTGCGCGCGCGCGCGCGCGCGCGTGTGTGTGTGTGTGCGTGTGCGTGTGCGTGTGATAAAGGGAGTGTGTGTAAATATGTGCATAAGAAAAAGAAAGAGATAGATAGAGAGAGAGTGTACACAATCTGTATTGTTAAAAATCCGGGACTTTCCTGGTGTTGCACTGCCTCCGGGCATTGCCTCCAGGATCGTTCCCACCATCTTTGTATCTACTAATGTCCCATAATGTGTCTGTTCCAGACCGGAGGAGAGTGTGAGTGTGCGTGTACGCGTGCGCGCTTGTCTGCCTGCACCTGCGTTAACCCTTTCGCCGCCAGCCATTTTTCAGCCAACAATTGCCATTATTAAACTTACCAGGATAGAGAAGAAAAAAATTCTTCAATATTGCGAATTCCTCTGTGACATGTATAACATTAGGCCTATCCTCACCTTCCAAAATTACAAAAATAGGGTCTTTAGATAACAGGCCCTCATTTGACGCTTTTTAGTGACATGGGTGTTAAATCATTGTGGTGCAAAAATGCGGTGAAAGAGTTAACTTGTGTATGGCATTGTGTCTATTCTGCCTCCGTCTCGTTCATTAGGCCTACGCAGACTTACGAAGTTGTTCTCGCGAACGGCTCATTTGTAGTGCCAACCTGAATGCTGTCTAGACTGCTTTGATTTCAGTATTTGATTAATTAATTAGTAATACAAAACAGCCCAAAAAACCCCCACCCAAAAATGCAACAACATAAACGACACACAGATACATACATGTAACCCCCCTTCCCCCACCCCTCCCTCTGTTCATTAGGCCTACACAGACTTACGAAGTTGTTCTCGCGAACGGCTCATTTTTAGTGCCAACCTGAATGCTGTCTAGACTGCTTTGATTTCAGTATTTGATTAATTAATTAGTAATACAAAACAGCCCAAAAAACCCCCACCCAAAAATGCAACAACATAAACGACACACAGATACATACATGTAACCCCCCTTCCCCCCCCCCCCCCCCCCCTCTGTTCATTAGGCCTACGCAGACTTACGAAGTTGTTCTCGCGAACGGCTCATTTTTAGTGCCAACCTGAATGCTGTCTAGACTGCTTTGATTTCAGTATTTGATTAATTAATTAGTAATACAAAACAGCCCAAAAAACCCCCAACAAACCTACAACAACATAAACGACACACAGATACATACATGTAACCCCCCTTCCCCCACCCCCCTCTGCCTCCCCCCCCCTCTCCTCCCCCCCCCTTCCCCTGCATGTCTATTCATTTCAAAGTCTT
>CM065695.1:32420599-32423099 GCA_017654935.2 Phymorhynchus buccinoides | reverse complement strand
TGTCTCTGTCTATCTCTGTCTCTCTCTGTCTCTCTGTGTCTGTCTGTCTGTCTGTCTGTCTGTCTCCCCCCTCTCTCTGTGTTCTTCTCTCTTATATCTGCACCTACTTTGTGCATACATGCTTTTGTATGTTAATGACTATTACAAGTTATATACTTATCAAGCTCTCTGGTTATATTGAGCCAGTGTCAACATCAGTGCCAATGTATGCTTCTTCTTCTTCTTTTTTTCTTCTTCTTCTTCTTCTTCCTCTTCCTCTTCCTCTTCTTTCTTCTTCGTCTTCTTCTTCTTTCTTCTTCTTCTTCTTCTTCTTCTTTTCTTCTTCTTCTTCTTCTTCTTCTTCTTCTTCTTCTTCTTCTTCTTCTTCTTCTTCTTCTTCTTTCTCTTCTTCTTCTTCTTCTTCTTCTTTCTTCTTCTTCTCTTCTTCTTCTCTTCTTCTTCTTCTTCTCTTCTCTTTTTCTTCTTTCTTCTTCTGCTTCTTTTTTTTCTTCTTCTTCTTCTTTTTCGTTTGCTAAGACAGTTCGCTGTCAGTTATGAGCACAAGTGCGTAATGCTGCTAAGAAATAGCAGGTCAGACTTCGGCTGGAGGAAATGTTTTTTGAAAGTGTTTCGTGAAAAAAAGGCAGGAGAATGGACCGGGTAAGGCAGAAAGATAGTAGATGACAGCGGGCATACGTCTAGTGCGCTTCCTGATGACAGCAAGCGAAGGGGAAAAGGCAGAGTCAAAGAGTGACAGATGAGAGGAGCAGTTACAAGCACAGAACTTCCAGAAGATGGGGGAACTATTTGTACAAAATACACTAGGGTTTATGAAAAAAGGGGCAGTGTGCCATGTCAAAAACTCTGTCTCTGTCTTTGTCTCTGTCTCCGTCTCTCTCTCTCTGTCGGGGAGGGCTCTCTCATCCTTGTCTCTCTCTCTCCTCTCTCTCGGTCTCTCCTCTCTCTCTCTCTCTCTCTCTCCTCTCTCTCTCTCATCTCTCTTCTTCTTCCTCGTCTTCTTCTTCTTTCTCTCTCTCTCTTCCTTCTTCTTCTTCTTCTTATTCTCTTCTTCTCTTCTTCTTCTTCTTCTTCTTCTTCTTCTTCTTCTTCTTTCTTCTTCTTCTTCTTCTTCTACTTCTTCTTCTCTTCTTCTTCTACTTTTCTACTACTTCTTCTACTTCTTCTTCTACTTCTGCTACTACTACAACTACTACTACTACTACTACTACTACTACTACTACTACTACTACTACTACTACTACTACTACTACTACTACTACTACTAACTACTAACTACTACTACTACTACTACTACTACTACTACTACTACTACTACTACAACTTACTACTACTACTACTACTACTACTACTACTACTACTACTAACTACTACTACTACTACTACTACTACTACTACTTCTACTTACTACTACTACTACTACTGCTGCTACTCCATGAAGTATTTTATTTATCTACTGCGGATGCATGGGTGGTCTTGCCGTCTTGTTATTGAAGAGATGAATGACATTCCCTGTCTAGGCAGGGAGAAATGTTTAGCATTTCTTTCTTTCTTCATCTTCTTTTATTTCGACTTTCTGTCTTTCTGTATTGCTCGCGGCAACTGTAGTCGTAACTTCTTCTTCTTCTTCTTCTTCTAAAATCTTCTTCTTCTTCTTCTTCTTTCTTCTTCTTCTCCTTCTCTATCTTCTTCTTCTTTCTTCCCTTTTCGTTCTTTCTCTCTCTTCTTCTTCTTCTTCTTCTTCTTTCTTCTTCTTCTTTCTTCTTCTTCTTCTTTTCTTCTTCTCTTCTTCTTCTTCCTTCTTTCTTTTTCTTCCTTCCTCCTTCTTCTTCTTCTTCTTTCTTTCTTTCCTCTTCTTCCTCTCTTTCTTTCTTCCTCTTCCGATTTTTCTTCTTCCTCTTCTTCTTTTCTTTCTTCTTTTCTTCTTTCTTCTTCTTCTTCTTTTTTTTTTTTCTTCTTCTTCTTCTTTTCTTCTCTTCTTCTTATTTTCTTCTTTTCTTCTTCTTCTTCTTCTTCTTCTTCTTCTTCTTCTTCTTCTTCTTCTTCTTCTTCTTCTTCTTCTTCTTCTTCTTCTTCCTTCTTCTTCTTCTTCTTCTTCTTCTTCTTCTTCTTCTTCTTCTTCTTCCCCAGGCCATATGGTCATACTAGATAAGGTACGTGTGTGTCAGGTTTTCAGTTTTCACTGGTCTCCCCGCTGCATGCAGACGACACATTCCGATTTCGGAGGAGCTCAAAGGAGAAAAATTATTTGGACATTTTTCGGGGAAAAAAGGCAAGAGAATGCAGAATGGGCCAATAAGTCAGAAAGATAGTAGATGATAGAAAGCAAAGGGAAAAGGCAGAGTCGGAGAGAGTGACAGATTAGATGAATCCTTGGACCGCTTCTGCGATTTTTAGCGCACTAAATGGATTGAATGGTAGGTTATTTAACCCTTTCACCGCCAGCCATCTTTGAGCCAATCATCTGTCAAGATAAGAGTGTTGACTCACAAGTTCAAACTAT
>CM065695.1:32413770-32416270 GCA_017654935.2 Phymorhynchus buccinoides | reverse complement strand
CTTTTTACTAGATGATGATGATGATGACCAAAACAACAACCCGTCCCTCGAGATATTAATGCATGAACTGGACCAATACATCTTCATAATCTGGGAACAATAATTGTTTTGGCTTTAAAGGCGGACCCTAACGGATGATTTTTTTTTGCAAGAAACATGTCGAGATCACCAGAAAGACAGCCTTTTCTAGGATCGGAACACTCACTTTGCTCTGGTTTCCTAGAGATTAAACCGTCAAAACGGAGATTCCTCCTTGGCGGAGATGCCGGAGGAGAGAGTAGCCATTTTGGATGGGGTGGGTGAAGGTCACTCATTGTGGTTGAAGCGTTTTCTTTTTTTGTAGTGCAGTAAAAAAAAAAATGGAGCTGTTTCCTTTGTTTGTGAGCGAAACTCCTTTATATAAACTGTATACAATTTTACAAAAATAAAATAAAAAAAAGGCTTGTATTGAAAAAAAATTTCGTGCAAGCAATTTGGTCTAAACGCAGGCGGCCATTAGAAAAGAGACGACACACACCTTCTCTTTGGGTGAAATAATTTGACTTCCAGCACCTCCGCCAAGGAGGAATCGCCGATTTGACGGTTTGATTTCTAGGAAACCAGAGCAAAGTGAGTGTTGCAATCTCTGTAAAGGGTGTTTTCCTGGTGATCTGGGCGTGTTTCTTGCAAAAAATCATCCGTCAGGGTGGCCCTTTAATAGCAGAGCAGCAGCAGCAGTAACAACTAAAGTATTGTTATACTATATTTATGGCGGCGCCATAGCCGATGAGGTGTGGTCAACGCTACAGCTATCTGTATTAATTAAAAAAATCGGGACTTTACTGGTTTCGTACTGCCTCCGGGCATTGCCTCCAGTATTGTTCCCACCATATTTGTATTTACAAATGTCCCATATGTGTCTGATTCAGACCAAGAGGACGTAAAACACCATTTTCGTCGTCGCAGTAACAACTTGCTACTAACAACAACAATATCGGCTTGAGCTTTGTCTTTGCGCATCAGTTCAGTCGTTTAAGCTTCAAGGCAAACAAAACGGCAAGCATGGTAGCCTACGTGGTCTTAGTGACATCATTTGATTGATGATATAATGAGCGCGTAAAATTAATGAGCATTTTCAACTAGAGCGTTATTAAAACGCAAAGTCACCAGCCGCGCGACACAATCATTTTCACCTCCACAATGACACATGCTTTGTTCCTGTGACCTTGATCTGTGACCAATGACCTTCATTTTCGAACTTTTTATATAGATACAGTGAAAATGGCTTAACTCAAAATTGAAGGGACTGAAATTTTATTTTCAGATACCCAGGATTTTGAGATAAAAAGACTTTTTAACATATGGATTATTCAAGTGGGACCACAAAATTATTGTGAGTTATCCGGTCTTTTGGGGGGTTACCCGTTTTTGAGTTATTGGGAATCCACTGTATTCTAACTACTTATGCGCACGCAACATTTGAGCCTCCAAAATCCCTCCGTTCTTCTTCTTCTTCTTCTTTTGTTTCTTCTTCTTCTTCGATCGCTCAGACAGTTTCCTGTCAATTATGAGCGCAGATGCGTCATGCTGACGTTATGCGCCTAACTAAGAAATAGTTAGGCCCAGCAAGTCCGACTTCGCCTGGAGGAAATCTTTTTGAAAGTGTTTCTTGAAAAAAGGCAGGAGAATGGACCGGTAAGGCAGAAAGATAGTAGATGACTGTCAGCAAAGGGAAAAGGCAGAGTTAAAGACAGAGTGACAGATTAGAGGAAGTTACAAGCACAGAACTTCCAGAAGGTGGGAGAACTATTGATGCAAAATACCCCCCGGTATCCTCACGGGGGGGGGGGGGCCTCCGTTCAAATTTTATCGTGTTAACATAGGCCTATAGGGAGAAAGGTGGCAGAGTGGTTAAGACGTTCGCCTGCCAAATGCAAGCGTGACTGCAGCGTGAGTGACCCGGGTTCGATCCCGGCCTCACCCCTTTCTTTCCAGTTTGACAGGAAAATCGAACTGAACGTCGAGTCCTTCGGATGGGGGGACTTAAAGCTAGTGTGACCCGTGCGCTTTACGCACGACGTAAAAATCCCACGACAGTTGAAAGTCGGTAAGAGCAGGGAGAAATTCCGCTGCCTGGTATGGCCAAATTGATAGCTAGTTTTTCCAAGTGTGCCCACACCCACTCTTCACCTTCTGCCGATTTTATTTTAATTGGGTAGGCACTGCACTTGCGGCGACGCGCTCTCCGGGGGAGAGCAGCCCGAATTTCACAGAGGTAATAATAATAATAATAATAAATAACATTTATAGAGCGCCCTTTCTCTCTTGAGCTCACGGTGCTTCACAATTGTTTAAATAAATACATAAATCATAAATAGGCTACTACAATATCAACTATCACAAACATGCACACAGCCACAACACGCACGCACGCACACGCACACGCCCACACCCACATACGCGCGCACACCCACCCACCCACAATGTGGGGGACATCATTTTAAGGCAGGAAACAGGACAA
>CM065695.1:32403770-32406270 GCA_017654935.2 Phymorhynchus buccinoides | reverse complement strand
GAGCGATCGAAGAAGAAGAAGAAGAAAAAGAAAGAAGAAGAAGAAGAACGGAGGGATTTTGGAGGCTCAAATGTTGCGTGCGCATAAGTAGTTAGAATACAGTGGATTCCCAATAACTCAAAAACGGGTAACCCCCCAAAAGACTGGATAACTCACAATAATTTTGTGGTCCCACTTGAATAATCCATATGTTAAAAAGTCTTTTTATCTCAAAATCCTGGGTATCTGAAAATAAAATTTCAGTCCCTTCAATATTGAGTTAAGCCATTTTCACTGTATCTATATAAAAAGTTCGAAAATGAAGGTCATTGGTCACAGATCAAGGTCACAGGAACAAAGCATGTGTCATTGTGGAGGTGAAAATGATTGTGTCGCGCGGCTGGTGACTTTGCGTTTTAATAACGCTCTAGTTGAAAATGCTCATTAATTTTACGCGCTCATTATATCATCAATCAAATGATGTCACTAAGACCACGTAGGCTACCATGCTTGCCGTTTTGTTTGCCTTGAAGCTTAAACGACTGAACTGATGCGCAAAGACAAAGCTCAAGCCGATATTGTTGTTGTTAGTAGCAAGTTGTTACTGCGACGACGAAAATGGTGTTTTACGTCCTCTTGGTCTGAATCAGACACATATGGGACATTTGTAAATACAAATATGGTGGGAACAATACTGGGGGCAATGCCCGGAGGCAGTACGAAACCAGTAAAGTCCCGATTTTTTTAATTAATACAGATAGCTGTAGCGTTGACCACACCTCATCGGCTATGGCGCCGCCATAAATATAGTATAACAATACTTTAGTTGTTACTGCTGCTGCTGCTGCTATTAAAGGGCCACCCTGACGGATGAGTTTTTGCAAGAAACACGCCCAGATCACCAGGAAAACACCCTTTACAGAGATTGCAACACTCACTTTGCTCTGGTTTCCTAGAAATCAAACCGTCAAATCGGCGATTCCTCCTTGGCGGAGGTGCTGGAAGTCAAATTATTTCACCCAAAGAGAAGGTGTGTGTCGTCTCTTTTCTAATGGCCGCCTGCGTTTAGACCAAATTGCTTGCACGATATTTTTTCAATACAAGCCTTTATTTTATTTTATTTTTTAAAATTGTATACAGTTTATATAAAGGAGTTTCGCTCACAACAAAGGAAACAGCTCCATTTTTTTTTTTACTGCACTACAAAAAAAGAAAAACGCTTCAACCACAATGAGTGACCTTCACCCACCCCATCCAAAATGGCTACTCTCTCCTCCGGCATCTCCGCCAAGGAGGAATCTCCGTTTTGACGGTTTAATTTCTAGGAAACCAGAGCAAAGTGAGTGTTCCGATCCTTGAAAAGGCTGTCTTTCTGGTGATCTCGACATGTTTCTTGCAAAAAAAAATCATCCGTTAGGGTCCGCCTTTAAAGCCAAAACAATTATTGTTCCCAGATTATGAAGATGTATTGGTCCAGTTCATGCATTAATATCTCGAGGGACGGGTTGTTGTTTTGGTCATCATCATCATCATCTAGTAAAAAGCCCAAGTGTCCGTGTGTCTGTCTGTCTGAAACACAAAACGGGCCTTATAACTCCGCCGTTTTTCGACCGAATCGCTTCAAATTTGCTGTGAGCCCTAACGGGGCGATGGCAACGGCAACCGAGGCGGCCGTGTCATTTGCGCGGTTCGGCAAATGCGCGAAACGCGCATCTGCCGGCCTCTCGGCGCCCGTATCTCCGGTGTTTCTGAACCGATTGCCTTCGCATTTGGCAGGAAGATGACTGGGGACGGTGACTATCCGTGTAGCAAACCGGAAGCGAATCGGTTCAGAAACGCGCGCGCTATACGACTCCGCCGTTTCTTAACCAAATCGCTTCAAATTTGCTGTACTCAGCGTTACCAGTACTTGGCGTTACCGTTACTAGGCGTTACCGTTACTAGGCGTTACCGTTACTAGGCGTTACCGTTACTAGGCGTTACTGGTACACGGCGTTGCGCTAGTCATAATTATACGAAAATCGTTTTGCACCTGGCGAAGAAAACGATGCTGTGGATGGTGGGGAGATATAGTGTGGGCAGAGACGATGAGGGGGAAATGTCGATGGTCACCAGATCTGTGTGTTCACTCTTGAAAACCTATGTGTTCACTCGAGTCTTGTGTGTTCACAGGTCTATGAGTTCACTCGAGTCTGAGCTCACTCAGGCCTATGTGTTTTGCTCGAGTATGTGTGTTCACTCGAGTCTATGTGTTCACTCAAATCTATGTGTTCACTCAAATCTATGTGTTCACTCAAGTCTATGTGCTCACTCGAGTCTATGTGTTCACTCCAGTCTGTGAGTTCACTCAAGTCTAGCCAATGTGTTCACTCAAGTCTAGCCTATAATATGTTCACTCAAGTCTATGTGTTCACTCAAGTCTATGTGTTCACTCAAGTCTATGTGTTCACTCAAGTCTATGTGTTCACTCACGTGTATGTGTTCACTCAAGTCTATGAGTTCACTAAAATCTTTGTGTTCA
>CM065695.1:32378770-32381270 GCA_017654935.2 Phymorhynchus buccinoides | reverse complement strand
ATAACTGGTTTAACAGAATGACATTTTAACGTTGCATCGTTCCAATATTAATAACTGACGTGAAATAAAGTAAGTTGTCATACAAATGTGTAGGTGTAGGTCTATTATATTCATTATCGTTACTGGTTTAACACAATGTCATTTTAACGTGGCATCGTTCCGATATTAATAACTGATGCGAAATAAAGTAAGTTGTCATACAAATGTGTAGGTGTAGGTCTATTATATTCATTATCGTTACTGGTTTTACACAATGTCATTTTAACGTTGCATCGTTCCAATATTAATAACTGATTCGAAATAAAGTAAGTTGTCATAGAAATGTGTAGGTGTAGGTCTATATTCATTATCTTCCTATAACTGGTTTAACACAATGTCATTTTAACGTTGCATCGTTCCGATATTAATAACTGATGCGAAATAAAGTAAGTTGTCATGCAATTGGTGTGTAGGTGTAGGTCTATTATTCATTATCTTCCTATAACTGGCTTCACAGAATGCCATTTTAACGTTGTACCGTATCAATATTAATAACTGATGCGAAATAAAGTAAGTTGTCATAGAAATGTGTAGGTGTAGGCCTAGACTATATTCATATTCTTCCTATATAAGTTTGACAAATGTTGGGCCGCAAATAGAATAGTTCTGAAATGTTATTTGAACGTTGTATCGTATCAATATTAATAACTGATGCGAAATAAAAGTAAATTGTCATACAAATGTGTAGGTGCATTCATTATCGTCCTCTAACTGGTTTAACCAAATGTCACGTTAACGTTATATCGTATCATTATTAATAACTGATGCGAAATAAAGTAAGTTGTCATGCCATTGGTGTAGGTGTAGGTCTATTATTCATTATCGTCCTATAACTGGTTTAACACAATGTCATTATCGTTCCGATATTAATAACTGATGCGAAATAAAGTAAGTTGTCATGCAAATGGTGTGTAGGTGTAGGTCTATTATTCATTATCGTCCTACAACTGGTTTAACACAATGTCATTTTAACGTTGCATCGTTCCGATATTAATAACTGATGCGAAATAAAGTAAGTTGTCATGCAAATGGTGTGTAGGTGTAGGTCTATTATTCATTATCGTCCTATAACTGGTTTAACACAATGTCATTTTAACGTTGCATCGTTCCTATATTAATAACTGATGCGAAATAAAGTAAGTTGTCATGCAAATGGTGTAGGTGTAGGTCTATTATTCATTATCTTTCGATATAAGTTTGACA
This sequence comes from Phymorhynchus buccinoides, assembly GCA_017654935.2. Taxonomy (NCBI): domain Eukaryota; kingdom Metazoa; phylum Mollusca; class Gastropoda; order Neogastropoda; family Raphitomidae; genus Phymorhynchus; species Phymorhynchus buccinoides. The sequence goes on along the minus strand of CM065695.1, from coordinate 32,380,028 downwards.
AATGTTGGGCCGCAAATAGAATAGTTCTGAAATGTTATTTTAACGTTGTATCGCATCAATATTAATAACTGATGCGGAATAAAAGTAAGTTGTCATGCCATTGATGTGTAGGTGTAGGTCTAGGTTCATTTTTTTCTCTCTATTATGTTTGACAAACGTCGAGCCGCAAATAGAATAGTTCTGTCGTTTGTCTCTTACCACAGTCTTACATAGGGCTAATGGACATAACATGTCGATGACGTTTATAGAAGCACTTGCCAAAAATCGAAGGGGTGTTACGGTAGTGTGTGTGTGTGTGTGTGTGTGTGTGTGTGTGTGTGTGTGTGTGTGTGTGTGTGTGTGTGTGTGAGTGTGTGGTGTGCCGTGTGCGTGTGCGTGTGCGTGTGTGTCTGTCTGTCTGTCTGTCTGTTCTGTCTGCGTATGTGTGTGTGTGTGTGTGTTGTGTGTGTGTGTCTGTCTGTCTGCATGTATGTGTGTGTGTCCTGTCTTGTCTGTGTGTGTGTGTGTGTGTCTGTCTGTCTGTCTGTCTGCGTATGTGTGTGTGTGTGTGTGTTGGTGTGTGTGTGTGTTTGTGTGTTGTGTGTGTGTGTGTGTGTGTATGCGTGTGTGTGTGTGTGTGTGTGTGTGTGTGTGTCTGTCTGTCTGTCTGTCGGTCTATGGGTGTGTTGTGTGTGTGTTGTGTGTGTGTGTGTTCGTGTGTGTGTGTTTGTGTGTGTGTGGTGTGTGTGTGTGGGTGTGTTGTGTGTGTGTGTGTGGTGTGTGTGTGTGTTGTGTTGTGTGTGTGTGTCTGTACCTGTCTGTCTGTCTGTCTGTCTGTCTGTCTGTCTGTCTGTCTGTCTGTCTGTCTGTCTGTCTGTCTGTCTGTCTTGTCTGTCTGTCTGTCTGTCTGTCTGTCTGTCTGTCTGTCTGTCTGTCTCTGTCTGCGTGTTGTGTGTGTTGTGTGTGTGTGTGTGTGTGTGTGTGTGTGTGCGTGCGTGTGCGTGGTGCGTGTGCGTGCGTGTGTGTGTGTGTGTGTGTGTATGTGTATGTGTGTGTGTGTGAAGGGAATCGGATGAGGCTAAGCGAAAGAAGGAAGTGCAGTGATTGTTCCACCATTGCGTTGATCAAACGTCTCTTGAAGTAGGAAGTGACCGTCCCTCAGCCTTACACACACACACACCAACAACAATAACAACATACAGTATCTATAACTGCGCTGAATCTTGATAGAAATCAAATCAAAGCGCGCCCACAACGTTAGCATTCAAAGCGCATTCAA
>CM065695.1:32358270-32378270 GCA_017654935.2 Phymorhynchus buccinoides | reverse complement strand
GACCTACAGAAGGTCCAACGCAGAGTGGCAAGATACGTGCTGAACAGACACAGAAATACTTCCAGTGTCAGCACCATGCTCCACCAGCTACAATGGCCATATATGGCTGAGCGCCGCCGCGCTTCCAGGCTATCCACGATCTACAATATCACAAATGGACTGGCCTGTGTGAAATGCAGCATCCTCAAACCCATGCCCCCCAGCAGCAGAAGACAAACCCCCGGCAAGCAGTTCCAAAGAATCCCCGCTAGAACCGACTAATGCAACAACTCTTTCTTCCCCCGAACCGTCCACGACTGGAACTCCTTAGCATCAGAAACAGTCCAGTCCCCCACGCTCAGCTCCTTCATCTCGAAGGTGCTGAAGCTCCCTGACTACCCCCACCCCCCCCCCCCCCCCCCCCCTTTTTTTTCCCCGTGTGCGGCTGGGTGTTCTCGGACTAGCCATGGGTGCTTGGTCGTGCACACCCTCTTATCTGTCTAGGTTTATTTTTGTTTTTGTTTTTCCCGCGCTGCATAATTCTTTGAACCCCAGTAGGCCTACATGTCAGTAATTGCCGGTTACAGCAGGTGGACATTATTGGCAGAAGAAGATTGGCAGAAGAAGAACTATTTGGTTAATTCATGTGTAAGTCATAGCACGTGGCATCCGCCAGCTTCTGGTCCGGTTCTTCCTTTGGATAACAAAATAACTATCAACTATTTGGTTAAGTAACGTATTAGTCCCAGATCGTATCAAGCTGTCAACACCCACATGGTATGTACGTGTGAGCTTCTGGCCTGGGATTTCCTCTAGAGATAATTAATTATGGTTCCCCCCACCCCTTCAGATTCAAATGCTATGTTACAGTTTTGTGAGAGTTATTTATTATTTTGTTGTTGTTACTGTTGTTGTTTGTTCGTGTTGTGTATATTCATTCAATTGTTATTTCTCTTAATGTTCAATTTTTGCTGTTATTTCATTATTATGTTCTGATCCAGTGTCATTACTTTTGGCAGCCAATATTGTGTATCACATCTGTGTTTGAGCGCCTTGTATAAGCTTTAAGCTTGTTGCGCTCATTTGCATTTGTTTATGTTGCTGCTATGTTGATTATTAATAAAATTCGTTTAAACCAAGGAAAAATCAACACATTCATTTTGGTTAATTAATGTCTAAGGCTTTGTGCACATTACATGCGGAAACCTCATGCACGTATCCGCAAATAAGTAAACGAAAGCTAGAAATAAGTGGATTGGATAAGCGCATGTATTTGTGCATGCGCTTTTTTTTATACTTCTCTCTATATTACTTATTTGCGGATAAGCGCATGAGGTTTCCGCATGTAATGACATGTGCACAAAGCCTTAGGCCGGGTTCACATTAGACGCGTAAGTTCCGTACGGAAAACCCTAAATAAGTGGAAGAAAGAAGGATAAAAGTTTACGCATATTGGGGAAATTCGGACACGTGCGCAAATCTTTTCCCTTCTTTGTTTCACTTATTTATGGATTGCGCACGGGTTTCCGCATGGAATATCCGCTTATGTGTGTACACGGCCTTAGTCATAAAACATGGCATCTGTCAGATTCTGGTCTAATATTTTCTGTGGAGAACAATTTGGCTGATGAACTTTGTAGAACGTATCACATTAAGTCAGCATCCCGCAAGGCATGTGTCAGCTTTGGTCCATTCCATTCCAACTGATGGACTTTGTGCTAATTTCTGCATTTGACCCTGTTGGTTTTCTCTGATTCAGGACAGTTAATTTGTCCGATTACTGCTTCAACCTCGGCGCATCACTGGAATGTACCGTGTGTTCAGGTGAAAGAGCGTAATGGGAATATGAAAAAGAATAATACAATGACATACACAGAGCATCAGCTACTGAAAATGAATCTGAAAGATGATCGATGTCATGTCACTTCACATTCTTGAATTAATGTTCATTTGTTTGTGCACTAATTCTCTCCACCACCGTTGTTGTGTAATGTATAAGCGATGGTCATATAGGCAGTCCTGTGTCATCCTTTAAAAAAAAAAAAGAACCTTGGTCTGTCTCAATGTGGCTGTTGCTTCTACTTTGCTAGGCGACTTGGTGCCGAAAATAACTTTGGTGAAGGGAGTTAATTACATAGAGAGTTACCTTTCTTTACTTTACTTTACTATTATCCTCTCTCCTTCCCTCACTATTTCTATCTCTGTGACAGTCATTTTCACTTACCAAAAAACAAATCACCAGTGCAAGAACAGCAGAGACAGAAAAAAAATGTTATACAACATGAATAATTTAAATATCTAAAGTTTCATATCATATGAATGGAAAGTGTGAGATTTCATACAAACTGAATGGATAAGCATCGTTTTACACAATTTGAATATCAGTACAGTTCTCCCAACCTCTACCGCTCGCAGCGTATTTGTTTATGAAAATGCTCGATAATCATTATTTTAATAATCATTTTATTCACATGTAGGACATTTACACCACCTCGGTATCCCCTCAACCTCTATCCACATAGTCTATAGACATTCCTCCCCTCTTCTTTTTCCTATCCTTGTCTTTATTACTCAGAAATGTTTCATTATTATGTGCCTGTTCCAGGCCGGAGGACGTTAAACAAATTCTTCATTCGTACAGCATCATACGACTTCAAAAGGTTAAGTATCAAAATGATTGATTTAAGGCAAAAAGGAACACACACTAAGTGACCCAAAAAACACAATTATTCAAGCTCACCCGTGGTATTGGTGTAGACAGCCATGTAGCCCTCGCACGTGTGCACGCTCCAGCTGGAAATGACGAAGATGACACTCATCAGAATCATGAGCAGAGTGCCTGGCTTGTCCGACATCAGGGCTTTGAACACGAATACGGCGTCAATACGAACCTGAAACATCGATTGTCACGGAGGAATATTCATAACATTGTAGGCCTACATGTCCTTTAATAAAGTGGCTATAAAGTGGCTATTGTCACTACTTCTTCTTCTTCTTCCTCTGCGTTCTCAAGCCATATGCCATAATGGGTGAGGTAGGCCTACTTATGTGTCCGGTTTTCAGATTCACCAGCCCCCACCCCCACCCCACCCCGCTGCATTCAGCTGACACATTCCAATTTCGGAGGAGCTCAAAGGAGAAAATCATTTGGAAGATTTGTTCACAAAACTGAGGCAGTAAGAAAGACAGCAGATGATAGAAGGCAAAGGGAAAAGACAGAGGAGCAAAGAGAGTGACGTTACAAGCACAGAACTTCCAGATGGTGGGGGAAATATTTGTACAAGACTCCCCAGTATCTCAACGGAGATTGTTACTGGTTGGCATTAGCCTTAAGCTTAAGCTAATGGTAAAATGGGGGTTGGACGATAATGCGTTTTTTACACTGAGCTTTAAATTGAAATCATTTTTCAGTTTACCTTTTTTTTTAATGAATCACCATGACTTTGTGCTACAGGTTTTGGTGACCAACCTAAGGTCTGTTTTGTCGAGAGAATGTGAATGTTCCTTAGGTAAAGGCATCAATGAATATAAAGTCCAGCCAAGCTTTCCAGAACAGCTATTATTTTTTTCTTCTGTGTGGAAGTTAACATTATTGTTTTACAAAAACAACCAGCTTAAACCAATTAAACGTGCAATTTCGATATTGAAAAATGTATCGACGCATCAGTTTCGTCTCAAACAAGCTCCAAACAGTTTACAACCACTGGACTACACAAAAGTCTTTGACACTGATGGAACATTTATCACCACCGATAGCTCTCAATATACAATAACACGGTCGTGTTTCTTATATCCAGTCTACTTTCTGTCCTTTGTTCCATCTTCGTTGATGTCATTCACTTGATGTTTAAACACTAAGCACTGCATCAACGCGCTTGAGATTATCGTTTGCATGAGCTCTATACTACAAGTTCTACTTCTTCAGCCTAAAGAAAGGGGGACCCAGGAGGCGGGGAGAAAGGGGGACCCCAGGTAACCCCCCCCCCCCCCAACCCCCGGATGCCCTGGTTCGTCTGGACGGGGAGAGGGAGGGGGGGAGGGGAGTACTTAAGCCAACAGAGACCAGCCACCGTGACGCAGAGGTAGTGTTGGATTTTCCATTTTGGACAGTAAAGCAACTAAGACAAAATTAACAGGCCTTATGCATGGTGTTCTCACGCACTCCCCCATTTTGGAATACACAAGCCAGTAAACAAACTAATACAAAACAGACCCTGTTGAGGGCTTTTGCATGTTTGTTTTGTATGCACTTCTCCATTTTGGAAGTCACAAGCCAGCAATTCACGCACACGCACGGACGCACTAATACAAAACAGACCCTGTTGACAGGGCTTTTGAATGTTCATGTGGTGTTGTATGCACTTCCCCATTTGAGAAGTCACAAGCCAGTAAACCAAGTAATATAAAACAGACATTGTTGACGCCTTGTGCGTGGTATTACACACCAATTAACACATTGACAGACCTTGTTGAAGGTTCATGCATGGTGTTCTCATGCACTTCCCCATTTGAGAATACACAAGCCAGTAAACCAAGTAATATAAAACAGACATTGTTGAGGCCTTGTGCGTGGTATTAAACCAATTAATACAAAATAGGCCTTGTTGAGGGCTCATGCACTTCGATCCCCATTTTGGAATACACAAGCCAGTAAACCAACTAATACAAAATAGGCCTTGTTGAGGGCTCATACACTTCCCCATTTTGGAATATACAAGCCAGTAAACCAACTAATACAAAATAGGCCTCGTTAAGGGCTCATACACTTCCCCATTTTGGAAAAAAAGAACAAACCAGCAATAACAGCTTCTGGTTCAACTGTAGGTCAGTCTCCCGTATTATATTACTTCCCTTTATCAAATAAGAAGCAAATTAGTTGGGGGGGGGGGGGGGGGGGGGGGGGGGGGGGTGTACATTCGCGGGCGAGCAAGAGAGAGAGAGAGAAAGAGAGAGAGTGATTTTTCAGTTGTTCGGACACTGAATATATTGGCCACTGCAAAGAACACCTTTTGCAAGAGTGAATGCCTTTGGTGGGTGGGGAAAGATAGTTAAGTACTGACCAAACAAGGGGATAACTCTCGCCAATAACCCCATTTGAGGCCACTTAATGGCTGCCTTTTGCAAGAGTGAATGCCTTTGGTGGGTGGGGAAAGATGGTTGAGTACTGATCAAACAAGGGATTAACTCTCGCCAATAACCCCATTTGAGGCCACTTAATGGCTGCCTTTTGTCAGAGTGAATTCCCTTTTGGATACTGATTTATTTATTAAGACAACTTTTATAGCGCCTAATCTTTAAGCTCTAAGCTCGTGGTGCGTCAGTGTGTGTCTGACGCACCACGATTAAGTCCCTTGGCTTTTTCTGGGTCGGTGTGGCCCACATACAAATGTCCCCAACTTCAAATTGAGTTTGATCTCTAAAATGATGTTTCGTTTTTAATTTGGGGACATTTGCATGGGAGTCAAACCTGGTCCAAACAAAATTCCTTAGCAGCTATAAGAGGAAAAACACGTGAAACCAGTGATTTTGACACGTGACCTGGTGGGTCTTTAAAGACCCCACACGTCACGTGTCAAAATCACGGTTTTCCCTCGTAAAGCTAGTAAGGAATCTTAAGACATCTTCCTAGTATAAGAGGGAACGTGACACGTGACGTGCGGGGTCTTTAAAGATCCACCAGATCACGTGTCACAGATTTCACGAGTTTTCCCTCTTAATTATAGCTGGTAAGGAATCCTGCTTTGACCAGGCTTGACTCCCATACAAATACCCCCAAACTGAAAACGAAACATCATTTTAAAGGGCAGCCTCAATTTGAAAGTTGGGGGCATTTGTATGCGGGTCACAGCTATACCCAGAAAGAAAACAAAAACAAGCGACTTAACCCTTTCACCGCCAATATCGCATTTTTGCACCACAATGGTAACACCCATGTTAGGGCCTGTTATCTGAAGACCCTATTTTTACAATTTTGGGAGGTAAGGTTAGGCCTAATGTTATACATGTCACAGAGGAATTCGCAACATTGCAGAAATTTTGTTTTTGCTCTACCCAGGTAAGCTTATTGGTATTTTTTGGCTGAAAAATGGCTGGCGGCGAGAGGGTTAATCTTAATCGTGGTGGGTCAGTCAGTGTGTCTTTATAATTCACCCACCTTGTTGAGGGCCCCCAGGCTCTGAGTGGCCGAGTTGTTGACGAGGGAGGAGTGGGCCACGAAGAAGCGGGCGGCCAGGTAGATGCGCAGGAACATGAGGACGGACAGCTCGCTGATCACCGTGTGTGAGAACAGCTCCGACAGGGGGCCCGGGGGAGGGTGGATGAGGCACACCAACAGCTCGAACAGTATCTGGAAGATTAAGGGCGAGGAACGGTACTCAAACTTGTACATTAGACTCATGTCACCCCCCACCCCCACCCCAATGCGTTGTTTTGACTATCAATCTCAAGTCTGTTTTTTTCAGTTTGTTGAAAATCTTCTTCTGTGTTCACAGGTCACGTGGCCAAAATGGATGAGGTACGTATGTGTCCAGTAGGGCTCCCAGGGACCCCCATTTTGGGGGTCAATGAAGCACAACAATTCTACAGGATCCTCTAAAAGAACGTGCAGGGGGTCCCAGGGATGCACTAGAATCATTCTTTTCAGCATTCGCAATGCCACTGGGACCCTCTGTCCCGCCTCTAGGACCCTCTATACTGTAAGTGAAGGAGTACCTGGGACCCCTTGTTTTGCAGGACGATTGGGAGCCCTGGTCCAGTTTTCACTGGTCTCCCCGCTGCATACAGCCAAAACATTGCGGTTTCGGAGGAGAGCTTCATAATCATAATAATAACCGTAGGCTGATCTCAACCCCCCTCCTTTACCCAAGAATGGCAGAGTGTTGCTCCTCAGTCAAAAATTATCAATGCCAAAAATGTGATAAGGGGGTGTCTAAACTATAACTTAGCTGAATTGTGGGGTAAAGGGGGGGGGGGGGCGGGGCGGTGGGAAGGAAAGGATAGGAGAGGCCAACGCAGAGAAAGAAAAGGGGAAAGGGGGGGGGGGGAGGAAGAAGGTTGGGAGAGCGTTTTGATGCTTTAGAAATAGCAGTGGACCAAAGTCAGACCAATTATCTTCAGTTCTGATGGGCATGTTTCAGAAATAGCAAGTGACCAATGGCACGAACCCCCATCTCCCAGAAGAAGAAGTAGAATTGCTGACTGCTGAGGACAGTATGGAGAAAGAGAAGGAGGGGGACACCTCACTGTTTGACGCTCATAGCACCCATGAGAGAGTTGTTAAGCGGATCAATGAAGTGATGAAGGCGTTTACCACTGAGGAGGACCCTACCCTGAAGGCTCTGCCTGCACTGGCCACTGCTCTGTCAATGGTGGTGGTGGAGATGATGAAGGACGTTGTGGATAAGCTTGACCGTCGGCTAGAGCGGATGGAACAGAGGGACACTGCCCCACCCTGTGGTGGGCATGAGAAGCTTGAGGCCGCCATTCGAGGTCTGACCTATGAAAATGACCGGTTGCAGCAGTATACCAGGAGGGAGTCAGTGCGCATCTTCGGGTTGCAGCAGGACGAGGGGGAGACAGTGGAGCAGGTTGAGAAGAAGGCCCTCACTGTGTTCAGGGATGCAGGGGTAGAGGTGCAGGAGTCGGACATCGCCGCCTGTCACAGGGCGGGAAGGAACGCCAGGGGTCCTCGAGCCGTTCTAGTCAAGTTTGTGTCCCGGAAAAAACGCCGAGAACTGATGAAGATGAAGAAAAACCTCAAAGGAAAGAAAGGGTACGACAAGGTGTACGTGAATGATGACCTGACGCCCCTGCGCTCGCGCCTGCTGGGGTACGTCAAGAGCCTGACGGACGTGGACAGGGCCTGGACGATGGACGGGGTGATCTACTGCAGGAAGCGGTTCCCGCCCGGGCTCCCTCCGCAAGACCAGCCCCGGCCGGTATCGATCGAGACGCCCGACGACCTGCTCCGCTTGGGCGTGACTGAGGTCGACTACAGCCGCCTGGGCCTGACCCAACTCGTGTTCGTAGGGCACGAGGGTATGGAATAGGGCTGCCCTGGGGCCTCCGTTGATGTTATGCAGCCACACGTTATCGATAGAGCTAAGAGTGGTGTGAATGGAGTAGGCTATAGTCTAAATGAGCTACTAGAGGGTGTGAAAGTTGATGTGAAGCTGAAAAGTGCGAATGCAAATGTTGGTGCAAAAGATTGTTTCTGTAACAATGTCAATGATATTTATGGTGCGACTGATGTCATCAATGTGAGCGTGAATGGTCCTGTCAATGATGGTAGGAATGATCATGTTAGTGATGGTGTCTGTGAAGGTGTCAGTGTCAGTGATGGTGTGAATGAGTGGATCAGTGATGGTGGGAATGATTGTGTCGTGATGGTGTCAGTGACGGTGTGATGGTGTCAGTGACGGTGGGAATGATTGTGTCAGTGATGGTGTCAGTGACGGTGGGAATGATTGTGTCAGTGATGGTGGGAATGATTGTGTCCGTGATGGTGTCAGTGACGGTGGGAATGATTGTGTCAGTGATGGTGTCAGTGACGGCGGGAATGACTGTGTCAGTGATGGTGTGGATGATTGTGTCCGTGATGGTGTCAGTGATGGTGGGAATGATTGTGTCCGTGATGGTGGGAATGATTGTGTCCGTGATGGTGGGAATGATTGTGTCAGTGATGGTGGGAATGATTGTGTCCGTGATGGTGGGAATGATTGTGTCAGTGATGGTGTCAGTGACGGTGGGAATTATTGTGTCAGTGATGGTGTCATTGATGGTGGGAATGATTGTGTCAGTGATTGTGTCAGTGATGGTGGGAATGATTGTGTCAGTGATGGTGGTGACGGTGATTGTGTCAGTGATGGTGTCAGTGATGGTGGGAATGATTGTGTCAGTGATATTGTGGGAGTGATTGTGTCAGTGATTGTGGGAATGATTGTGTCAGTGATGGTGTCAGTGATGGTGGGAATGATTGTGTCCGTGATGGTGTCAGTGATAGTGGGAATGATTGTGCCAGTGATTGTGTGAGAACCTCTGTGAGCGAGAGTCGTATATTGAACAGCAGCCCAAGTATGAGTATGGTTGCATCAACACATAATGCCTGTGAGTGCACAAACAATAATTACACAGCCGATTGTGCAAAGACGATAGTCACCCTCCAGTGTGTGCAATGCACTAAGAGTTCTGATGAACTGACCAGTGATGGCGTTTTCTCTACATTTCATGACATTTTCTCTGTAACCAGCTCTAAAAGGACGATTAGCTCCAGTGAAAATAACGAGGTCTTTGTGTCACTGGTACAGAAATCTCTAACGCCGTATAGCAACTCCAATGACAATGGGTGTGGGGGTGAGTGTGGGTGGGTTGGAGGGGGGAAATATGTCATGACGGGAGGAAACTCTTGCATTAGTTTGCAACCCAGTATGATGGACAGAGTTGTTTCCCATGCCTGTGAATCCCGTGTTCTGTTTCATGCTGCTGGTGGTTGTGACGAACATTTGTGTGTTTGTGCGAACCATGTGGATATTGACACCAGGTGTGCCAAAGAAAGTGCTTTCAGTGTGGTCGATGTTGAGGTGATTGATGCCGGGTGTGATAATGATGATGATGATGATGATGATGATGATAAGGATGATGATGATATTGGTGGGTGTGATAATGAAGATAACGATAAGGTTTGTGGGTGTGATAATATGATGATAATGTTGGTGGGTGTGATAATGACGATAGGGGAAGATGCATGGGCGGGTGGTGGGTGTGATAATGACGATAGTAATGTTGGTGGGCCCATGATAAATGTTGGTGGGTTGATAAAGTTGATGGGTGTGTTAATGATGATGATGATGATGATGATGATGATGATAATGATGATGATGAGGTAAGTGGGATTGATTATGATAAAGGTGGTAATGTTGATGGTTGCAATAATGAAGATATTGATAATACTGGTAGGTGTGTTACTGTTAGTGATGATAATGATAATGTTGGTGTGCAAGATAACATTGACAATAACAACGTAGATGGGTGTGATAATGATGATGTTGATGATGGTGGTGGTGGTGGTGGTTGGTGTGATAACAACGACGTCGAGGATTATAATATTTGTGCATGTAACGTTGATGATAACGGTAATGGTAATGTTGGCGGGTGTGATAATGGTAATGAGGAGAAAAAGGATGTCAGTGTATGCAATAATAAAAATGATGGTAAAAATGTCGGTTGGAGTACTAAGGATGATGATAACAATGTTGGTGTATGTAATAATAATGATGTTGATGATGATGGTGACGCCGCTGCTGCTGCTGCTGCTGCTGAGGATGAGGATGATTCTGGGGCGGGTGATGATGACGATTATGATAATAATGTTGGTGGATGTAATAATGATGTAGATGATGATGTTTGTGTGAGGGGTAATGATGACGGCGTTGATGATGATGATGATGATGATTGATGATGATGGTGATAGTAATGTTGGTGTGTGTGGGGAGAATAATGGTGATGATGATGATGATGATGATGGTGATGTTGATGGTGATAGTAAATCAAATGTTGGTGTGTGTGGGGAGAATAATGGTGATGATGATGATGGTGATGTTGATGATGATAGTAATGTTGGTGTGTGTGGGGAAAATAATGGTGATGATGATGATGATGATGATGAAGGTGATGTTGATGATGATGATAATGTTGGTGGTTGTAAAAGTGATGATGATAATAATGTTGACGCATGTAATAATGAGGATGATAATGTTACTTTGTACGATAATAATGGTGGTGATGAGGATAATGTTGATGGACGTAATGAATCAGATGATGATGATGTTGTTAATAATGTTGTTGGATGTGACAATGACGATGATGATAATATCGCTGGGTGTCATGATGATGACGATAAAGTAGTTGTGTGGTTTAATAATGACGATGCTTATGTGGGTGGAAGTCATAATGATGATAATGTTGATAATGTGGGTGAGTGTCATGATGATGATGATAATGTTGGTGATGTCATAATGATGATGTTGATAATGTGGGTGAGTGTCATGATGATGATGTTGATAATGTTGGTGTCATAATGATCATAATGATGATGATGATAATGTGGGTGAGTGTCATGATGATGATGATAATGTGGGTGGATGATGATGATAATGTTGATAATGTGGGTGAGTGTCATAATGATGATGTTGATAATGTGGTGAGTGTGATGATGATGTTGATAATAATGTTGATAATGGGTGGTGTCATAATGATGATGATGATAAATCGGTGGGTGTCATGATGATGATGTTGATAAGTCATAATGATGATGTTGGATGTGAAGTAATGATGATGTTGATGATGATGTTGATAATGTGGTGAGTGTCATGATGATGATGTTGATAATGTGGGTGATGATGTCATAAATGATGATGTTGATAATGTGGGTGGATGTCATAATGATGATGTTGATAATGTGATGATGGTTATAATGATGATAAATGATGATGATAATGTTGGTGAGATGTCATGATGATGATAATGTGGGTGGATAATGTGTGAGTGTCATAATGATGATGTTGATAATGTGGGTGAGTGTCATAATGATGATGTTGATAATGTTGGTGGATGTCATGTCATATGATAATGTCATAATGATGATGATAATGTGGGTGGGTGTCATAATGATGATGATGATGTTGTCATAATGATGATGGTGGGTGGGTGTCATAATGATGATGTTGATAATGTTGGTGGGTGTCATAATGATGATGTTGATAATGTGGGTGGGTGTCATAATGATGATGATGTTAATGTGGGTGGGTGTCATAATGATGATGATGTTAATGTGGGTGGGTGTTACAATGATGACGATGCTAATGTGGGTGGATGTCATAATGATGATGATAATTTGGGTGGGTGTCATAACGGGGATGTTGTTAATGTGGGTGGGTGTCATAATGGTGATGATGATAATGTTGGTGAGTGTCATAATGATGATGAGGTTAACGTGGGTGGGTGTTATAATGATGATGATGATAATGTTGGTGGGTGTCATAATGATAATGACGATGATAATAATGTTGGTGGGTGTCATAATGATGATGATGATAATGTAGCGGTGTGGGCGGTGATGATAATGTTGGTGGGTGTCATAATGATGATGATATAATGTTGGTGGGTGTCATAATGATGATGTTAATAATAATGATGATGATGATAATGTTGGTGGGGTCATAAATGATAATGATGATGATAATGTTGGTGGGTGTCATAAAGATGATGATGATAATGTCATTATGATGATGATAATGTGATTATGACGATGATACTAATGTTGGTGGGTGTCATAAAGATGATGATGATAATGATGGTATCATAATGATGATGATGATGATGATGATGATGATGATGATGATAATAACAAAGACAATGACGATAATGATAATAACAACCAGCAGGACAATTCTCATAGAATAATACAAAACCAGTCCGATAGCCACAACACCCCCAATATTAGCAACGCTGATGGAAATAATGATAACCCTGACAATAATAACAGTGATGCTGAAGAAAACGATCCCACTTTCCATAACGAGGAAAGAGAAGAAGATGACCCCAGTGAGGGTGAAAGGTCAGCTAGATGCCTGAAGTGTGTTGCACTTAATGTGTGCGGTTTTCTATCTAAACAGGCTTTTCCTGAATTTTCAGAGTTTTTGAATAACTATGACGTTATCTGCATCTCTGAAAGCAAACTTGCAGATGTTGACACAGTACAAATAGATGGTTACACGGCATTTTATAAAAACAGAAATAAATACAGAAGAAAATCTGGAGGCATCCTAGTACTAATAAGAGATTGTTTTGTTCAGCATATTACTGTTTTTGAGGAAACACGATTCAAGAATAACGTTAGTAATGAAGCAAGAAGTAGTTATAAGTTTGTGGATTTTGAGATGTGTCGTAGTGCGTTGTTCTTTGCTTTTCATGACTCTGTTTTGGGAAAGAAAGTCGTGTTTTGTGCTGTCTACATTGAGCCAGAAGGTTCGCCATATTTTAACCGTAATATTTATAATGATTTACAGGATACTATTTTGCAAATCGGAATTGGCAGTGTTTGTCTTCTTGGAGACTTTAATTCTAGAACTGGTCAGCTGAATGAATTGTTTGTCAATAATTCATTTGTTGATGGTGTTTTTAACAACGATAACAACTATCCCGAAAGAACATCTGAAGATAGGCAGACAAATAGCATGGGGCATGAATTATTAGGTTTCTGTAGAGCATGTCAGCTTATTATTGTTAATGGCAGAATTGGTAGAGATTGTGGTAAAGGTAAGCTGACTTGTAAGAATGCTTCTGTTGTGGATTACGGTGTAGTTTCTTATGATTTATTTGAACGTGCTGATGACTTTTGCGTGCATGAATTTAATGAATTGTTTTCAGATATCCATTGTCCAATTAGTATAAATTTTGTGGCAGAATCCATAAATAAGAAAGAGAAAGCAGTCCATGAGCCAAGTACCAATGATCCTAATTCGCATTTTGTGAAATGGAATAATGATCTAAAACTAAATTTTGTTGACGATTTAGACGTTGACAAAATAACATTGGTAGAGCACGAGCTCGATGGCCTGCTTTCACACTCAGAGAATATTACTTTAAACAGTGTAGATGAGATTGTCGGTAGAGTTAACAATATTCTAATTGAAAGTGCAAGTACACTACACATGGTAAAAAAGAGAAAGAAATATCGTGGCCCATCTAAAAAGATAAAAAAGGATAAATCATGGTATAATGTGGAATGCAGGATTAAGAGTAGAATTTTTTCGCGATGTAGGAGAAGAAGTTTACTAATGAAAAATGATTTGTTTTTGAGGGCAGAAAAAGAACGTGCTGCCAAGTCATATAAAAAGACAGTTAAAAAACAGGCGAGAAAATATAACCATGAAATGGCAAGACGATTACGTGAAACAAAGTCTAAAGACCCCAAGGATTATTGGGCCATAATAAATGGGAAAAAGAATAAATCTAACCCTAGCCAACCTAGCTGTCAGGCCTTTTTTGAGCTGTTTAAAAATATGAATACAGTTGAAGAGGAGGCTGATGATGCCCCTGACAATGGAGTTGATTCTGATAATGTTAATGCTCTGTTAGATAATTTAATTACTGAAAATGAGGTTCTAAATTGCATAAAGAAGTTAAAGAGCAATAAAGCATGCGGGTTAGATAATATAGTAAATGAATTCCTTAAAAATTCAGCAGAGAAAATGTTAGGTGTTTTTGTGAAACTATTTAATCTGATATTAATTACCGGTAAAGTACCAACTGATTGGGTAATTGGGGTTATACAGCCAATATTCAAAAACAAAGGTTCCCCTGCAGATCCCAACAACTATCGTGGTATAACCATACTGTCCTGTTTTGGGAAACTGTTTACAAGTATCCTGAACGAACGCCTAAAGGTATACATTGAAACATTTCACTTAATTGGCATGGAACAAGCTGGGTTTAGAAACAACTTTTCAACACTGGATCACTTGTTTACTTTGTACGGGCTGATTGATATTTTGTTGTTTAAGAAAAAGCGCTTGTATTGTGCATTTCTGGATTATGAAAAAGCTTTCGATAAAGTTAATAGGGCATTTTTGTGGCAAAAACTTATAGACAATGGTATCAGCGGTCGGTTATTAAAAGTAATACAAAATATGTATTCCCAAGCTAAATCATGTGTTGCGGTTAATAGTGAATTTTCTGACTTTTTCTGCTCGGAAGTTGGAGTAAGGCAAGGAGAAAACCTGTCGCCTGTATTGTTTGCCATGTTCCTGAATGACATGAAAGTTTTTATGTCTAGAGATATGACTGGTCTTACCACAGTTGCTAGAGAAGCAGATATATTAGGTATGAACGAACATGAAATTAACATTTTGTTAATACTATTTTTGTTGTTGTATGCAGACGACACTGTCATATTTTCTGAAACTCCAGTAGGATTGCAAAGAGGCTTAGATAATATTCAACGCTATTGTCAAAAATGGAATTTGAAATTAAATGCCAAGAAATGTAAAGTTCTTATTTTTTCTAAGGGTAAGGTTAGACGTTTTCCCGACTTTCTTATAGCGACTGAAAAATTAGAGGTTGTTCAGAACTTTATGTACTTAGGGTTAAAGTTAAATTATAATAACAAAATGAATGTCGCACAACGTGATCTTTATGACCGAGCTTCCCGAGCCATGTTTGCTTTGTTGAGGAAAGCTAAATTATTGATGCTTCCTGCAGATCTAACAATTGACCTATTTGATAAAACTGTACTTCCTATCCTTACATATGGTTGTGAAATTTGGGGCTTTGATATGAATGATATTATTCAGAGACTGCAGTTAAGATTTTACAAGTTGGTTCTGAAAGTAAGACAGTCGACTCCTTCTCTCATGATTTTTGGGGAAACGGGTAAATTCCCTGTTGGTGTAACTGTTAAATGTAGAATGTTATCATTTTGGTTTAACCTTGTAACAAACCACCAGACAGAAAAATTATCAGTTCTTGTTTATAAATGCCTATTGAAAATGTACGAGTCAAATGTTTATGAAAACAGATACATCAAATATATCCATACACTACTAAATGAAACTGGCTTGAGTAGTTTTTGGTTGAATCAAAACTTTCTTGATGCAAATCCATTGTGGTTCAAGGAGAAGGTGAAAAGATGCTTAAAAGACACCTTTTTACAATCTTGGTATATGCATGTAGATAATGACGAATTATATTTAAACTACAGAATGTTTAAAACGTCTTTTTGTGTTGACCCATATTACTTAGTCTTGCCATATAGCTATATGATTACTGTGTTAAAATTCAGAACTACTAATAACAACTTGCCTGTGAACACATTGCGTTATACTGGTACACCCAGACATGAACGAATTTGTGAAAAATGTAATGTACATGATGTGGCAGATGAGTTTCACTACTTGTTTGTTTGTCCTTTCTTTGACACTGACAGGAGAAGGTACCTCCCCAAGTATTTTTTTACTCGCCCTAATGCTTATAAATTCAAAGCTTTGTTCTCTACAAAAAATAAGAAAATATTACTCAAACTAAAGCACTTCATTACAGTTGTTAACGGTTCTTTCAGATAAATGCTATTAATCATGTCTTTTTCTCATTTTGTTTTTAATTTAGTAATACATTACATTATTTGTAATATTATGGTATGGGTTATCTTTAAAATGATTTTGGACATCACTCTTGGGTTGATTCTTGGAAATTTATTTATGTGTGTGTATGTTTTTATATTTCTGTGCCCAAATGGGGTATGAAATAAATTTCTTGCCTTGCCTTGCCTTGCCTTGCCCAGCCAGCCCAATTATCTTCGGCTTAGGCCATGTTTTAGAAATAGAAATGGACCAATGTCACGAACCCCCACTCCCAGCCAGTCCAATTATCTTCGGCTTAGGCCATGTTTTAGAAATAGAAATGGACCAATGTCACGAACCCCCACTCCCAGCCAGTCCAATTATCTTCGGCTTAGGCCATGTTTTAGAAATAGAAATGGACCAATGTCACGAACCCCCACTCCCACCCAGCCCAATTATCTTCGGCTTAGGCCATGTTTTAGAAATAGAAATGGACCAATGTCACGAACCCCCACTCCCACCCAGCCCAATTATCTTCAGTTTAGAAGGTCATGTTTTAGAAATTGCAATGGACCAATGCCACGAACCCCCACTCCCAGCCAGCCCAATATCTTCAGTTCTGATGGCCATGTTTTAGAAATAGCAATGGACCAATGCCACGAACCCCCGCTCCCACCCAGCCCAGTTATCTTCAGTTCCGATAGCCATGATTTAGAAATAGAAATGGACCAATGCCACGAACCCCCACTCCCAGCCAGACCAATTATCTTCAGTTCCGATAGCCATGATTTAGAAATAGAAATGGACCAATGTCACGAACCCCCACTCCCAGCCAGCCCAATTATCTTCAGTTCCGATAGCCATGATTTAGAAATAGAAATGGACCAATGCCACGAACCCCCACTCCCAGCCAGACCAATTATCTTCAGTTCCGATAGCCATGATTTAGAAATAGAAATGGACCAATGTCACGAACTCCCACTCCCACCCAGCCCAGCTATCTTCAGTTTAGGTCATGTTTTAGAAATTGCAATGGACCAATGCCACGAACCCCCACTCCCAGCCAGCCCAATTATATTCAGTTCTGACGGCCATGTTTTAGAAATAGCAATGGACCAATGCCACGAACTCCCGCTCCCACCCAGCCAGCCCAATTATCGTCAGTTTAGAAGGCCATGTTTTATAAATAGCTACAGACCAATACCACGTGTTGAGTAACATGTAAATTGTTTGTTAAGAAACGTTCAATCATGTTTGTTTTGGGTGTTCCTGTGTTCAATAATATTTACGCCAGCTGGCAATACTTAGAGACTGCGCTACGCAAATTTGATTTCATACAGTTCTCCAGGGACAGTTCAACAGAAAAGTGGATTCCAGGAGCAGGGTGACCCCTTTTTCTTAAACTGTTTCCAGGGACACCTTGAGAGGGGTCGGGTGGGGTGTGTGGGGGGGGGGGGGGGGGGGGGGGCGGTAGGAAGCCCTAATTGTATTAATCTACTCACAAAGACGACGAAAGGGGGCTCTGAATCTGATTACCACCATCTTTGTTCAAGTCACCCTACCGTTTTCCTGTTCCCCATATTATCTACCAGCTAGCCCCATGTGCATATGTCCACTGCTCGCAAAGACGACGAAAGGGGGCTCTGGGGCTGGTTACCACCATCCTTGTTACCCTCCCGTTTTCCTGTTTCCCATAATCATTATCTACCAGCCACCATCCTTCTTCAAGTTACCCTACCGTTTTCCTGTTTCCCATAATGACTATCTACCAGCCACCATCCTTCTTCAAGTTACCCTACCGTTTTCCTGTTTCCTATAATGACAATCTACCAGCCACCATCCTTCTTCAAGTTACCCTACCGTTTTCCTGTTTCCCATAATTATTATCTACCAGCCACCATCCTTCTTCAAGTTACCCTACCGTTTTCCTGTTTCCCATAATGACTATCTACCAGCCACCATCCTTCTTCAAGTTACCCTACCGGTTTCCTGTCTCCCATAATCATTATCTACCAGCCCCATTTCCCGCTACTCACAAAGGCGACGAGATTGGTTCTGATGATCAGCCTCCAGTCCTCGATGCTGTTGTCCACCATGCTAAGCTGAAGACCGGCCACGTGGTAGAGGAAAACGGCCAACATCAGAAACACGGTGGTCAGCGTTACCACGCTCAACAGGACTGTCGATACCAAGTCTTGCTTGGCGATGAAGCCCTGTAAGCCGACACGAAACAGTAGTAGAATTAGGGATTAAAAAACAAATTTAATGGCCGGTATAATTATAATGTTCATTTCAATAAAGGCAGACCGCTTCGATTTACCGCGCTATCCATTCAATTGATTACGGAGTCCTGTGTGGATGCGCAGTGAACGTAAAGGCCTAATTCACTGTCCTCTTGGCTATTAATTGGCTAGGGAACATCTTTACACTAAAGCATAAACTTATAGAAATACATGCTCATTCATTAACAAAATATCAGACTTCCTAGACACTCCCCTCCCTCTCTCTGACCTCTCTCTCCCCCTCTCTTTCCCCTTCATCTTTTACTTCTTCTTCAACTGATTAAGATTTTTTTATGTCCTAATTTTACAACTGTTTGTGGGCTTTGGGGCTGTGCCGGTCGGGGTTTGTCCCCGGGGGCCGCTACGGTAGCCGGATTGGCCTGACTGGAGCCATGAAACGCTGGAGAGATCTCTATATTTTTAGTTCATTTCTTTTCAGTTGCTTCTTTCATTTTGTTTTATTTTTCTTCCTGCTCCTCCACAACCACGCTGTATAATTATCCAGTTGGATAGCTCAGCGTTACGAGTCAGATTCAGTACCCCAGTTAAACAAGCGCGAAATCGCAATAGTTTGTGGCACGCGGTCTATTTTTACCACTCCAATCATGAGTCACCTCCCCTGGCTTTTCAATAATTTTAATCTGTAAACCAGAATGTTATCTCTGCACCATTTCGTAACTTTTTATATCTTTTGGAAAACATTTAAAACTATGTATCCTACTTATACTCATCAAAAGAAGCACCGCATACTCGTCGTGTCTGCTGTAGTGTCTGTATTACATATGTTTATTATTTTGTACGCTTTTAAAAGACATCATTTTAAAGAGCGGCCAGAAGTGTAGCCTCGATTTGAAGTGCGACAATTTTGTCAAAATGTGCGACAATTTTGGAACGACAGACCGACAGACCGACCGACCGACAAAGTGAGTTATAGGTTTGTGGCTTGAGCCACAAACAAAAAAAGAGAGAGAAGTTTACGCATGAAAATGAACGCGTTACTATCATTGGTAAGCGGCCATAACACAAAAGCGGGTTTCTGGCCACATGCCATCAATCCATTGAAGAGTTTATGAGTGCCATGTCTCCCTGTCTCTGTCTGTCGGTCAGTCTTTCTAACTGTAAGTTGTATTCCTAACTATTTTATTTGTATCTTTCGGCCCTATGGTATAATAATCTACATTCGTGTTCAATATTGTGCATTTGTAAGATTGTAAGAATAGACTGCTTAAAATCTCCATCCTTAATTGTTTTCTAAATGAAGTTTTCAGCGTTAGTGTCAGTCTCTCTCTCTCTCTACTCTCTACCATCTTCTCTCTATTTCTCAATGAGCAGCTTAGGACGCGCATTTCACCGCCAGGGGGCAATCAAACCAGTAGGGGCTTAGCGCACGATATTCTTAGTTGGGCGTAGTGAAAGAGAGAGAGAGAGAGAGAGAGAGAGAGAGAGAGAGAGAGAGAGAGAGAGAGAGAGAGAGAGAGAGAGAGAGAGAGAGAGTGATGAGTCCCTCCCTCTCTCTCTCTCTCTCTCACTACGCCCAACTAAGAATATCGCGCGCTAAGCCCCTACTGGTTTGATTGCCCCCTGGCGGTCAAATCATCGTCCTAAGTTGACCATTCCAACACAC
>CM065695.1:32343270-32355770 GCA_017654935.2 Phymorhynchus buccinoides | reverse complement strand
ACAGACCATAAAATGTCCATGGGCACAGAGACCATTACAATGTCCATGTGTACACAGACCATAAAATGTCCATGGGCACAGAGACCATTACAATGTCCACCGTGTACACAGACCATAAAATGTCCATGGGCACAGAGACCATTACAATGTCCATGTGTACACAGACCATAAAATGTCCATGGGCACAGAGACCATTACAATGTCCATGTGTACACAGACCATAAAATGTCCATGGGCACAGAGACCATTACAATGTCCACGTGTACACAGACCATAAAATGTCCATGGGCACAGAGACCATTACAATGTCCATGTGTACACAGACCATAAAATGTCCATGGGCACAGAGACCATTAATGTCCACGTGTACACAGACCATAAAATGTCCATGGGCACAGAGACCATTACAATGTCCACGTGTACACAGACCATAAAATGTCCATGGGCACAGAGACCATTACAATGTCCACGTGTACACAGACCATAAAATGTCCATGGGCACAGAGACCATTACAATGTCCACGGGTACACAGACCATAAAATGTCCATGGGCACAGAGACCATTACAATGTCCATGTGTACACAGACCATAAAATGTCCATGGGCACAGAGACCATTACAATGTCCATGTGTACACAGACCATAAAATGTCCATGGGCACAGAGACCATTACAATGTCCACGTGTACACAGACCATAAAATGTCCATGGGCACAGAGACCATTACAATGTCCACGTGTACACAGACCATAAAATGTCCATGGGCACAGATACCATTACAATGTCCATGTGTACACAGACCATAAAATGTCCATGGGCACAGAGACCATTACAATGTCCATGTGTACACAGACCATAAAATGTCCATGGGCACAGAGACCATTACAATGTCCACGTGTACACAGACCATAAAATGTCCATGGGCACAGAGACCATTACAATGTCCACGTGTACACAGACCATAAAATGTCCATGGGCACAGAGACCATTACAATGTCCACGTGTACACAGACCATAAAATGTCCATGGGCACAGAGACCATTACAATGTCCACGTGTACACAGACCATAAAATGTCCATGGGCACAGAGACCATTACAATGTCCATGTGTACACAGACCATAAAATGTCCATGGGCACAGAGACCATTACAATGTCCATGTGTACACAGACCATAAAATGTCCATGGGCACAGAGACCATTACAATGTCCACGTGTACACAGACCATAAAATGTCCATGGGCACAGAGACCATTACAATGTCCATGTGTACACAGACCATAAAATGTCCATGGGCACAGAGACCATTACAATGTCCACGTGTACACAGACCATAAAATGTCCATGGGCACAGAGACCATTACAATGTCCATGTGTACAGACCATAAAATGTCCATGGGCACAGAGACCATTACAATGTCCATGTGTACACAGACCATAAAATGTCCATGGGCACAGAGACCATTACAATGTCCACGTGTACACAGACCATAAAATGTCCATGGGCACAGAGACCATTAATGTCCACGTGTACACAGACCATAAAATGTCCATGGGCACAGAGACCATTACAATGTCCATGTGTACACAGACCATAAAATGTCCATGGGCACAGAGACCATTACAATGTCCACGTGTACACAGACCATAAAATGTCCATGGGCACAGAGACCATTACAATGTCCACGTGTACACAGACCATAAAATGTCCATGGGCACAGAGACCATTACAATGTCCATGTGTACACAGACCATAAAATGTCCATGGGCACAGAGACCATTACAATGTCCACGTGTACACAGACCATAAAATGTCCATGGGCACAGAGACCATTACAATGTCCACGGGTACACAGACCATAAAATGTCCATGGGCACAGAGACCATTACAATGTCCACGGGTACACAGACCATAAAATGTCCATGGGCACAGAGACCATTAATGTCCATGTGTACACAGACCATAAAATGTCCATGGGCACAGAGACCATTACAATGTCCACGTGTACACAGACCATAAAATGTCCATGGGCACAGAGACCATTACAATGTCCACGTGTACACAGACCATAAAATGTCCATGGGCACAGAGACCATTTAAGCCGTGTACACACATAAGCGGATATTCCATGCGGAAACCCGTGCGCAATCCATAAGTAAGTGAAACAAAGTAGGGAAAAGATTTGCGCACGTGTCCGAATTTCCCCTATATGCGTACACTTGTATCCTTCTCTCTTCCACTTATTTAGGGTTCTCCGTACGGAACTTATGCGTCTAATATGAACCCGGTGTCATGAAAAATAAGTACCTCCCATGAAATAAGTACCCTTCGCATGCGAACTATGATCATCCTAACTCTGGAAAGAACCAAGAAATAGAGCAGGAGGGGGTAAATCTACATCTTTGCCGATAAATCGATGCCACTTAGTTTCGTAAATTCAAAATGGCGGACGATATAAAAAATACAAAAATAAATAATAATAAATATTAGAAACATATCCCTGACTTATCACTATTTAATGATGAATCCTCTGTTCTTCCTGCATGCCACAAGACGCCTCTGAATATATTTACGGGGCGAATCTTTCCCAAACAGCAAACAATTCGTATAAAGGGTCATTATTTCATGGAGTAGAATAGTCTCTTCACACCGGCCTTAATCTTAATGTTCACGTGTACAGAGGCCATTAGCAATGTCCACGCGCAACAGAGAGAGAGGGCAGCCATCGTCATTACCTCCATGAACAGCTCGGCTTCAACGAGCATGGCTAGCACGCCCAGCAGAGCCAGCACGGAGGCCACGTCCACCAGGATCCGCCTTTGATGGATCAGGTTCTTCCTGCGGGACAGGCGGTAGCTGATGTTCTCCCAGCGCCCGCCCGCCGCGTGGGTCAGCAGGTCCCAGCCGGTGTAGCCCTCGTCCAGCCCCTTCAAGTGGCCCTGTAGCCCGTCGCCAGGGAAAGCCAGCAGGGATACCAGGGTTGCAAGGGACCATCGAGAAGGAGAAGAAGAAGGAAGGAAGGAAGGAGAAGAAGAAGGAGAATGAGAAGAAGGAGAAGAAGAAGGAGAAGGAGAAGAAGGAGAAGAAGAAGGGAAAGAAGAAGAAGGAAGGAAGGAAGGAGGAGAAGGAGAAGGAGAAGAAGGAGAAGAAGAAGAAGAGGAAGAGGAATGAATGAATGAAGGAGAAGCCGTGGTTACGTTAGGATAGGGAGAGAAAGAAAGGGAGGGAGGGAGGGGGGGGGGGGGGAGAGAGAGAGAGAGAGGGGGGGGAGGAGAGAGAGAGAGAGAGGGGGGGGAGAGAGAGAGAGAGAGAGAGAGAGAGAGAGAGAGAGAGAGAGAGAGAGAGAGAGAGAGAGAGAGAGAGAGAGAGAGAGAGAGAGAGAGAGAGAGAGAGAGCAAACGAACGAAATGTTATTTATTCAGGGTAATGAGATTTAAGCTAATGAGTTGCAGCTTTTTTTCTCACTCGGCCCTGAGGCAAACAATAAGAAAGCAGAGAGGGGAGAGAGAGAGAGAGAGAGAGAGAGAGAGAGAGAGAGAGAGAGAGAGAGAGAGAGAGAGAGAGAGAGAGAGAGAGAGAGAGAGAGAGAGAGAGAGAGAGAGAGAGAGAGAGAGAGAGAGAGAGAGAGAGAGAGAGAGAGAGAGAGAGAGAGAGAGAGAGAGAGAGAGAGAGAGAGAGAGAGAGAGAGAGAGAGAGAGAGAACGAACGAAACTTTTTTTATTGAGGGAAAAAGAGTAAGCACACAATGGGCTTTTTTACATCTTGCCCTCAAACAAACATGCAAGAAAATCAATATATTCAACACAAAAATAATGAAGCATGCAAAAATAATCATCGAACAAATATCCCTGAAGAAGAAAAAATAGATGCGACAACAAAACCGTCAATCCCCCCCCCCACCCCCCCTCACACACACAAAAGGAGAGAGAGAGAGAGAGAGAGAGAGAGAGAGAGAGAGAGAGAGAGAGAGAGAGAGAGAGAGAGAGAGAGAGAGAGAGAGAGAGAGAGAGAGAGAGAGAGAGAGAGAGAGAGAGAGAGAACACATGACATAAGGTAAATGCAAAACTTGTTAATAATTTAATAATAACAAAGTAGATAATATGCATACATGGCAACATATCAAAAGTGGAAACATATTTTAAACTAAGAATGGGGTTAAAAAACATTGCGTGTATGTTTCAACATTTATGGTACTCTTTTTTTTTTAAAGACATTAACCCTTTCACCGCCAAAGTCGCATTTTAGCACCACAGTGATTTAACACCTATGTCACTAAAAGGCATCACATTGGGGTCTATTATCCAAAGACCCTATTGTCTTAGTTTTGGGGAGTAAGGATAGACCTTATTTTACATATGTCACAGAAGAATCACCAATACTGCAGATGGATTGTGTTCTCTACCCAGGTAAATTTAATGGGAATTCTTGCTTGAAATATGGCTGGCGGTGAAAGGGTTAATGCCCGAGTACACATTAAAGGAAGATGAAATAGCATTCCATAAGCAGCCACCTGAATATACAAGACTAGATTTAAAAAGGTCAACTCTTGGAAGAGGTATTTTTATTTTAAAAACGTTACGGACAAGGTTAATTTCAAATTTATTTTTTAATGAGAGAGAGAGAGAGAGAGAGAGAGAGAGAGAGAGAGAGAGAGAGAGAGAGAGAGAGAGAGAGAGAGAGAGAGAGATGGAGAGAGAGAGAGAGAGATAGAGAGAGAGAGAGAGAGAGAGAGAGAGAGAGAGAGAGAGAGAGAGAGAGAGAGAGAGAGAGAGAGAGAGAGAGAGAGAGAGAGAGAGAGAGAGAGAGAGAGAGAGAGAGACAGAGAGAGACATTTTTGACTTAGCGCCTAGATCATTGTCGTAAACTTCTTGCGATGCCCACTGTACACCTAATTACCCTTTGCCCGACTATAATGTACAACCTTATTATATACATCCTTAATCAGCATCACCCAAAGGACGCAGAAAGGGCGGGGAGGGGAAGCAGCAGGGACAACCAGGCAAAGGAAATGTCTGCCGCCTGGCGATACCCTTGATTTTGTATGATTTTTTAAAAACATTTTGTTCTTTTGTCGTCTTCTTCTTCTTCTTCTTCAAATTTCTATGTTGTTATAGGGCATAGTAGATTTGTGTTCGATTTTAAATAAGACAACTGTTTGCTTAACCCTATTTTCTTCATTTTGGGAGGTAAGGATAGGCCTAATTAGGTATTAGGTATTATGTACTTTATAGTCACAGAGGCGTCTCTGTGAAATTCGGGTTGCTCCCACCTGGAGAGTGCGTCGCAGCCAGAGGCGCGCCACCCAATTTTTTTTTTTTTTTTTTTTTCATGTGATTTTTGTCACTGATGAGGGAGGGGGGGGGGTGGGGGGGTGGGGGGGGGTGGGGGGGGGGGGGGGGGGGGGGGGGGGGGGGGGGGGGGGGGGGGGGGAGGGGGGGGGGGGGGGGGGGGGGGGGTAAATTTTGACCAAATGACAACTTTTTCGTTGCCACTGGGTTTAACGTATGCTAAGTGCATGGGCACACGGGACCTCGGTTTATCGTCTCATCCGAAAGATTTCACGTTCAGACCGTTAAGGCCTAGTGCAGAATGAGAGGAAAAAATCCCCTGTACCCAGGTTCGAACTCGGGTTTACTTGACACGAAGCGAACGCGATACCACTGTGCCACTCTACACCTGTGATGCTATATATGTCACAGAGGAATTCACAATATTGCAGATTGTTTTCTCCCTACCCAGTTAAGTTTAATGGTATTGTTTGGCTGAATAATGGCTGGCGGCGAAAGGGTTAATAAACCATAACTGAGACAGCGTCGTACGTGGTGAATACGAAACAGCTCTTTGAATCAGGGATATAATAAGTTTCACAGCAAAACACCCTGCACGCGCAGAACGTTTTTGAATGATGGCGTGTAAAAAAACACGACAATATTCACCGCACGCCAAATCAATGTAAACGGCCGACTCCAGACGACGCACAAAACATACATAAATTTGCTTTTTTTAAAAATATATATAATACTCTAAATAGCTCCCCTGCTCGGACCATGCAGTCAAACAAGATTCAAAGTTAATAATTATAATATGAAAGCTACGCGTGAGTAGTGCATTATTTTGTTTTGAGTGAAAAGGTTTACATCTTCTTCATTAAGATTATGATAATGCAACATGATTGACCGATCCCATGTATGAGATCCTGGTAGCATATGGGTGAAGAAGACCTACAATGAAACAGAAAATGAAATTCGCTATCTGGGTCGGGTTTTGTGTGTGTGTGTGTGTGTGTGTGTGTGTGTGTGTGTGTGTGTGTGTGTGTGTGTGTGTGTGTGTGTGTGTGTGTGTGTACAGTTGATAGTGTAAATATGAGTCGAAAGTTGTTCTACTATCAATGATACACGTACCCATGACTAGATTGGAATCGAGTTTGGTTCCAGAATTTTATTCACCTTAGTAGAAGCAATGGACATGCTCCTCGCTGGTCCTGAAAAACTTTTGCCATGGAGTTGAACCAATTTTTGTTTATGAGAAGGTTGTTTCAATGAATAGACGCTGTTGATTCGGGCATTGGATTGCTTTTTCTTTGTGGTGGAGGAGAAGGGTCCGCTCTGTTGGACAGGTTGTGATAAGGATCCTTTGGTGTCCCGGTGCTCGTGAGTCGAGCCATTTTGGTATGGATGTGATGCTTGAGGAGACTGGTTACGACCGGCAGCAACTGCTTCGATGCTTAGTAGCTCTTGCGGTGCTATCTTCATCGAGATATTATTCAAGGTTTTCTGATCTGGTGGCCCATCACGTTTGCTCAGAAGATATGCCTTTTCCTCCACGCCTGGCGCAAATGTCTTTTCACTGCTTTCTGCGGCAACTGGATCCATAAACTTCACGTGTTCGCCTGGGGAGCTTGGTTGATCAGGATTGGCAGGAGGAGGGGTCTTGGTTGCCTCAGCCATTTTGTTGTTGATTGCATTAAATGATGAGCTTTCTTTCTTCGCTAATTCGGACGATGCACTTTCTCTCACTATTAATTCATATGACGCACTTTCTTGGTCTGATAAATCATGTGGTTTTGCCCGTGGAGGGTCTTGTGGTGTAGCGCGCTTTGGTGCTACTGAAGGGTCGGAGACAATGACGTCAACCGGAAGAGCTGCAAGCCTACCCTGTCTTCCCAACACTGTTGTGGAGACAGCAATGGCAGGCGTTGCAGCTGTAGCGTCGCTGTTCATGTGCTTGTTGCACTGGACATCCTGATGGTTTTTGTTGTCGATGGGATTCATTTCTCCCTCCCTCTGGTCGAACAAGGTCGTCTAACAGTTACGTTCCTTCCTTCGTTTCCCGCTCTTTCTCTCCTTCATTTTCTTACGTTCTGCTCTCTCTCTCTCTCTCTCTTCTTCATTTTCCGTCTTGTCCACAGGGATTAGAGCTTCTGGGGAACCTTCTGCGCCAGGGGGAAACCCTTGGCTACCAGAGTCAGCATGGCCGTTCGGGGTGCTCTCTGCATGGTCAGCGCCTTCAACAAAGGGTAAACGGTCAACTTTTGAGTTTGTCTCTACTGTGCATCATGTCAATCCAGGCCCGTAGCACGCCTTGTGGAAGTGGTCCGGCCCAGTTTTGGGTTTAAATAGCAGTTTTTAATTTAGTTTTCAAAGTCACAAACAAAACTCAATATTCATTAGATAGGGCAACAAAAAAACTTACACACAGCCCTATCTTACAGGGAAAAAAACCCCCACACAGACAAAATTGTGACGGATGGCTACTAAACAGAGTAATAATGAGACGCTATCTTAATTTATAAAATAGGACCTGGCCCAGTTTCTCCAATGAATCTACCTCCCTTACAATGTATCACTGCCACTGCACCCTCTGACATAATGTTACGGGAGGTGCCCGTTAAGTCCCAGGCCCGCTATGTCCCACTCCCTCTAAGTGCTACATGTTTATGTCCACGTGTCTATTTTCACGTGTCTATGTTCATGTTGATGTGACATGACTGTTCTGGTCATTTTGGTACCTTGTACAGTGTAGATGACCTGTGGTCAGTGACACTGACCAGCGGTCACTTTGACTTAAAAATCAATTTTTGATTCTTAACAGCTAATTTCCTGTCACCAGATGATTATTTTATGCACTTGTATAATGCAGAAAAAGACCCAGATGTGATGCAAAACACGTCAGTTTTGTCATGACGGAAGGATTCCTTCTACACCAAAATTTCTATTTTCACGATTATGAATTTCTTATTAGTCTCAGTCAACTCTTGATGCGTTGTGTTGTATTTTACCTTCCGATAGTAGGCCTATATGTGTTTGATAGTCAGTCAAATGACGCTTGGGAGCACGAAAATCGAAAAAAACACTGAATTTGTTTTTAGCAAGGAAAAACCCCCAAAACAAGGTAAAGCCTCCAAGGCTCACTCGCTTTGCATTTTAGGAGATACATCTAAATGCTAGATTGTTTACTTTCACAGGCCCCCATACCAAAAATACAAAATCTTCGAGTCACTCGCTTTGCATTTTAGAAGATAGATCTAAATGCTAGATTGTTTACTTTCACATAAACCCCCCATACCAAAAATACAAAATCTTCGATTTGCATAATATTCTGTATAACATACATAAACAATTACAAGCAAGTGCCTGTGTGAGTGACAGAGATGCTTTTACTAAGCTGATATAGATTTGATATAACTCAGAAACAAATTGACATCATTTTTTTCACCTCACAAAATGACTAAATTACTTTATGACATCACAGGCCTAATTCTAACTTGTATTCTCCTGCACTCTGAAAAGCATACAATGTACTTTTTCTACTCTCACTTCAAAAGTTAATAACTGATTTACTACCATATCACTCTGGGTACTTTTTTCCCCCCTAAAAAATGGAGTCACTGAAAGCATAACAACGGTATTTATCACCATGCAAAGTTTGGTTGCGCTACTATTATTTTCCGAGAAAGTTACAATGTTAAAGGATTCTTTGAGAAGATTGCATGTGTAGTTAAGGTTTAGATGCACGTGTTGTTAAAAACCCTTTCATCGCCACTGTCGCCTCTTGGCACCACAATCACTTAATTAACACCCATGTCGCTGAAAGGCATCAGATGAGGGTTTGCTAACCAGTGACCTTAATATGTTCTTTATTTTTTGGGAGGTATAAGGATAGGCCCTATTTTATGCGTGTCAGAGAAGAATCCCCAATTATATTGCAGATGAAATCTTTTCTCTACCCAGGTAAGTTTAATGGAAAGCTTTTGGCTGCAAAATGGCTGGTGTTGAAAGGGTGTTAAAGTGTTGACCACAGACGCAACACACACAGACATACACACAACCCGAACAATGGTGAGAATATACTCATTTCGTTAATACGAGTGACCAAAAAGTGGTCCGGCTCTGGCCGGAACGCCAGACCTGGATGCTACGGGCCTGAATCAGGATCTGCTAGCGGTTAAACCGGCACCGCTTTGCGGCTGCCCTCACACAGTCATGCCCACCATTATACGTATTACATTCATGCTGATCAAATTCTTTGAGTCAAATACAATCAATAATGAAGTTTATATTTTAGGCCGTGTACACACATAAGCGGATATTCCATGCGGAAACCCGTTGCGCAATCCATAAATCAGTGAAACAAAGAAGGGAAAAGATTTACGCACGTGTCCGAATTTCCCCTATATGCGTACACTTTTAGGCCGTGTACACACATAAGCGGATGTTCCATGCGGAAACCCGTGCGCAATCCATAAATCAGTCAAACAAAGAAGGGAAAAGATTTGCGCACGTACGTGTCCGAATTTCCCCTATATGCGTACACTTTTATCCTTCTTTCTTCCACTTATTTAGGGTTTTCCGTGCGGAACTTACGCGTCTAATGTGAACCCGCCCTTTAAGGCCTATACAATTATGTCGAACTTGAAAGTAACATAGATGTCAATACACACGCCTTAGGCTATGATCTAATCCCAAACCTAACCCTCACCCGTCAATTAAAAAAAATCTCACCAGTCAATTATAAAAAAAATCACGCCACTCAATTAATTATGAGTTAGAGCTGATTATATATATATATACAAATCATTAATTAATTAAAACAATCATTTTCATTTATTAATATAGACAATTATAACTTTGAGATTTCATTTAATACAGATGATAACTGCATTTTTTTAACAAGCGCGGATTCGCAATCGTTTGTGGCGTGCGACAATTGAAAACGAAACATCATTTTAAAGAGCAGCCTCAATTTGAAGTGCAGCCCCACTTTGAGGTGCGACAATTTTGGAGCCTCACTTTGAAGTGCGACAATTTTGGACCGACCGACAGACCGACCGACAAAGTGAGTTATAGGTTTGTGGCTTGTGCCACAAACAAAAATCGAATTGACAAAAGCTAACATGCTGTATCCCTGTCATTTACGACTATGTACATAACCGTGTGGCGGTTAATTTGATTTGAATAATTACATCAATAACGCTTTGAATAATTAAATTCCATTTTTCCCAAAAGTCAAAATGAGCGTCAGTCCATAGACTGATAAAGAGAGACAGGCCTCTCGAAATGATCTTGCTCTATGCAATCGGTGTTTTGTTGTTGTTGTGGTGGTCAATATTATTGAAACAATCATTTGATCGAACGGTTGGTCGTGAAGTCACTGAACTTAAATTACATACTAGGTGTTCAAGACTGCACTTGGTCATCTCCAAACATGGAACACTCAATTTTTTTTTTTTTTAGTAAAGTTTTATTTTTGTGTGTATTTGACGGTTTCATATTTTTTCATGTATTTGACGGCGTCACTTTCCATATTTGGAGATGTCCAAGTGCAGCATTGATTGAACGTCTGGCAAATTACTCAGTCACCCGTTCGTCCGTTTAAATAAACCCCCCCCCCCCCCCCCCCCCCCCCCCCCCCCCCCCCCCCCCTTCTATAAACCAGCATAATTATCTGCCCGTCCATCTTTTTATCAATCTATCAACCCACTCACCAGTTTAGGGGGTAGCAAGGCCATTCTGTTAGATGATTCGTCAAATGGCGATATAACCCGACTCTGTCTCAAGGGCCTGCTGCTCTTGCGACACGCCGGAGAAGTTGTACGGCTTTGGGAGTCAATCTTTGCAGCGGGATCAGGGGACAGCTTATTACGTGAAAATAGTTTTACAACACTAATTATCTTACGCGACCTTTTACTTGACGAATCACTCAACAAGAAAGCATGTTTGGCCGGATCTAGGCCTACTAGCTCCGATGCTTTCGGAAACAACGTGAAGAGAGTCAAAAGGAAACTATAGTGTTAAGTCGACGGCGTGATATGACGTAAAAAGAAAAAAAAGACTCGACGTCACAGCAACTTTAGGACTTAGAACAAAAAAAGAGCAGTCATCACAGGACGTGCACGTCTCGTCTCGTCTACAACTTAACCGAGGTAGGGTAGACTGTTATATTTTCGCCCACCAAGCAATTTTTGTCCCACTATAGGTCTCAGTCCACGTTGTTAATGTTATGTTTGCTGTTATGATAGTTCTAGGCTAATTATATTTCTACCATGTTGTTCGTACACGCTGTTACTTCGCCAATAACTTCCCTTGGAATATTTCCTGGACGATTTACTCCCCCTTGGAATATTTCCTTCATAGGTCAAGGTCGATTTCAAATTGTTACATTACATCGTACGCCTCATAACATAGCTATCCAGTCAGATTCAGCTAGTTTGGCATTAACAGTTGTAAACGAGAAGGGATCCCATTTATTTCAAAAAGCTTGAGACATAATTCATGATCTAAAATCATTGTTGGCAGAATTTTGTAATGCTTAGGTTGTTTCGTGACGTCAAAACTGGGTTTTTTTAAATTTCTCAAAACGTCATAAAATGAATGGGCAATTACGCTATGAGGGCTACGTTTTAGATTTGAACTTGAAGACAACTGAAACATCAAATCGGCGTCGTGTTTGAGAACATCTTTTCCACTGGAAACAATATTAATTACTTTTTGGCTTATTCTAGGCTAAGATCGATTCATTTTTTTAATTTTATTGAAAAGCCCCCAGACTGGCTTAGATCTAGATTTTACTCTTCTAGTCTAATCTACTGTTGATGTGCGGATGTCATTGCGCCAAGTGTGCTGTGTCGGGTTAAAATTCCTAGCTCGTTAAACCCTACATGCTGTTGGCTCTCAATTTTTTGAAAACACAAAAAAGGAAAACACCAACCGATCGTGTCCGTAATTTGTATGATACGGTAGCATGCTTCGTTTGAAGCACTTCTTCTTCTTTCTTCTTCTTCTCTTTGGGGCCCACGATAATTAAATTGATCATTCTGGCACCCTTAGGGAAAAAAAGACAGAAAAAAGGGGGGGTCGGTTCCATCTAATACTGGGCCCAAGCTGCTGCATTGACATAGGGGGGGTGGGGGGGGGGGTGGGTTCGGGTTTAGTGACTCAGCCAGCTCGCGCCCGCTGCTCGGGTCTGAGCGTGATGCTGCGTCCTGGAAACAGGGTGTGGAGG
>CM065695.1:32330770-32338270 GCA_017654935.2 Phymorhynchus buccinoides | reverse complement strand
ACTCCCCAGCTATGCTCAACTAAGGCTAGCTTTCAAAGGGCCAATAATAACATGAGAACGAGAGGGAGACGACTGAGCTGGGGGTAAGTTTATAAGACGTTTGCCTTCTTGTTTCCATTCCCTCGTCTTCTTTCCTCTTCACTTTCTCCTCCACACCCTCCTCTTTCTTTCTATTCCACTTTCTTTTCGTTCCACTCTCCGGTCTTCTTCTTCTCATCATACCTTTTCATACCCCCCCCCCCCTTCTCTCTCTCCTCTCTCTCTATCTCTCTCTCTCTCATCTCCTCTTTCTCTCTCTCTCTCTCTCTTTTCTCTCTCTCTCCCCTCTCTCTATCTTCAATTTTTCTCTCAATCCTGATCCAATGTTCACCCTCTCCTTTCTCTCTCTCGTCTCTCTCTCTATCTATCTCTCTCTCTCTCTCTCTCTCTCTCTCTCTCTCTCTCTTTCTGCCCTCTCTCTCTCTCTCTCTCTTTCTCTCTCTCTCTCTCTCTCTCCAGATCTCTCTTCTCTCTCTATCTCTCTCTATCTCTCTCTCCTCTCTCTCTCTCTCTCTCTCTCTCTCTCTCACTCTCTCTCATCCTCTCTCTCTCTCTCCCTTCCTTCCTTCATCCTCCATCTCTCCACTTTGACATTTCTTGAAAAGCTTCTTTCTCTCTCTGCCACCCCCCCCCCCCCCCTCCCCCCTCCCATCTCCAACTCTCTCTTTCCCATCATATCACCCTCTCATATCAATCAGTCTCTCTGTCTTTATCTCTCTCTCTCTCTCTCTCCCTCCCCCCTCTCTCTCCCCCCCCCCCTCTCCCCTCTCTCTCTCTCTCTCTCTCTCTCTCTCTCTCTCCTCTCTCTTCCTCTCTCTCTCTCTCTCTCTCTCTCTCTCTCTCTCTCTCTCTCTCTCATCATCATCATCATCATCATCATCATCATCATCATCATTCATCACCAGCAGCAGAGACAGAGTCCAAGACTCCAACGAGATCAGCTGTGAAGACCACAGGTAGCCTACGGCAATCATGAGTGGTGACTTTAAACAGCTGACACGGTTAGTAGTATCGTAGTAGCATGCAGCTTAGAAGAAGAAACGGCCAAATACGTATGGCCGTTTACGCTAATAGAGCATTTGCCACGCGCCGGTGACCTTGAATTTCACTGAGTTGAATTTAGAGAGTTGAATTAGAGAGGTCAGCGTAACTCGGGCAGAACGAGCTCGGGCAAGTTAGTAGTCTAGTATAGTGAACGAACAGTCGTGGCAAACGTACATGGCACTAATACCCGTGTTAAACATTTACCAAACGCTCGTGAATACCGTGCCAGAACAAGCTCGAGGCGGCTGTCAGCCAACCCTGTCACCTCTCTAATTAGGTTAATTGCCTCTCCACAAAACCACCCGTTAATTGCGTCTTAGCTTCTCCCTCTTCCTCCCCTCTCCCCCCCCCTCCCCCCCCCCTCCTTCCGACTTTTCTAGCTTTTACGTCGAAGCTAAAACACGCTAACGGTGAAAGGTACAAGGGGAAAACACGCTATTAACGGTGAAAGGTACAAGGGGAAAACACGCTATTAACGGTGAAAGGTACAAGGGAAAACACGCTATTAACGGTGAAAGGTACAAGGGAAAACACGCTATTAACGGTGAAAGGTACAAGGGAAAACACGATATTAACGGTGAAAGGTACAAGGGAAAACACGTTATTAACGGTGAAAGGTACAAGGGAAAACACGCTATTAACGGTGAAAGGTACAAGGGGGCAAAACACATTAATAACGGCTATTGGCGAACAAGGGGAAAACACGATATTAACGGTGAAAGGTACAAGGGAAAACACATTAATAACGGTGAAAGGTACAACGCAGGGGAAAACACGATATTAACGGTGAAAGGTACAAGGGAAAACATGCTATTAACGGTGAAAGGTGCAAGGGGAAAACACGCTATTAACGGTGAAAGGTACAAGGGAAAACACGCTATTAACGGTGAAAGGTACAAGGGGGAAAACATGCTATTAACGTGAAAGGTGCAAGGGAAAACACGCTATTAACGGTGAAAGGTACAAGGGGGAAAACATGCTATTAACGTGAAAGGTGCAAGGGAAAACACGCTATTAACGGTGAAAGGTGAAAACAAACACAAGGGAAAACACGCTATTAACGGTGAAAGGTGCAAGGGAAAACACGCTTTTAACGGATGAAAGGTGCAAGGGAAAACACGCTTTTAACGGTGAAAGGTGCAAGGGAAAACACGCTTTTAACGGTGAAAGGTACAAGGGAAAACACGCTTATTAACGGTGAAAG
This sequence comes from Phymorhynchus buccinoides, assembly GCA_017654935.2. Lineage (NCBI taxonomy): Eukaryota > Metazoa > Mollusca > Gastropoda > Neogastropoda > Raphitomidae > Phymorhynchus > Phymorhynchus buccinoides. The sequence continues at coordinate 32,335,983 of CM065695.1, read as the reverse complement.
GTACAAGGGAAAACACGTTAACGGTTAACGGTGAAAGGTACAAGGGGAAAACACGCTATTAACGGTGAAAGGTACAAGGGAAAACGATTGAAAGGTACAAGGGAAAACACGTTATTAACGGTGAAAGGTACAAGGGGAAAACACGTTATTAACGGTGAAAGGTACAAGGGGAAAACACGTTATTAACGGTGAAAGGTACAAGGGGAAAACACGATATTAACGGTGAAAGGTACAAGGGGAAAACACGTTATTAACGGTGAAAGGTACAAGGGGAAAACACGCTATTAACGGTGAAAGGTACAAGGGAAAACACGCTATTAACGGTGAAAGGTACAAGGGGAAAACACGCTATTAACGGTGAAAGGTACAAGGGGAAAACACGCTATTAACGGTGAAAGGTACAAGGGGAAAACACGCTATTAACGGTGAAAGGTACAAGGGAAAACACGCTATTAACGGTGAAAGGTACAAGGGGAAAACACGCTATTAACGGTGAAAGGTACAAGGGGAAAAACACGCTATTAACGGTGAAAGGTACAAGGGGAAAACACGCTATTAACGGTGAAAGGTACAAGGGGAAAACACGCTATTAACGGTGAAAGGTACAAGGGGAAAACACGCTATTAACGGTGAAAGGTACAAGGGGAAAACACGCTATTAACGGTGAAAGGTACAAGGGGAAAACACGCTATTAACGGTGAAAGGTACAAGGGGAAAACACGCTATTAACGGTGAAAGGTACAAGGGGAAAACACGATATTAACGGTGAAAGGTACAAGGGAAAACACGTTATTAACGGTGAAAGGTACAAGGGGAAAACACGCTATTAACGGTGAAAGGTACAAGGGAAAACACGCTATTAACGGTGAAAGGTACAAGGGAAAACACGCTATTAACGGTGAAAGGTACAAGGGGAAAACACGCTATTAACGGTGAAAGGTACAAGGGAAAACACGCTATTAACGGTGAAAGGTACAAGGGGAAAACACGTTATTAACGGTGAAAGGTACAAGGGGAAAACACGCTATTAACGGTGAAAGGTACAAGGGGAAAACACGTTATTAACGGTGAAAGGTACAAGGGAAAACACGATATTAACGGTGAAAGGTACAAGGGGAAAACACGTTATTAACGGTGAAAGGTACAAGGGGAAAACACGTTATTAACGGTGATACAAGGGGAAAACACGCTATTAACGGTGAAAGGTACAAGGGGAAAACACGTTATTAACGGTGAAAGGTACAAGGGGAAAACACGTTATTAACGGTGAAAGGTACAAGGGAAAACACGCTATTAACGGTGAAAGGTACAAGGGAAAACACGCTATTAACGGTGAAAGGTACAAGGGGAAAACACGCTATTAACGGTGAAAGGTACAAGGGGAAAACACGATATTAACGGTGAAAGGTACAAGGGAAAACACGCTATTAACGGTGAAAGGTACAAGGGGAAAACACGCTATTAACGGTGAAAGGTACAAGGGGAAAACACGCTATTAACGGTGAAAGGTACAAGGGAAAACACGCTATTAACGGTGAAAGGTACAAGGGGAAAACACGCTATTAACGGTGAAAGGTACAAGGGGAAAACACGTTATTAACGGTGAAAGGTACAAGGGAAAACACGCTATTAACGGTGAAAGGTACAAGGGGAAAACACGCTATTAACGGTGAAAGGTACAAGGGGAAAACACGCTATTAACGGTGAAAGGTACAAGGGGAAAACACGCTATTAACGGTGAAAGGTACAAGGGAAAACACGTTATTAACGGTGAAAGGTACAAGGGGAAAACACGCTATTAACGGTGAAAGGTACAAGGGGAAAACACGCTATTAACGGTGAAAGGTACAAGGGAAAACACGCTATTAACGGTGAAAGGTACAAGGGGAAAACACGCTATTAACGGTGAAAGGTACAAGGGGAAAACACGCTATTAACGGTGAAAGGTACAAGGGGAAAACACGCTATTAACGGTGAAAGGTACAAGGGAAAACACGCTATTAACGGTGAAAGGTACAAGGGGAAAACACGCTATTAACGGTGAAAGGTACAAGGGGAAAACACGTGAAAGGTATTAACGGTGAAAGGTACAAAGGGGGAAAACACGCTATTAACGGTGAAAGGTACAAGGGGAAAACACGCTATTAACGGTGAAAGGTACAAGGGGAAAACACGCTATTAACGGTGAAAGGTACAAGGGGAAAACACGTTATTAACGGTGAAAGGTACAAGGGGAAAACACGTTATTAACGGTGAAAGGTACAAGGGGAAAACACGTTATTAACGGTGAAAGGTACAAGGGGAAAACACGCTATTAACGGTGAAAGGTACAAGGGGAAAACACGCTAACGGTGAAAGGTACAAGGGAAAACACGCTATTAACGGTGAAAGGTACAAGGGGAAAACACGCTATTAACGGTGAAAGGTACAAGGGGAAAACACGTTATTAACGGTGAAAGGTAACAAGGGGGAAAACACGTTATTAACGGTGAAAGGTACAAGGGGAAAACACGCTATTAACGGTGAAAGGTACAAGGGGAAAACACGCTATTAACGGTGAAAGGTACCAGGGGAAACACGCTACGCTAACGGTGAAAGGTACAAGGGGAAAACACGCTATTAACGGTGAAAGGTACAAGGGAAAACACGCGCTAACGGTGAAAGGTACAAGGGGAAAACACGCTATTAACGGTGAAAGGTACAAGGGAAAACACGCTATTAACGGTGAAAGGTACAAGGGAAAACACGCTATTAACGGTGAAAGGTACAAAGGGAAAACACGCTAACGGTGAAAGGTACAAGGGGAAAACACGCTATTAACGGTGAAAGGTACAAAGGGAAAACACGCTAACGGTTAACGGTGACACGCTAACGGTGAAAGGTACAAGGGGAAAACACGCTATTAACGGTGAAAGGTACAAGGGGAAAACACGCTATTAACGGTAACAGGGAAAACACGCTATTAACGGTGAAAGGTACCAGGGAAAACACGCTATTAACGGTGAAAGGTACAAGGGAAAACACGCTAACGGTGAAAGGTACCAGGGAAAACACGCAAACGGTGAAAGGTACCAGGGAAAACACGCTATTAACGGTGAAAGGTACAAGGGAAAACACGCTATTAACGGTGAAAGGTACAAAGGGAAAACACGCTATTAACGGTGAAAGGTACAAGGGAAAACACGCTATTAACGGTGAAAGGTACAAGGGGAAAACACGCTATTAACGGTGGGAAAACACGCAAGGTATTAACGGTGAAAGGTACAAGGGGAAAACACGCTAACGGTGAAGGGTACCAGGGAAAACACGCTATTAACGGTGAAAGGTAGCAGGGAAAACACGCTAAAGAAACGCTAAAAACAATTACACGGATAGGCCTAAAAATGAATCTGATATTAGCTAATATTATAATTTCTCTGCAGTCGAAGACGGACATGCTGGGCCTATTTTTTTGGTTAATGCGCATAACGACAGCATGACGCATCTGCGCTCATGATGACAGGAGACTGTCAGAGCGATCAACGAAGAAGAAGAACAAGAAGAAGAAGCCAATATATAATATATATTTTTATATAGGGTGACTCCAAACAAAATGCAACCATCAAAATTGTTAATAATGTTTTTAATAGTAAAGCTATTAGGGGAAGACGGGGTAAAAAGCGCATGAGCGGGTAAGAAGCCCACCCCAATTATCTCAGTAAATGAAGCAAATTTCAGTCTCATTTTGCCCATGAGACGAGCGTTAATGTCTAGCATTCGTCTCATGGGCAAATTTGACTGAAATTTTCTTTATTTCATGAGATAATTGGGGTGGGCTTCTTACCCGCCCATGCGCTTTTTACCCCGTCTTCCCCTATTCTGATTTTTCAGGTGTACGGAGAAGATTCAATGCATGAAAGGTTGCAACAGTTTGTTTTGTCTTTCCAAGATGCTTCGGAGAACTCTAGAAAATAAGTTTCCATGGTAACCACCCATTTTATTTTATTTTTTTAAAAAGTCCCTTTTTTGAAGGGTAAAAAAACACACTTTCGCAGAACATTTCATTTGTCGACAAACTGAGTGTTTGCTTCTCGAAAACGACTGGCTTTTCATTGCTATTGATTGTTTTGTTTCTTCTGTTTTTGATATGATATTATATGACCCTTTTGAGTGATTGTATGACACATAATTTCCAAAGGGAACATTTCAGGGGTGGTGGTGGTAGGGGCTTACTAAAAAACAAGCGCGAAATCGCAATAGTTTGTGGCACGCGGTCTACTTTTACCACTCCAATCATGAGTTACCTCCCCTGGCTTTTCAATAATTTTAATCTGTAAACCAGAATGTTATCTCTGCACCATTTCGTAACTTTTTATATCTTTTGGAAAACATTTAAAACTATGTATCCTACTTATACTCATCGAAAGAAGCACCGCATACTCGTCGTGTCTGTTGTAGTGTCTGTATTACGTATGTTTATTATTTGGTACGCTTTTAAAATACATCATTTTAAAGAGCGGCCAGAAGTGTAGCCTCGATTTGAAGTGCGATTCACATACCCTACTAATATACATGTCCCATATGTGCCTTCCCGGGTCGAGAGGACGTAAAACACCAAAATTCATTCATTTGAAGTGCGACAATTTTGGACTGACAGACCGACCGACCGACAAAGTGAGTTATAGGTTTGTGGCTTGAGCCACAAACAAAAAGCCAAGACAGCCTGCTGTGCATCCCGATATTTGATCCTATTGAGTTATTGTGAGACAAATAATGAAGTCACAGTGTCACATAGAATTTTCGCATTGGAAATTATTTGTCACGCAATAACTCGATAGGATCAAATATCATCGGGATGCGCAGCAGGCTGTCTTCTTCTATAGTCCCCTCACCCCCCACCCCCACACACGCCCTGAAATTGTCGCATTGGAAATGTTCACTGCGAAGCAACATTCTGCCATTTCTGGGAAAAGGGTAGGGTTAGGATCAGCCTATGATTATTGTCATAAAACTAAAAGAAGCAGACTTTGACACTGAGGGTCGTAAACATGAGGGTGTGTGTGTGTGTGTGTGTCATTAAATGACAAGCTTGCCCAACAACATTACGCATGCAGATACCCCCACACACATATTATTCAAGCACACAGCACACACACTGCACACACACACACACACACACACACACACACGCCCGCAAGGACGCGCGAGCGCACGCGCGACGCACGCTCACACAA
>CM065695.1:32313270-32320770 GCA_017654935.2 Phymorhynchus buccinoides | reverse complement strand
AGTGCTCACCCCTAGTTGTGTGTTTCTCCGAAAATCATCCATTAGGAAGCAACATATATATCTAAGGAGATATAAACTGAGCTTGATGCTACACGCAAACAATTTTCTGTTAAATGTTTACCGTAATCCTAACACTAATAATAGCCAAAGCATCAATGTTAGCCATGACGTACACGCCTTGGCATGAGGCTGTGTCAGACCAGTTGACATAAGCTAGAACACCAAGGCTACATCAAAAATGTTTGTTATGTTCTGCATGGTTGTGCGCGGGGATTGTCTTTTTAAAAGCCATGACAAGCTCCTAGCATAACATCATCAGTCTAAAATCCACCCAAGTCGGAGTGTGGCTGCCCACGTGGCGGGGTAATCAAAAACGGTCACACACGTAAATGTTCTCATCCGTAGCTGATGCACTTGTACCATAGTGTTCAAAGACACACTGACGCACCACGATTAAGTCCCTTGTTTTTTTTTGTGGGTAGCTGTGACCCACATGCAAATGTCCACAACTTCAAATTGAGGCTGCTCTTTAAAATGTTTCGGTTTGAATTTGGGGGCATTTATATGGGAGTCAGACCTGGTCAAAACAAGATTTATTTCCAGCTATAAGAGGAAAAACCCGTGAAACCCGTGATTTCGACACGTGATCTGGTGGATCTTCAAGTGTTGGGATGATCCCTGGAGTCTTTAAGCCTGGGTAAGACAACAACAACAACAACAACAACAACAACAACAACAACAACAACAACAACAACAACAACAACAACAACAACAGCTATGAAGCTCCTGGAGTCATCCTTTATCTACGTGTGTAAAAGACAGAGACGACAGCAGAGCTACGATAAAGAATAAGTGATTGCATGGATTGTTGGAAAACAACAACAAAGAAACAAAAACAAAACAATATTGTTGTGGGTTTTTTTGCTCCTTTTGTTGCCTGCTTTTTGCTCCTTTTGCAATATTTTGCTGTTTGCTGTTTAATTGTTTGTCTGTGTCGATAAAGGCGCATTCGCCGAAATATCCAGTAGTTTTTGGTTTTGTCTCTTGTGAATAAAATAACGTCACTTTACACTTTGTCGCGTAGTTGTTTGTTTGTTGTATGTTCCAGTGACGTTGCAGTCTGTTTCAGCAGTAGTTTTGTTTTGTCTCTTGTGAATAAAATAACGTCACTTTACACTTTGTCGTGTAGTTGTTTGTTTGCTGTATGTTCCAGTGACGTTGCAGTCTGTTGCAGTTTTTTGTTTTGTCTCTTGTGAATAAAATAACGTCACTTTACACTTTGTCGCGTAGTTGTTTGTTTGCTGTATGTTCCAGTGACGTTGCAGTCTGTTTCAGCAGTAGTTTTGTTTTGTCTCTTGTGAATAAAATAACGTCACTTTACACTCGTCGTGTAGTTGTTTGTTTGTTGTATGTTCCAGTGACGTTGCAGTCTGTTTCAGCAGTAGTTTTGTTTTGTCTCTTGTGAATAAAATAACGTCACTTTACACTCGTCGTGTAGTTGTTTGCTTGTTGTATGTTCCAATGACGTTGCAGTCTGTTTCAATTAAACAATTTTTTTTTAGCAAAACAAGAAAGACTACGCAAAAACGTGCACATCTTCAAGAACAAAAAATATGTTACACACCATGATACGAAGTGCCCCAAATAGATGAGATCAAAGAAACCCCCTCTTTGAAGAGCTGCTCTGTTAACTGCCATTTAATTAATCATGACACACCAAATATCAAGAAACCCGTTTAGTATGTTTTTCGTTTTTCATAATAAGTCTTGCAGATTTTTTTTAGATTTTTTTTTTTATAGTTCTGATTAAACCCTGAAACACGGTTAATTAAGTTGCTGGTGATGCTTTAATTTCATAGCGCTGCAGAAACTGAATCAAAATTTTCCGATACATTGGAACCTCCTTTATAAGACCTCCCATTAGAAGACTCCCTCCCACATAAGACCAACTTCTCTGAGACATTGCCCTTCTTTGCAAGTATTAAAATTACCTCCCTTATATGACCCCTCCCTTATAAGACCCCTCCCTTATAAGACCTCATTTTGGATGATTTTTGAAGGTCTTATAAGGGAGGTTCCACTGTAATGGCAAACTGGGTGCGTTTTAACCCTTTCGCCGCCAGCCATTTTCAGCCAAAAAATACCATTAAACTTAAATGGATAGAGAACAAAAAATTATCTTCAATATTGGAAATTCCTCTGCGACATGTATTAGGCCTATCCTTACCTCCCAAGATTAAGAAAATAATATGGTCTTCGGATAACAGATCCGGATTGGAAGCTTTTTTTTAGAAACATGGGTGGTAAGCCATTGTGGTGCTTAAATGTGACATTGGCGGTGAAAGGGTTAAAGCCTGTATTAAATCAAAATTTGGCAACGTTACTTTATAAATGGTGCCTTAAGAACAATCAAAATCTGTTTTACAGCAAATTTCTAAACAAATGACACACACAGAACGGAGAAAGAAAGAAAATTAACCCCGCATCTCACACAGAATGTTCAATTACTAATCATCTTTTCATAAGCAAAATCCAAAATTATCTTAGTAAAAAACACACCATGAAACCCGAAATTAAGTGACGGATTCATTTGTTACAAAAATAAAGCAAAAATCATATTTTTGTTCTCAACTTTTCTCAAACTGGAAGTTCAGTTTAACGTCGCGTATCGGCTTTCGCCATGTACGACGGGCTGAACAAACCAACCATGGTATAAACACAAATTTATGTTCCTGAATCACTGTCTTAGCCAAAAGGCCGAGAAGCGATCAGGATTTTTATTTAAAAATTCTCAAACTGATGCACACCCTCTACTTATACAGAATCTATGGCGGGAGGATAGCCTGTGGCTGTCACATGCTCCAAATACTTCTAGAGGAAAGCGCTTAGCAGTAAACACGAAATGGTGGACCTGCCCCGGGGGCGGATCTGCCCCGTTCTCTCCTAAACATGACAAGAACGTAATAAGTAACTTTCCATAAATACCAGTCAAGAATATGTTGTAGTATGTAAGAAAATTACTTATGTTCAGAGAACATTGAAAGATTTTCCCTCATGAGCAATTTCATTTAGGGTAAGACGGGGTAAGAAGCCCATGCCAATTATCTCATGAAATGAAGTAAATTTCAGTCACATTTTGTCCATGAGACGAGTGTTAATGTTTAGCATTAGCTTCTTACCCGCCCATGGGCTTTTTACCCCGTCTTCCCCTATGTTGGCGATAATAAGTGTATTACTTATGAACATTTTCCACTAAATAAGTTGCATAGTAAGCCTACTGTTCAACAAAAACATTTTCTACCATAAATCTGATGGAAGAAATATATTAACAAGAGGCAAAGCCTTCAAGGCTCATGCACTCGAACAGGAACATGTGGGACAACAACAAACAACGATTGAGGGGTGGGGGGGTGGGGGGGGGGGGGTAAAAATACAAGATTGCCAATAACAATTTAAGGTTCAAATGAAACTATCGTTAATGGATACAACTAAAAAATTATAAAAATTAAAATGTGCCCGTGCCAAGAATCGGACCCGGAACCATTGGCATGACAGACAGACACTCTACCAATGAGCTATCGAGGCCTTCAGTGTTGATGAGTTTCTTAACTCATGTTGCCTTTTGAATACTCTCTAACCCACTAATCTAAAAAATGTTATCTGTTTGTTATCTGCTTACAGTGTTGTTTTAAGTATTTAATTATTCAAATCATTATTGTTTGAAAGCTTGCATAGACATCTATATGTGTGCAAAGTTTGAACAACGTATGCCTTCTATTTCACGAGAAAATGCCAACGTTAAAGTTTGGAGATTAGACCACGGACGCAACACACACACATTCGTTAACACGAGTGAACCCAAAAGGGAGAAAATGAATTGACGAATGAGCCAAAAATGATACGAAGAACATACAGACAAAATAGTTTAATGAAGAAATGACTGGTGCAGTTTTTATCTAAGATTTTTTAGATTCAGTCTTTTAACTAAACAGCTCAACCTTGAGTGCCGTGTAAGCTTTATCTCCGTCAAATTTGATTTAATTTTGTCCAGTTGTTAACAGAAAGGCAGACAAACAGACATTGACAGACAGACAGACAGACAGACAGAGTGGAACAAAAAAAACCAGCATCTTGTTTTGACGGAGGTGTACTGTTAAACGCCTAACAATGGACAGGACAGAGGTCTGGGCCTGTATTCACGTTGAGATAGCATGAGACTTAGCATCATGCTAACTTAGAAGCTCTTCCAAAAGTCCTATTAAATCCTATAGGACATTGGAAGAGCTTCTAAGTTAGCATCATGCTAAGTCTCATGCTATCTCAACGTGAATACAGGCCCTGGCCTTTTGGACGTCCCAGGCAGCAGCGGAGCAGACGGATAAGGATATGGATAATAAATGATTTTTTGTCGCATTCTTTGGTGCATTGACCTGACAGAGCGGCTAGTAGTAGTAGTAGCTTTGGGAGTGAAAGACAATGGATAAAAAAAATAGATCTTGGGGAGTATCAATGCACGATTTTCGGGAGAGAAAAAAAAAATAGGGGGAGAGCACTTAGGTGAAAATTAGAGTTGCTTACCTCCATTACTCGGTCAAATACCATAGCAACAATGCAACAATGGCGTGGAAGCTTGAAACCGCAGGATGCGAGTCAGCGACTTGCAAAACACTTTTTTGAAAGAACAATTCGGGGTAGCGAGTGGCCACCAAGCGATAAAACTTGCAAACTGTGACGTAAAAAATATATAAATAACATCAGTTTTTAGAAGGACACACGGTGTTCTAAAAGCGCTGTATGTCTGCTCAAACACACGAGGCGAGAGCTGGGGTCTACCTGATGGTAGAGTAACTTCCCCTGGAGAGAGAGAGAGAGAGAGAGAGAGAGAGAGAGAGAGAGAGAGAGAGAGAGAGAGAGAGAGAGAGAGAGCAATGAACAATGAACAATGAACTACGGTTTATTTTCTTTAGGCCACTAGCCCCTAGAAACAGGGTCAAGGAACAAAACAATATCATACAATATTTACTACACCTCTCAATTAGATAACAACATCATTATGGAGACATACTATCATGTTGGTGAGCGAAACATGATAACACCAAACGTATACTACTAGGCAAGCCAACATCTGTTAAAACACTATATAAACATGTTCTTTTCTTCTATACATAAGAACATTCTCAGAACTTATTATTTGTCTAAATTCTCAATCACATTTCTCTGTCGAATTGCATAGAAAATAAACATGGCTAATTTACGAGTTAGTGTCATGTACCCATTCAAAAGAATATTAGCATAATGCTTTTTTCAATTCCACTTAAATATGTATTTCTAATATCGTTATATATGGGACAAACATGTATAAAGTGATGTTCGTCTTCAACTACCTTACATGCGGGACAAAGACAGATTAAATTGTCACTGAAAGTTGTTCTGAAGGACGAAGCATTTATTGGAAGCACACCTGGTCCAGTTCTCAATTTGACCAACCCATCACGGAAACACCTAATATCTAGAAATTCAAAATAATGTTCACTTTCAAATGATTGAGAGAGAGAGAGAGAGAGAGAGAGAGAGAGAGAGAGAGAGAGAGAGAGAGAGAGAGAGAGAGAGAGAGAGAGAGAGAGAGAGAGAGAGAGAGAGAGAGAGAGACCGGAGAGAGAGAGAGAGAGAGAAAAGAGACAGACAGACACATGCTGTTCAGTTGTTAATCATTTATCTATTTAGATTATAGAGTAGAAACACACACACACACACACACACACACACACACACACACACACACACACACACACACACACACACACACACACACACACACACACACACACACACACACACACACACACACACACACACACCGATGACTGATATCAGAGATCCCAGTGGTCTCCTTGGAGTTATAAGGCCAAAATATCACTCTCTACAAGCGAAAGCTGAACGCCATTGATAATAATAATAATAATAATAATAATAATAATACGGGGTACATCGGACTAGTCTATAATCTACGGCTACCTATAATATTATGGTATAGATAACATTCAAAAAAAGAAGACACGCAACACATGGGAATAACTGGCAATTATTTATTTAGCTTGGCCTTTCACTCATATGGCTTTTACCGCTGGGTGACATTAGCCCTGTAGAAAGGGCCAATAGTAAATGAGAGCTGTACTACATAATATGATTTCCATAGCATTGTCTTAAGGTCTGTGTACATGTTAACACTATTCACAAAATATTTCTATGTCCCCATGGCAACACAGCGAGCTGTAAGACAAGCTAAGAGTGGGCTATCACTGTGTTGCTATGATGGGGAGATAGAAATATCCCGTGAATAATGTTAACGTGTACCGATACCTTTAGTTGTTTGTGGAAGACTATGACTATCTTACCTCTGCGACAATATTTCCATCTATACGCCAGCTCGCACTTTACGTTCAGTTTCTGACCCTCTTTCTCTCCAGATCCCTAGGTATAAGCTTTCAACTGTTGGTCGGCGCTCTTTTGCTGTCTCAGGACCGACCTCCTGGAACAAACTTCCTCTCTCCCTCCGTCAGCGACCGACTCTCTCTGCTTTCAAAGCTAACCTGAAAACCCACCTGTTCCCCCGTCATTAAAGCTCCTCTCTCTTTCTCTTCTCTCTCTTGCCATTAGGTCTGTTTCTGCCGTATTCCATTTATGTTATCCGTGTGTGTTCGCTTTGTATTGCGTTTGTGTTTGAATGCGCTTTGAATGCTAACGTGTGTGTGCGCTTTGATTTGATTTATATCAAGATTCAGCGCCGTATAAATACTGTATGTTGTTGTTGTTGTTGTTGTTGACTCTCCAACGAGAGGGGCATTTGCACCGGCTCTGGTGCTGCAGCTACTGGGATTGGTTGCCCTTTTGGGGACCTTCCCCTAACGTAAAACTCTCGTCCTCAAATACCTTTGACCGAGAGAGTGGGGATGTACCCTAGGCACGGCTTCTCCACTATGAATGTTACAGTAAATTTACAAAATTAAAAAAAAAATGTACTGAACACACACACACACACACACACACACACACACACACACACACACACACACACACACACACACACACACACACACACACACACACACACTAATTCAGTACATTTTTAAAAAAAATTCTTGGCTTACATAGCAATTGATTGTCTCAAATGGTTATTTCAGTAAATTTGCAAATTTCCTGAAATTTTAGGAAATTTGCAAAATCCCTGAGAGAAACAGAAAATTTGCAAATTCCCTGAAAATCTTAGGAAATTTGCAAATTTCCTGGTTTTGAAGATTTACTGTAACATAAACAAATTGTAGCCCAGCCCGCCGGAATAGCGGCTGCTTCCCCCTCCCCCCCCCCCCCCCCCCCCCCCCCCCCCCCCCCCCCCCCCCCCCCCCCCCCCCCCCCCCCCCCCCCCCCCCCCCCCCCTCCCCCCCCTCTGCTATCTGGCAGTCAAATATTTCCTGCGACACTTGCTCTTTGTCGATGCCCATC
>CM065695.1:32295770-32298270 GCA_017654935.2 Phymorhynchus buccinoides | reverse complement strand
CTTAAGGCTGTGCTGGACCAATTGACACAGGCTAGAACACCAAGGCTACATCACAATGAGAGGAGACAGACACAGGTAGACAACATTTTGCAACATAGTTATGCAGGGGTTGTTTTCAGCCACGACAAGCTCCTAACATAAGATCAGCAGTCTCCAAAAATTCCCCCGAAGACGGAGTGGTGGGGTAAAAAGAATCGGTCACGCGCGTAATGTTCTCATCCCTAGCTGCTGCATTTATACCACAGTGTTCAAGCGCTTCCGCTGTTGGGATACATCCCTGGAGTATTTTATTTAGCCAGTGTAACCCACAACCACAAAATCAAAAAGAGACAAAGCGCTTCGGGATTTGATATTCTTTTCCAATGTATTGTTGGGTGAGCTTACGAAAAAGCGATCGAGGATCTCTACGGATTAAGGCTCAGCCATACTGCATACGATTTGAGCCCAATACGATACGATTGTGACGATGTCTGTGAGTCATGATTCACGTGAAATACTTACGTTACAAAATTAGTTTAAAAAAAATACTATTTTCGTTCACTCTGCTCTATGCTCACGTACACCGCAATACACGAATCAAATTATGACTGTTGTTATGGGATTTGTTTTGTTAAGCTAAAGAAGAACTATTACAAACTTTGTTTACTTGTGCGTGTGTGTGTGTGTGTGTGTGTGGGGGGGGGGGGGGGGGGGGGGGGTAGGAGGTGGGAGTGTGTGTGACAAACTTAATTGGTCTACGTGAATAACATGCGCTTTTATGCATGTATTTTATGTCTTAGTTTATAATATAACGTCTCGTCAGTGTTAGATTTAAGTGCGCGCTGAAAAAAAGATATTCTTCAGTTGAGGACAATAAAGACATTTGAATTGAAATTGAATTGAATTGAATTGAAATAAAATGTCCGACACAAAAAATGAAGATATTTTATCAGACTCGTGCATGTATGTATGTATGTATGTATGTATGTACGACTACAAATACAGTGAACATAACGAGTAGGATTTTAGACAGTACAATTTCACGTCAATTATGCCTCACAAACGTCAGCATCGTACGTATCGTAGTGAATCAAATCGTATGCAGTGAGTGTGGCTGGCCCTGAAAGACCCACCAGATCACGTGTCAAAATCACGGGTTTCACGCGTGTTTTCCTTCCTATTATAACTGGAAAGAAATCTTGTTTTGACCAAGTCTGACTCCCATACAAATGGCCCCAAATTCGAACCGACACATCAGTTTTAAAGAGCAGCCTCAATTTGAAAATGAGAAAATTCGTATGTGGGTCACAGCAACCCAGACAAAATCAAGGGACTTAATCGTCGTGCGTCACTGCATGGGTCTTTAATAAGGCTACAAAGTTGTTTTAACAAGAGCCACAGAATTGGAGACTTTGTTTTTCCATGATGGGTATATATTTATGGCAATGATGTTTAACCCTTTCACCGCCAGCCATATTTCAGCAAACAATTTCCATTAAATTGACCTGGGTAGAGAACAAAAACCATCTGCAGTATTGGGGGTTCTCCTGTGAAATATATAAAATAAGGTCTATCCTTACTTCCCAAGACTAAGACAATAGGGTCTTTGGATAATAGACCCCAGTTTGATGCCTTTTAGTGACATAGGTGTTAAATCACTGTGGTGCTAAAATACGACTTTGGCGGTGAAAGGGTTAAAGGGGATGAGTTTTTGCAAGAAACACGTCGAGATCACCAGAAAGACAGCCTTTTCAAGGATCGGAACACTCACTTTGCTCTGGTTTCCTAGAAATCAAACCGTCAAAACGGCGATTCCTCCTTGGCCGAAATGCCGGAGAGAGAAGCCATTTTGGATGGGGTGGGTGGAGGTCACTCATTGTGGTTGAATCGTTTTTCTTCTTTGTAGTGCAGTAAAAAAACCAAGCGCGAAATCGCAATAGTTTGTGGCACGCGGTCTATTTTTACCACTCCAATCATGAGTTACCTCCCCTGGCTTTTCAATAATTTTAATCTGTAAACCAGAATGTTATCTCTGCACCATTTCGTAACTTTTTATATCTTTTGGAAAACATTTAAAACTATGTATCCTACTTATACTCATCAAAAGAAGCACCGCATACTCGTCGTGTCTGTTGTAGTGTCTGTATTACATATGTTTATTATTTTGTACGCTTTTAAAATACATCATTTTAAAGAGCGGCCAGAAGTGTAGCCTCGATTTGAAGTGCGACAATTTTGTCAAAATGTGCGACAATTTTGGACCGACAGACCGACCGACCGACCGACAAAGTGAGTTATAGGTTTGTGGCTTGAGCCACAAACAAAAAGTGGAGCTATTTTCTTTGTTGTGAGCGAAACTCCTTTAGTAAAAAGGCGTGCATTGTGAAACTTTCGTGCAAACGATTTGGTCTTAACTCAGGCGGCTATTAATAAAAAGAGAAGACACAAGCCTTATCTTTCACTGAAAGAATTTGACTTCCAGCACCTCCGCCAAAGAGGAATCGCCGATTTGACGGTTTGA
>CM065695.1:32270770-32280770 GCA_017654935.2 Phymorhynchus buccinoides | reverse complement strand
TTTGCTTCTTAGTCTATCCGGTCAAAGCTTTCTTAAGGTCTGTGTACACGTTAACACTATTCGCAGGTCTGTGTACACGTTAACACTATTCGCAATATATTTATATTTCCCCATGGCAACACAGTGAGAAGTAAGTCATACTAAGAGTGGGCTATCACTGTGTTGCCATGGGGAAATATAAATATATCGTGAATAATGTTAACGTGCACACAGACCTTTTAGATCACTTAGGCAGCACAAAACTAATTTTGTTAACATGTGACTGTAGGTCTTAAAGCAATGATACCGAACTTTACAACGGAATGTTTCAATTTCAGGTGAATAAGACCGAAAAATATTAAAAGGTTTAATTAACCATATTCAAAAAAGTAATCTATTGCATGAGTTTTACTCAACAACAGAACGTGTTTGTGCGTATGTGTGTGTGTGTGTGTGTGTGTGTGTGTGTGTGTGTGTGTGTGTGTGTGTGTGTGTGTGTGTGTGTGTGTGTGTGTGTGTGTATGTGTGTGCGTGTGCGTGCGTGCGTGTGTGTGTGTGTGTTGTGTGTGTGAAAGGGAGGAGAAGAAGAAGAAGAAGAAGAAGAAGATGATGATGATGATGATGATGATGATGACAATGATGACAATGATATTCACAGACCTACTGATCCAGGCAAATTCGTAATTTAAAAACCCCCAATGATTTAGAAAAATAAATAAAAAATGCTGCATCACCCAAATCTTTTTCGAAACAGAAACAACAAACAACGACAGGAATCAACAACAACAAAAACCACCAACAAACAATCGAACAAAGCAAACCACCAGAAGAAAATAAACGAGATATATCGCTCAAAATGCAACAAATTACGAATATTAATATTTTACGCCCTCTCGGCCAAAGGCCATAATAATTATGGGACATGGCTGTAACTTTAGTTATTGATCAATGCAACAAAGAAAAATCTGTTTAACGTCCTCCGGTCTGAAGCAGACACATAACGGGACATTAGTAGATCAATAAAGATGGTGGGAACGATCCTGGAGGCAATGCCCGGAGGCGGTGCAACACCAGGAAAGTCCCGAATTTTTAACAATACAGATATTATTGTATTTATGCAACAAAGAGAGCTTAACTTATTGTTATATATACTTACCCCGCCATTCAGCTCAATTCCATCTTCTTGATACGACATTGTCGGTCACTGTGTCCACCACCGTAGCTGCAGGCCTACGCCTAGCCTACTGCTACCACGGGACCTACGAGTTACTCGTCCCACCCCCCTCTCTCTCTCTCTCCCTATCAGTTTCAGTCCCCGAACAAACCATCCAAAAGCAATTCACGACACAATTAACAACCACCACGCCGGCATAATACTATAGTAAGTGTACTGTCAAATCAAACCACAAAACTCAATCGAACTATAAAAAAAGAAAACCTAAGAAACATACCAAAAAATTCCTGATCGCTTCTCGGCCTTTTGGATAAGACAGTGATTCAGGCGAAAATGGTGTTTTACGTCCTCTTGGTCTGAATCAGACACATATGGGACATTTGTAAATACAAATATGGTGGGAACAATACTGGAGGCAATGCCCGGAGGCAGTACGAAACCAGTAAAGTCCCGATCTTTTTTTTTAAAAAAAATTAATACAGATAGCTGTAGCGGTGACCACGCCTCGGTTAAACCTCATCGGCTATGGTACCGCCACGGGTGATTCAGGAACATAAATTTTGGTTTATATACCCTGGTTGGCTTGTTCAGCCCGTCGTACATGGCGAAAGCCGATACGCGACGTTAAACTGAACTTCCATCCAACCAACACCAGCGGCCTGTATTCACATTGAGATAGTACTATGAGACTTAACCATCATGTCTTAGAAATAGTACTATGAGACTTAGAAAACCATCATGATGTCTTAGACCCCCCCCCCCCCCCCCCCAAGCCCCCCCCCCCCCCCCCCCCCCCCCCCCCCCCCCCCCCCCCCCCCTTATCATACTTGTGGCGGTGCCATAGCCGATGAGGTTTAACCGAGGCGTGGTTACCGCTACACCTATCTGTATTAATTTAAAAAATCGGGACTTTACTGGTTTCGTACTGCCTCCGGGCATTGCCTCCAGTATTGTTCCCACCATATTTGTATTTACAAATGTCCCATATGTGTCTGATTCAGACCAAGAGGACGTAAAACACCATTTTCGTTCGTCTTAGAAATCCTTCTAAAGTCCAATAAAAACCCTACAGCCGGGTTCACATTAAAAACGCGTAAGTTCCGTACGGAAAACCCTAAATAAGTGGAAGGAAGAAGGATACAAGTTTACGCATATAGGGGAAATTCGGACACGTGCGCAAATCTTTTCCCTTCTTTGTTTCACTTATTTGTGGATTGCGCACGGGTTTCCGCATGGAATATCCGCTTATGTATACACCGAAGAAAAAGGTTAAGCACCCCTTAAAGCAATTAGCTATTACAAGTCTGACAGGAGGGATGAGACGCAGGGTTGAAGCAGTCATCCAGGCACAGGGAGGAAACACACGCTACTGAACTTTGATTTGCCAAATGAGTTTTGGACACTCCTCATGACGTTTTCCCACAATAATTAACTTTTGATATAGCCATATGAAATTGTTACATTGATAATCAAACATGGTATTTTTTAAAATTGAAAATGACAACCCTTTTTGTTTCAGAATATCAGAATGCATTTGTAAAACCATACATTAAATTATGCGTTTTCTTATAGTCAGATAGTCAAACTTTCATTTACCAATCAATGTTGTTTCATTCTTTATTGATTATTTGCAATAAATCTCGATTTCATCTCATCTACAGCACACAAAAAAGTGGTGGGGTGCTTAGCTTTCTTCTTTGTGTATATGTACACGGCATACTACTGAATTAGGAGGGACTTCTAAGATATCACGATGATAAGCCCTATACTATCTCGAATACAGGCCCTAGGACTATGTTATATAAAAAGACAAAAAAACAAGTAAACACACCGTTGAAAAAAGCATCAGTCAAAAATCATGTAGATAAATATTATTGTTGACACGAAGAAACTCCACACACACACACACACGCGCGTGCTGACACAGTCAGAAAGGTGGTACACTACTCGATCACCCCCTCTACTACGTACGAATACGCCCCGACGATTCAAACGTGTCAGGATCGAAGCCAAACTAACATAGCGGATAGAATACAATTATTATGTCTCCCTCCTCCCCCCTCTCTCTCTCTCTCTCTCTCTCTCTCTCTCTCTCTCTCTCTCTCTCTCTCTCTCTCTCTCTCTCTCTCTCTCTCTCTCTCTCTCCTGTCTCCCACGTGCGTTGCTCGCACGAGCTTGGTCGTTGTCGGTGCACGCGCGCGGCTTTGATGGCGGACTAGGAAACTACAATAGGACGTCACTACAGAGTTGGTTGTCTGGGCTGGATGGGCTCGCTTGGCGAGCCTGTTGATGCTGTTGTCGATGCTCTTAGTAGGACCTATAGTGTTGTTGTTTTTTGGGAATAGGCTACAGTTGCGGTTCTGCAAAAAAGAAGAAGAAAAGGGGGTGGGGGTGAAGGGTTAGGACTAGGAGTGAGAGGAATTAATGAATGAGAGTCTTTGTTTTGGTTTTTTTGGTTGGTTGGTTTGTTTTTTTATTATATATATACATTAAGCTAGTAAGAGAGAGAGGGAAAGAGAGAGAGTGAGAGAGAGAATGTGTGTGTGTGTGTGTGTGTGTGTGTGTGTGTGTGTGTGTGTGTGTGTGTGTGTGAGAGAGAGAGAGAGAGAGAGGGAGGGGGAGAGAGAGAGAGAGAGAGAGAGAGAGAGAGGGAGAGAGAGAGAGAGAGAGAGTCAGAGAAAGAAATAGAGGAAAAATATAGAGAAAGAGAGTGAGAGAGAGAGAGAGAGAAGAAAGAATGAGAAAGAAAAGAGAGAGAGAGCGAGAGATGGGGGGGAAGAGAGAGAGAGAGAGAGAGAGAGAGAGAGAGAGAGAGAGAGAGAGAGAGAGAGAGAGAGAGAGAGAGAGAGAGAGAGAGAGAGAGAGAGAGAAATGACAAATGACAAATGAATTATTTAATGTCATCAGCAAGGTACATGCTATTTGACATGGGGGTACACAAAAGTGAGAGAGAGAGAGAGAGAGAGAGAGAGAGAGAGAGAGAGAGAGAGAGAGAGAGAGAGAGAGAGAGAGAGAGAGAGAGAGAGAGAGAGAGAGAGAGAGAGAGAGAGAGAGAGAGAGAGAGAGAGAGAGAGAGAGAGAGAGAGAGAGAGAGAGAGAGAGAGAGAGAGAGAGAGAGAGAGAGAGAGAGAGAGAGAGAGAGAGAGAGAGAGAGAGAGAGAGAGAGAGAGAGAGAGAGAGAGAGAGAGAGAGAGAGAGAGAGAGAGAAGAAAAGAGAAAGTGAGAGAGAGTGAGAGTGACGCAAAAAACCCAGTGGCCCAACAATCTGTCAACTGTGTAAAGGTGTTTTGTGATTTCGAATAACACACCCACTGATGTCTATCGCTTCTGGCAGTCACGTGACATTGTTAACATTGATTTTTGTCTTCGATGTTACAGCCAAGAAAGGCTGAACTATCATTTTCACATGAAATGAAACTGGTGGTCTGGTTATTGAACACAATCATGATGACACTGCAGAGTCAATATCCCTTACCTTTTGTGAGCAGTATACTTCAACAGGACAAAATGACACCTTCCTTGGCTGATAACATCAGTGATATAATAGGGTTATAACTAATGAACATTTTTAATGTCAACTGATCGCTTCTCGGCCTTTTGGCTGGGACAGTGATTCAGGAACATACATTTTGTTTATAACCTGGTTGGTTTGTTCAGCCCGTCGTACATGGCGAAAGCCGATACGCGACGTTAAAACTATCCATGAACATTCTGGCAAACCTTTCACCACCAACGTCGCCTTTTGGCAAACACTGCGATTCAACACACCCACGTCACTAAAACCTATCAAATCAGGATCTGTTGTCCACTGAAGTCTTTACATCAACTAGAAGATACTTTCACCCGTACAGATACCGGGGATCTTTTGAATAAATAGTCCCCCCCCCCCCACCTTCTGGAAGTTCTGTGCTAACGACATCCTCTAATGGTTCACTCTCTTTTGACTCTGCCTTTTCCCTTTGCTTACTGTCATCTACTATCTTTCTGCCTTACGGGTCCATTCTCCTGACAGCAAGACGCTTGAGAGTACACCTGGGTACAGGGGATTTTTCCTCTCACTTTGCACTAGGCCTTACGGTCTGAATGTGGAGTATCTCGGATGAGACGATAAACCGAGGTCCCGTGTGCCCATGCACTTAGCACACGTTAAACCCAGTGGCCACGAAAAAGTTGTCATTTGGTCAAAATTTACCCACCCCTTTCCTTCCTCATCAGTCACACACACACAATCGCATGCACATTTTTTTAAAACAAAATGGGTGGCGCGCCTCTGCATGGCTGCGACGCGCTCTTCAGGTGGGAGCAACCCGATTTTCACAGAGATGCCTCTGTGACTATGAAGTACCTAATACCTAATAAATATATGTTATAAGTCCTTCTAAAGTTCTATTAAAATTTAAATCCTACTACTTAAGAAGGGCTTCTAAGATATTTTCATGATGAGGCATGTTGTAGGCTACGAACCATTTGTTTCCTTTCTAATTACGCTCTGAATAGAAAGGTCTTCTGATGGGCGTGGGTCTAGCGGTGGGGGGTGGGATGATGTGTGTGTGGGGGGGGGGGGGGGGGGGGGCTAATTCACAATCAATAATGAGCGCTTCTGGCCGTCCAACTGGAAATCACTCTCCCTGATTACCTTACCTTCCTTTCGTCAAGATATACTTGTATAAGAGGCCAGTTGTTGTTTTTCACTTTTTGTTACACGCGAGCGAGCGAGAGAGAGAGAGAGAGAGAGAGAGAGAGAGAGAGAGAGAGAGAGAGAGAGAGAGAGAGAGAGAGAGAGAGAGAGAGAGAGAGAGAGAGAGGACAGAGGGGAGAGAGGAGGGAGAGAGAGAGAGAGAGAGAGAGGGGAGGGAGAGGGGCTGGGAGAGAGAGAGAGAGAGAGAGAGAGAGAGAGAGAGAGAGAGAGAGAGAGAGAGAGAGAGAGAGATAAAGAGGGAGAGAGAGGGGGGCTAGAAAGGGAGAGAGAGAGAGAGAGAGAGAGAGAGAGAGAGAGAGAGAGAGAGAGAGAGAGAGAGAGAGAGAGAGAGAGTCACACAAGAGATAAATATTTAGAACGAGTGAGTTTCGTGTTGCTGAGAAATGGTCTCTACTTGCCGTCCCGACCTTTAATTCTACTATGAGTAACTTGCTTGATAAACACGCTCCCCCATCCACTCGTGTTGTGCCCGATCGTCCCTGCGCTCCCTGGTACACGCCTGAACTTAGAGTAAGTAAACGCACTAGTCGTAAGGCTGAGCGTCAGTGGCGGGCCTCAAAACTAGAAATACATCGTCAGATATATCAGTTTCTTCGTAACATCTTCACTCTTCTTCTGGCCAAGGCAAAAACAAGCTATTTTTCATCTAAAATTCTTGAAGCCAACACAACAAAAGTCCTGTTCTCCACCATGTCTGATCTCCTAGGCAACAAGAAATCAAGTCCTCTGCCATCAAATATCAGTCCTGACAAACTGCCAGAAACCTTTTCCTCCTTCTTCTCCACCAATGATTATCGATCTACGATCAAAAATCGACTCCATGCCTTTTCAACCAACTATTCCAGACCCATCATTCACTGGTGTCCCCCTTCTCTCTTTCAAGCCGGTGTCTGAGACCGAAGTTCTTTCTACTTTGAAAGAAATGCATTTTAAATCCTGTGATCTTGACCCCATCCCAGCCTCTCTTTTCTCACAAATCTATCAACACCTTCTGCCATCAATCACCAACATCATCAATTCTTCTTTAGTTTCAGGTGTGTTTCCTTCTGCTTTCAAAACCGCTCTTGTAAGGCCCCTTCTCAAGAAGAACAATCTGGATCCTAATAATCTGAAAAACTACAGACCTGTATCTAACCTCCCTTTTCTCTCCAAACTCCTTGAGAAGACTGTCCTGAAACAACTTAACGATCATCTATCCTCAAACAATCTTCATCATCCTTATCAGTCTGCCTATAGAACCAACCACAGTACAGAAACAGCCCTTGTTCAAATCGTCAATGACCTCTTACTTGCTTCTGATGCTGGTCAAATCTCTCTTTTGACACTTCTTGATCTCTCTGCTGCCTTTGATACCATAGACCACTCCATTCTTCTGTCTCGTCTTGAACATACTTTTGGAATTAAGGGCCCTGCTCTTTCTTGGTTTTCCTCTTACCTTTCTGATCGTTTTCAATCAGTTCTGGTCAATGGTCGTCAGTCTGAACAGGTTAGGCTTTCTTGTGGAGTCCCCCAGGGGTCTGTGCTTGGTCCTGTCTTGTTTACTTTGTATACGTCACCTCTTGCCAATGTCATCGACCAGCACAACATGAAACATCACTTCTATGCAGATGACTCACAACTCCAAAACAGTACAACCCCTGAAGATCTAGATTCCATTCTTACAGAAAGTAACAACTGCTATATTGATATTCAAAATTGGATGGTTCAAAATAAACTTCAATTAAATGGTGAAAAAAACGAAGCAATGCTTGTAGGGACAAAAAACAAACTAGCCTCTGTTTCCATAGAGTCAATCCAACTGGGTAACAATATCATTCCCCTCTCAGACTCAGTCAAAAACTTAGGTGTCACTTTGGACAATACTCTTTCCATGCAGAGTTTCCTGACTCAGACCTGTCAGTCCTGCTACTATCAAATTCGTTGCATTGGCTATATTCGTAAATACCTCTCAGATGAAGCCACAGCAAAGCTTGTTACTTCCCTCATCCTATCTCGTATTGACTACTGTAATGCTCTCCTTTCTGGCCTATCAGTCTCTTCTCTATCTTGTCTCCAGCGTATTCAAAACACAGCTGCTCGTCTTGTCCTTAGGAAGAAAAAGTTCGATCATGTTAGCCCTCTTCTGCGTTCTTTGCACTGGCTTCCTGTCGCAGACAGAATTGAGTATAAATTAAACACACTTTGCTATAAATCTATTCATAAAGCTGCTCCATCTTACCTCTGTGACAATATTTCCATCTATACGCCAGCTCGCACTTTACGTTCAGTTTCTGACCCTCTTTCTCTCCAGATCCCTAGGTATAAGCTTTCAACTGTTGGTCGGCGCTCTTTTGCTGTCTCAGGACCGACCTCCTGGAACAAGCTTCCGCTCTCCCTCCGTCAGCGACCGACTCTCTCTGCTTTCAAAGCTAACCTCAAAACCCACCTGTTCCCCCGTCATTAAAGCTCCTCTCTCTTTATCTTCTCTCTCTTGCCATTAGGTCTGTTTCTGCTATATTCCATTTATGTTATCTGTGTGTGTTCGCGTTGTATTGCGTTTGTGTTTGAATGCGCTTTGAATGCTAACGTGTGTGCGCGCTTTGATTTGATTTCTATCAAGATTCAGCGCCGTATAAATACTGTATGTTGTTGTTGTTGTTGTTGTGTTGAAGGCTGAGGACGGTCACTCCTCCTCAAGAGCCCGTTTGACTCAACGAATGGTGACAATACACTGCCCTTCCCTTCTTTCGCTTAGCCTCATCCCGATTCCCTTCACACACACACACATACACATACACACACACACACACACACGCACGCACACGCACACGCACACGCACGCACACACACACACACACACACACACACACACACACACACACACACACGCAGACAGACAGACAGACAGACAGACAGACAGACAGACAGACAGACAGACAGACAGACAGACAGACAGACAGACAGACAGACAGACAGACAGACAGACAGACAGACAGACAGACAGACAGACAGACACACACACACACACACACACACACACACACACACACACACACACACACACACACACACACACACACACACACACGCAGACAGACAGACAGACAGACACACACACACACACACACACACACACACACATAGACCGACAGACAGACAGACAGACACACACACACACACACACACACACACACACACGCATACACACACACACACACACACACACACACACACACACACACACACACACACACACACACACACATACGCAGACAGACAGACAGACAGACACACACACACACACACAGACAGACAGACACACACACATACGCAGACAGACAGACACACACACACACACACACACACACACACATACGCAGACAGACAGACAGACAGACAGACAGACACACACACACACGCACACGCACACGCACACACACACACACACACACACACACACACACACACACACACACACACACACACACACACACACACACACACACACACTACCGTAACACCCCTTCGATTTTTGGCAAGTGCTTCTATAAACGTCATCGACATGTTATGTCCATTAGCCCTATGTAAGACTGTGGTAAGAGACAAACGACAGAACTATTCTATTTGCGGCTCGACGTTTGTCAAACATAATAGAGAGAAAAAAATGAACCTAGACCTACACCTACACATCAATTGCATGACAACTTACTTTTATTCCGCATCAGTTATTAATATTGATGCGATACAACGTTAAAATAACATTTCAGAACTATTCTATTTGCGGCCCAACATTTGTCAAACTTATATCGAAAGATAATGAATAATAGACCTACACCTACACCATTTGCATGACAACTTACTTTATTTCGCATCAGTTATTAATATAGGAACGATGCAACGTTAAAATGACATTGTGTTAAACCAGTTATAGGACGATAATGAATAATAGACCTACACCTACACACCATTTGCATGACAACTTACTTTATTTCGCATCAGTTATTAATATCGGAACGATGCAACGTTAAAATGACATTGTGTTAAACCAGTTGTAGGACGATAATGAATAATAGACCTACACCTACACACCATTTGCATGACAACTTACTTTATTTCGCATCAGTTATTAATATCGGAACGATAATGACATTGTGTTAAACCAGTTATAG
>CM065695.1:32248270-32260770 GCA_017654935.2 Phymorhynchus buccinoides | reverse complement strand
GAGAGACTGAAGAGGAAAGATCAGTGAGGAGGAGGGAGAGATATCGAGAGAATGAGAGCAAAGAGAGGGAATAGACCCAGAGAGGAGCAGAGAGAGGAGGGGTGGGACGAGAAGGAGAGAATGAGCGAGAGGAGGGAGGAGGAGAGAGAGGAAGAAGAGAGAGATGAAGAGACAAAGAGAGAGGGAGAGGGAGTGAGTTTCGAGAGAGAGAGGGAGGAGAGAGAGAGAGGAAGAGAAGAGAGGAGGGAAAGAAGAGAGAAGAGAGAGAGGGAGAAGGGGGAGAAGGAGAGAGAGAGAGGAGGGAGGAGATGGGAGAGGAAAGACGGAGATGAGGAGGGAGGAAGAGAGGAGAGAGTGAGAGAGATGAGAGATGAGAGGAGGGGGAGAGAGAGGAGAAGGAGAGGAGAGAGATGGGGAGAGAGAGAGAGAGAGAGGAGAGAGAGAGAGGGAGAGGAGCGAGAGAGAGAGGGAGAGAGGAGAGTGGGAGAGAGAGAGAAGTGGGAGAGAGGAGAGATGAGAGAGGAGAGAGAGAGGGGGGGAGGGAGAGAGAGAGGAGAGAGAGGAGGAGAGGAGACGAGAGATGAGAGAACGGGGAGACGAGGAGAGAGAGAAGAGTGGAGACTGAAAAGAGAGAGAGAGGGAGGGGAGAGAGAGAGAGAGAGAGACGAGGAGATGAGAGGGAGAGGAGAGGGAAGGGACGAGAGAGAGAGGGGAGGAGGAAGAGTGGGGAGGGGTGAGAATGGAGGGAGAGAGAGAAGAAGACGAGAGAGAGAGAGAGACGAGAGAGAGAGGGGGAGGAGAGGGATAAAGGGAGACGGGGGGGGAGAGAAAGGGGAAGAAGAGGGACGAGGAGAAAAAAAGAGAGAGAGATGAGGATCTGAAAGGTCCGGGATGGGGGGAGGGATGAGAGAGTGCGACTGTGGAGGAAGTGGGGAGGAGAGAGATGGAGAGGAGGATGGAAGGAGAGAGGGAGAGATTTGGGGATGATCGGGGGAGAGGGAGAAGGTGAAGAGAGAGAGTGAAGAGGGAGAGGGAACGAAGGAAGAGAGATATAGAGAGAGAGAGTGAGAGAGAGAGGGAGAGAGACAGAGAGAGAGAGAAGAGTGTAAGAGAGAGAAGAAAGAGACAGAGGAGAAGGGGAGAGAAGAGAGAGAAGAGAGAGATGAAGGACGAGAGACAGAGGAGATGAAAGGAGAGAGAGTGGGGGAGAGGAGAGGCAAGAGGAGAGAGGAGACAGGAGGGAGAGAGGAGAGAGAGGAGAGGGGAGAGAGAGAGACGGAGAGAGAGAGGAGAGAGTAGAAGAGAGGAGTCGAAGAGACGTAGAGAGTGAGAAGAGAGGGAGAGATGGAGAGGAGAGAGGGGAGAGAGAGAGGGGAGAAAGGGAGAGAGAGTGTTGGAGAGATGAGAAGCATGAGGAAGGAGAGAGAATGAGATGAGAGGAGATGAGAGAGAGTGGAGATGAGAGAGAGACGGAGGGAGAGGAGAGAGAGAGAGAGGAGGTGGAGGAGAGAGACGGGAGGATGAGGAGGGAGAGGGGGAGTGATGAGAGTGTTAGACGGATAGACCCAGCCTTAGAGTGAGAGAGATGGGAGTGGGTGAGACATTGGATCGATGACGATGAGAGAGATGTGATTGGGATTGAGATGTGAGGCGAGGGTCGAGGTGAGAGAGACGAGGATGAGGGAGGAATAGAGAGACGGAGGAAGAGACGAGTGGGGATGGTTGTGAGAGAGAGAGGGAGGAAGATGAGACTGAGAGAGAGTGGAGGATCCGGAGGGATATATCTAGAGGAAAGAGAAAGATTGAAGGAGAGAGAGCTGAGAGATGGAGAGAGAAAGACCGGACGAGAGAGAGTAGCGGACTGACGACAATCCGATGTCGATCGAGATCGGTGAGAGAGACTCAAGAGAGACAGGCTTGGAGAGAGAGAGAGAGAGAGAGAGAGAGGAGATCTGAGAGAGAAAACGAAATTTTTATTTATATTACAGCGGATAATGAGATCCCTAGCATTGCTCCTTTTTACACTCAAGCCCTGTGAGGTCCCTAAACAAGGAGAGAGAATCTAGAAGAGAGAGATGAGACGAGAGAGAGAGTCTCTCTAGGAGGAGGGAGACGAGAGGAAGCTCTCTCTCGAGATGAGAGGTCTCTCTGGGGATCGAGGAGGATCCAGGAGAGTCTAGGGAGTGAGAGTGAGTAGACGTGAGAAAACGTGAGACGAGAAAGAGAGTCGTAATTTGAGTTCATGTACTTGCTGGCGATGACGGAGAGACCTGGAGAACTTAACGAGAGAGTCTGGAGATTGACGATGTAGCCGAGTGATCGAGAGAGAGAGAGAGAAGGGGGAGACAGAGGAGGAGCGATGATGCACACTTCCGCCAAGTCAGCTCTCCAAGTTTCTATTCTATCGTGTATTGTCATTTTCCATCCAAAGAAAACAACTAAAGATTGACAAAACAACACAAAATACCTAAAACAGGTGACCTTGATACCTTCGACCAATGACCTTCATTTTGCAACTTTGCCTCTATATCATCACTAGCTATGCCCCCCGTGGGGATACCGGGGGGGGTCTTTTGCATAAATAGTTTCCACCCACCTTCTGGAAGTTCTGTGCTTGTAAACTTCCTCTAAGCTGTCACTCTCTTTGACTCTCTGCTCTACCTTTAAACCCTTTGCTTACTTTACTGTCATCTACTATCATCTTTCACCTCTTGCCTTACCATTTACCGGTCCATTCTCCTGCCTTTTTTTCACGAAACACTTTCAAAAACATTTCCTCCAGCCGAAGTCGGACTGTTTGCTGGGCCTAACTATTTTTTAGTTAGGCGCATAACGGCAGCATGACGCATCTGCGCTCATAAATTGACAGGAAACTGTCTGAAAACGAACGATCGAAGAAGAAGACAAGGTGGAGTCACTGCCTATATACCTAATGCCAAAACGTGAGCGCAGCCTTCGCGGTTCCTCCGAGTTCAAACGTTTATCGTGTTGTTAAGCAGATGAGCAATACCTACCATAAGTCAGCCCAGTTCAGCCACGCGAGGGGAAAACAAGGACAGGGGACAAAACGTCAGCTATGACAGCATTACCATGCTGCGCTTTTCGACTGCTGGTGAAATCCCCCAGGTGGGGACCCCAGCCCCAGTAAGTAATAATTGATTTGCCCCATAATAATTAAATGCTATATAGTACAGGACCGCGCGGTATGGCAGATGAAACGGACAGTAATGGGGAGATTTTTAGCATGAGTAAATCGAGATTTCTGCGTTTTACAAGATGGAGCACAGGATTTCCAGGCCAAGTACCTTCCATATCAAACAGAAATGTGCGTTATTTCGTTCTAGTTTTGTTTTTATCGCCATTTGAAGTCTTGGTCAATCGAGACAGCATCATTTGCAGAAGAATCGGACAATAATAGAGGGCAGAACAGAATCTATGTTTCTATTTGACTTGAATTAAAAAAACAAAACAAAAATCGAATCAAAATATCAAAGAAACGTCATTCAGAAAATTGTCTTTTCGATAGTGGATGGCTACTAAATGGACATAATAATAGACACACTAAATATGTATTAAATAATTTTTTTTTTTTGAGGGTGGGTGTATGAGGACCAAATTTGGGCTTAGACCCGGGTTGGTTTTCACATAAGAAGTTCCAGGTTCCGTACGGTAAACCCTATTATTAAGTGGAAGAAAGAAGAATAAAAGTCTACGCATATAGGGGAAATTCGGACACGAGCTGCAGCAAAACCTTTTCCCTTCTCTGTTTCACTTTTTTTTGGATTTGCGCACGGGTTTCCGCATGGAATATTCGCTTATGTGTGTACACGGCCTTACGTTCAAAAACATTCAGAACGACTTGTGTCTGCTTTTCCTATGCACAGTCACAACTGTATCCTCGTTTGTCATGTCAGACATGCTCCAGATATAATAATTACTAATTCGAGAAAAATCGTTCAGGTTGTCTGTCAACTTTCCCTCAAGAATGCATTTCGGTAGCACACTAACAGGGCAAGGTAGCTATGCCAAGGATATATCCATTGAGACAACATACAGACTTGAACACAAATGTAGCAAAACGGTTGGATATTATGATACAGAGATATGGTGAAATATGGGTTTTTATAAAAACTTGCATACACACATGCATATGTTTTAATACTTGAAACTCGCGCTTGAACTGTACGCTCCGCGCCGCGCGTACATGCAATTGCAAAACCATTATGTTGGTATAGTATTATCCATGTGACCCCATCTTCCGCTGTCGTTCGCTCCCAGGAGGTCCTGTCTATAATACATGGTCACCTTTCTTTCATTTGTCTCCGTGAATATAAAAAATCCCTTTAAGTTCGTCCTCCGACCTAGCACAGCGCAGCACACGGCCCTAGCCACAGGCGGCGCCGTGTGGGATGATACTCTTAGCCCTTTCACCGCCAAAGTTACCAAAAGTTCGCACATTTTATTTTTTTATTTTATTTTTATACAGCACAGTGATTTAACACCCTATGTCACTAAAAGGCATCAGGAATCAAATTGGGGGGTACTACCCACAGGGAACCCGTGTTGTCTTAGTTTCGTGAAGTGATAGGGAAGTAACAAAGTATATATGGAATTAGACATTTTATGTATGTCACAGAAGAATCCCCAAATTACTGCAGACGGATTTTGTTCTCTACCCAGGTGAATTTAAATGGAACAAGTTTTAACTGAGCTGAAAATGGCTGGCGTTTGATTGATGAAAGGGTTAAATGCAATAGAGAGTATGGACGATTCTGTGTTCTAATAGAGGGGCCGGATGGACGAGGGTGAGAAGAAAAGGTAAGGGAAAACGAATGGGTCCCGCAAAAAAAAAAAAAAAAAAAAAAAAAAAACCTATCCACAAACAGACAACAAAGATTAATCCTTTACAACCTTTTTCAAACTGACACCTCATTCACATTCAACAAAATAGTATTCAATATAAACTAGTAAAAAAATAAAACCCGCGCCGGCACCCGCCACCCATCCCCACCCCCCCCGCAATATCTGACTGATACTACTTATACTGTATGCTGTGTTTTACTTTGCACACTTTCTTCGTCTACTTTTAATAAAGCGACCACACCCAACAATCGACAAACAAGAATATGCACCTGGTTAATGTACTTGAAACATGCAAGTGCACAAAAAAAAAAAAAAAGCTTAAGCTCTTAAATTCAAGTGTTATCATTTCATACACATCTTGTTAAAAGCTAAGCAAAGAGCTTAACCGATTGTGTGATACAGGTAGGTTAGGTGGTTTTATCATTCATAACACATTCTTGTTTCCATGTCCCTCAAGTTATAGTTATGGCTCTGTGGGGCCCTTTGTTGTCGACATGAAAAATGAAATAGGTAGCTCGGAAAAAATAAGTTATAAAAAAATTAAAAATAAGTAGCCTCGCGGGCTTTACCTATGACGGAGAGTTTAGTTTCTGGTTTTTTTTATTGCTGCGACAACCACAAAATTTCACTTTTTCTGTACTTTAACCTATTTTAAATAACCCTAACCCTTAACCCTATCCCTTAACCCTAGAAAAAAAGAAAAAAGAAAAAAAAAAGTGAAATTTGTTGGTTCATGCTCAATTTGTCCGAAAATACACACTGTCATAGGTTTAGCGAGCTACTTTATTTTTACGACCTACCTATTTTCAGGGCGACCAGCCCCACGCTGGTTTGGTGACCCCATCCTCTATACTCAGTTACTACAAGATTCTCCCTGAAACAGAGCCAGATATGAGAAACAATTGATTATTATATTTATTATTTATAACCACATATCTACCCATAACTACAGTATCAGTAAATACCAATGCTTCCCTTCTTACAATACCGATTTAATCCCATACGTACCTTGTACCGCTGTAACTGGCTATAACCCCCCCCGTCAATGTTCTTGATCACCAAGCGTACAAACTTCTGACCAATCATATATGGTATGAGGTTACACATGTAGTTCTAGTATTTTTCCCTTCGTCCCGTTTCTTTCATTCCTCCTCTTCTTCCTTCTCTTTCTTCTTTTCTTCTTCTTCTTCTGTCTTTCTCTCTTCTTCTTATTCCTTTGTGCTCTTTCTTCTTTCTTTTCTCTTCTTCTTTTCTCTCTCTTCCAAGAGTCTACTTGTTGCTTATACTTTTCTATGTCGGTTCTTCTTGTTACACTTCTCTCTCTTTACTCTTTCGCATTCAGTCTCTTCTCTCCAACTGATTCAAACCGCTCTTAGCTTGTTCACAAAATCAGCCACCCGTTTTACGTTTTCTATTTAATACAATCCAAAGTCTCGCTGAACTGTTACTCAGCTCTTCTTTTACTTTTTAAATCCTAATATAAGGTCAAGTCGCCCCACACCGGTGATACACTCTAGATATTACCCCCCAAATACAAAACTATCCTATAACACTTTCATGCACAAATAATTATTATATATCTTTATGCACAGCCACTACAGGGACACCACATGTTTATCCTTAGGAATGGTTACCGCAATATAGGAAACCTCAAATTTAATCATATATTTGCGTATCTCGGCCATCCCCCCCTCGGTTTGTATCCGTTCAGTACGCCCCCCTTTTACAGGTGTAAGGACGATCCTGGAGTGGTACTGCAAACCCATGGGAAAATCCCGAATTTCTTAACAGATATAGATTGTTTCCTCGGTTTGTCTCCGTCTCAATTACCGCCGCCCGCCCCCTGTGTACATGCATCCATAGGGGGACGATCCTGGGAGGTACTGCCCAATACAGGAAAATTCCCGAATTTCTAACAGATGTAGGATTGTTTCTGGTTTTGTGGTCTAGTTGGCTTCCGTGGATGCAGAAATCTGCTTGAACGTTCCTCCTGTCCGGAGCACAGACACATATGGACATTAGTTAGCTTTAAAGATGGGTTAGGGAACGATTCCTGGAGGCAGTGCAACCACCCCGGAAAGCCCGAATTTTAACAATGCAGATGTGATAATCTATAGGGTTGTAGGCTCCCATGACATGAATTGACATCCGTTAAAACGTCCTCCGGTATCTGAAACAGACACATTATGGGACATTAGTAAGGATATAAAACGGTGTGGGACGATCCTGGCGGCAATGCCCGGAGGCAGTGCCCGCACCAGGAAAGTTCCCCGAATTAGTAAACAGTTACAGATGTATAAGTGTATTCGGTTCCTCAGTACGCCCCCTTTATATGCAGGCTCACCCACGATTCTAATACCCCCCCCCCCCCCCTCCTCCTCTCCAATTCCCATCTCTCTGTGTTCCTCCTCGAGGTCAACGGTAGAAGAGTCGGGGTGGTTAGGGTTAGGAGACATAATATAGCTTCTTCCTTTCCTTCCTTCTTTCGACCACATGATTAGCTTGATTATTCTGTCGCTGTGTAAGTCCAGGGGGATCTGGGAAAATGTGCGCGGATCTTTCTTGCCCTAATCTATAGATAGATAGACGAGAAGCAAGGAAGAAGAAGAAGGAAGAAGAAAGAGACGAAGGAAGAAGAAGAAGCAAGAGAAGAGAATGAATGAAGAAGAAGAAGAAGAAGAAAGAAGAAGAAGAAGAAGAAAGAAGAAGAAGAAGAAGCGAAAGAAGAAGAAGAAGAAAGAATAAGAATAAGAAGAAGAAGAAGAAGAAGAAGAGAAAGAAGAAAGAAAAAAGAAGAAGAAGAAGAGAAGAAAGAAGAAGAAGAAGAAGAGAAAGAAAGAAATTAAGGAAGAAAAAAAAAAGAAAGAGAAGAAAGAAGAAGAAGAAGAAGATGGAAAGAAAAGAAGAAGAAGAAGAAGAAGAGAAGAAGAAGAAGAAGGAAGAAGAAGAAGAAGAAGAAGGAAAGAAGAAGAGGAAGAGAAGAAGAAGCAGAAGAAGAGGAAAAAGAAGAGAAGAAGAAAGAAGAAGAAGAAGAAGAGAAGAAGAAGAAAGAAGAAGAAGAAGAAGAGAAGAAGGGAAGAAGAAGAGAAGAGGAAGGAAAAGAAGGAAGAAGAAGAGAAGAAGGAAGAAGAAGAAGAAGAAGAGGAAGAAGAAGAAGAAGAAGGAAGAAGAAGAAGAAGAAGAAGAAGGAAGAAGAAGAAGGAAGAAGAAGAATGAAGAAGAAGAAGAGAGAAGAAGAAGAAGAGGAAGAAGAAGAAGAAGAAGAAGAAGAGAGAAGAAGAAGAGAAGGAAGAAGGAAGAAGCGAAGAAGGAAGAAGAAGAAGAAGAGAAGAAGAAGAAAAAGAAGAGAAGAACAAGAACAAGAACAAGAACAAGAACAAGAACAAGAAGAGCAGAAGAAGAAGAAAGATGAGAGAAAGACGAGACGAGAGAAAGAGGAGAGAGGAGAGAAGAGAAGAACTAGAGATAATCCCCCCCCCCCCTATGCTGCATGACCCAGCCAGTTCGGGGACGTTAGCGGACGCCCCACATGATGCGGAAACATCGGGCAGGAAACCGGGGGGGGAAAAACCTAACCCCACCTAAAGCTAAGCAGCTTTACTGAATTTCGTCTTGGCTTGGCAAAAAGGCGCAGGCTTTAAGACGAACCCACCCCAAACCAAGCCCGGTTTTTGAATAAGACTAGAGTTTTTTTAAGACGACACCCCACACCCAATAAACACCCCAACCCCGCGACAACCAAGGATATTTTTATAATTTATTCCAAAGATATTTTATATTTTAAATTTTTTTTTTTCTTAGAGACCTTTCCCCCTTTTGAATTTTTAAGATTTTAATGATTTTAATTTATTTCTTTTTTTTTTTTCTTTTTTTTTTTTACACAATTTTTTTTTTTTTAAGACCGACGCCTTTTTTAATAATAAGACCCGGACCCCGACCCGGAGGACACCCCAACCATAAAAAGGGCCACCACCACACAAAAGCACCAACACCACAACAAAACACCCACCAAGACACCACAGACCCCACACACCAACCAACACAAAGCCGCACGACGACACCCTGACGGGCCCGAAGCCACTCCCTTATTTTTTTTTTTTTTTTAAGACCCAATTTTTTTTTATAATTTTTTTTTTTTTTTTTTTTTTATTTTTTTGTGTTGGTTTTTTTTTAAGAAGACCCCCCGTTTTTTTTTTTTTCCCTGTCCCCGGCTTTTTCTTTTGTTTTTTCTTTAATAAGACCCGACCCGTTAAGGGACATTTTTTTTTTTTTGATCTTTTTTTTTTTTTTTTTTTTTTTTTTTTTTCCGTTTTTAAGTCGCTGACTCGCATTCTTTTTTTTCATCCAAAGTTTCGACAGGAAGACACCATTGACCCAATTGGAATTATGAAGGACCGAGTAACCGCAGTAACCGACTCTCTAGATGTTCCGTCGAGAAAGTGTTTTGTCCCTCCACTCCCATTTTAAATTTTTCCTAAAGGGACTTTTTTTCTCCTTTTTATTAAGGACCGAGAGACGTCTAGGGGGAGATCAGGAGGCCTTCAGAGGGACGGAAGGAAGGCGGAGTAGAGGCCTGAGTTAGAGAAGGAGACCTGGGTAGGTGCACGAGAAGTGGAAGGAGGGAACGGAGAGATGCGAGGAAGCAGGGGGATGGGAAGGATTGGAGAAAGCAGACTGCGCGAGGTGTAAGCGGACTTGGACGGAGAAACGAGTATTGATAAAGCCGAAGCCGCAGATAGGTAACAGAAACACGAAGTTGAGAAGAGAGACAGAAGAGGGATTTGACTTGTAAAGGGAGTCAGCGTTGAGCGCGTCAAACCCGAATTACATTACGGACTACTACAACAACTCCCAATCGGGAACGGAAGCAGACCAGATTGACAGCTTACGGGGTGATGGACGGCGTAGAGAATGTGAAGGATGACGAATGGGGCGATGAGCAGTCCCCAGGACACAATTTGTAAATGTTTTTGAAGCGGGAAGATTGGGAGGGAGAGCGGAAGGAGAGGGAAAATCTTGGATGTGAATATGGTCCGAGGAGGGGTAGGGAAGTCCTGGCAATGTACCGGATCAATCTCATGGACTGATATTGTTTTGAGGAAACACTGGGGTTGATGAGATGATTGAGTTGTACTTCTTAGAGCCCAAGCGCTGAGGAGAAGGACTTCCCCCTCCCAGGGAATGGGGGACGCTAAAATAGGGGTCACCAGGAGGTTAGGCACGGAGCACCTGATGGAGGAGACAAGGGAGAAGAGCGACACAACACCGAGCAAATAATCTAGAAGGGAACACTATGATGCAGATGATCATGGCTTTTTAATAAGGGGCGTGAGGGCGCACAGGCGAGATTGAGTCGTCCTGATCCCCAATTGTTTCTGATTCTTCTATAATTTTTTTGAGAGAAGAGGGAGTGTCGGAGGTTGAGGAGAGAGGAGCCCACGCATTGTCCTCGCGGAGACCCACATAGCATAGGTCCTCGGCAACGCCTACAAGAGAGGGGCGGGGGGGGGGGGGGGGGGGGGGATGGGGTGGGGGGTGGGGGGGTTGTTATTTGAGTAGTCGCTTTGGATGCGACTTCGTTTATTTTTTATTTTGATTGTTTTGGTTGTATGTAAAACTGTTTGATGATGGTTATGTTTTTTGGATTAGTTTATTTTGGATTATGTCGATTTTTATTGTTGTGTTGACCCACCAGATTTATTGATTTGTAGTTGTCCAGGTGCAGATTTTTTGAGTATGAGAATATTTGTTATGGTTTGCAAGCGTTTTGTTTTTTTTGAGTTTTTTTCTTTCTTTAATGCTTACGAATAAGAATGATGCGATTGGAGTCCCCATTTGTTTTTAGTGGATTGGCTTAATCTTTCTTGTGCCAGCCTCACATTTGAACATGATTGTATTATTCTTGATTTTTGCATGAGATGGTCCATTGATGTAAGAAAGAGAGAGGGGAGAAAGTAAAGAACGTTGGAAAGAGACTGAGGGAGGGATTTAAAAAAGAGAAAGAGAAGGAAAAGAGAGAGAGAGAAGACGAGAAACACGGGTTCGAGAGCCGAGAGGGACCGAGATCAACCAGGAGGAAAAGGGAAACCACCCTTTACAGAGAGGATTGCAGAGCAGCGATCATCTTGCTTGCTCTGGTTTTCTAGAAAATCAGACCGTTCCATAATCGGCGAATCCTCCTTGGCGGAGGTGCTGGGAGTCAAATTGATTTCACCCAATGAGAAGACGTGTGCCGTCTTTTTTCTTTTCTAACGGCCGCCAAATCGTTTGCACAAAATGTTCCACAATTACAAGCCTTTTTTTTTTTTTTTTTAAGTTTTATTTTATACAGTTTATCTAAAGGGGTTTCGCTCACAACAAAGGATCAACATGGCTCCAATTTCTTTTTTTTTACTGCACTACAAAAAAAGATAACGCTTCAACCAGCAATGAGTGACCTCCACCCACCCCATCTAAAATGGCTTCTCTTTCCGGCATCTCTGCCAAGGAGGAATCGCCGTTTTGACGGTTTAATTTCTAGGAAACCAGAGCAAAGTGATTGTTCCAATCCCTTGAACAAGGCTGCCGTCTTTCTGGTGATCTCGACGTGTTTCTTGCAAAAACCTTCATCCGCCAGGGGTCCACCTTTAAGCATTTTATTATCCGAAGACAAAATATCATACAATACAAGATAACTGATGCAGCAACAAGCAGAGTTTAATATGGTGTGCTCAGTTTAAAGAAATATTACAGTGGATACAATTGGCGGACAATGCGATTGAATGAATGAATGAATTGGCGGACATTGCAATGCGATTGAATGAATGAATGAATTGGCGAACATGCAATGGGATTGAATGAATGAATGAATTGGCGGACATGCAATGCGATTGAATGAATGAATGAATTGGCGGACATGCAATGCGATTGAATGAATGAATGAATTGGCGGACATGCAATGGGATTGAATGAATGAATGAATTGGCGGACATGCAATGCGATTGAATGACTGAAATGAATTGGCGAACATGCAATGCGATTGAATGAATGAATGAATTGGCGGACATGCAATGCGATTGAATGAATGAATGAATTGGCGGACATGCAATGCGATTGAATGAATGAATGAATTGGCGAACATGCAATGCGATTAGAATGAATGAATGAATTGGCGGGCATTGCAATGCGATTGAATGAATGAATGAATGAATGACCATGATATGAAATGAAAGAAAGCAACAACAAAAAACGAGAAACAGAATAGAATTGTACTACATATTACATTATACAATATATATGATGAACAACGATCAGCTGAAAACATAGGAAGACTAGAGAATACAAGAAAATAAAAAACACAAACGCACATATTTTAGTTTGCAGCGAATTTTCAAGCGTCTTACACACTTTTCTTCAGGCCCTGTTGTGACACAAAAATCAATTATGATATCATCAAAACGCATTACGTCGTATTATCATGATGTCATGACATCATGAATGTCTTGTGATTTAAAGGTACAATAGATTGGGGAACCAAATGATAAAGAATAGGCTTACTGCAAATGGGCACACACATTTTAAAGTTAATGCATCATACAACCCAATCTTACTGGGTTTAAACATAAACCCATTCATCCACACCCACATCCATGCAAACA
>CM065695.1:32240770-32243270 GCA_017654935.2 Phymorhynchus buccinoides | reverse complement strand
TAGTGAGCTAAAAGACTTGAGTGAGCATAGACTTGAGTGAACACATAAAATTTAGTGAAATAATAGACTTAAGTGAGCATAGATGTGAGTGAACACACAGGATTTAGTGAACTGATAGACTTGAGTGACCATAGACTTGAGTGAACACACATAATTTAGTGAACTGATAGACTTGAGTGAGCATAGACGTGAGTGAACACATAGAATCTAGTGAACTAAAAGACTTAGGCTAGCATAGACTTGAGTGAACACACATGCTTTAGTGAACTGATAGACTTGAGTGAACACACAGACTTTAGTAAATTGATAGGCTTGAGTGAACACATAGACTTGAGTGAACACAAAGATTTTAGTGAACTCATAGACTTGAGTGAACACATAGACTTGAGTGAACACAAAGATTTTAGTGAACTCATAGACTTGAGTGAACACATAGACTTGAGTGAACACAAAGATTTTAGTGAACTCATAGACTTGAGTGAACACATAGACTTGAGTGAACACAAAGATTTTAGTGAACTCATAGACTTGAGTGAACACAAAGACTTGAGTGAACACAAAGATTTTAGTGGACTCATAGACTTGAGTGAACACATAGACTTGAGTGAATACAAAGATTTTAGTGAACTCATAGACTTGAGTGAACACATAGACGTGAGTGAACACAAAGATTTTAGTGAACTCATAGACTTGAGTGAACACATAGACTTGAGTGAACACATAGATTTGAGTGAACACATAGACTTGAGTGAACACATAGACTTGAGTGAACATATTATAGACTAGACTTGAGTGAACACATTGGCTAGACTTGAGTGAACTCACAGACTGGAGTGAACACATAGACTCGAGTGAGCACATAGACTTGAGTGAACACATAGATTTGAGTGAACACATAGATTTGAGTGAACACATAGACTCGAGTGAACACACATACTCGAGCAAAACACATAGGCCTGAGTGAGCTCAGACTCGAGTGAACTCATAGACCTGTGAACACACAAGACTCGAGTGAAC
Organism: Phymorhynchus buccinoides; assembly: GCA_017654935.2. Taxonomy (NCBI): domain Eukaryota; kingdom Metazoa; phylum Mollusca; class Gastropoda; order Neogastropoda; family Raphitomidae; genus Phymorhynchus; species Phymorhynchus buccinoides. Next base: position 32,242,253 of record CM065695.1, on the reverse strand, counting down.
ACATAGGTTTTCAAGAGTGAACACACAGATCTGGTGACCATCGACATTTCCCCCTCATCGTCTCTGCCCACACTATATCTCCCCACCATCCACAGCATCGTTTTCTTCGCCAGGTGCAAAACGATTTTCGTATAATTATGACTAGCGCAACGCCGTGTACCAGTAACGCCTAGTAACGGTAACGCCTAGTAACGGTAACGCCTAGTAACGGTAACGCCTAGTAACGGTAACGCCAAGTACTGGTAACGCTGAGTACAGCAAATTTGAAGCGATTTGGTTAAGAAAGGGCGGAGTCGTATAGCGCGCGCGTTTCTGAACCGATTCGCTTCCGGTTTGCTACACGGATAGTCACCGTCCCCGGTCATCTTCCTGCCAAATGCGAAGGCAATCGGTCCAGAAACACCGGAGATACGGGCGCCGAGAGGCCGGCAGATGCGCGTTTCGCGCATTTGCCGAACCGCGCAAATGACACGGCCGCCTCGGTTGCCGTTGCCATCGCCCCGTTAGGGCTCACAGCAAATTTGAAGCGATTCGGTCGACAAACGGCGGAGATATAAGGCCCGTTTTGTGTTCAGACAGACAGACACACGGACACTTGGCTTTTTACTAGATGATGATGATGATGACCAAAACAACAACCCGTCCCTCGAGATATTAATGCATGAACTGGACCAATACATCTTCATAATCTGGGAACAATAATTGTTTTGGCTTTAAAGGCGGACCCTAACGGATGATTTTTTTTTGCAAGAAACACGTCGAGATCACCAGAAAGACAGCCTTTTCAAGGATCGGAACACTCACTTTGCTCTGGTTTCCTAGAAATCAAACCGTCAAAACGGCGATTCCTCCTTGGCGGAGATGCCGGGAGAGAGTAGCCATTTTGGATGGGGTGGGTGAAGGTCACTCATTGTGGTTGAAGCGTTTTCTTTTTTTGTAGTGCAGTAAAAAAAAAAATGGAGCTGTTTCCTTTGTTGTGAGCGAAACTCCTTTATATAAACTGTATACAATTTTAAAAAAATAAAATAAAATAAAGGCTTGTATTGCGAAAATATCGTGCAAACGATTTGGTCTAAACGCAGGCGGCCATTAGAAAAGAGACGACACACGCCTTCTCTTTGGGTGAAATAATTTGACTTCCAGCACCTCCGCCAAGGAGGAATCGCCGATTTGACGGTTTGATTTCTAGGAAACCAGAGCAAAGTGAGTGTTGCAATCTCTGTAAAGGGTGTTTTCCTGGTGATCTGGACGTGTTTCTTGCAAAAACTCATCCGTCAGGGTGGCCCTTTAATAGCAGCAGCAGCAGTAATAACTAAAGTATTGTTATACTATATTTATGGCGGCGCCATAGCCGATGAGGTGTGGTCAACGCTACAGCTATCTGTATTAATTAAAAAAATCGGGACTTTACTGGTTTCGTACTGCCTCCGGGCATTGCCTCCAGTATTGTTCCCACCATATTTGTATTTACAAATGTCCCATA
>CM065695.1:32220770-32230770 GCA_017654935.2 Phymorhynchus buccinoides | reverse complement strand
TCAAGGTCAAGGTCAATGTCATGACCTTGGCGTATGACCTTGAAAACTGAAAATCAATTTTTAGCCATATCTCAGGCACCAGTCGACATAGGATGTTGAAACTTGGTATGAAGGTGGTTTGGCTTATGCTCCTTCCGAATATTGTTGACCAATCAAGGTCAAGGTCAAGGTCAAGGAGATCGCTGGACCCTGAAAATCGGGGGGGTCGGAAAAATGGAGTTCCCAAGATGAAATCAGGTGGGAATGTTGGCTGGGCATTGTAAATGTTCCTTTGGGGGTCAAGGTCAAGGTCAAGGTCATGACCTCGACGTGTGACCTTGAAAACTAGCAACGCGGGCTCCCGCGGGTGATTCTCGAATGCTACATTCGATAACTTTTCAATCTAGTTGTTGTGTTTTCTTCTTCTTCTTCTGTGGTGGTGGCCAGCTTCTTTTTATAGAAATAAACTCACACAATTTAGGGGGTGGCCAAACAAAAAGAAGCTGAAGAGAGAGAGAGAGAGAGAGAGAGAGAGAGAGAGAGAGAGAGAGAGAGAGAGAGAGAGAGAGAGAGAGAGAGAGAGAGAGAGAGAGAGAGAGAGAGAGAGAGAGAGAGAGAGAGAGAGAGAGAGAGAGAGAGAGAGAGAGAGAGAGAGAGAGAGAGAAGCAAAGACAAAAATCAGCTATCACACATAGTCTACTTGAATTTACTTGGGTCCAGTAGAAAAATATAAGATGCAGCAAACAAAATAAAAATTCCTATTTCTGGACTGGGATGGGGATATTTACAGGGAGCTACCGGCAGCTACTAATTTCCACGTTCGCCCCCAGGAAGCTGGGAACTAGCCGACCCTAGACACTCCCTTCTGGGGCAGTCTCGCACTTTATAGTCACCACTTCTTACGCTTACGACCCTCAATCTCAAAGCCTGCTTCTTCCAATTTGATGAAAATAATCCTAGGATGATCCTCGCGTTATTCCTTTCCCATAAACTGGCAAAAAGTTGAAATGTTTGCAACAAAAACAACAACAACACCCAACAACACACAAAAAATGAATTTTGACTGTATTACAAGATAGCCGGGGATTGTTCTTGTTGTTGTTGTTGTTGTTGTTGTTGATGGTGTTGTTGTTGTTGTTGGGTTTGGGGCAGTCTCGTACTTTAGTCACCTCTTCTTACGTTTACGACCCTCAATCTCAAAAGCCTGTTTTTCTCAGTTTGATGAAAATAATCCCAGGCTGATCCTCGAGTTAACCCTTTTCCCAAAACTGGCAAAATGTTGAAAAATTTGCAACAAAAAACAACAAACCCAACAATACGAAAAAATGATTTTTGACTGTATTACAAAATAAAGACAGCCGGGTATTGTTGTTGTTGTTGTTGTTGTTGTTGTTGTTGTTGTTGTTGTTGTTGTTGTTGTTGTTGTTGTTGATGATGTGGTTGTTGGGTTTGGGGCAGTCTCGTACTTTAGTCACCTCTTCTTACGTTTACGACCCTCAATCTCAAAGCCTGTTTTTTTCTCAGTTTGATGAAAATAATCCTAGGCTGATCCTCGAGTTAACCCTTTTCCCAAAACTGGCAAAAAGTTGAACAATTTGCAACAACAACAATAACAAAATGATTTTTGACTGTATTACAAAATAAAGACAGCCGGGTATTGTTGTTGTTGTTGTTGATGATGTGGTTGTTGTTGGGTTTGGGGCAGTCTCGTACTTTAGTCATTCCCCTGTCATGTTTACGACCCTCAATCTCAAAGTCTGCTTCTTCCAGTTTGATAAAAATAATCCTAGGCTGATCCGCACATTATCCATTTCCCCAAACTGGCAAAGTGTTGACAAATTTGCAAACAAACAACAACCAACAACGTAAAAAAATGAATTTTGACTGGGTATGACGGGGTAAAAAGCCCATGGGCGGGTAAGAAGCCCATGCCAATTATCTCATGAAATGAAGCAAACTTCAGTCCAATTTTGCCCATGAGACGAGTGTTAATGTTTATCGTTCATCTCATGGACAAAATGTGACTGAAATGTGCTTCATTTCATGAGCTAATTGGCATGGGCTTCTTACCCGCCCATGGGCTTTATGGGCTATGGTCTTACCCTATTACAAGATAGCCGGGTGTTGTTGTTGTTGTTGTTGTTGTTGATGGTGATGATGTTGTTGGGTTTGGGGCAGTCTCGTACTTCAGTCACCCCCACTCCCTCTCATGTTTACGACCCTCAATCTCAAAGTCTACTTCTTTCAGTTTTATAAAAAATAATCCTAGGCTGATCCTAACTCTATCCCTTTCCCATAAACTGGCACAATGTTGAAAAATGATTTTTAAGAAAGGTTAATTTTGACTATATCACAAGATAGCCCGGGTTTTGTTTTCATGCATCCCCAAGGGGCTTTCGGAAATAAGCATTTCTTGTTGTTATTGATGTTGTTGTTGTTGTGTGTATTTTTGCATCCTTAGTTAATTAACCCTTTCACCGCCAAAGTCTCATTTTAGCACCACAGTGATTTAACACCTATGTCACTAAAAGGCATCAAAATGGGGTCTATTATCCAAAGACCCTATTGTCTTAGTTTTGGGAAATGAGGATAGACCTTATTCTATATATGTCATAGAAGAATCACCAATACTGCAGATGGATTTTATTGTCTACCCGGGTAATTTTAATGGAAAGTTTGGGCTGAAATATGGCTGGCGGTGAAAGGGTTAACGAAATGTAGTAGGTTGGATAAAAAATAATCCTAGGCTGATCCTAACTCTATCCCTTTCCCATAAACTGGCACAATGTTGAAAAATGATTTTTTGTTGATGTAGTAGGTTGGAGGAGTCAAGCTGTAAAGACAAAAACAAAATGGAAGGCACTAACAGAGTGCAAACCTTACTCTTGTCAGCATTACAAAAGCAACTCGGTTTTATAGACGTTTACACACGCACATACACAGTCACCCATCCCCACCCACCCCTTGGTTTAAACTTCTTTATTTCTTCCTTATAACGTAACAAAATAATCAATATGAGAATAAAGGGCAGCAACAAGCCTTCGGCTTATATCGTGCCCGTACACATTACACAATTTCACATTTTTATGAGACGGAACATAAACAGCACATAAACATTTTCCAAACATTTCCAATCAGCATTTAGATACTCCAATATATGAGTTGAGCAAGTTAGGAGTTTCAAAAAGAAGAAAAAAAAGGGATGAACAACATTATCACATGAATAATAATAATAATAATAATAATAATAATAATAATAATAATAATAATAACATTTGCCAAGTTTTTACAGGCTTGCATACCACACATTCATAAGTACTATATGTCTAGCAATAAAATAGGAACATTTTTAAGTGAGTCTGCGCATTTTTTATACACCCACCCCTTCTCCTTCCTTTCTGTTATTGCAACGTATATAAATCATACGTCCATCACAAAAAACAACAACAACAAAACAAACCAACCAACCAACAACACACAAAGCAGCAGGAGGCTTACTTGCCACGAAAATCCGATTAACGTCCTCCGGCCTGGAACAGGCACACGTGGGACAATAACATGCATAAAGATGGTGGGACGATCCTGGAGGTACTGCAATACCAGGAAGTCCCGAAGGTGGTTTTTTTATTGACAAAAATATGATCATCATTAATGAAATGATCATCGTTGATTAACCCTTTCACCGCCAAAGTCGCATTTTAGCACCACAGTGATTTAACACCTATGTCACTATGGGGTCTATTATCCAAAGACCTTATTGTCTTAGTTTTGGGAAGTAAGGATAGACCTTATTTTATATCTGTCACAGAAGAATCCCCAATACTGCAGATGGATTTTGTTCCCTACCCAGGTAAATGCAATGGACATTTTGGGCTGAAATATGGCTGGCGGTGAAAGGGTTAATGATGAAACTTTAATCCCCTTCATCTCCCACCCCTTACTATTGTACTGCTCCAATGGGATGTTTGGGTGGAGATGTCGGCCTTAGCCTTTGACAACAGGTGTTGTTCCATTTAGAGTCCGTTTGTTTGTTTGTTTGTTTTTTAGCAACGCGAAACTCGTTCTCCCTTTCTCTCTCTCTGTCTCTCTCTGTCTGTCTCTGTCTGTCTGTCTGTCTGTCTGCCTCTCTCTCTCTCTCTCTCTCTCTCTCTCTCTCTCTCTCTCTCTCTCTCTCTCTCTCTCTCTCTCTCTCTCTCTCTCTCTCTCTCTCTCGCCAATGCGCGCCCAAACTGAATTTTGCCTTTTTTGTTTTATATAGAAAGGTAAGTAGTACAGTACAGTACAGTACAGTTTAATCCGATAAACGACCAGAAGCGCGCATCAACGTCCATATCACCAAGAGTGTGCACGATTGTGGGTTTTTTTCTGCCTACCTTGAATGCAATGAGTTGATTTATTTTTTGTTTCTCATTTGATATTTCCCCTACCCCGATGTTCTCTTTGACAAGGGCAGATGGACTGGCTCAGTAAACCATTGTTCATTGTTTATTAGGGGAAGACGGGGTAAAAAGCGCATGGGCGGGTAAGAAGCCCACCCCAATTATCTCATGAAATTAAGCAAATTTCAGTCTCATTTTGCCCATGAGACGAGCGTTAATGTCTAGCATTCGTCTCATGGGCAAATTTGACTGAAATTTTCTTTATTTCATGAGATTATTGGGGTGGGCTTCTTACCCGCCCATGCGCTTTTTACCCCATCTTCCCCTACTAGTCGCGAAGCGAGACTGGTATTGTTTTCACTTTGTCCGTCCGTCCGTCCGTGTTCAAATTTGCTCAAAATGCATATTTCGGTGTAAAATGGCCTCACATACAGTTATCAGTGTTTCAACGGAAAAAAAACAAAGGTTTGTTTGTCTGGGTAAAATGGGATTAATGGTTAGGGTCTGGGTCAAGATTAGGGTTAGGGTTGCTCAAAATGCGTATTTTGGCGTTAAATGGTCGTACATGTGGTTTTCAGTATATTTGGATAAAAATGTCCAGGGTTTGTCTGTCTATCAGTCTGTTTGTCTGTCTGTATGTCTATATGTCTGTGAACGTTATAACTCAAGAACTCTTTTAGATAACAACGTGGGTCAAAAGCTTGCAGAAGTCTTGAGGTCAAAAGCTTGTAGAAATTTGAATTTAGGCGAAATCAGGGTTACGGTTAGGGTTTGGGTTATGATTAGGTTTAGTGTTAAGGTTAGGGGTGCAAACGTGTGTCGCGACTGGGTCAGTTTACGCAAGTATTCTAGTTATTATTATTATTATTATTATTATTATTATTATTATTATTATTTACTTATTTCTCCTTCGAAAAAAAAACCGGCTTATCAACAGCGAACTATATTTAGCTGAGTTCGCTATTTTTGTCGAGCGCAGTATTGATTCGCAGGAGATGGAGACGGGTGGGCTTACGAACAAACGACACTAGTAAAAAAAAAGACAAAAAAAAAGACGAAAGAAAGAAATAAACAAAGAAAGAAAGAAAGAAAGAAAGAAAAAAGCGTAACAGCTGGCAAGACAGAAACATCCTTGTGACAACTGTGTTTCAACAAATGAGCTCTTCGTTTAGCCGACGGGGGGGGGGGGGGGGGGGGGGGGGGGGGATAATTCTCGTTGTTCATTAACATTTTTAAAAACATTTCCTTGTTCTATTTTTGTTGCTGTTGGAAAGACAGACACGGAGAGAAAGAGCGAGTGAGCTTTGCCCTTGCTCACAAAATTCTCTTCTTTTGTTGCGCAACCTATACTGTGAAAAGTAATAATAATAATAATAATATAATAATGATAATAATAATAATAATAATGATAAACAATAATAATAATAATAATAATAATGATGATAATAATAATAATAATAATAATAATGATAATAATAATAATAATAATAATAATGATAATAATAATAATAATAATAATACATAGTATTTATATAGCGCCTTTCCTTAGAATTAAACTCAAGGCGCTCACATTCACCGATTCACACGCAATTGGGCTAACATACACATTCATTCGATCATCATCTAATTAATGTGGAAAGTTAGAGAGAGAAAGTTCTTTGATACAAGCGAGTTTTCATTTGGGTTTTGAAAGCGGGAAGTGCTGAATTGTGACGGAGGTGAACAGGCAAGGAGTTCCATCTAAAGCGCTCCTTTTTTTTTTCTTTTTTTTTTTTTTACTGAGAAATTTAATATGCGGAGCTATCTCGCTCGGCATACCTATTTTTGTCTGTAATATGCGGACACGGTAGATTTTTTGTTATTGTTGTTGTGTAAAGCCTCACGGGAAAACGCAAGCGCACGCACGACTGCCACGCGCCGCCACGCACGCAAATAATAACAAATAGCAACAATACAATGCCAATGGGGGAGAACTTCATAGCAAAACGCCCTGCGCGCGCAGAGCGTTTTTGATTTGTAAGTGGTGTAAGAAACGAATTCCTTCCTTCCTTCCTCCTTTCCTTCCTTTTCTTCAAGCGACCACACTCATTTGCTGATTATTCTGTCACTGTAAATTCAGGGGGTTCCATACGGAAAATATGCGCGGAACACTTCAGCGAAACATATATGTAGCTCGTGTTTGACTGGCTTAAAACATTTTTTTTTAACCCTTTCACCGCCAATGTCGCATTTTCGCACCACAATGGTTTAACACCCATGTCACTAAAAGGCATCAACTCAGGGGTCTGTTATCCAAAGACCCTATTCTATTATTTTGGGAGGTAAGGATAGGCCTTACTTTAAATATGTCACAGAGGAATCCCCAATATTACAGACATATTGTTTTTCTCTACCCAGGTAAGTTTAATGGAATTTTGTTTGCTGAAAAATGGCTGGCGGTGAAAGGGTTAATCATCAAACTGGGCCAATCAGAAACAAGAGAAACATTTTGTGCCCCCCCCCCCCCCCCCCCCCCCCCGTGAAGAACTGAACTTCCGGGATGAATTGTTATAAAGGCGAGGTCAACGTTCTTCACGTCGACTTTTTACACAATAATATCAGTATCGTTAAAAATTCGGGACTTTTCTGCTGTTGCACTGCCTCCGGGCATTGCCTCCAGGATCGTTCCCACCATCTTTATATCTACTAATGTCCCATATGTTTCTGTTTCAGACCGGAGGACGTTAAACAGATTTTTTTTCTTCTTCACGTCTCTGTTCTACTCGTCCACGTTCTTCGCATGGACCTTTTGTTTTTCCCACAAGGCAACTGACATTCCAAAGTTTAACTCATTCGCATCGCAATGATTTTGAATTATTTACAAAAAAAACCCCAACAAATTACTCCAGCTATACACACAAACAAAACAGACATCTAAGCAAAAGGAGAAATGAAAGAAGATTACGGGTTTTTACTTCAGGTTTAGACATAGGGAAATGGCAGATCCGACTTTTTTTTTAATTGAAAGACTTTATCATATAGCAATGAAAGACTCTCTACAGCAATTGGGAGATCCCCACTACAACCCACTACAAACGCAAAGTAAGAGGCAAACATTGCGGTGTAAGGGAGCGAAACGAGTTTAGAAGTGGCCAAAGTATGGTGCGCGCGCAGATTTACTTCCCTTGAAGCAAATTCATTAAAAAAAACCTGACATATTTGTATTTCTTCCACATACATTTTAGGCGGAACGACTTGAATGGTAAACGTGACTGCTCTTGACCATGTGTGAACACATTTGGAAACTTTCAGGAGCCCTGAGAAGATCTCTCTCTTAGGGTGTCCCAGTGCGTCCCTAATATGAGAGTGAACTCCGTAGTCGCGCCTCCACGCCACGTTGATGTGGCTGTTCCTGCGGGGGACATGGGGCAGGGTGGGCATGACCTGGTCATGGCGAACGCAGCATGGGTGGTGGTGCGTACAACTGGCGCGATACAAAACTAGTCTCGGCAACTCCCTCGAGAGAGGTCACAGGATTGACCGGTCCGGGCAGACGGAGCTCATAGCCTTGGCAGGCAGTCCGTCTAGGAGAAGGAAAACTCTGATTTCAAACACGGGTAGATGGAGCTCGTTTAGCCTTGGCAGGCAGTCCGTCTAGGAGAGGGAAAACTCTGATTTCAAACACGGGTAGATGGAGCTCGTTTAGCCTTGGCAGGCAGTCCGTCTAGGAGAGGGAAAACTCTGATTTCAAACACGGGTAGATGGAGCTCGTTTAGCCTTGGCAGGCAGTCCGTCTAGGAGAGTCCGTCTAGGGAAAACTCTGATTTCAAACACGGGTAGATGGAGCTCGTTTAGCCTTGGCAGGCAGTCCGTCTAGGAGAGGGAAAACTCTGATTTCAAACCAAGGAGCAGACCGTGCTCCCAGCCCTGGCAGGCAGTCGGTCTAGGGGAGGGACCCCCGATCAACGTCCCTGGCTGAAGTCGGCGATGCAGGACCCCCGGGTGCCTAACCACTGCATCACGCCTTTTTACTAAGCTTTCAGGAAAACGTAATCGTTTCTTACGCTTCTGAGGGCCGGATTTCCTAAAACATCCGAAGCGTTCGCTGTAAAGAAACGGCTCCTGTCGTGCGGAGCAGTCAGCACATTTCGCTATCTTGGCGGGTGACAGATGTCCAAGAGCATTAGAACCTTCATCGATTTTGTCTTCACCTATACAGGGGGAATTTCAAAATAAACAAAGGGGTGGGTGGGGGGTGGGGGTGGTAGTGGTGTAAAAACAAAGTAATGTCCACACACAAAACACGCATACAAAAAAGCATGCACGCACGCACGCGTAAACACACATGAGCACGCGCTCGCACACACATGTGCGCGCACACACACACACACGCGCGCGCGCGCGCGCGCACGCACGCACGCACGCACGTACACACACTTTTCCTCCAAATTTTGTTCGACGTGGAAAACAACTAGGCTATGTCAAAACGTTTACCTTTAACATAAATATTATCACTATGCTTTCTAAAGATTTTTTCCTTCACATCCCTCCCCCCCCCCCCCTTAAGTTCGCAAACTGCCCCCGGTAATGAACTTTCACTTATGTATAAAATAGGATTTATCGATTCGTTTCTTTCATTAAAACAAAACCAGTCCCTATTTCTGATGAATAGGGCCTAATTTCAAAACGTGTTACATTTTCGATTATTTAAGGTAAGTGTTTGCCGAACTATAATTTTTTTTATTGTACTTTAGAAAGGAAATTAGCCTTTCAATTATTCATTGATCAACGTGAGACGCGCACACGCGCACATATACATCCACACGCACGCACACATACACACACGCACACGCGCATACACACACACACACACACACACACACACACACACACACACACACACACACACACACACACACACACACACACACTCTCTCTCTCTCTCTCTCTCTCTCTCTCTCTCTCTCTCTCTCTCTCTCCCTCCCTCCAGCTCTCTCCCACACATACACCAGCTTCACACAGTATGAATGTGTCAGTACACCAAACACTAGGTCACACAGAAACCCAGACATGTTTGTATCAAACAACACTTAAGGCTCTTGGAAATGTCCATCTTAGTCAGCCACACAGACAATAGGATGAAAGAGAGCGGGGGGGGGGGGGGGGGGGGGGGGGGGGGGGGGGGGGGGGGAGGGGGGGGGAGGGGGGGGGGGAGCCTACCTTTAAAAAAAAGGAAGGGGGGGGGAGAAGAAAAAAAAACGAAAAAAAGAGGAAAAGGAAAAAGGAGGAAAGGAAGGGAAAAGGAAAAGAAAGGGTTAAAAATGAAGGCGGAAGTGGTGGTGGGTTGCATGGTGAGTGAGCAAGATAGCGGAGAGCGGTCGAAGCCGGTTTGTAAGAGTGAATGCGCTTGTTTATCTCTAGCGCGCGGAGTCGCGAAAAGTGATCTACTCACTTCCGAGCCGATGGGGCTGAATGTTTGCCTGACGACAAGTAATGGGCAAGGAACAACCAAAGATGTGCGTGCAGCTTGCAGATCTCGCATTGAATCTCTGACACACAATTTTGTCACAGATTGTTTTAAAATTAATCAGCTCTACTTTTACACAACACTGTGTTTCTCATCACAGATCACGATCTTATTTGTTTGGCTCAGTTGTGATTAT
>CM065695.1:32200770-32203270 GCA_017654935.2 Phymorhynchus buccinoides | reverse complement strand
TCCCTTTAAGCCTTTCAGTGATGGTCACAATACACGTTGCTAGCTAGGATTATTGGCTATTTCTCCCCTTTAAGCCTTTCAGTGATGGTCACAATACACGTTGCTAGCTAGGATTATTGGCTCTTTCTCCCTTTAAACCTTTCAGTGATGGTCACAATACACGTTGCTAGCTAGGATTATTGGCTCTTTCTCCCTTTAAGCCTTTCAGTGATGGTCACAATACACGTTGCTAGCTAGGAGTATTAGCTCTTTCTCCCTTTAAACCTTTCAGTGATGGTCACAATACACGTTGCTAGCTAGGATTATTGGCTCTTTCTCCATGGCAAAACACCGTGATGTACAAGTCATAGCATCACTGGCGGTATGGCTGTGTTACCATGGAGAAAAGAACGAAAAATAGCAGCGTGTATTGCGACCAAAAACGATATAACACTGGCCGCTGGCGGTTTGACCTATCTATACTTGCCAATGCTTGTCTTGAGTGAAGTCAAGTCAAGTCAAAAATGTTATTTTCGAATGGTACGTTGATTGAATAATCAATTCAAATCTGCATTATTGTTTTGTGATTGTTGGTTTGTTGTATGTATGTGGTGCTACTTTTAGCTATTGTTTTTTATTATTATTTAACTCTTTTTTAAACAATGTACTGTACAGCAGTTTCCACCTTTCCAGCGCAGCAAATACATGTACATATGACCAATTGATTAAAAGAGTAAACATCAACAAATATGGATGTATATGCTGCCCATTTCAAAACAATTTTTGAGTACTCCATACTTGATTTAGCATTGTACTCTTCAAAGTGACAATAATAGGGGAAGACGGGGTAAAAAGCGCATGGGCGGGTAAGAAGCCCACCCCAATTATCTCATGAAATAAAGAACATTTCAGTCAAATTTGCCCATGAGACGAATGCTAGACATTAACGCTCGTCTCATGGGCAAAATGAGACTGAAATTTGCTTCATTTCATGAGATAATTGGGGTGGGCTTCTTACCCGCCCATGCGCTTTTTACCCCGTCTTCCCCTATTTGTATTGTGAAAAATTCGGGACTTTCCTGGTGTTGCACTGCCTCCGGGCATTGTCTCCAGGATCGTTCCCACCATCTTTATATCTACTAATGTCTCATATGTTTCTGTTTCAGACCGGAGGTCGTTAAACATATTTTTCTTCTTCACTCTTCAAAGTTTTTTCGCTATTGTTGTTTTGTAAGTAGAGACCAAACAAAATTATCAATGCAGAAAAACCGTAACAATTAATAACGTTATCTATCTCCTCTCTTGGCCTCACTATTTCATTCTTTGATTAACCAAAATTCCTTTGGAGGCTTATTACCAGTTTGTTCTGTGTTGTGTGTTGTTTATGTGGAACATATTCAAGGTTAGAAGGCTATGCCACTCTCGGATAGATGTTGATTTTAATTTGTATGTTGTCCTCTCCACCGATTGTTGATGTGTACTGTGTGGGTGGAGGGTCATAGAGGAGAACTTGGCACATTTTGTTTTGGAGAATTATAGTTATCTTAATACATATCTGTAGTGTTAAAAATGCGGGACATTACTTGCGTTGCACTGCCTCCGGGCATTGCCTCCAGGATCGTTCGCACCATCTTTATATCTACTAATGTCCCATATGTGTTTTTTCCAGACCGGAGGACGTTAAACAGATTTCCATCCATCTTGTTTTTTAGAACGATGCTTTGTTTCCCCCCCTGTGGCTCTGATCCACGCATTGCTAGGTGATTGGTATTTGGTGGAGAGGAGTTAATTAGAAAGAGAGTTCTTCCCCTTTTGTTCATTTTTGTAGCAATTAATACTTTGGGGTGGGGGGTGTGAGGGGTGTCAATAAAAGGCCAAGTATTGGGCAACATGGAAGTAAAAAACTAGAACGTTCTTACTTCTTTGCAATAAAACCAGCCGTTACCTTTATGATAACCACAGCTGGGTTTTTTGTCAAAAGCAATAAATTCTTTCGGGTTAGATTGTGATTTGTGATTTGTTTTGCTGTGTGTGTGTGTCTGTCTGTCTCTTTTTCTTTTGTTTTAGTTTTTGCGTCTCTGTCAGTCTCTCTCTGTCTGTGTGTCTGTCAGTCTGTCTGTCAGTCTGTCTGTCTGTCTGTCACTCCCTCCCTTTCGCCCTCTCTCCCTCACTTTCTGGGTGACTGAACATGATTTTGCATCAACAATGAAATGATACACATTTAACTCAAACACTCACACAAAAACACACGCGCGCACGCACACACACACACACACACACACACACACACACACACACGCACACACACATATATATATATACATATATATATTCTCACACAGACACACACACACACACACACACACACACACACACACACACACACACACACACATATATATATATATACATACACAGACACACATACATTACCGTCACACACACACACACACACACACACACACACACACACACACACACACACACACACACACACACACATTCGTCTAAAATCACTTAA
>CM065695.1:32190770-32193270 GCA_017654935.2 Phymorhynchus buccinoides | reverse complement strand
AGCGGTGCCATAGCCGATGAGGTTTAACCGAGGCGTGGTTACCGCTACACCTATCTGCATTAATAAAAAATCGGGACTTTACTGGTTTCGTACTGCCTCCGGGCATTGCCTCCAGTATTGTTCCCACCATATTTGTATTTACAAATGTCCCATATGTGTCTGATTCAGACCAAGAGGACGTAAAACACCATTTTCGTCGTCGCCTCGATTTGAAGTGCGACAATTTTGTCAATATGTGCGACAATATTGGACCGACCGACCGACAAAGTGAGTTATAGGTTTGTGGCTTGAGCCACAAACAAAAATATTCTAGAGAACTAGGAAGAGAAGGTGGAAGTGGTCACTGTCTGGGTACTTATATGTATGACAAGAAATCAAGCGTTTGTCCTTTGGGAGAAAAACACCCTGTCAAAGTCTTTGTAAAACGAATAAGCGACACAAACAAGGAGAGGTCACCAAATCATAAACAAACACGGACGATCAGGGCAGATTATACTACCTATGCGTTCATTCTATAAAATAAACAAGCGCGAAATCGCAACTTAATAGTTTGTGGCACGCGGTCTATTTTTACCACTCCAACCATGAGTCACCTCCCCTAGCTTTTCAATAATTTTAATCTGTAAACCAGAATGTTATCTCTGCACCATTTCGTAACTTTTTATATCTTTTGGAAAACATTTAAAACTATGTATCCTACTTATACTCATCAAAAGAAGCACCGCGTACTCGTCGTGTCTGTTGTAGTGTCTGTATTACGTATGTTTATTATTTTGTACACTTTTAAAATACATCATTTTAAACAGCGGCCTCAATTTGAAGCGTAGCCTCGATTTGAAGTGCGACAATTTTGTCAAAATGTGCGACAATTTTGGACCGACAGACAGACCGACCGACCGACTGACCGACCGACCGACCGACAAAGTGAGTTATAGGTTTGTGGCTTGAGCCACAAACAAAAAGACCCCCCAAAAAAGACAGCCCCCAACTAAATAAAAAGCAATGTCCCATATGGCTTCGGCTGGGAGGACGTCAAGTTAAACTTTTCCAAAAAGACAGAAAGTTTGAAGAAGAGTTTATAAATAAAATGTGATAATCATTACGAATTTGCCTACAATTACATTTTGATGACTTCTTAGATGAAGATGCTTAATTGAATAAAAAGAATTTGTCTGGAAAAAAATATTCATGTAACACTGCATACCAATATAAAAAAAAAGTGATGACTTCTCAGATGAAGGTGTTTAATAAGTTGTGTATAATGACATAGAATGTGGCTGGAAATATAATCATGTAACACTGCATACCAATGATATTTTTTATTTCGCTGCATCACTGGAGATCAGTAACCACATTGAACGCTATTTAACAAACAATTACCTTAAAAAAAAGATTTCCCTCGTTTTAGCTTCGAGTTTACAAAGGGAACACATTAATCTATTCGTATCATTAATCGGTAAAGGTGCAGATCCACCCCCCTCCTCCATTTCTCGGTTCTTTACGTTTTTTCAGTGTTGCCTTTCTTACTGCAGATTGAGCACTTCAACCTCTATCGTTTGCTATATTTAACGTTAATTGTCATCCATTTACATAATTAAACACATGCATTCAATAATAGTTGCCTTTCTTACTGCAGATTGAGCACTTCAACCTCTATCGTGTGCTCTATTTAACGCTAATTTTCATTCATTTACATAATTAAACACATGCATTCAATAATAGTTGCCTTTCTTACTGCAGATTGAGCACTTCATCCTCTATCGTTTGCTATATTTAACGCTAATTTTCATTCATTTACATAATTAAACATATGCATTCAATAATAGTAGAAGATAGAGGCAAGACGGAAAAACGCAGTGAACCAGGACTGTGACAAATGCTCCGCGGCTGTTGTGTGTACTGCACTACATAGGGGGGGGGTCCTATTAGATAATGGCCTTTATCATGACTGCGATTAATTATTCAACAAAGATAATTAGCTCAAAAAGTTTATAAGATACAGCTTAATGTTTTTTTGTTTTTTTATTCAACATTTTTTTTAAAAGCACAGTGGAATTATTACATTTGAAACATTCAATATCAGCACACATACATACATGCATAATCACATGGGGAAAAGCAATTATGATATATCAAAGATGTATGGGGAAGTCAACATGACAAGTATATTAATTTTCAATGAGCGGCTTAGCTGGCTCTTTTGACCGCCAGGTGGCATAACGCTCGAGTGGGGCTAATCCTCTCTATTTTCTTAGTTGGGGATAAAGAGAGAGAGAGAGAGAGGGAGGAGTTCCACCCTCTCTCTCTCTCACTACGCCCAACTAAGAATATCGCGTGATAAGCCCATAGAGGCTTGACTGCCCCCTGGCGGTCAAGTCATCACCATAAGTCGACCATTAAGTTTGTATGGCTCCAACCCACCTGCGTGCGCATCTCGACCCTTCCAACGGAAATGTCGCCATCTTAGTCCTTATTTGTGTGTAAACAAAGTGAAAATGTT
>CM065695.1:32158270-32175770 GCA_017654935.2 Phymorhynchus buccinoides | reverse complement strand
CACACCGTGCCCTACCTGCAGGTTCTCTGTGGCGTAGAACAATACCGGGGAGTTCTGGAAGGCCAGGAGCTGCACCATGAACTGACGCACTGCAGTCTTTCCCGGAATGTCCCCCGCACCTCCTCCTCTCCCTTGAGTCGTCAAGGGGCTCAGCTTGGCCAACATCTCCACGTTGCGTTTCTCCTGCCCCAGCTGATTGCCGTCCAGCCCCAGGCACTGGCTGGACGTGAAGTGCTTGGCCTTGCATTTGGAGGCGTGTACCAGAACGTGGCACTCTGCCGGCTGTTGTCCAAAAGACCCTTTCAGGAAGCGCCACTTGCAGACCTCCTCCTCTGGCGACTCTGGACGGTCGATGCGGAAGTCGGTCATGGCCAGTGAAGACTCGAGCGAGTCCAGGACAGTGTCCTGATAAGGTCGCTGGAGATCGTTCAGGAGTTCCGTGACGATGCTGCAAACTTCTGGACTTTCGTGGAAGGCTGCAGTGCTTAGGAGGGGCATCAAACTGTTGTTGATCATCAGCTGCACGGGCAAAGGCTGGGCTGCCCGGGACATGAATGACAGCAGTTCTGCTACACGGACTTGATGGTCGACGGTGCTTTCCCCGACGGCTTGCCGAACTGAAAGAAGAAGGCTGAAGATTGAGTTACTCATCTTTGCGAAGCAGTAGACCACAAAGTTTGATTATTTCTTATCACTTTGTTTGAATATCCATTCAATCAGATTCAGTGAACCTAAGTCTGTTGACCTTGATCTTCATAAGCTTTTCCATAACAGACCAAAAGAATATTATTATGAAGTGTTTATGGCAAATAGGCACAAAATAGTTTCTACTAATACTGCTAATTACTAACTTGAAAATATTGTTGCTGTTGTTGCTGCTGTAACTACTGTTACGAATGCAGCTGCTACAGCTGGTGCTATTTTTGCAAATGCTACTAATATAAACTACTACTGTTATTACGACTACAACTTCAAGTGCTAGCTTTTTCTTGGTTCTGCAACCACAACCAAAACTCATTCGCAGCGCAACGACTTTGAATTATAAAAAAAACACTGACAAATCACTCCAGCCATACACACAAACAAAGCAGACATAAACAAAAGGAGAAACGAAAGAATGGAAGTGGTAGATCAGACTTTTTTATATACAGATCTAAGATCTAGACTTTATACAGAAAACCTCTCTACACAGATTGGTTACCCCACAACAAACCACTACAAAAGCAAAGTCAGAGGCAAAATTGTGGTCTAAGGGAGTGAAGCGAGTTTAGAAGTGACCAAACTGTGGCGTGCACACAGATTTACTTCCCTTGAAGCAAATGCATCAATCTGACAGCTTTCTATTAATCCCGCAATTAGTGTAGCTACTGTTGCTACAGTTGTTTATGTTTGTAAGCGCCGTGATTGTTCTGGCAGGTGCGTTTTCTCCCTTTTAGTTATTTTTCTTTTTAATTCTTTTTTGGGGGGCAGGAACATGGCATTACAACATATGAAAAATACGTAATGTAAAATGCAAAACAAACACCAATCAGTATGATTATGTATGCTTGCATGCATATTCAATCGAACACACTAAAAACAACTAAGAAAATTTGATGTGTGAAAATCCGTTTAACGTCTTCCGGTCTGACACAGACACATATGGGACATTAGTAGATATAAAGATGGTGGGAACGATCCTGGAGGCAATGCTCAGAGGCAGTGGAACTCTAAGAAAATCCCATTTTTTTAATAATACAGATGTATATGAGTTAATGACTAGGGCCTACATGAATTTTTGAAAATTTGATAATAAATAAACAAGTAAGCAGAAAAAACCCATATATAAATCAATATATAACATATAAATTAATATTTTAAAAATTAATAATAAAAAGAAACTGAACCAACAAGAGCAAATAACTACTATTATCAAGTTAGCATAATGCTGTAGAACAAGTTTAGCTATGGTTTTACCCTTAGCGAAAGTGGAATTCAGAAGCACAGCCAGACTCCGGAGGAGCAAAACTTCCATCGCTAGTTTGGCCTCCGGCTTGAGTCGTCTCCCTTCCTGGGCGAAGACCTTGCAGATCTCCTTCAGCTCCGCCAGCAGCTTGGCCGTTTTGTGACTCCACTCTCCTTCCACGGCGATCTGAGGTGCAGAGATGAATGTCAGGATGAAAAGGTTTGTTGTTGTTGTCGTTGTTTTAGGGATGGTCCTCGAACTAGAGAGTCTTTTGTCCTGAAGCTGAGATAATTCTAATAGTGTGTGTCTTGGGTATGACACTCTTCACTATAATCTATATTATAATATGCGTGCTGATAAGAATTTTTAATCTCTATTTTCTACTAAGACGCGGCGATTTTTGCCTTCAACTGTGAAATATAGGGGCACGTGTAGGTGCTTAACAGTTCTTCCAAGTGAAATTCGCCAAGTCGTCGTTTAAAGCCGGGATTTCACATAAAATTTGCTTAACGGAGGGAGTGATTTTCAAGAAAGACAGTTTCACGGAATAGCCGTGACAGTGGAATAGCCGTGACGTCATATCGTTTACGCTAAACTTAGATTTTTTGTGCTTGAGGGAACAGCCGTGATCCCTGTATGACCTTTATGTCGGAGGCCCCCAACAACAATCACCAGGTAAAAACACTCAAATTGCCAAAATGTTTTCAAAAACAACAGTGGATTAATCCTTAATCGGGCCCCTTCGTACATACCGAGGGGGGGCAAACACGATGCTGCAATAGCCTGAGTAGCAGAATGTGTCGTCTGCTAAAAACGGTTCATTTTTAGACTGTGCGTGTGATAACAAAAAGCCGAGGCTAGGCCTAACTCACTGCACCTAGAAACTTCTATGGTTGCTTTGGTTAGAAGAAGGAAGAGGGGGAGGAGGAGGGGGAGGGGTGGCTAGGAAGGAGAAGAGAGAGGCGAGTAGGGCTTTTTTACAAATAGTTCCTCTACGTTCTGGAAGTTTGGTGTTTGGTCTAACCATATTTGTTTTGAAAGGTGCATAACGGAGAACAACGCATCTGCGCTCATAAATTGACAGGAAACCGAGCAAGCAATAATTAAGTGTGTGCTGTCTACTACAGTGTGTGTGTGTGTGTGTGTGTGTGTGTGTGTGTGTGTGTGTGTGTGTGTGTGTGTGTGTGTGTGTGTTTTCACAACATTTAGGCACCTACTTTTCTCAAAGTGACAAAACCTAAGTCTGTTCTGTGCGAGGCTTGCAATTGCTTTCATGAAGCTGGTCAGGTGTCCGACTAGACTGCTTTCCCTTCTTCCTCTTATAATAATTTTTTTTACATCAACTGTCTAAGAAGCCTTGATAGCTCAATAGGTAAAGCGGTGCGTCCGCAAATCAGTAGGTCGTGGCACGCACCTCTGCACACGTCCGTGGTCGCGGGTTCGAGTCGGCCCCTCGCCACATTTTTTTTAAAGGAAAGGGGAGTGGGCGGAAGGGAGGGTGCACCATCACATATTTTTTGGTCTCTTTTCTTCATTATTTACATCTAACCAGTTCTTCTTCTTCTTCTTCTTCTTTTTCTTCTTCGATCGCTCAGACAGGTTCCTATCAAATATGAACGCAGATGCTTCATGTTGCCGTGCGGAGCACGGGTTTTTCTAGTAATAATATAATAATAATAATAATAATAATAATAATAATAATAATAATAATAAACATCATCATCATGTATAGCACTTAAATCAAAGCCCTAGGCGCTTACAAAATAATATGCTTTCGAGGGGTGAATGCCAGAACTGTCCATCCGTGTTCTTTATTCTTTCTATCCTTTTGAGATAGACCATTCTGGCAGACACCCCTCGTATATATAAACCAATAATATTAAGCAGCATAATTTTAAATAAATCCCAAAACATCCATCACACATAGGTTGCACAGGTTGCACGCACGCACGCACGCACGCACACAAACACACACGCACACACACATTTGGAGAGAGTTATGATTAAGCCTGCATATATATCCCGTTACTTTAATGCATACACACAATCACAGGCACATGCACATACACTCACCACACCAACATCACAACACAATATAATTTTGGCTGAATCACTTTTAGTGGAAGGCCGTTAAATTGAGTAACACACGCACGCACGCACGCACGCACACACACACTTTAAACTACCAACCTGATTGAGAATCCAGAACAGAGAAGACATCTGCTCGCAGAAATCTGCCCTCGCGAACTTTTTCAGATCCACAGAAGCCAAAGCCGCCACCTTGGATTTGGATTCCTTCACGAAACGTTCCAAATGTTCGTAGAAAACGCGAAACGTTTTGAAAGTTTCCTTCCTGACGGTATACCCCACATCGTTCTTGTTCCCTCTCTGTGGGCTCATGAACGGCCTGAAAACGATGGACTAGGACCATAAAAGGGATAATAATAATAATAATAATAATAATATTAATAATAATATTAATAATAATAATAATAATAATAATAATAATAATAATAATAATTAATAATAATAATAATAATTAATAATAATAATAATAATAATATTAATTGTATTTCAGATAGCGCTTAAATCCATGCAGTAGTATGCTCGATGCGCTTTACGAAAGAAACATTAAAATCAACATTAAAAACATGCGTTAAAATCAACAAGATAGTCATACTACTATCACAAGATGCAATTAACGGATCTTGGCTCTGTCCCTAAGATTGCATTTAATAGGGGTTGACAATGTAATAGTCAGGCCATAACTAGCCACCCATACTGAGGTTAAATTGGACCCAAAGCTTTGCTGTCGATCAAGAAGACATTAACTGGATCACGTTAAATGGGAAGTCTATTCGGTCCCATACTGTTACATACTGTTATTTCCTTACCACAAGCTAAGAATGGAACTCAAATTGCCAACAACCTATGCCCATACTAAAGTTTTTCAACCAAGGACATTCTATCCACCCTCATCTTTATGGATCATGTCAACGCGGCGTAACACGAAGAAAACAATTTTACATAGGCTTAGAGTTAACGTAAGGTTCATCTTCTCTCCCAGGTTTTCAGTTTTTATGTTCGTAGGACTGGTGGCGTGACACATGGCGTGTGACACGGGGTGTCACCAGCTACCGGTCAGTATAAGTTCAGTGACAACAAAATATTGAGGCATTCCTAGTTCCTTTTATTTGTTTTTTGTTTTTTGTTGTTGCTGTCCCATCTTCTGTGCTGTGCAGTGGCGTTGCTCCCACGCTGCTCGTTCCGAATCCCAATTCGCAGCTACACCCGGGTTTGTTCAAGTCGCAGAATCCGAGACCAGCAATCCAAGGGGAGCGAATCTATGCTAGGCCATCAGGAGGCAACCAACCGAGGAGACACTGCACTGCTGCTGAGTCACTTCGGTGGAGTTCAGAGGAGTCTGTTCAGGACACCACCTACTGAGTCCCCTACTGACGACACTATTCTCTTAGTCGCGGAGCCAGCGTGAGTGAGGTCCTCCTCCGAGGGCGCCACCACGACCGTCCACCGACAGCTCCCCAGAACACACTGATCCCCATGACTTTGACCCTAACGCACCAAGGCATAGACTGGATTGGAAACCGAAACTGAGGTCACCATGAGAGCAGCCACAGACTTTGAGACTTTTTTTTTAATGATTGATGGGAAATGAGGCCGATGATAACGATGATGATGATGCTATGGAGTTCCGTATCGGTCTGAGACTGCATGGTACGGCTGTATTCTACGCTTCATTTCATAATGGTATCCCGGCGTTAACCAGGCCCGAGAACTACAGACACCTGCAGTGTTGGTCTTGCAATTAGAGCAACACTCTCAGAATCGCATCCGTTAAGCGGATGAAACTCGACTGTGTGGTTTCAGTCTTCCCATTGAGCCCATAGCCACTCACTCTGGGTAGGAGTCGGTCCAGGACCGAAAAAACCCTCGCCTCTGATGGGATTCGAACCCAAGACCTCCCAGCCAGTAGTCCGCGACGCTAACCACTACACCACTGCGGCTGGTATTCCTAGTTCCTTAGATGGAGTGAGTGTAGCTTAGTTTTAGTGTGGTCAACAAGAAGTCAAGAAGATAAGGTATGTAGCTATTATTTGCATAGTATGTATTGTGTAGGTAATAGAAATCATTTATAATGAAGATTTTCCTTGCCTATGTTGGCATCAATGTTTGATAAAGAATAAAAATGGAGTGATAAAGTTAAGCAGTTGTCAAGGATTATCGTTGCTTGTCGTAATGCGGTATGACTGTTGTTCTGCCTAGCTATCTAACTCTCTATCTGTGTTGCCTATTGTTAGTGTGCGTTGGTCTGCTGTGTGTTATGGAGTGCAAAGTTCTGCTGACAGCTAAAGATGCTTGGAACACATTAGGGCTGATAGGAAGAAATTCAATTAAACAATCCATCCCCTGCGAAACAGATTGTTCTTATCAGATACCCGTAACTTGTTAATCACACTAACTACCTGTGTGATACTACCAACATTCCCGTGCAAAGAAATAAAGTAGCAAAAATAACATGATTCTCACTCACAAAGACATCCACCCTCATTCACCTCACCCTCACAGAAACTAACAAGGGTAATGAAAAACAAGCAGCAGGAAGGGATGCACCACACAATACATGCTTATGCACGGCCCACTCTCTCTCTCTCTCTCTCTCTCTCTCTCTCTCTCTCTCTCTCTCTCTCTCTCTCTCTCTCTCTCTCTCTCTCTCTCCATAACATACGATTCGACCCCAATGCGATGCGATTTGACATCAATTTTGTGAGGCACGATTCTCGTGAAATTCTACCGTCTACATGAATCTGAAGAAATCCTACTAAGTTTTGTTCACTTATGCTTGCAGTCCCCCGTACACGAATCTGATGAAATATCTGTATTTTTTTTCATACAATCAGATATATCAATTGATTCGTGTTTTGGGGTCTACGTGAGTATAGTGAGTGAAATAGTGGGCGAAAAATAGTAGAATTCTTTTTGAGACGGAAGTATTAATAAAACAAGCGCAAAATCGCAATAGTTTGTGGCGCGCGGTCTGTTTTTACCACTCCAATCATGAGTCATCTCCCCTGGCTTTTCAATAATTTTAATCTGTAAACCAGAATGTTATCTCTGCACCCTTTCGTGACTTTTTATATCTTTTGGAAAACATTTAAAACTATGTATCCTACTCATACTCATCAAAAGAAGCACCGCATACTCGTCGTGTCTGTTGTAGTGTCTGTATTACGTATGTTTATTATTTTGTACGCTTTTAAAATACATCATTTTAAAGAGCGTCCTCAATTAATTTTGAAGTGTAGCCTCGATTTGAAGTGCGACAATTTTGGACAGACAGACAGACAGACCGACCGACCGACAAAGTGAGTTATAGGTTTGTGGCTTGAGCCACAAACAATAAATCTTCCATAGCGCTATTCTCCTGACACAGCACGACTCACCCGCCGCTATTACATGAAAAGAAAAAAGTTTACCCCAGGCACACAAAAGATATTAAAAATACATGTACTTAACATTATTTTGTAAAAACAAGTATTTCACGTGAATCATGACTCACAGACATCGTCACAATCGCATCGCATTGGGATGGAATCGTACCCAGTGTGGCTAGCCCTTAATTATGATTCTTGTGACTCTCTCTTGTGACGGTCCAATGTGGTGTAGTCAAACAGGTGGAGTTTTTCCACCATTAAACAAAAACAATAATAAAAATTAAAAAATATATATATAGAAACAATGTTTAAAACTTGTTTGTCCCTATGTCTTTGAAACGAACATTAAAACCCAAACCAGTTATATCTATAACTTGGTATCTTGATTTATGTTCTAAAAAACATAAAGAGTGCTAGCTTAGTTTCTCCTTATTAGGGAGGCAATGGCAGAACCCAAGCCGAGGACAGCTGTTTCGACTCTAGGGAGTCTCATCAGCTCGGCACTGGATGGGGTCTTAACCTACCAAGGTGGAACTACTCTCCCCTCAACAAGACGATTGTTCCACAAGACGATTGTCTCTTCCTGTATATTGGTAAAAGGCTCCAAAAAACAACAACTAGCACTCGAGTAAATTAGAAATGATAAAAATCTTAAGTAAAAGTGTGAACATATGAATGTTCCAAAATTTAAAATACATATATATTGGATGCAATGATGATGGCGACAACAATGACGACAACGGCGATGACCGATCACGACAAGGAAAACGATGAACGTCAGCAATAATGACCATGATGATGGAGACGATGATCAAAAACGATGATAATGTTGATGATAATGAAGTCGTTTTCTTCGTTTTATTATTATTATTATTATTATTAATATTAATATTTGATGATTATTATTGTTAATTCATGATGATGTTGATTATCATTATTATTATGATTTCATTATTATCATTATCTTAAATCTTGTTCATGTATGGCTGCATGTGGTTTAAACAAATCTTTAATATTTCCAAACACATATAACAGAAAGCAAAAGAGAGCATCAACAAGCTAGCGCTTATAGCGTGCTCCTGAAATATTTCATGAAAAATATTCGGTTAATGACAGACTGTGTGAGTACAATAATACATCATTTATAAGTGATGATTGAGCAAAAGAAAAGGCAAAAATAAAATAAAAATAAAAAATAAAATCAAACACACACAAAGAACATAATGTGCAATCAATTTAGAGACACACAGTCAACAGAGAAAATACGAAGAAGGAAAAATCAAAGCATTTGATGAAAAAAGGGAGAAACAAGGAGAAATCTTAACACACTTTACAATATTCAAAACATTGCTTTAAACATTGTCTACGCCAGGCCACCATAGTTAATCACACAATAGCTGGTGAGAAAAACATTCATGTATGGAGTGACTATAGCCTGCACGTTCGATATTAAAAGAAATGATAATACATTATGAATATGGTTGCATGTCGAATGCGTGAGCGTGTTTTGCATGAATGCTGCGTTATTAGACCTGTGATATGTTGGCTTTTATGTTTTATGTTTTATCTTTTACTTCTACGTGCCGCCACAAGCTGTATGTCCTTTTAAGGTCAATAAAATGTTGTGACTTGTGACTTGTGACTTGTGATTCACTACCTCCGCTCGATTCCTACCTGAGCTCGGCACACGAGGTTTTGAAGTGCCCCCCACAGAGGAGGGAGGAGACGGCCAGCAGATGAAGGTGACCACACCCCCGCACGTGCTCCTCGTCCTCCGCCGCCACGCGCACCGTAGCCTCTGATGACGTCTTTTCGTTGAAAATGACGTCATACGTCTTGTACGCCACCGCCATTAGCTGGGCTTTGGGATTTGTGATCTCTCTGTTATATAAAAAAAAAGGTTATCATAAAAAATCCTGGTTATATGTGAAGACGGGGTAAAAAGCCCATGGGCGGGTAAGAATCACATGCCAATTATCTCATGAAATTAAGCAAATTTCAGTCACATTCTGCCCATGAGACGAGTGTTTAATGTGTAGCATTCGTCTCATGGGCAAATTTGACTGACATTTTCTTTATTACATGAGATAATTGGCATGGGCTTCTTACCCGCCCTTGGGCTTTTTACCCCGTCTTCCCCTAGCTTTATTATGAGTCAAATCGATGGCAGACAGGTAAGCAAACAAAACCAACAAACACTGTCTGTTTTGTGGCAGTAGCTCTAATGGTACAAAATAAATCACGCTGTCCGATTTGGTTAAGGGAAACATATATTAGTGTGAATTTCCCACTATTGAGTTGTTTTTAAAAGCTCAATGATTGGTAGCTAAGGGCCTTCTCGACTGACTGTCCACTTTGCTCGACAGCAACAGATGGTGAGCTGTCCTCCTTTCTGTCCTCTACTATTTTGTCAGCCTTATTGGCTCATTCTCTTGCCTTTTGTTTCAAAATGTCTTCTCCTTTGAGATCCTCCGAAATCGGAATGCGTCAGCTGAATGCAGCGGGGAGGCCAGTGAAAACCGAAAACCGGACACATATGTACCTTACCTATTATGGCCATATGGTATGGGAAAGCAGAAGAAGAAGTAGAAGACAAAAATCGTTGGTCAACAAAAATGGTTGATTTGACATCACTTGAATGTGGGTTCTACAGACTTCCTTTAAACCCACAGCCGGCATCTAAATATATATGCAAGCTGTGTGTGTGTGTGTGTGTGTGTGTGTGTGTGTGTGTGTGCGTGTGCGTGTGCGTGTGCGTGCGTGCGTGCGTGCTTGCGTGCGTGCGTGCGTGCGCGCGTGTGTGCGTGCGTGTGTGTGTGTGTGTGTGTGTGTGTGTGTGTGTGTGTGTTTTCGGGATAAAACCATATTTTGCGTGGTTTTATTGCCGCCAAACTTTCACAGTATCCAGATGGATGATCCCGGGGTAACATAGGTTACATTACATTTTGCAACACGCTCCGTAGTTAGCGTAATTAGAAAGCGAGTCGACCAGATCAGTGGTTCTACCCACTGCTTTTTGCAACTATAAGGCACAATTTTCAACAGACAGCAGCAAGATACAATAGCCTAATGGTTAGGTCGTCGCATACTCACACAAACGTTCCGGGTTCGAACCTGGCTCCGTCCAATTTTATTTTTTTTAAATGTATCCGCGAAGCGGGTAGTAACCGGCTAGTAATTATATAAAGCTTTCACAAGAGGCCCACGCCATCATTTGAATCGCTTTTTGCGACAGAGGCGGTTCAACCCTTCTTCTTTTTCCCCCCTGTCGCGCGACATGAAAATGCGAGGCAGCACTTTTCCGACTAGCGAGACCCGATCCGTACGTGGGATCGGTTGTTATGCCCTTTAACTTAAGAAACCCACTTGTGATCAGTGACGAGGATGAGTCGCTCCAGGCGAGCCAGGGCGTCCCGTCTGACGGGCGTGCTGTGGGCGGACAGGGCGAGGGCGATGCTGGCCACGTTCAGCTGGTACTCGTGCTGGGGCAGGGTCTCCGTCAGCAGCAGCTTCTGGGCCACAGCCCCGTGCCGGGCATGCTGGAGGTACTTCAGCTGATCCTCCATGCTGTTTTGTAGAAAGGAGAGCTGGTTCCCCACTGCGTAGAGACATAACTGGTAGGTTTAGTGCAATACCGGTGAATCTATATATAATAATAATAATAATAATAATAATAATAAACGGATATTTATATAGCGCTTTTTATCGAGCACAAAGCGCTTTACAATCAGCATTGAAAAAACTCACACACGCACACATACGCACACACACGCACAACAGACACACACGCACGCACGCATATATGTTCCTGCGCAGTTCAGGTAACTGTTGCAGAGGATTTTGCGTAATGGATGAACTCGGCAACTCCGGTGCTTTATTCTCCAATCACGGAAATACATGACTGTCTGCAACACGGGACGCGCGCTAAATCCCCTTGCACAGTACTCTATATATGTAGGACTACTATGCAAATAGCAGGGGCGGATCTGAGGGTTTTTTCCAGGGTTTCCGGTAACCCCCCTTTGCCCCAAACATGTGCCTCATACAAGGGTAAAAAGTAAAGAAATGACTCCATGTTTGCTTTATGATCACTAAATTGCAAAATGTTCCGGGGGCTTTGCCCCCTGGGCCCCCACAAGGCCACTACACCTTAACCCAGGACCTATGCAGCTCCCTGGATTCCCCGCGGACCCCCCACCCCCCCCCCCCCCTCCCTCCCTTACGAATCATTTGGTCCACCCCTAATCATAATAATAAAACAATAACTGAATTGTGATTTTGCAGAGTTTGTATATAGAAGGGTGGCGGCTGCCGGTATTTAAAGGTGGACCCTGACGGATGAGTCTTTGCAAGAAACACGTCGAGATCACCAGAAAGACAGCCTTTTCAAGGATCGGAACACTCACTTTGCTCTAGTTTCCTAGAAATTAAACCGTCAAAACGGCGATTCCTCCTTGGCGGAGATGCCGGAGAGAGTAGCCATTTTGGATGGGGTGGGTGAAGGTCACTCATTGTGGTTGAAGCTTTTTTTCTTTTTTTTTGTAGTGCAGTAAAAGGAAATTGGAGCTGTTTCCTTTGTTGTGAGCGAAACTCCTTTAGATAAACTGTATGAAATTTAAAAGAATAAATAAATAAAAAGGCTTGTATTGTGAAAATTTCGTGCAAACGATTTGGTCTAAACTCAGGCCGCCATTAGAAAAGAGTACCTCCGCCAAGGAGGAATCGCCGATTTGACGGTTTGATTTCTAGGAAACCAGAGCAAAGTGAGCGTTGCGATCTCCTGTAAAGGGTGTTTTCCTGGTGATCTCGACGACGCGTTTCTTGCAACAACAACAAACCTCATCCGTCAGGGTGCCCCATTAACCCCTTAGTTACTTACGAGGCGAATTGACCAGCCCGTTGTACACCTTCATGCCCCGGTTCTGGAAGGACGCGGCAGGAGCCATGGACACCGCGTCCACGAAGCCTTGGTACCCTCTGGGAGCCCTGTTCTTCTGGAACAGCAGCAGACTGTGCTCCATCACCGCCACTCCTGTCAGACCTCCAGGGATGTTGCTGATGCTGCTGATGCTATCGTTGGTGGCATTGCCATCACCTCCTCCTCCTCCTCCTCTTCCTCCTCCTCCTCCTTCTCCTCCTCGAAGACCCATGGCGAAAGAGTACGCTCCCTGCGAAGTCTGCATCAGTCTGGCTTGGATCTCCGCGTGGTAAGGCAAACTGGGCAACGGGGTCATGTAGAAGTGGTAGTCGTTTGTGTTAACGTTGTGAGTGTAACCCTCTGCCATGATTGTTCTAGTTCAAGTTCGTTCTCCTCTTGTGTTCTTTCTTTTTTTCTTCTGTCAGTGCTCAGCTAGGCGAATTGGTTCTGTGGGACGTGCGTGGTACTGTAGGTTAGTAGTATATATTAATAATGTGACTTCTTTTTGGAAGGGATCAAAAATAAGGAGAGAATTATAAAAATAAAAAAAAGCAACACAACAAAGGAGAAAACACTGCTATAGTTAAGCTGTTTAAACAAATGTTCGTCTTTTGGAATATTAATAAAATATAAAATAATATTATTCTTTTTTCCTTTGGGGGGTGGGGGGGGGGGGAGTAGGTGTGGGTGGGTGGGGTGGGGTGGGGGGGTCTCTGTTCGCTTTGTTTGTTGAATCGTAATCAAGTAGGTTTAATTCATGACAGGATTAATTGTCCAAAAAGGTGGTGAAAGGGTTGAAGGAGATGATAATGGGGGACGGCGGGGCGGGGTGGGGTGGGTGGGTGGGTGGGTGGGAGGGGGTAATGGGGAAAAGAATGGAAGGGTATGGGAGAAGGAGAGGAGGTGATTGTAAGGGCGGTGAGTGTGGTGGAGGTGGTGGTGGTGGTAGTAGTAATGTTATCACAGGATCTGGATCTGTAACAGAAGATTAAAAAAAAAGAATCTGAAGACAATTTTATTGGTCACACTAATTTCAGGAGAGAGAGAGAGAGAGAGAGAGAGAGAGAGAGAGAGAGAGAGAGAGAGAGAGAGAGAGAGAGAGAGAGAGAGAGAGAGAGAGTGTGTGTGTGTGTGTGTGGGTGTTTGTGTGCGTGTGTGTGTGTGTGTGTGTGTGTGTGTTGTGTGTGTGTGTGTGTGTGTGTGTGTGTTGTGTGTGTGTGCATGTTTGTGTGTGTGTGTGTGTGTGTGTGTGTGTGTGTGTGTGTGTGTGTGTGTGTGTGTGTGTGTGTGTGTGTGTGTGTGTGTGTATGTGTGTGTTTGTGTGTGTGTGTTTGTGTGTATGTTTGTGTGTGTGTATGTGTGTGTTTGTGTGTGTGTATGTTTGTGTGTGTGTATGTGTGTGTTTGTGTGTGTGTGTGTGTGTGTGTGTGTGTGTGTGTGTGTGTGTGTGTGTGTGTGTGTGTGTGTGTGTGTGTGTGTGTGTGTGTGTGTGTGTGTGTGTGTGTGTGTGTGTGTGTGTGTGTGTGTGTGTGTGTGTGTGTGTGTGTGTGTGTGTGTGTGTGTGTGTGTGTGTGTGTCTGATTGAGAGAGAAGGCCATAATCGTAAAGTGTGTAAGCGGGTAGATGCGCGCGCGTTGTGTGTGTGTGTGCGTGTGTGCGTGCGTGCGTGTGTGTGTGTGTGTGTGTGTGTGTTTACGTGTGTGTGTGTGTGAACATGTCTAGGACTGTTTGTCCTTTGCCGATCTACGATCGCAAAGGAGTCTATTTTCGTTCGTGTATGTTTATTTTTTTCTTTTGTTCGTTTGTTTGTTTTTCTGCCTGTCCCAAGGATATCTCCCGACCCGCTTGTCTTTTAATTAGTACTAGCGCAACGTCGAGTACCGGTAACGCCTAGTAACGGTAACGCCAAGTACTGGTAACGCTGACTACAACAAAATTGAAGCGATTCGGTTAAGAAACGGCGGAGTTATAAGGCCCCGTTTCCCGTTGGCGCTGCTCTGAGAGTGACGCGCTCTCCCTAGTAACGGTAACGCTTAATGCCAAGTACTGGTAACATTGAGTACAGCAAATTTGAAGCGATTCGGTTAAGAAAAGGCGGAGTTATAAGGCCCCGTTTCCCGTTGGCGCTTCTCTGAGAGTGATGCGCTCTCCCTAGTAACGGTAACGCCTAGTAACGGTAACACCAAGTACTGGTAATGCTGAGTACAGCAAATTTGAAGTGATTCAGTTAAGAAACGGCAGAGTTATAAGGTCCCGTTTCCCGTTGGCGCTGCTCTAAGAAAGAGTGACGCGCTCTCCAGATTCTTTTCACATTTGCTTCCAGGCTTTGCCCCGGCCACAGTAAGCCTGACCGCAAATTTGAAGCGATTCGGTTGAGAAAGGGCGGAGTTATTTGTGAAAAGGTGAAGCGGCGTATCTCGCGCGCGTTTATGAATCGATTCGCTTCCGGTTTGGCACACAGATCGTCACCGTCCCCGGTCATCTACCTTCCAAATGCGAAGGCAATCCGTCCAGAAATACCGGAGATACGGGCGCCGAGAGGCCGGTGGATACACGTTTCGCGCATTTGCCAAACTGCGCAAATGACACGGCCACCTCGGTTGCCGTTGCCATCGCCCCGTTAGGGCTCATAGCAAATTTGAAGCGACTCGGTCCAAATAAACGGCGGAGTTATAAGGCCCGTTTTGTGTTTCAGACAAACAGACAGACAGACAGACAGATAGACACACACACACACACACACACACACACACACTTGCCTTTTTATTATATGATGCAAGTCATCCTGTCTGTCTTGTCTGTCTGATCGTCTCTCTCTCTCTCTCTCTCTCTCTCTCTCTCTCTCTCTCTCTCTCTCTCTCTCTCTCTCTCTCTCTCTCTCTCTCTCTCTCTCTCTCTCTCTCTCTCTCTCTCTCTCTCTCTCTCTCTCTCTCTCTCTCTCCAACTAGTAAGTAAGTGGGGCCTACATAGATTAAGTAGCATTGAAAAGGTACATTCTTTTGCGTGTAAACGCTTTCTTAGAGTTCCTTTAAAATTACCTAATAAGTTTGTGTATGTAGAA
This sequence comes from Phymorhynchus buccinoides, assembly GCA_017654935.2. Classification (NCBI taxonomy): domain Eukaryota; kingdom Metazoa; phylum Mollusca; class Gastropoda; order Neogastropoda; family Raphitomidae; genus Phymorhynchus; species Phymorhynchus buccinoides. The sequence continues at coordinate 32,160,393 of CM065695.1, read as the reverse complement.
ACTGGACGGTACCCTCTTTACATTAATAGTGCTGTCAGATGTATTAAATATTGGTTGAAACTTCTTAAAATGGATATGTCACGAATTCCACGCCAGGCGTATTCAACGCTCGTTAATATAGATGCAAAAGGTAAAGTGTGCTGGGCAACAATGGTTAAAAACACTTTGTTTAATTTGGGTTTTGGTTACGTTTGGTTAAACCAAGGAGTGGGTTGTGAAATTTCTTTTATCTCCTTGTTTAAACAGAGAATGACAGATCACTTTTTGCAGGACTGGTACAGCTCAGTGATGAATAATGATACTTACTCGACATATTGTCTGTTTAAAACATCATTTGAGCCTGAACAATACTTTCATTTTCCAGACTATAGATGTTTTCGAGACTGTCTGGTAAAATTGCGTGTTGGTGTTCTACCTATTAATGGATCGTTATTTAGAAGAACATTCAGTGAAAATCTGAACAAATTATGCCCTGTATGCAATGTTATCGAAGACGAAAGTCACTTTATGTATGTATGCCCTTTGTACTCTGATATCAGAAGCAAATATCTAAGTGGAGCAACTGGTCAGTACACCAATGTTTTAAAACATGGATCTGTAGCGACAGTCAGGAAACTCTCTTTGTTCCTGTTTTATGCTATTCGCAAAAGAAAAAATAATGATGATAAAGCATAATGTCAAATTGCTCTAGGACATCAAGCCCCATTGCGTGTCTTCAAACTTTATGGATATCTGGTTCCATTGATGTTCGAATGTGCCAGTACTTTGTGTATATGCGTGTCTATGTATGACTTTGGCCTTTCTAAGGGCCAGTGGCCTATAGATATTAAAAATATTGTTCTTGTTCTCTCTCTCTCTCTCTCTCTCTCTCTCTCTCTCTCTCTCTCTCTCTCTCTCTCTCTCTCTCTCTCTCTCTCTCTCTCTCTCTCTCTCTCTCTCTCTCTGTATGTGAAGATTGTATTGTCAATGGCAATTAAAACAGTCAAGTGTCAAGTATCAAGTATCTCTCTGTATGTGTGTAAGAGAGAGAGAGTGTGTGCGTGCGTGTTCAGTGGTGTGTGTGTGTGTGCGTGTGCGTGTGCGTGTGCGTGCGTGCGCGTGCGTGTGTGTGTGTGTGTGTGTGTGTGTGTGTGTGTGTGTGTGTGTGTGTGTGTGTCTCTCTCTCTCTCTCTCTGTGTGTGTGTGTGTGCGTGTGTGCGCGCGCGCGTTTGCGTGTGTGTGTGTGTGTGTGTGTGTGTGTGTGTGTGTGTGTGTGTGTGTGTGTGTGTGTGTGTGTGTGTGTGTGTGTGTGTGTGTGTGTGAACTAACTCGATTACATGATTACATAAAATCATACTTAACAATTCACGCACACACACACACTACTTGCGCGCGCACACACACATACACGCGCACACGCGCGCATGCACGCTCACAACACACATATACACGCATGCACGCACGCGCACACACACATCTCAACATATTTATTCAGGAAAACAACACACGCACACACGCACACACACGCACACACGGACGCACGCGCACACACATACACACACACACTAACACGTACATATGCACGCTAACACACACACATACACTCACACTCGCAAAGACACACACGCAAATGCGCACGCACGCACACACACACACACAGATACACACTCTCTTTCACTCACACACACGCGCGCGCGCACGCGTGCGCGCACACACACACGCACGCACGCACGCACGTACACGCACGCACACATACACATACACAGAGTACACCTAATACACATTGCACGGGATCAGTGACCTGGTTAAAACGGCCTACACAGTTCTAACCATTGTGTTTGAGATACAAAACGGAAGTATGGGTACTTCTAGCAAGAAATAGTCACCAGTTCATGCATGGGCCTATCCATTTTTCTAAGATCCAGCATATCTCCGGAAAGTAGGCTATGGGCTACTTAAACGCTGTCCTCTTTGGCAACTGGTCGCTACATTGTCAATTATTCCAAGTAGGCAACATTTTCTTGTCGTGTTGTCAGTCAGACTAAACATTCTAGGCCTACATGCCGCGTTATGGACCCCTACCCCGGCAAGCACAACATTTTAATGTATGCTAATCGGTTGAGTCAATTTGTAGGCAATCGCTA
>CM065695.1:32145770-32155770 GCA_017654935.2 Phymorhynchus buccinoides | reverse complement strand
GTATAGAAAATAAAGTATTGTAGTATCACTGATAGGCGTATAGTTCAGAGAAAATAAAGTATTGTACGTATCACTGATAGAGGGTAGATCCTAACAGAACATATCAGTAGGCCTTTGCAGGAGTACACGTGACCTCATTATACCGGGACAGGGGGGGGGGGGGGGGGGGGGGGGGGGTGTCAGCTGCTCGGTTTAACCCTTTCACCGCCAGCCATATTTCATCCAAAAATGTCCATTAAATTTACCTGGGTAGAGAACAAAATCCATCTGCAGTATTGGGGATTCCTCTGTGAAATATATAAAATAAGGTCTATCCTTACTTCCCCAAACTAAGACAGTAGGGTCTTTGGATAATAGACCCCAATTTGATGCCTTTTAGTGACATAGGTGTTAAATCCACTGTGGTGCTAAAATGCGACTTTGGCGGCGAAAGGGTTAAGAGTTCAATCTTGCGATGATTTAAACAAAAAAGATATAATGAAGCCCCCCCCCCCCCCCCCCCCCCCCCCCCCCCCCCCCCCCCCTCGGGGAGAATTAGCTATAACAATGGCATGTATGTACGAGATGCAAAAAGGTAGTGGAAGATGCAATTAAGCTTTGCTTGTTGCTGCTTCAGTTATGTCGTTGTCGTTGTTGATGTTTCTTTTGAAAATGAAACATTTAAACCAGATGCAATGAAGCAATGAGCACGGTATACTATAAGCTTCGAGCTTGTTGTTGCTCTAATGGTCTTTCTGTTTGATCGTTTCCGAATGAATAAAGATTTGTTTAGACCAGATGCAATGAAGCCTCTCCTGGGGAAAATAAGAATACAAAACCTGTGACATGGAATTAGATTTCCCCTCTTTTGTGTCGTTGTTGTTGTTTTGTGTTGTTGTGGGGTTGTTGTTTTTTAACGGGTGGTTGGGTCTAGAATCCATGTACCCCCCCCCCCCTTCCAGTCCGCTTCTGTCTTGTGTTATTAATCTCTGTTGACTCTTTCACCGCCAATGTCACAAATTTTGCACCACAATGATTTAACACGTGCCATGTCATTTAACACCCATGTCGTTACAACCCTTGAAATCAGGGTCTGTTATTCAATAATATTGTGTTTCTAAATTTGGGCAGTAAGGATTGACCCTATTCTAAATGTGTCACAGAGAAACCCCACAATATTACAGATGAAATATTTTCTGTAGCCAAGTAAGTTCATTGTGAATTTGGGCTCAAAGATGGCTGGCGGTGAAAGGGTTAAGAGCAGCCGTTGTCATGTTTATTTGGCTCTCATTCACAGTACTAATCTTTAGGCACAGGGGCGGATTGAAGGGGGTTTCCTGGTTGCACAGAACCCCCCCCCCCCCCCTTTGACAGGCTAAAATAGAAACTCTCTCTCTATCTCTGTGACCACCACCCCCCCTCACACACACACACACACACACACACACACACACACACACACACACACACACACACACACACACACACACACACACACACACACACTCTCTCTCTCTCTCTCTCTCTCTCTCTCTCTCTCTCTCTCTCTCTCACACACTCTCACTCTCTCTCTCTCTCTCTCTCACACACACACACACACACACACACACACACACACACACACACACACCCTTTTTCACATGAACTTTACACACTGCTTTACAACAGCACACACACTTGACAATACACACACACACACACACACACACATTCGCACACACACACACACACACACACACACACAGTTACGTTAACCCCTTTTTCTTAGCCATGAACTTTACTAAAATTCTACTGCTTTATCAACAGCATAATCCGCCCTTGAGGCATATAGAAAAATATGTAAAGGTTTGATGTGCCACCCCCCCCCCCCCCCCCCTCCTCTTTGAATTGTATTTTTTTCATTTTTGCCTTACCATCATAAAGCTGTATTTTAGGAACATTTTGAGCTAATAACCTTTTGGGAATACTAACCCTATCCCTAACCCTTGCCCTAAACCTAACCATACCCCTCCCCCCCCCCCACTATGTACTGCAGTACACCGTGATTTGTCACAGTAGTGGTTCGTTGCGTGTTTCCGTCATAAACAAAAGGGTGGGGGGTAGGGTTAGGGCTAGGGTTAGGGATAGGGTTAGTATTCCAAAAAGGTTATTAGCTAAAAATGTTCCTAAAATACAGCTTTATGTATGGTAAGAAAGGCAAAAACGGGTACCGATCAGGGGGGGTGGCACATCTTGACCTTTACCGAAAAGACTCTATATATTGTTTCCCCACAACAAACCACTACGAAAGCAAAGTCAGAGGCAAAATGGTGATCTAAGGGAGCGAAGCGAGTTTAGAAGTGACCACGGTGTGGTATGCACACAGATTTACTTCCCTTGAAGCAAGTGCATCAGCCATCTATTAATTCCGCACATATATGGCTGGAACGACTTGAATGAGTTAATCAAATGACAGAGTTATCTCTACCAGTAACATGAGGTGTAGAGTGGCACAGTGGTAGCTCGTTCGCCTCGTGTCAAGTAAACCCGAGTTCGAACCTGGGTACAGAGAGATTTTTCCTCTCACTTTGCACTAGGCCTTACGGTCTGAATGTGGACTCTTTCGGATGAGACGATAAACCGAGGTCCCGTGTGCCCATGCACTTAGCACACGTTAAACCCAGTGGCAACGAAAAAGTTGTCATTTGGTCAAAATTTACCCCCTCCCTTTCCTTCCTCATCAGTCACACAAAAATCGCGTGCAAAAAAAAAAAAAAAATGGGTGGCGCGCCTCTGGCTGCGACGCGCTCTCCAGGTGGGAGCAACCCGAATTTCACAGAGATGCCTCTGATTTTGAGGATCTCTATTAGTAGGCCTAGATATCGCGTTTTCTACAGTATTATTATGCTAGTGGAACGTGACCGGCATGCATGAGAAGCACGTGAAGCCTGTGTGTTGTATGTGAGTGTAAAATGTGGGCGTGTCCCTGCGTACCATCAAAAAGCCTAAATGTCAGAAAGAGCGATTACTTCGCAGCCTCCCAACCTTGCGAAGAATGAAGCCAACTTTCTCACTTCCCACCTACCTGGAAGGTGAAAAGGTGGAGGGTGGGAAGTGTTAAGTATGGTAACAGAGAGAGAGTTCACAATGATCCCCACCTGTAGTGTAGGTGAAAAGGGTGGGAGTAAAAAAATTAAAAAAACCTGCTTCAGTCAGCTGCGGATTGCTAAGTCTTTGTATATTCGGGCTTTTTGGTGCCGTGTACTGGTGTGTGACAAAAGGAGACAGCGAAAGTCAGAGAAACAGAGAGAGAGAGAGAGAGAGAGAAGAGAGAGAGAGAGAGAGAGAGAGAGAGAGAGAGAGAGAGAGAGAGAGAGAGAGAGAGAGAGAGAGAGAGAGAGAGAGAGAGAGAGAGAGAGAGAGACAGAGAGAGAGAGAGAGAGAGAGAGAGAGAGAGAGAGAGAGAGAGAGAGAGAGAGAGACACAGAGAGAGAGAGAGACAGAGAGAGAGAGACAGAGAGAGAGAGAGAGAGAGAGAGAGAGAGAGAGAGAGAGAGAGAGAGAGAGAGAAAAGTCAAAGTCGAAAGAGTTATTCATGAAAGGCCAAGGCCCCATATGAATAAGGGGCAGAACAATTGCAGATACATGGGTGCAACTATGCACACAAAATGTAAAAAAAACCTGAAAGGCCGGGGTCTAGGGGTAAGAGAGTCCCCCTGCAGAGAGAGAGAGAAAGAGAAGATGAGAGAATGAAGGTATGATATATGAAGGTATTTTAGGCTGCTTTTTCCACAATTTATACAAATGCTTAATTTCGAGGGGTGAATGCCAGAACTGCCCATCTGTGTTCTTTATTCCTTTTGAGATAGACCGTTCTGGCAGGCACCCCTCGAATTATAAAGTGTTTGTGAAAAATAGGCCTACAGTAGACACATAAAGATCCTGTTTGACAATTTTTTTTTTTTAAAGAAGGAAATTCCTTTTTCTGGTAACATTCAAAAACAGGAAATCCTTGTATACCAGGAAAAGTTGCACCCACGCGGATATCATGTTAAAAACATTGCAATCAATAATGCAATAACCGACTCAACAATTTCAGCACAAATCAAGACAAAAATAGTTTCTCTTAGCTCAAATGCTTTATTCATGTAATACAGTAACATGTGCCAAACGGTATACACGGTTCCCTCGTTGTTTGATGCCATCAATAAACAGAATCTAGATCAGCATGAATATAAATAGATCACTTTTTTTGGAATGTGTTTTACACGAAGATCGTATAACACAGGACATTTTAAAAACGAAATGTATTTCGTCTTCCCTCGAACCCTGAGAGAGAGAGAGAGAGAGAGAGAGAGAGAGAGAGAGAGAGAGAGAGAGAGAGAGAGAGAGAGAGAGAGAGAGAGAGAGAGAGAGAGAGAGAGAGAGAGAGAGAGAGAGAGAGAGAGAGAGAGAGAGAGAGAGAGAGAGAGAGAGAGAGAGAGAGAGAGAGAGAGAGAGAGAGAGAGAGAGTCGAAGTCGAATGGTTTATTCATTCAAAGGCCAAGGCCCCTTATGAATAAGGGGCAATAATTAACAATATTTATACATCAGTGGATTAGAGCACTTGAGAACGACAACAAATCGCTTTGGAACACAAGCATACTATATATACTAGCAAACAATGACAAACTAGGATATAATTGTAGACGAGAGAGAGAGAGAGAGAGAGAGAGAGAGAGAGAGAGAGAGAGAGAGAGAGAGAGAGAGAGAGAGAGAGAGAGAGAGAGAGAGAGAGAGAGAGAGAGACGAAACGAATTTTTATTTATACAGGGTAATGAGATAAGCATTGCTGTTTACACTCAGTCCCGAGAGAGAGAGAGAGAGAGAGAGAGAGAGAGAGAGAGAGAGAGAGAGAGAGAGAGAGAGAGAGAGAGAGAGAGAGAGAGAGAGAGAGAGAGAGAGATAGACAGACAGAGGGCTGAGAGAGAGAGAAAGAGAGAGGCGGGGGGGTGGGGGGGGGTGACTTTCTGCTTGCAATATTAACTTTTTCATGTGGATCCTCATTTTTCGTCGTCCCCGTGGGGATACCGGGGGGTCTTTCGTAAAAATAGTTCCCCCACCTTCTGGAAGTTCTGTGCTTGTAACTTCCTCTAATCTGCCACTCTCTTTGACTCTGCCTTTTCCCTGTCATCTACTATCTTTCTGACTTATTGGCCCCATTCTCCTGCCTTTTTTTTTCCAAAAAAAGAATCTTCCAAATAATGTTTCTCCTTTGAGCTCCTCAGAAATCAGAATGTGTCGGCTGTACGCAGCGGGGAGACCAGTGAACACTGAAAACCGGACACATACATACCTTACCCATTATGGCCATGTGGCTTGGAAACGCAGAAGAAGAAGAAGAATTTTCGTCTCATAACACCTTTCAGATGGTACAATCGGTACTTAAGTTGTGATTTCTAAAAATAATTATCAAACCGAATACCAAACATAAGATATTTCGGTAGAAGTTAGTTTATTTTCACTTTTTACAATAAGCAGTTCACATAAATATTTTTTACTTTCTATATCAAACAAGTCAAAATTCTCTGAAAGTCAATCTTTTCACATGAGGCCTATGGCTACATCAAAATGCATAAACGGTATTATGTATATATCACAGCTTTAGAACGAACGAACGAACGAACGAACCTTTTTTATTGAGGGAAAAGATAAGCACAATATAGGCTTGTTTACATCTAGCCCTCATTAAATGAGAAGAAAAAAAAAAAAAGAAGAAAATGTCATAAACAACTAATAATCATCATGCACATAAGATACACTACCATCATAAAAAGATAAATCAAATTGTAAGGATAAATGCAAACAAAAACACATTCCCCACAACATTCACCATGGTCATCCCGCACACTAGCATTAAATCATACACATTAAACATACATACCAATTGCGTTATACACATTACAACATACGCAAAACAAAGTAAGCAAATAATTACGTGCATACGCATAAACTCACCAACACACACACATACACAAGTACGCACACACGCACATCCCACACACAAGCATACACAATACACACACACATACCCACAAAATTCGCAGGCAGACACATACACATTCACATGTATGAACGCGCACATACACACACTCACATTCAAACTCACACATGCATACACACAATCACCACTATAACATATTATGAACACTAAACATGCATGGTTAACAGTGGTGACACTCATATTAGGAAGGAAACAAGTGGTGAATGGGTTATCAGGTAACGTATTAAAGAGTTGTCATCAGAAAATCTTTATATCTTTTTTTGAATGACTTGAAAGTGTTTCCAATTTGGGTATTAGCCAGCATGGCATTCCACAGGGCCCCACCAGAATAAGCCAAGCTTGTCTTGAAGAGGTCAATTCTTGGAAGAGGGAGCATGATTTTATGTTCGTGGCGCCGGTCATTGACAACAAACCTACTGGTAAGAGATTGTGGGGCATTGCCTGATAAAATCTTAAACATAAAAATAGCCTTGTTATAATTTAGCTTTAAATGGAAGGGTAGAATGTCTAAAGCTTTGTGGTCATAAGTGGTTAGTTTTGAGGACTTAAGCAGAACTAGTTTTAATGCTCGTCTATGAAGACTTGAAAGAGGTTTCAAAATATTTTCACTAGCGCCATCCCACAGAGTTGACGCGTAGTTGATATGCGATTCAATAAATGAGTGGAAAAATATCTTACGTGAATGGAGGTCTAGGAAATGCTTTATTTTAGACAACTGATAAATCTTTGAAGACACGGATTTGCAGGTTTTAGTGACATGTTCGGACCAAGAAAGATTATTGTCAACGACAACGCCAAGAACTTTGTGACTCCCAACTTCCTCAACTGCATTGCCATTAATAAAGAGAGTCAAAAAGTTGTTAGGAAGGTTCTGGCGTTTTTGTCTTGTTGTAATTATCATAAGTTTGGTTTTTAATGGGTGCAAGCTCATATGATTCAACTCTGCCCAATTTAAAAGTTCATCGATGCTGTTTTGTAACGTTTGAAATACTGTTGTATAATTGGAATGACTTGTGTGTAGTGTTGTATCATCGGCAAAAAGTTTACATAGGGAACTTATAACTAGAGGCAAGTCATTAATATAAATAGAAAAAAGTATTGGTCCTAGGATAGACCCCTGAGGAATGCCATACTTTGTTGTTAGAGACGACGATACAGAGCTATTTACAGCCACCACCTGTTTCCTGTCAATTAAAAATGATGACATCAGATTCAGTGTATCGGAAGACAAACCATACATTTTGATTTTTATGAGTAATAAGGAATGGTCAATAACGTCGAAGGCTTTGGCAAAATCAACTATTAAAGCGCCAGTAATTTCGTTGTTGTTAATATTAGTTAGCCATTTGTCAACAAGAGTTGTAAGAGCAGTGTGGCATGAGTGTTTTGCTCTGAAGCCAGATTGACACGGATGAAAGAGATTGAAGCGATCAAAGTGATTAACAAGATGAGCTTTAATATGACTTTCTAAAGGTTTAGATAAGATAGACATGATAGAAATGGGTCGGTAGTTGCTAGGGTCAGAGCGATCACCTGATTTGAATATGGGAGTAACTTTGGCAACTTTAAATGCTTTAAGAAAATGGCTTTTAGAAATGCACAAATTATATATGTAAGTGAGTGGCTCGGTAATTATAGGTGCTGCAATCTTTAGGATTTTACCATCAATATCATCTAACCCCCTTGCATTCGTTTGTTTTAAGTGAACAAGATAATTAAAGACCTCATATACAGCTAAGTAAGGAATATTAAGTTCTGACGATATATTTTTCGATAAACAAAAGTCGCTAAGATTTAAAAGGTCATTTTCATTAGATCTATCGTTATGAATAATGGAGCTCACTATATTAGAGAAGTGAGTATTAAGCTCTTCTGGAGACAATTTATCAATCATGTTTTTTGAACTGTTATACTTATTATTTAACTGGTTGATAGCTGTCCATATAGATCTACTATCTGATTTGGATGAAACTAAGTCTTTAAAGTAGTTCTTTTTTTACTTTCTTTTTAAGTTGGTAACAAAATTTCTTTGCTTGCAAGCATTATCTTGGTCCCCTTCTGCAAAAAGAGAGTCCCTTTTGTCTATTGCTTTTTGGACATCATCAGTTATCCAAGGTTTCTTTGGAGTACTTTTTACACGTTTGGTTTTCATAGGTACATGCTTATTATAGACATTCATAAAACTATGGTAAAACATTTCAAAAGCTTCATCAGCATTGGTAAATTGATATACAGAAAATATATGAGAGTTGCTAAGGTCTAATAAGAATTTTTCTATATCAAGATTAGAGAGGTGTCTGTATGTTACAAATAGTGTGGCAGTTCTTGGCAATTTTTACACCCTTTTTTGACCAGGTGAAGCAAACAGGGAGATGGTCACTGCAATACAAACTAGGTGAACAGACTTCTACTAGATTATCTGGCTGAGAAGAATAAACATGATCAATTAATGTTTTAGAATTAGTTGTTATTCGTGTTGGCTTGTCAATAACTTGCGTTAGGAGGGACAACTCATATGATCGTGTCCATGTTGTGTTGGGTTTTAACAGATCGATATTAAAATCACCCAATAAACATACTTCACCAGATATTACTGAAATTTCGTCCATCAAAAGCGTAAAATTACTAATCCACGTAACGTGTTCACTGGGATTTCTGTAAATAAACCCTAAAGTAAGAGGAGACGACTTTTTAAAGTTGACTTTAACAAATAGGCATTCTATTTTATAATCATCAGAGAGTGTGACACAATTGTAACTTAAACTTTCGTGTATATACAAGATTAGACCAGTTTCTTTAGGTCGAGTTGGGTCTAAACGGATGAAGTTATACCCAGACATGGCTACTTCGTTGTCAGATATGCGTTCATTCAGACGCGACTCTGCAAAACAAAAGAGATGGAACTGCTTACCTGAATTGTTCAGGATCTGTGAAACTTCGTCCAATTTACTATAAATATGATTCACATTTAAAAATCCAACCCTCAACCCATCTTTTGAGGGCCAAGAATTTTGTGTAATTGGCATGTTAGAAAACTTAAGGACAAAGCATAAACAGAACAACAAAATAGATTTATATCAAATTAAGCTAACAATCTTAGTCAATATTAGGGCAAATAAGAAACGTAGCAAAGAGGTTCAGTCTTTTCACCAGAAAACACTGAGAAATAGCAACAACAAGGTAAATAATCAACCATTAATTCATTAGAGACAAAAGAGATTGTGTCCTGTGCAACAATCTCTGTGATACATGAGAGAGATCAAATAAACCAAAAGTATCCCCTGTCCGAGAAGTATCAAGCCAAAGGGAACTTAGCAAACTTGAGCATTATTACGTAGCTCTCTTACATCAACAATGATGTCCCGAGGCCCTGGTCATAGGCCATTGACCTATTAAAATTGAAAATGTCATATTGAGGCAATCAGACAGGACAAATGTCTGATTAAATTTCCAACACTGGCACGTTTTGTCTTTTAGTTTTTAGCAAGATCCAGGACATTGTCCTATTGATTTCTCTTGTCTCAGGACAGTTTATCCTATCACTTTTCGATCCTCGGTGCATCACTGCATCAATACTTAAAAGTCTAGCCTTCTTAAAAAAAAGCCCTTTCACCGCCCATGTCGCATTTATTCACCACAGTGATTTAATACCCACGTCACTAAAAAGGCATCCAATCAGGGACAGTAATCCAAAGACCCTATTTTCTTATTTTTGGGAGGCGAGGATGGGCCTAATGTTACACATGTCACAGAGAAACTCCCAATATTGCAGATAATTATTATTCTCTACCCAGTTAAGTTTAATGGCATTTTTTTGTTGAAAAATGGCTGGCGGCGAAAGGGTTAAATTAAGACGCGAACAGCACGTGGTGCAAAAATGCCCCCCCCCCCCCCCCAAAAAAAAAGTCAATGCAAAAGGTAGGCCTAATCAGAGCAATGTCTTACTGATACATAAAACAAAACCCACGCTCAGCAGTTTTCAAAAAACAATTGCAATTC
>CM065695.1:32133270-32138270 GCA_017654935.2 Phymorhynchus buccinoides | reverse complement strand
CCAATTATCTCATGAAATGAAGCAAATGTCAGTCTCATTTTGTCCATGAGACGAGCGTTAATGTCTAGCATTCGTCTCATGGGTAAATTTGACTGAAATTTTCTTTATTTCATGAGATAATTGGGGTGGGCTTCTTACCCGCCCATGCGCTTTTTACCCCGTCTTCCCCTGCTTATTGTGCATAGTAATCTAGCCTATCCTTAGAGCGTAAGACATCAACGGTGAACTACTTTATTGAAGGGGAGTGTACGTGGGGGGGGGGGGGGGGTCGCTTTCTCGAAGACCTTTTGTTGTCCAGCCTTCCCTTGAACTTATTTACACCAAAGACTTTGAAAAAAGGGTTTGAAAAAAAAGAGTTAATGTAACCTAAATGTGTCACGTTTAAAAGGGACATAACCAGTGTTTCTGTCCTCACTACTCATATAGGGAAAAGGGACCGGATGTTAGTCTTTCTTTTCAGCGTCTTTGTTTACACTCACGAAAGTTATTTGGGTTTTTTTTTTTATAAATGAGTAGCAGTGAGGGGTGCACAAACAAAAACGTTTAAACATTGAAGTTAATAATTATATAAAATATTTTCAAAGGGCGCCTGTGGTTTAGCCAGAAAAGCGAAGACAATATGTAGTGTGTGTGTGTGTGTGTGTGTGTGTGTGTGTGTGTGTGCGTGTGCGTGTGCGTGTGCGTGCGTGCGTGCGCGCGCGATTTTGATTCGATTGTTCGATTACAGTCCCATCTCATACCACTCACGTTCTCTCTGGGCTGATCGGCAAAAGGGAGGTAATTGAATTCCGTGGCGGTGGGGTTCTCCTCAGTGATCTCCCTGCACCAGAAGGTCTCCCACACGCACGTGCCCAGCATGAACACGTCATTCTCCCGCGTGTAGCTCCCGTCGGACAGCACCTCGGGACCCAACCTGACCACAGAGTACGCTAGCCTTATAAACTGTGTTGTTCGAAACGAAACGAAACGAAACGAAACGAATTTTTATTTATACAGGGTCATGAGATAAGCATTGCTTTTTTACACTCAGCCCTGTGGGCAAGCCCTGTTCGATTCACTGAGCGGCTTTAGCTGGCTGTTTTGACCGCCAGGTGGCATAACGCTCGAGTGGGGCTAATCCTCTCTATATTCTTAGTTGGGGATAAAGAGAGGGAGAGCTCTCTTTCTCTACCCCCAACTAAGGGAGAGGAGTCCCTCCCCCCCTCTCTCTCTCTTTCTCTACCCCCAACTAAAGATATCACGAGATAAGCCCCTATTGAGTTGGTTGCCACCTGGCGGTCAAATTTGGCGAGCTAGGTTGACCATTAAGAAAATGATGCAAATCTCTGTATCAGAGTGTATCCCTACCAGCAGGGGCCTAAATAAAATAACTTGCCAACAAACAACGCAGCATGTGATATAGCTCACTGCGTAGGACCCAGGGCCGGATCCAGGGGAAGGGGGGAGGGGTACCTGGGTTCCGTAGCCACCACCCCCACCCCCCTCCCGCCACAAAAAAAGGAAAGAGAAAGAGAAAAAACGAAAGCCACATAGTTATACTTACTGTTTAGTTGTTCTAAGGTACAATGTAAAGGGAGTTTTTGAACTTTATTTTGCTAAAAATGCTTCAGCTTCAGGGGGGGTTGCCCCTGGACCCCACCGGGGGCCTACGCCGGTGTCGTATATAATACTGTCGCTCATAAAATTGTGTTGCAGCGACAGTATTTCCTGGGAAATACTGCAGCTTATTCGTAAAAAAGTGTCGCTGAGCGACATTATTTTATAAAAAATTGAAGCGCGACAGGATTTCACAAGAAATTTCCATAAAATGGCGTCGCTACCTAAAAATAAAATCGTGTCGCAGCGACAGCATTTCACCGTCGCTGTGAAATATTAACGCTACGACCATATTTCACAGAAAATATTAACTCTAGCAACAACATTTCACGTGGAAATGTGTCGCAAGCGACAGTATTTACTGACTACAATATTTCACAGTGTCCTGTCCAAAAAAACTCGCAAAATTTGGAGCGACAGTATTTTAAGGCATGAGACAATATTTTACAGGACATTTTTCGTGAAAATTTGTCACGCGACAGTTTTTTTCAGAAAATAATATCGCTGCAACAGTATTTCACGTGAAATGCTATCGCTGCGACACGATCGCACGGCGACAGTATTATATACGACACCGGACCCCGGACCCCCGCCCTTGTACCCCCCCCCCCCCCCCCCACCCCCCCCCCCCCCCCCCCCCCCCCCCCCCCCCCCCCCCCCCCCCCCCCCCCCCCCCCCCCCCCCCCCCCCCACCTCTCTAATGCGACCCAGGTCCGGCCCTGGTCCAACCCATGAAGCAAATAGTTCGGAGCATAGTAAAAATAAAAAAACTCTGAAAATATCTTCGTCGTCGTCGTCATCGTCGATCGCACGGTTTCGCGTACTTTCAGCGCAGATGCGTCATGCTGCCGTTATGCGCCTAACTAAGGTATAATAATATAGTGACTACGCCCTGCATGTCCGTCTTCGGCTGGAGAAAATCTTTTGTACGAACTTCTAAATCAAAGACAGGGAGGATAGGGGCCAGCCAATAAAGGCAGAAAGATAGTAGACGGCAGTAAGCAAAGGGAGAAGACAAAGCGAAAAGAGAGTGACAGATAAGAGGAAATTTACAAGCACAGAATTTCCAGAAGGTAGGGGAACTATTTGTACTCATTCTTTCATCGCCCCTAATCCACAAAATATCAACTCCATTATCGACTACAACTCCATTCATAATAATTATTTGTAACCCACCCACCCCCTTGCCAAGAGGGTTGTTACATAAATGATAGTAAACCATTGTCAACAGTCATTTGCAGGGTTCCTAGGGACCCCCATTTGGGGGTCTATGAGGTGCTAGAATTCTAAAGGACCCTCTAAAAGGATGTGCAAGGGGGTCCCAGGGATGCACTATAAACATTCTTTTTTTAGACAAAAGAAAAAAACGCTGAACAGGTTGTTTCGTCCTTTTTTTAATGAGAGAAAAAACACAACGTTTCAAGGAATATCCTCGTTGTCAAGTGAAAAGTAAAGTAAAGATCATAGATTTTAATAGCAAAAAAGAAAACACTGAGCAGATTTCAAAACAAATGCGAGGGCTGGTAATGTCATTGGAACCATCTATCACTCCTCTAGGACACTCTGTGCCGTAAGTGAAGGAGTCCCTGGGACCCCTTGTTTCGCGGTACGGACGATTGGGAGCCATGCATTTGTCATTTGTTGCATCTCCATTGACCATCCTCTTTGTTCGTTCGTTGTGGTACTCACCATCTCCAGGAGTCTTCGAACGGTTCCCCGGTCACGGAGCCTGACGGGGATGTTATTTGACACATGCGTCCAAGACGGGCCAGTTTCACCTGCACGCGGAAAGAACTGTTTGATAATGTTTTGTATTGTTTCCGAAAGTGACTGACACACACGCGCGAACGCGCGCGCGCGCACGCACGCACACACACACACACACACACACACACACACACACACACACACACACACACACACACACACACACACACACACACACGCGCGCGCGCGCGCGCATATTGTCATTTTACTTTTCATTCTGAGGACAGGATGAAACAATAGCTGTCAAGCTTATTCCTTTATCCTCAATAAAGATCATTTTGACTTGACTTGACTTGATTTCACACACACACACACACACACACACACACACACACACACACACACACACACACACACACACACACACAGAGTGAGGGTGAGAGAGCTCAGCTTGTTTTTGCTACAGTTATGTCATAGTTGTTGTTCATGTTGATTTGGAAAATAAAACATTTAAACCAGGGTGAGAGAGAGAGAGAGAGAGAGAGAGAGAGAGAGAGAGAGAGAGAGAGAGAGATCACACAAACAAAACAAAAAAGCGTTCCATGAAGACACCAATACATTTCGGTCATTCTGACATTCTGCGACCCTCACCTCCCCAGTCTCGCAGTCGACGAGAACGTTGGAGGCCCGGATGTCCCTGTGCAGCCAGCAGGCTCGGTGCAGCGCGTGCAGGGCGCGCGCCAGGCCGAGCAGCACGCGCAGATAGCGCTCCACGGCCATGGCCACGTAGCCACTCTCTGACGAGGCCAGCATGCCCCTGCAGACCGCTTCCAGCAACGTCCAGGAAGGGCTGTATCGCCTTTCCTGAAGAAGAAAAAACCCCCACCCCAGCACAATAGAATGAAATAGTTCTGACCCACGCACTGCTAGATGGTTGGTATCGTAATCAACTTTGGTGGAGGGGGGGGGGTAATTAGAAAGAGAGTATTCACCCTTTGTTCAATTCCAGCACAATAGGTTTGGGCAAAGTTGCACTTTAGAGCCACCACCCACACACACACCACCACCACCACCACCACCACCACCACCACCCTTATGTTTACGACTCTCGATCAATCTCAAAGTATGGTTCTTTCAGTTTCATGGCAATAAGCCTAGGCTGATCTTAACCCCTAACTCCTGAAAAAGGCACAATTGGTTTAGGGGGGGGGGGGTCTACACCGTATTATATAATCGAAAACAATCTCCCACATGTTTACGATCTCGATCAATCTCAAACGTCTTGTTCTTTCAGTTTCATGGCAATAAGCCTAAGGCTGATCTTAACCCCTATCGGGTTTTTTCTTCTTCTGAGAATGGCTGAATGTTGCTTTTTAGTGAACATTTTCAATACGAAAATGTGAGGGGAGGGGGGGGGGGGGGGGGTGTCTAGAATACAAGGTAGCCAACGAAGCTGTAGATATACACACATTATACAGGGCTGTATCTACCTTTCCTGAAAAAGGCACAATAGGTTTAAGGGACCTACCCTGCATAAAATAATCAAAAACGATCTTATGGTAGGCCTCTACACACACACATAGGCCCAACCACCTCCTACATGCTTACGACTCTCAATCTCAAAGTCTGGTTCTTTCAGTTTCATGGCAATAATCCTAAGGCTGATCCTAACCCCTATCGTGGTGGGTTTTTTTTCC
>CM065695.1:32103270-32120770 GCA_017654935.2 Phymorhynchus buccinoides | reverse complement strand
GTGGTAGTGGTGGTGGTGGTGGTGGTGGTGGTGGTGGTGGTGGTGGTGGTGGTGTGTGTGTGTGTGTGTGTGTGTGTGTGTGTGTGTGTGTGTGTGTGTGTGTGTGTGTGTGTGTGTGTGTGTGTGTGTGTGCTGTATGGTTTCAGCAGTATCTGGTTGTTGTTAGAGAGAGAAAATATGTGGTTCACTTTGTTTTGCTACCATAATGCATTATTTTGTTTATTATTATTTTTGCATTGAACATTTTTTTCCATTTTATAAATGTAGTGAAACACATACATGTATAGAATATAGTGATGATTTTGGATTCAACGATAACGACAACAGTCAGAAACATCAACAGCACTCAGTGGTCACAAGGACAACAACAACACTCAGAAACATCAACAGCACTCAATGGTCACAAGGACAACAACAACACTCAGAAACATCAACAGCACTCAGTGGTCACAAGGACAACAACAACACTCAGAAACATCAACAGCACTCAATGGTCACAAGGACAACAACAACACTCAGAAACATCAACAGCACTCAATGGTCACAAGGACAACAACAACACTCAGAAACATGAACAGCACTCAATGGTCACAAGGACAACAACAACACTCAGAAACATCAACAGCACTCAGTGGTCACAAGGACAACAACAACACTCAGAAACATGAACAGCACTCAGTGGTCACAAGGACAACAACAACACTCAGAAACATCAACAGCACTCAGTGGTCACAAGGACA
This sequence comes from Phymorhynchus buccinoides, assembly GCA_017654935.2. Lineage (NCBI taxonomy): Eukaryota > Metazoa > Mollusca > Gastropoda > Neogastropoda > Raphitomidae > Phymorhynchus > Phymorhynchus buccinoides. The sequence continues at coordinate 32,120,030 of CM065695.1, read as the reverse complement.
ACAACAACACTCAGAAACATGAACAGCACTCAATGGTCACAAGGACAACAACAACACAACAACAACAGCAATAAGGATAGTGACTGTGATGATGATGGCAGCAAGAACAATGACGATGATGATGATGATGAGGAGGAGGAGGAGGACAATGATGACAACAGCAGCCTTATCAATGATAGCAATAGCAATACAAAATAATAACAACAATGATAGTAAATTAAGATAACAGAAATGATAACAGCAAAACATAATAGCAAAAGCAGGTACAATACTCATAATAACATTGACAATACCCACTGTCCCCACCACCACCATCAATCACCAGCCACAGTGAGTAAACAACATCACTAAGGATAATGATAACTAATTTATCCAGAAATTACTAGGAATACACATCAACTAAACACACACACACACACACACACACACACACACACACACACACACACACACACACACACACACACACACACACACACACACACACACATACTGTCTCCCATAATTCATTATTAGTAGGCAGTGAAAAAACCCACGAATGAATACTGGATGAGGGAGGTGGTGGTGGTGTTGGTGGTGGTGGTGGTGGTGAGGTGTGCTGTCTTGTTTCAGCAGCATCTGGTTGTTGTGTAGAAAGGAGACGTGGGTCACTTTGTTACCATGATGCATAATTATTATTATAAGGCATAAAGAAAAGAACGAAGGACTACTGTACTCAGCGCACTGAGAAATGCATACAGACATGTGAGAACAATAACACCGGCTTAAGTCTATTCACTGACCATGCGCACAGTGTCAGCAGTGGACTTCTGGTAGGTGGTGAAGGGTTTGGTCAAAGAGAGAGACACAAAACATACAGAGAGCAAGTCTATTCACTGACCATGCGCACAGTGTCAGCAGTGGACTTCTGGTAGGTGGTGAAGGGTTTGGTCAAAGAGAGAGACACAAAACATACAGAGAGCAAGTCTATTCACTGACCATGCGCACAGTGTCAGCAGTGGACTTCTGGTAGGTGGCAAAGGGTTTGGTCAAAGAGAGAGACACAAAACATACAGAGAGCAAGTCTATTCACTGACCATGCGCACAGTGTCAGCAGTGGACTTCTGGTAGGTGGTGAAGGGTTTGGTCAAAGAGAGAGACACAAAACATACAGAGAGCAGGTCTATTCTGACTGACCATGCGCACAGTGTCGGCAGTGGATTTCTGGTAGGTGGTGAAGGGTTTGGTCAAAGAGAGAGACACAAAACATACAGAGAGCAGGTCTATTCTGACTGACCATGCGCACAGTGTCAGCAGTGGACTTCTGGTAGGTGGCAAAGGGTTTGGTCAAAGAGAGAGACACAAAACATACAGAGAGCAGGTCTATTCTGACTGACCATGCGCACAGTGTCGGCAGTGGATTTCTGGTAGGTGGTGAAGGGTTTGGTCAAAGAGAGAGACACAAAACATACAGAGAGCAGGTCTATTCACTGACCATGCGCACAGTGTCAGCAGTGGACTTCTGGTAGGTGACAAAGGGTTTGGTCAAAGAAAGAGACACAAAACATACAGAGAGCAGGTCTATTCTGACTGACCATGCGCACAGTGTCGGCAGTGGATTTCTGATAGGTGACAAAGGGCTTGGTCAAAGAGAGAGACAAAACATACAGAGAGCAAGTCTATTCACTGACCATGCGCACAGTGTCAGCAGTGGACTTCTGGTAGGTGGTGAAGGGTTTGGTCAAAGAGAGAGAGACAAAACATACAGAGAGCAAGTCTATTCACTGACCATGCGCACAGTGTCAGCAGTGGATTTCTGATAGGTGACAAAGGGCTTGGTCAAAGAGAGAGACACAAAACATACAGAGAGCAAGTCTATTCTGACTGACCATGCGCACAGTGTCAGCAGTGGATTTCTGGTAGGTGGAGAAGGGCTGACAGCCGTGGGTCCACAGCTCGTACATGACACAGCCCGCGCTGTACACCATGGACATCTCGCTGTAGTCCCCCCGCAGCAACGCCTCGGGCGGCGTCCACAGCAGGGGGATGGGGCCGTGGCTGTCCACTACAACGCAAACGATATAAACAAGTTACAAGTTACGTGACGTGATCTGATGTCAAGATTGTCAGATTTTCTAAGTTGAAATCTGGATCGCATCTAGCATAGCATAGCATAAATGGCACTATAGGCTATTTTGTTTTAGACTTTTTGCCCTCTAAATATGTTTTTGATTTTTGTTAGGTTAGGCTTCATTCACTGATGACTACTAAGGCATCTGTGTTTTATTCATTTAAATCAGTATATTAACTGATTACATTTTTGTTTTCTGACAAAGAAGATTCGATAATTAGGCCTATGTCGATCTTACCCTAGAATTGTTTTGTCTTATCCATGCCTCAACTCTGAGATTACGCAAACAATTGTTTTTAAAAAAAAATGTTTGGTTGATGTAAAAGTTTATCGTTTGTCAGATTTTCCAATTGAAATCTGGATAGCCTCTAAGGAAGAAGAGTCTTGAATAATTGTGTCAACAAAAAGGCCTGATCCATAACGGTCACCGGTATCATAGCAGTATTTGGAGATAACATCCCTTCCAAACATAGTCCTAAGACCAAGATTAAAACTTCCTGAAACTATCATGCGTCAATATTTGACGTGTAGGTAAACTATTTATATCGTCGGGCATCATTTCCAGCCATGCCAAGAAACATGGTGCTTTATTTCATTGCGTTCAGTTCAGTAACTTAAGCTATGAAGATAAGAACAGTTGTTGTTGTCGTGGTCGTGGTCGTGGTCGTCATTGTTGTTGTTAACTTTGCAGAGATTAGCACAGAAAGAGAACCACAGTCTCTCGTTCTTGTAGCAAAACACTCCTGTTCTTACTGAAGTGGGAAAACCGAAAACCAAACACAATCGGCTAAAATGCAGATTTTCCACACATTGCTTTATAATAACATTCAATAAAGAATCTGTTTTTTAACATCCTAAGAAATACCGTAGTGCAAGGCTTATTATTTTTTTTATAGTCTAGCCTTTGAATTCTACTATGCATTAGCGAATGCATATTTTTTATTGTTTATTTTAAATGGAAAAGAATCATGCCTGGCCAAATGGTGCCTTTCTTGTCGCAGTCCTTCCGAAACTGATGACACAGCCCCAAGTTGGTCAGTTTGACCGTGAAGTCGTCTGTCGTCAGCACGTCCATCTTCTCACTGGCCACGCCCCCTCGCCGGCTCCGCCCCCCGACCATTAGGTAGTAGGTGGTGATCTCGCGGCTGGCGATGCGCCTATTGGCCAGGAAGTCCAGAGCGGATATGACGTCATGCATGATGCGCACGAGCACGGAAGTGGGGAGCCAGCGCTGGGCTGTTCGGTGGTTGATGAGGTGTTGCAGCAACCGCCGGTCCTGTGGCAGAATACAATCTCAAGATCACGTAATGCATTTCGTGGGATTATTTTGTTCACATAACAAAGTAGAGGAAAGTACAGGCGCGGTTGTTTTGGGTTTTGTTTTCACCTTTTTGTTCCCATTACATCCGTTTACCAAACCATCTTCAATTTTACAAATTTTGTCATGCATTGATAGTATTATGTCAATGGTGAAGAAAAATATATTAGTGGGCATTGCTTAACTTACAAAACGACAAGCAGCATGCAGGAAGAATGAAGAAAGAAAGATGTCTTTAATTAAAGCAGTAAGCGCGTTCATGTCACTCAAAATAAAATGAACAGTGAAAGTCAAAACTACTAAAGGACTGCCACATTTATGGTGAAAATGCAAAATTGGGTACCCAGAATTGAGTAAGAGCAGGCTTACGGTGTTTCAATTCAATAGTAAGTAGCCTACACAAAAAAAATATTATTGAAGCCACAGTACTGGAAGAAGAGACTTCCTCTAAGACAGCGAGAGAGAAAGAAACGATAGACAAGACAATGCACATAAGGTGTTGTAAATCACAAAGAAAGAAGGGGCTTTACCATCACAGGGCCACTCTAACCTGCACACTCTCGGTAGCGTAGAACAGGAAAGGGGAGTTCTGGAAAGCAAGGAGCTGAACCAGCGAGTTGCGGTACTTGGGCACGGCACTGGACTTGCCCACATTATCCGCCCCTTGTCCAGAGGCGCTCAGCTTCACCAACATCTGCATGCTGAGCTTCTTCTGCTCCCACTCCTCATCCTCACCGGCAGAAGAGGGACCCACACACACGCTGGACGATGACGACCTCTTCGCCTGGCACTGTCCCACGTGAACCAGCACGTGGAAATCGGCAACCTGTCGGCCGAAACGACCCTTGAGACTGTGCCACTTGCATTCCCCTTCTTCGGGCTTCTCTGGAAGGTCCACGTGGAGATCCGCCATGCCCAAGGAAGCTTGCAGGAGGTGGAGAGCGGAGTGCAGAGCCGGCTGGCGGAGGTGGTCCATCAGTTCCGAGAGGATGTGCCGGACCTCCGGGTTCTCGTGGAAAGCCATGGTGCTGAGGAGAGGCAGGAACCCCTTTATCTGCTGCGGTGGAACTCGTTGTGCCACGGTGGTTAAAATCTGGGCCACTGAAACCGGGTGGTTGTGGCTACCCTCCCCGATAGTTAGCCGCACTGGATGAGACAAAAAAGTGACCATTCTTTATTAAGTGAATCGCTAAATATAACCTATTGTGTGGTGATCAGTCAATGCTTGCTTCATCTAAGCTACGGAAATATTGAGGAGCTCTTTTTAAAAAAGTTCATTCTTAAGATCAAGACTGACTTATTTAAATGAGTGTTTAAAAAAACATCCTATTCCATTATTATAAAAGAATTGGTACTAGAGAAGCTTGGAATGTACCACAGTTCTAATGGCAGCTGAATTGTGATACAAACACCACCTGAAGACTGGAGTGTCAGTCCAACCAATAAGAGCAAACAACAGTGAACTTGTACAATAGTACCATGGCTTAAAATACTAGAGCAGCAGTTGCCAACAATAGCAGTAGGTTTTTATAGTAGTAATATTGCTATCAATATTTTCGTTTCGATTGAGAAATGCATGTCCAAATTTGAGTTTGCTGGCTATGGAAAACAAGACACATTACCACGAAAGATACATAATTCTTTCCTCCTAAAAATGGAAATATCTTCATATACTATCCAAAACTGAAAATACATAACCATGCTGTTTAGGTATTTTCATTGTGTTCAAGGAATGTACTACTACTTTATCGTCAACCATCTTTATAAGTCTACACTTTCAGTATTTTGACTTACCTTTTGCGAATGTTGAATTCAGAAGGATCACTAGACCCCGAATGAGAAACGCCTCCAGTGCCACCTTCTTTACTTCCGGTCGGAGTTTCTTCCCTTCCTGGCCGATGACGTCAGTCACAGTCTTGAGGTTTTCAAGCAGCTTCAGGGAAACGGTTTCGCTTTTGCACTCGTCCTCGTCCGCAATCTGTGAGTGAGCCAAGCATAAAGACTCACTGACAGCGTATCATCATGGATTATAGACATGGATATGGTGGGTTTTTTTGTGTTTTTTACTATAATGCCTACTAATGATTACAAACCAATTGTAAGCTAATTACTTAGGCCTACTGCAATGGACTATTCAAGTCAAAGTCAAAGTCAAAAATACTTTATTATCACGTTAGGTGAAATTACAGTGTGGTCTCGTACAAGCACAATACAAGCAAGGAAACACATTTGCATGCATTAAAAATGGAAACAAAACTAAGGGAAAATGGACAACAAATCATGCTTCGCAAGAAGTTGGACATAGTTGGATGTGTGTGCGCGACAGTCCAGATAGCAGAAGCAGCAGTTGCTATTCTGGAATATTGGATTGGCATTGGATTGGTGACGCTTTGTCCTGTTTAATCTCGGCCATGTAGGCCTAGGTAAGCTTATGACAGCAGAATAAACACCACAAAAGGGGCATTAAGTATCAAAATGATCATTCTGAAAACAGTATACCTGTAAAACTTCAGACAATGAGCTTTCTATTGATGCAAGAACCATTCTTTTTATCTTTTTTCATTCCAAAGTTATGCATTTAAAGTTAGTAGGGTGAGCGTCAGCCATTTTGAGAAAACACAGTCTAAAGTCTAGCCTAGCTGAAGAAAATGCATTGATGTATTCGTTTTAAAGCACGTATAAGATCATTTAGAGACCATATTAAAGATTGTTCTTTATAAAATATGAACGATAAGATGTTAGAGAACACGAAAATACCCATAGCTCAAAATTGACAAAAAATGAGATGTTTGACTTTCCATGCCTGTTGTGAGAAACTAGCCCAGCGACGTAATGTCCATTTCGTGGTGCTGGGTCACAGCTGGCGTTGAAGAGAAAACCCTGAAGACAACTAATGTCCAAGTCTGTAGCACTAACTGCCATTGCAAACGCCTACTTCTTACCGCTACACCTACATCATCAGGCATACGTGGACACCTACATGAAACGTTTGTGTATATGTGTGTGCGTAAGAACCCACGCGCATAAATATATGTGTATGTCTGCATAATATGTGTGTCTGTGTCTGTGTGTCTGTCTGTCTGCCTGTCGGTGCCTGTGTTTGTAGCTCAGGCAAGAGGGCTGATTGAATGATTGCACAACAGAACCCACCTGGTTGAAAAGAGAAAACAACAACGCAAACTGGTCGCAGAAATCCGCTTTGATGAACTTTTTCAGATCAGCAGCAGCTCCTGCAGTCGAAGATTTGAACCGACGATCAATGCTCTCGTGGAACACTTGCAGAAGACTGAGCGCTTCGTTTTTGGCATCGCTTCCAACTTGCTGTTTCTTTTTGGGCTTCTGTGAGGTCATGAAAGGTCTGAAACAATACAACTTTCGATGGGTATATGCTACAAGGTTCTATCACAAAAATAATAAAGAAGGGGGATAGTAACACTTTTTGGCAAATATCCCACGGAATTCTGTTGTATTTGTTCGTTTGTCCGTCCCGAGGGATGATGACCATGCTTCAACGGTTAATCCTTGTGGAAATCTAGGATGCTGGATGAGTTCGCATATGGCTAGTGAGGCCAATGCGAGCTAGGAAGGATCCCTGACAGCGAGGACAGGAGAAAGAGTTGGAGGGATCTGTTGGGGTTGCAGAGCTTCGACTGTTTAGGCGGATCTTGCATGCATCACACTTTGCCTGCGATGTCTCGATGCGGTGCGCCTCGGAGTTGGTGGCTCCCTTTGTTACTGCACCACACCATGCTGGTCTGTTCTGTGCCAGGGCTTCCCATGAGGAGACATTGATGTTGAAGTTCTTTAGGGACACTTTTATTTAGATGGATTCTAATAACATGCTGCTACACACCTATCATGATCTCCTTATGCATCACCTCCTTAAAAACAATACCAAAGAACAACAAGTCTGGTGTGTAAGGGAACACACAGAACTCTGGAGATCGAACCCCATCCACTATTTTCTTTCAGCCTATTGGAAGCCATGATTCAGTTTGTATGTTTGTGACGTAATTGACCCGCACGCCCCGCTTTCTCCCTTTCTCATCTACTCCCCCCCCCCCCCCATCGCGTGACATCAAACAACGTGCCGATTACGAAGCGATATCTGTTTGATCACGGTATTCACCTCTGATGACACCCACAGTCGGTGCCCTTTGAAGACGACTCTTTCTTTCCTGATCCAGGAATGTCGGCATGTGATAATGATGTAACCGGCGCGTGATTGTTCTGTACTACTATGCATAATACTAGAACATCATCTTGTGACGTGTCGACTGCCATGAACCAATGACAGGCTCTCATTGTTTGAAAATGGGAGGGGAAAATTTGAGTAGTGAGGAAAGTTAGCCTACACATACTCTCGCATAATACCTCCAAAACCTGGCTGGAGCAACATTGCAGACTCAACCTCTCTCCCAGCCAGTCCTAATAGCCCAACTAGTGAGTATTATTGATGGCTGGTGATTGAGATTTGTTTTTTTGTTAGATCATATTTTTGATCTAGATCCTATGTTCAATGATGAATAAGGAGTAGATATGTTATTGAAAAGAAGTGGTAAACATTCTGTTCTATTTATGTGCACTGATTATTTGTGTGTGTGTGTTTTTGACTTTAACTCTTTTGGTTCCAGAACCGGATTTTAGGCCTACTAACCCTTTTGTATATTTTTAGTAGGAAGCCTGTGGGTTGCAATCTTGCACTTTATGATACCATTCCTTTCCAGGTGTTGGATGGAGAGTGATGTTGGCTTGATCACCTTTTATGTTTTACTGATCTCAGTTTGTTAACTGAAATTCAGATTATGTGTTCTTAGTGCTATTGTACAAGGGCAGCCTTCTAGCCGGTTGGGATCCACTAATTCCCTGCCGACTGAAGCCCCTTGTCTCTAAGCCATAGAGACCTACATCCACCTTCTCCTGTAATTATCAGCAGGGCATCGTGGTCAGGAAGATCATCCCTGACTCACAAGCACCAAGACGGGAACGCCGCCAAGATGCCCCGCACCCAGAATCCGCGAGGAGACCACGCCTGAACCGTGCCATCCCGCGACGCCGTAACCGGAATGACTGGGAGCTACTCTCACCTGACGAGCAAGCCCAGCCAACCCAGCACTCGCCGATCCCTATGGAGGAACTTCAGCACAGCCATGAGCTAAGTCACCACGACAGTGCCAAAGAACACTAACTGGAAACCAGGACACTTAGTGACCCTTCTCGCTTGGGGCTAACCTTCTAGAAAGACAAAAGTCTTGTAAATCCTTTCGGATTTCATTGTTCTTTTTCATTCATATTTTGTTTTGGCGCCATTGAGCTGCTTTATTATTATTGTTGCATAATCTTATGCAGATTTTGTGAGTAAATAAAATACAAGTGTCAAATAATTCTGAATCCTTTGGTCAGACTGATGAGAGTGGGAGTCTTGTAATTTCATGTAAAACCCTACTTCTCTCTGTCTGCCATTTAGAGCAAATCAACCACTTGTATTTCTAACAATCATACGAGCCAGAACCCTGGCACAAATATAAATTTATTAGATGACAAGGGGCCGGGAAAGTTGCTCACCTCCCATACCCTAGAGAAGTGGGCTAAAGGCAAATTTTCTGTTTGAAAATTTAACATACTAAAAGTCTTCCCTAGAGACTTAGCCTTTTAACCCATTACCTCGTCACAATGTTTTCCATTGAAGGAAAACAATCAATAATAATAATAACAATATAATAATAACAATAATAATAATAATAACAATAATAATAATAATAATAATAATATGCCTCTTAAACATATGGAATTATAATGATGTACACAAGACATGATATTGCGAAATGATGCATGCAACGTATTATTTTATATCACACATGAGCGTGCGCGTGCACACACACACACGCACGTGATACAGCACACACACACACACACACACACACACACACACACACACACTCGCGCACAGGCGAGAGAAACGATTTAAAAAAATATTTTATACAGGGTAGCATTGCTTTTTTACACTCAGCCCTGAGAGAGACAGACAGACAGACAGGCAGACAGACAGACAAAGAAAGACAGAGACACAGAGAGAGAGGCAGACATACAGAGGCAGAGAGACAGACAGAGACAAAGATCGACAGACAGACAGACAGACAGAAAGAGAGGCAGAGACTGGAACCTGAAGTCGCTGAGTGAGGATTTACTGGTGGTCTGGCACAAGACAGCAGACAGCGCCACCAAGTGCAGGTGGCCGCACGCGCGCACGTGCTCCTCGTCCTTCGCTAAGGCCTGTAGCGCATCGTCATTGATGACGTCATATGTCTTCTTAGCCACCGCCAGCAGCTGAGTTCGGGCGTCTTCGAAACAGCTGAAACAAATGTTTTAAAGACCCACTGACCCACCCACCCTTGGGTTTTTTCTCCTGGGTAGCTGTGACCCACATACAAATTCCCCCACTTCAAATTGAGGCTGCTCTTTAAAATGATGTTTCGTCTTGAATTTGGGGGCATTTGCATGGGAGTCAAACCTGGTCAAAACAAGATTTCTTACCAGCTGTAAGAGGGAAAACCCGTGAAACCCGTGATTTTGATACGTGATCTGAGTCTTTAAAAATTAATCTAAAATTAAATTTTAAAAAATTGGGATGTGACGTTTTATATGCCGGGAGGCTTAGGCAGAAACCAGTCCCTTACTACTACTACTACTACTACTACTGCTGCTGCTGCTGCTGCTGCTGCTACTACTACTACTACTACTACTACTACTACTACTACTACTACTACTACTACTACTACTACTACTACAAAAATCAACTGTATAAATAGAATAATTTATCCATTCTGTCATGCCTCTGTAGCCATTTCAGTTTCTTTTTCTGACTAAAACGATCTGGGTCTGGGTGATCAAAATGTGGTAGGGGGGAGACTGGGGCTGGTCCGCCTCCCCTGGGACATTTAATTTTTTATTGCAAAGTGCTTTGCTCTAGAATCATGTAGAGCATATGATAGACACGTGATATTCTCCCGCCATGTCCTGGGTGTAGTTTGGAGGGAGTGCATGAATCTGAGAAAAGTTGAGAGCAAAACATGTGATTGTTGTCATTTTTTGGCAACAATTGAATCCTTGACTTGATTTCGGCTGTCATGTTTTTATATGAAGATGAATGTTGTTGTTGCTTTTGTATTGAAAGAATGCTTCGCAATGGGGCATTTGCCGCGTGACTGCGACCTTGAAATTCATTGAGTTGAATTTAGAGAGTTGAATTAGAAAGGTCAGCGTAACTCGGGCAGAACGAGCACGGGCAAATTAGTAGTCTAGAATAGAGAACGAACACTCGTGGCAAATACCCTATTGAAGATTATGTTTGATTCTGGGTTTTCTTAACCCTTTCACCGCCAGCCATATTTCAGCCAAAATTCCATTATATTTACCTGGGTACAGAACAAAATCCATCTGCAGTATTGAGGATTCTTCTGTGACATATATAAAATAAGGTCTATCCTTACTTCCCAAAACTAAGACAATAGGGTCTTTGGATAATGGACCCCAATTTGATGCCTTTTAGTGACATAGGTGTTAAAAATCACTGTGGTGCTAAAATGCGACTTTGGCGGTGAAAGGGTTAAGCATGTCTATGCATAAGCATGAGGAGGGCAGCCTTGCCCCAGCCTGTAGGTGGACTTGCCCGGCCTTGGAGCGAGTATGCCTATCTACGTAAGCTTAAGGGTGGGCATACTTCGAGAGGCATGCAGAAAAATCACCTTTGTGCTTTAACTGAATGTTCTATATACATATGTTGGAGGCTTTGCACCGAGAAAGGGACAGCTCGAAATATTTACTTTTTTAATAAATGTTTTAACAGTTGTTGTTGTTGTTTGGGTTTTTTGTGTGTTTTTTGCTGTCCCATCTTCTGGGCCGTACAGTGGCGTTGCAAAGTTGTAAAGTTAGCTACAGCCTTACTTTTTTTCTTTTTTTAAAAAATCTAGTAGAGCCTTACTTGTAATTTGTCACGAGGATGAGTCGCTCCAGGCGAGCCAGGGCGTCCCGTCTGACGGGCGTGCTGTGGGCGGACAGGGCGAGGGCGATGCTGGCCACGTTCAGCTGGTACTCGTGCTGGGGCAGGGTCTCCGTCAGCAGCAGCTGCTGGGCCACAGCCCCGTGGCGGGCGTGGTGAAGGTACTTCAGCTGTTCCTCCATGCTGCCTTGCAGGAAGGCGGACTCTTCTGGCACTGCAATGTTTAAAAAAAAAAGAGAAAAAAAGCACTGCAATGTTTGATCCAAACTAACTTTAGTTTCAGTTTGCTCTATTGAACATTCTTAAGAAATAAGAACCTTTGACCCCGCGAGTTGTCTGTAGTTCATTATCTAGACAGCCCCCGCATCATCAAATTTTCGGATCGAAAATTATATCGCTGAGAGGTAACGTTTCAGACACTCTTGGAGATGGAATAGGGTTAGGATCAGCCTATAGGGTCATTGTCGTGAAACTGAAAGAAGCAGACTTTGAGATCAAGAGTAGTAAACATGAGGGTGTGTGTGTGTGTCTAAACTACAACATTGCCGAACCTTTTTTCCTGGGCCTTAGTTACGGCGTATTTAGCAGCCCAGGTAAAAAGACATCATTTCATAGGTCAACGTCCACAATTTTCTTGACAAGCCTAAGCTCTTAAGCAAATTGCATTGTCACTTTTTGTTCAGGTATGATATTTGGCAGTTAGCTAAACGTCCAACAAAATGCTTCATTCAGGCAAAAGAGAGACCAGTTTCATAGCTTTCTCCGTAGGCATACTTATCAATTGGACAAATGACATGTTTGAAAGCGTAGGCCTAACCCACCCCCCACCCACCCCCCAAAAAAGGAGAAGAAAAAGTATGTTTGAAAACAAATGAGTTGTAAAACATTGAAACAAAACACTTTCAAACGCCAGTCTAACCAGACTTCGGCAGATACACGTAAAAACATATTATTTGTTCACAGATTCTACAACGCTACCAGAAATTCTTGTTCATTATTAGCAGAGAATACCTGTTCTACCATGGAGGTTAAACAACTTTGACAATCTCGAAACTAAACATTTTCAAAAGTCAGTCTGACCAGATTTCGGCAGATACAAAACACACAAAAAAACCCACACTTTTCACGGATTCTAAAGTTACCAGAAATTCGTTGTTTATGAGAGGAGAATGTAGATTCTATGCAGAGAGAATAATTCAATAAAGAGTGGGCCTACAGCGACGTATATGTGACCCAGCACCACGAAAGGAACATTAGTGTCAAAATGACCATTCTGAGAATATCATACTTTGAAACCTTCAGACAATTCTCTTTCTAAAGATATAAGAACCTTTCTTGTATCTTTTTCCCTTCCAGAGTTATGAGCATTTTAAAGTTAGTAGGGTGAGCGTCGGCCATTTTGAGAAAACACATATCTAAAATCTAGCTTAGCTGAAGACGATGCATTGACCTACTCGTTTTAGAGCGCTAATAAGACCATTTAAAGGTCACATGAAAGATTATCCTTTATGAAATATGAAAGATAAGATGTTCGAGAACACAAAAGTACCCACAACTCAAAATTGACAAAAATTAAAAGGCTTGACTTTTCAAGCCAAATTGTGAGAAACTAGCCCATGAAATAAGTACCCTTCGATCGCATGCGAACTATAACCATCCTAACCCTAACCCTAACCACGGAAAGAACCAAGAAATAGAGCAGGAGGGTATAAATCTACATCATGTCTTTGCCGATGTACAAAGCCATGCCACTTAGCTTCGTAAAATTCAAAATGGCGGACGATAAAAAAAATACAAAAATAAATAATAATAAATATTAGAAAAATATCCCTGACTTATCACTATTTAATAATGAATCCTCTGTTCTTCCTGCATGCCACAAGACGCCTCTGATTATATTTAGGGGCGAATCTTTCCCAAACAGCAAACAATTCGAATGAGGAAAGGGTAATTATTTCATGGAGTAGAATATTCTCTTCACACCAGGTCACACATAATCATTATAGTAGTATAGCACTGCTTCGAAATGAAAACGGAAGTAAAAGACGAGTTGTGTGCCCGTTAGGACACTTAGTTCCGGTTAGACGACGAAAATGGTGTTTTACGTCCTCTTGGTCTGAATCAGACACATATGGGACATTTGTAAATACAAATATGGTGGGAACAATACTGGAGGCAATGCCCGGAGGCAGTACGAAACCAGTAAAGTCCAGATTTTCTTATTAATACAGATAGGTGTAGCGGTAACCACGCCTCGGGTAAACCTCATCGGCTATCGCACCGCTACGGTTAGGAAATGCTGTAAGCACGGCATGGCTGCTCCGTAATTGAAATAGAGGGGTGTTTAATTGCTCAGTTATCAGTTTGTAGATTTAATAATATTAAGTCCTGTTTCATGTTTCTTTCTTAAAGTGTTTACATTCGTTGACTATAAACAGTTATGTTCTTATTTGTTTACTTGATACGACCACATTAATACCCCAAGACTTGAAGACAAGAACAAAATATAGTTGTTGTTGAAGGTAGGTAACTTCCATTTTTTAATTCTAATTTTGAACCGGAACTACCCCAAACCGACTTCAAGACGAGACAGTAGGGAAAGATAACCCCCAAAGACAGAATTATGAAACAGTGATATTCTCACCAGGGGCGTTGATAACGGCGTTGTACACTTTGACTCCGCGGTTCTGAAACGAGGAGGTGGAAGGAGACAATGACACGGTGTCCACGAAGCCCACGTAGTCCTTAGGGGCCCGCCTCTCGAATAAAATCCGCAGGCTGTTATCACCGGGGCGGAAGGCACCGTCCAATTTATAGGTGGTGTTCAACAGTCTGGCCTTCATCTCCTCCTCCAGCCCTTGACTCTGCGGATCCTTGTTGCCCTCAGCCATGGCCGTTGACGTTAATTAAAGGGGATAGGAGGGACACGATTGTGGCAAAGTCTGCTAGAATGAAAATGACAGTTATAGGTTTAAGTAAAATCGATGGCTTGGAGCATTGAAACGAACGAAATTTAGGGCTTTACGTCCTCTGGTTTAACCCTTTCACCGCCAAAGTCGCATTTTAGCACCACAGTGATTTCACACCTATGTCACTAAAATGCATCAAATTGGGGTCTATTATCCAAAGACCCTATTGTTATAGTCTTGGGAAGCAAGGATAGATTTGATTTTATATATGTCACAGAAGAATCCTCAATATTGCAGATGGATTTTGTTCTTTACCCAAGTAATTTCAATGGCCATTTTTGGCTGAAGTATGGCTGGCGGTGAAAGGGTTAAACGATTTATTATTCAGTTACATTCGCATAGACATAAAACACAACAGACTGAAGCAACAACAAGCGAAGCTTATAGCGTGCTCTCGACCTGGGAAGGCACATATGGGACATTGGAGCATTATTGGATTCATTACAAAAACTAATAACTAAGAATGTTTATAGTTCAGTCCGTGGTTGGGTGTATACAAAAAAAGAATATTAAAATTCGAGATATTTACGGTATCAAGTGGGCGTTCGGGTGTTTCCATTGCAAACAAAAATAACAACTTATTTGCATCAAACAATGACTGCAGAAATATAAAAAAGCGTGTTTTTTAAAAATATATTTTAGCAGTCTTTTTTTTTAATACAACTTATTAGTTTTTGTAATAAGTTCAAGAATATGTCAATGGACTATCTAAAGATAGTCCGTTTTGACTCCAAGCCATCGTTTTACCGTCCACTTGGGTCGATTATGCTTTACGTCATCCCGCTCTTAAAAAGAACATATGGGACATTAGTTATTTATAAAGTTGTGGGGAATGGGGGGGGGGGGGGGGGGGGGAGAGAGAAAAAATATTTAAGTATTTTTTAATAAAGTTTTTGTTTTTATTTAAATAAAGTTGAATCCACTTGGGTGTGCACAACAGCACATTATATTTTATTGTGGGACGAACTTATCTATCAACCAACCGTTTATTCAGTAATGCTCGGAGCAGGTCCTGGAGGCAATAGCTTGCAATACCAGGGTCTGATCCTGACAGTCCGCAAGACGTAGTTTTTTTAAGTTGTATTGCTTGTACTTTTAGATCAAACAGGAAGCGAGGGGATTCCCCTAATCTTTTTCTGATGTTACGCGTGGTTGCCTCAGTCGAAGCGTTTCATTGGTCGCAGCATTGTGTATTGACTGCTTTGTGATCTCTTCCTTCTTGCTACCCCCAGTCCCCATGCCCTTTTTTCTCTCTCTACTACCCCCCCCTTTCTTTATCTTTTGCACACATACTCACATATGCACGCGCGCGCGCGCACACACACACATATTGATAGGGGAAGACGGGGTAAAAAGCGCATGGGCGGGTAAGAAGCCCACCCCAATTATCTAATAATAAAGAAAATGTCAGTCAAATTTGCCCATGAGACGAATGCTAGACATTAACGCTCGTCTCATGGGCAAAATGAGACTGAAATTTGCTTCATTTCATGAGATAATTGGGGTGGGCTTCTTACCCGCCCATGCGCTTTTTACCCCGTCTTCCCCTATTGTATTGCTATTTCATATGCTTTCTGTTTGTTGCTGTAAATATTGATATGCTCCTTTTCTTTCTGTAAATATTGATATGCTTCTTTTCTCTCTCTCTTTTTGTCTATGTCCTTAACCAGTATAGTTTATGTTTCGTGCATGTATGTTTGGCTTATGCTTCTGTTTATAGATGGCTTGAGGAAAAAAAAGCATGTATGTTTGCTTATTCAATGTCCATCTTTAAATACAATTTTGACTTGACTTGACTTGACTTGACACACTGGACTGGATTAGAACCAATTTATTGTCAGATTAACTGCAAATGTTGTACTGACAAACACGCACGCACACACACACACACACACACACACACACACACACACACACACACACACACACACACACACACACACACACACACACACACACACACACACACACACACACACACACACACACACAAACACACACACACACACACACACACACACACACACACACACACAAACACACACACACGCACACACACACACACACACACACAGCGATCTAGGATGTAAAAAAGCTTTATCAAGCTTATTCTTTTATCGTCAATAAAGATCATTTTGACTTGACTTGACTTGACTTGACTTGACACACATACAGAGAGAGACAGAGACAGACAGACAGACCGATACAGGAACAGAAACAGAGAGGCAGAGAGACAGACGGTATGCAGACAGAGAGAGAGAAATAGTAACAATAACAAAAAATAGTTTTCATGATTGCAATTTAGGATATTTTGTCTACACTTTTCTTTGAAACACACACAATCTTTACATACATAAAAACATG
>CM065695.1:32035770-32100770 GCA_017654935.2 Phymorhynchus buccinoides | reverse complement strand
TTATTTCACGAGTATGTACCATTTCACAAAGGCAATTATAGTGGGGGTGGGGGTGGGGGTGCTGGAAAGAGAGACAGCGAGAGAGAGAGAGAGAGAGAGAGAGAGAGAGAGAGAGAGAGAGAGAGAGAGAGGGAGAGAGAGAGAGAGAGAGAGAGAGAGAGAGGGGGGGGGAGCGCGTTTTCAGAGAGAGAAAGGGAAAACTAACCGCGACGATATTAGGATAGCGAGATTGTACACAACTTCTTAGCAAAGCTCAGCCAGCTAGGTAATAAAAGTAAATATTTGTATAAAACGAGAGTTTTAACATAATATAAGGAGAGTATTTGGTTTTTAATAATAAAATAAAAACTTGAATTTTAACTCATAGCCCTGAAGTTTTAATCAACTTGGGAGGGTTGGAGAGAGAGACCTCAGGCCAAAAGACCAAAGTAATATTTAACGCAAGACTTTTATATCTCCATAGCTATTTTAGAGAAACACTAATAAGAGAATTAAACTTTTTATAAAGAGGGAGATATTTTCAAAATAACTTGACTTGTGCTTTTTTAATTCTCCCACTACCCCATTTTCATATTTACTGTTTGTCCACGTCTTGTAGAGTCCACCTTTGTTGTGTTTGTTTCATTTTATTTTCAAACAACTAATCAATTACAAATGTCCCATATGTGCCCTGCCGGGTCGAGAGGACGTAGCGTAAAACACTATAACTCATTAGCAAATTCAGCCAGCTAGGTTCGCTACGTAGCGGCCTTGCGGGTAGCTACGATTGCTAAATAAAAATGGCGGCCAAATTTCTGTTCAAATCGATCTAGATTTGAGCATTGTTTAGTTTCCTAAGTTGCGCCCATACACGTGCCAGTATCACCATTATGGCAGAAAAAGACAAGGACAGGCACGTACTTGCTTCCGATCCGGGCGGGTGCGTAGCGCTTTCACTAGGGGAAGACGGGGTAAAAAGCGCATGGGCGGGTAAGAAGCCCACCCCAATTATCTCTTGAAATAAAGAAAATTTCAGTCAAATTTGCCCATGAGACGAATGCTAGACATTAACGCTCGTCTCATGGGCAAATTGAGACTGAAAGACTGATAATTTGGGCTTCTTTCATTTCACGTATCGAAAGACCCGTTGTTGTTACTATTAGAGAAACAATTAATGATGACTGTGCCAATCTGTCTTACCCGACTAACCCTAACCCTAATCCGCGCTTTTTAACCCTATTCCTTACCTTAGTTTTGAACCCGAACCTTAAGTTGCCGTAGCGAAAGTGGTACTATCGGTACGTAGTGAAGTACTGATTTATCTTAAATTAGCCGAGTAAAGCTAGAAAAGATAGGGGAAAATGGCCGTCTGAAACGGCCGTAGGCCCTACAATCGACGACCGTGGTAGGCCTGATTCAGTCTTTGAATTGTACCAGAATAGGAAGTTCCTTTTTGTTTATTTGTCAAACAAGATCTTTGTGTGTCTATTGCACATTTTTTCAAACACTTTCAACTAAACATGTTGTATAAATTGTGTAGAAAAAGCAAATTAAAATACCTTCATAAATCCATTTTTGCTTCAGCTACAGGGGACATTACCCCTGGACCCAGGCCTTTCAGGGGGGGGTTTCCATTTTGTGTAGTTGCACCCATGCACGTGCGTAACCGTCAATCGTCTTTGACTGGTCTTAATTTTTGATGAGATCGATGGATGCTATTCCGGAAAACCTGGTTGATTTATGTCGTAGAGCGGAAGAACCTGGCCCAGATTAGGCTTCGGCAGCACGTACGTCAACACATTTTGCTAAACAAAACACCCACAAAAAT
Source organism: Phymorhynchus buccinoides (assembly GCA_017654935.2). Taxonomy (NCBI): domain Eukaryota; kingdom Metazoa; phylum Mollusca; class Gastropoda; order Neogastropoda; family Raphitomidae; genus Phymorhynchus; species Phymorhynchus buccinoides. The sequence goes on along the minus strand of CM065695.1, from coordinate 32,098,963 downwards.
CAGGACAATTGGCATTGGACATGAATGTGTTCCAAGCGCCAACAGATCCCAAAGACTCCAGCACAGAGCGCCATTTACTAACAAATAGTATGACTGTGACTCTTAGACTCAGCTGTTTCTACAATAGACTACAACATTCTAGAATAATGACAATTCACACACACACACACACGCGCGCGCACACGCGCACGCCGCACGCACACACGGCACGCGCACGCACGCACGCACGCACGCACGCGCGCGCGCAACACGCACGCGCACGCGCACGCACACACACACACACACACACTTAGCACACACACTTAGCACACACAAACACACACACACACACACACACACACACACACACACACACACACACACACACACACACACACACACACACACACACACACACTTAGCACACACACACACTTAGCACACGTTAATCCCAGTGGCAACGAAAATAGTTGTCGTTTAGTCAGAAATACCTTCCTCATCAGTAACATAAATATCACTAATAAAAAAAAGGGGGGGTGGCGCGCCTCTGGCTGCCACTGCGACGCGCTCTCCAGGTGGGAGCAACCCGAATTTCACAGAGACGCCTCTGTGACTATAAAGTACCTAATACCTAATGCCTACTAAACACACACACACACACACACACACACACACACACACACACACACACACACACACACACACACACACACACACACACACACACACACACACACACACACACACACACACACACACACACACACACACACACACACACACGATAGGGCATAACATTTACCTAAATATTTCGTCCGGGTTTATTGAACTTTGTCATAGTTCAACATGACAACAGAATGAACCACAGCAAAAAAAAAGGAAAAAAAGTTTACAATACAAGCACAACAACATTCTTATATTTATCAACTTACTTTTGGCTTCTGTCTTTTTTTTCCCACACAAAAGCCCGGAACCCGCCAAACAATCAAATTAACCCTTTCACCGCCAAAGTCGCACTATAATAGCACCACAATGATTTAACTTCTATGTCACCAAAAGGCATCAAATTGGGGTCTATTATCCAAAGACCCTATTGTTTTAGTTTGGGGGAAGTAAGGATAGACCTTATTTTATATCTGTCACAGAAGAATCCCCAATACTGCAGATGGATTTTGTTCTCTACCCAGGTACATGTAATGGAATTTTGGGGCTGAAAGATGGCTGGCGGTGAAAGGGTTAAATGGATGCTCAAAACTACTTTCATCGTCTTCGCTAATATTCCTTGAATAGCGATGTGATTGAGTTGCGAATCACGCCAGCTAAGAGCATAATAATTAAGGTCGATATTATGCTTCAAGCCACTCTTGGCTCTGTTGAACTCAGGGGCGGACCAAATAATTCGTAAGGGGTGGGGGTGGGGGAGGGGTCTGTCATTCCCACCGTGCAAGAATCTTCGTCTTTCTTTCTTCTTTCTTCTTCTTCTTTCTTCTTCTTCTTCTTCTTCTTCACACACACGCCGGGGGTCCAGAGAGCTGTAGGGGGGTAAAAAGCGCATGGGCGGGTAAGAAGCCCACCCCAATTATCTCATGAAATGAAGCAAATTTCAGTCTCATTTTGCCCATGAGACGAGCGTTAATGTCTAGCATTCGTCTCATGGGCAAATTTGACTGAAATTTTCTTTATTTCATGAGATAATTGGGGTGGGCTTCTTACCCGCCCATGCGCTTTTTACCCCGTCTTCCCCTATAGATTCTGGGTCAAGGGACAATGCCCGTTTTGGGGGCCCAGGGGACAAAGCCCCCTGAAAAATGTTGCAATTTAGTGATAGGGGTGTGGCACATTTTGACCTATGCCTATTTTCTTACTCTTAACCCTTGTATAAGGTATATCTTGGGGTAGAGGGGGGTTCCAGAAACCCAGGAAACCCCCCTCAGATCCGCCCCAGGAAACTAATTCGAGCTGTACCATGTCTACCAAACAAAGCAAACAATCAGATCGTCTTACAAATCGCTTTAGGTAAAGAAAGTTTGTGGGAGAAACCCTCGTTGTATAAATAGGTATTACTAACGGGAAAATCCAGGCTTAATTTACTTTCAAGGTTTTACCTTGTTGTTGAACAACGGGGTTTTCCTTTCGTGAAAAAATAACACAGTTTTACCAGGGCCTGTGTATCTAGATACACTGGCTCTGGTTTTACGAAATGTATTGTGTGCATTTCTCTGTGTAAAAATGAAAAAGAAATAAGCCTAGCGCAAGCGCGCACATAGAGACTCACAAAGAAACACACACACACACTGTCGGACACACACAGATAGACACAGACAGACATACAGACAGACAGACTGACAGAGAGAGAGAGAGAGAGAGAGAGAGAGAGAGAGAGAGAGAGAGAGAGAGAGAGAGAGAGAGAGAGAGAGAGAGAGAGAGAGAGAGAGAGAGAGAGAGAGAGAGAGAGAGAGAGAGAGAGAGAGAGAGAGAGAGAGAGAGAGACGCGCGTAACGAAATAACACGTTTCGTTTAAAACGCACATACTACATGTATACCTTTAAAAAGAACAGGTGCTCAACGGGTTTCAAAGCCTGATTCTTCACACGGGTAAGCTTACTGTTACAAACGGAAGAGACTGGAATTCTTCCAACACCATCACCCATGTCAAACAGTCGGGGATAACATGACAGGACATCACGGTTTTCCCCTATATTATCGTTAGAATTCTCTTCTTCTCCATCATAGAGCCAAGCTTTCGGCTCATCAATAGAATCCTTTCCGTCCGGTTCTAAACGTAAGAAAGAAGACGATGTTGGCTTTTTCTCGCTTATTAGATCGTTGCGTGGAAGCGAAAACGACGGATTCTCGATATCTCTGCTGGCTCGGCTATGAGGACTTTAGGACAGTTGGTGGCGCTGGAGAAGATCACCAAAGGCCAATTAACCCCTAAGTTAAGGCCCCAGAAACCAGAGCCAGTGCAATTAATACAAAGCTAAAGATGTGCCACCCCCCATGCATTTCTCGGTTAATTGTATTTTTCCGTTTTTGCCTTTCTTACCATACATAAAGCTGTATTTTAGGAACATTTTTAGCTAATTACCTTTTTGGAATACTAACCCTAACCCTACCCCTACCCCTAAACCGGGCCTAACCCTGCCCCCCACTATGTACTGCAGTACACCGCGATTTGTCACAGTTGTGGTTCGTTGCGTTTTTCCGTCTTATACGAAAAATACAATTAACCGAGATAGGTAGGGGGGTGGCACATCTTGACCTTTACCCAAAGCTCATTTTGTCTGACTGAGTCACGTTATTCACAAAACACAATGTCAATGTGACGTTATTTTCAGTCTGCTTGCCGACATGAGATCGGCTGTCCCGACCAAACCCGATGTCGGTGTTACGTGATTTTTAGTATACTTTCCGACATGACATATCTCGACCAAAACTGACATCAATGTCATTTTTTTCAAACATACCCTTTGAAATTTAATGATGTAATTTTACAGGAAACAGACTCACACAAACATTTGGGAGTAATAATTCAAAATAATTGTAAATGGGACCTCTACATTAAATCAGTTTTATCCAAATGCCGTGTTCTTGTTGCTTGCCTCCGATCATATAAATATCGTCTCAGCAGGAAATCGCTCCTTGTTATGTACAAGTCATTCATTATGCCACATTTTGATTATGCAGATGTCCTTTGGGACAACTGCACAAATAAACATGCAGAAGATTTAGAACACATTCACCTAGATGCCATAAGAACAATTACTGGTTCTGTCAGAGGGACTAGTCACGATAACCTGTACACTGAATCAGGGTTCACGCCCTTGAGAGAAAGAAGGCGTCGTCACAAAATCATATTATATTATAAAATTGTTAATGGTATTGTACCTTTATATTTAATAAATCGTCTTCCACAGTTAGTCGCCTCATTTAATCCATATCATAGACGTTATCCTTTTGCGAGACAACTACCAAGGTGTAGGTTAGAACTATACAAGTCTTCTTTTTTCCCTTCAACTACAGTTCTTTGGAACAATCTCCCAGACAATATAAAACAGTCTGATTCTCTGAGTATCTTAAAGCGTTTCCTTAGATGCAATGACAGTTGTGTACCTACTTACTATTATTTACCTGACAGACTTTCTGAAATAAACATCTGCAAATTGAGACTTGGAATGAGTGACCTAAATGACGATTTATGTAAACGACATCTCTCCAACAACTCATCTTGTGCGTGTGGCTCTCCCACCGAAGACGTTAATCATTTTCTACTGGAATGTCCTGTTTTTCAAACTGCTCGTGCCCAGACGATTGATATGTTGCCTACTGATGTAAAATCTGATGTAACAGTATTACTGTATGGTAGCCAGCATAGACATCTGTCTGAAAACTCACAAATATTGTCTACAGTTAGTAATTTTTTGCAACTATCAAAAAGATTTATCAATGATTAATTGCTTTACTTGGTTCTTATGATCTGTTTTGATTCACATACCATGTTGCCCTGGTTGAAATGAAATGCTTTCGCAATGGTCTGCTTGTCTTGATGCTGAAACATGATGTATTTGGTATCTAATTAACTAACATAATCTTGCCCCTACTTCTCGTACTTGTCATACTTGTCATAATTATCATGTGTACTTCTTCTTTTCTTTTTTTTTCTCTCTTCTTCTTCTGTATCTATTTGATTGGTTGTTCATGAATATGTCTATGAATGTGTGTGTTCTCCTTTACTTAGTATTCCCACGTTGTTATGCTTTTGTTTCTTTTCCCTTTCTTTCATCATTTACTCAGTGTACTAATTTCACTAGTTGCAGCCAATACTGTGTACTTACAATGTTTTGAGCACCTAGTATAAGCTTTAAGCTTGTTGTGCTCTGTGATCCTTATTCTGATGCTGCTTTGATATGTGATTGTTTATGAATAAATTTGTTTAAACCAGATAGATATGTTATTGAAAAGAAGTGGTAAACATTCTGTTCTATTTATGTGCACTGATTATTTGTGTGTGTGTGTGTGTTTGACTTGAACACTTTTGGTACCAGAACCGGAGTTTATGCCTACTAACCCTTTTGTCTATTTTTAGTAGGAAACCTATGGGCCGCAATCTTGCACTTTATGATACCATTCCTTTCCAGGTGTTGGATGGAGAGTGATGTTGGATTGATCACCTTTTATGTTTTACTGATCTCAGTTTGTTAACTGAAATTCAGTTTATTTATTAACTAGTGCTATTGTACAAGGGAAGCCTTCTAGCCGGTTGGGATTCACTAATTCCCTGCCGACTGAAGCCCCTTGTCTCTAAGCCATAGAGACCTACATCCACCTTCTCCTGTGATTATCAGCAGGGCATCGTGGGCAGGAAGATCATCCCTGACTCACAAGCACCAAGACGGGACTGCCGCCAAGACGCCCCGCACCCAGAATCCGCGAGGAGACCACGCTTGAACCGTGCCATCCCGCGAAGCCGTAACCGGAACGACTGGGAGCTACTCTCATCTGACGAGCAAGCCCAGCCAACCCAGCACTCGCCGATCACCACGGAGGAACTTGAAACAGCTAAGTCCAGCGGACCGCGCCAATCATTTGAACTTTCCTCCGGACAATGAAGATTAGTGACCCTTCTCGCTAGGGGCTAACCTTCTAGAAAGACAAAAGTCTTGTAAATCCTTTCGGATTCCATTGTTTTTCATTCACATTTTGTTTTGGCGCCATTGAGCTGCTTTATTATTATTGTTGCATAATCTTATGCAGATTTTGGGAGTAAATAAAATACAAGTGTCAAATAATCCTGAACCCTTTGGTCAGACTGATGAGAGTGGGAGTCTTGTAATTTCATGTAAAACCCTACTTCTCTCTGTCTGCCATTTAGAGCAATTCAACCACTTGTATTTCTTACAACCATACGAGCCAGAACCCGGGCACAAATATAAATTTATTAGATGAAAAGGGGCCGGGAAAGTTGCTCATCTCCCATACCCTAGAGAAGTGGGCTAAAGGCAAATTTTCTAAAGTCTTCCCTAGGGACTTAGCCTTTTAACCCATTACCTCGTCACAATTCTTTCCAACATGACATATCTCTATCAAAACCGACATGGGCCGTGTGACATCAGTTTTAAATCTGTTTTCTGACATGACATATCCCGACCAAAACTAACATCAATATGACGTATGTCGTTTTTAGTCTGCTTTCCGACATGACATATATATATTTGGACCAAAACTGATATTGGTGTGACGCTGTTTTTAGCATACTTTCCCATATGACATATCCAACCAAAACCAACATCGCCGTAACATCGGTTTTTAGTCCGTTTTCCAACATGACATATCCCAACCAAAATCGACAATGCTGTGACGTCGTTTTTTAGTCTTTCTGACATGACATATCCCATCCAAAACTGACGTAGGTCACGGTGTGAAATCATTCTTAGAATACTTTCCCACATGACATATCCGACCAAAACCAACATCGCTGTGACGTCGGTTTTTAGTCTGTATTCCAACATGACATATCCCGACCAAAACCGACAATGCTGTGACGTCGTTTTTTAGACTAATTAGTCTACTTTCTGACATGACATATCCCATCCAAAACTGACGTCGGTCACGGTGTGAAATCATTCTTAGAATACTTTCCCACATGACATATCCGACCAAAACCAACATCGATGTGACCAAAACCAACATCGCTGTGACCAAAACCAACATCGCTGTGACCAAAACCAACATCGCTGTGACCAAAACCAACATCGCTGTGACCAAAACCAACATCAGTCGCTGTGACCAAAACCAACATCGCTGTGACCAAAACCAACATCGCTGTGACCAAAACCAACCTCACCGTGACCAAAACCAACATCGCTGTGACCAAAACCAACATCGCCGTGACCAAAACCAACATCGCTGTGACCAAAACCAACATCGCTGTGACCAAAACCAACATCGCTGTGACCAAAACCAACATCGCTGTGACCAAAACCAACATCGCTGTGACCAAAACCAACATCGCTGTGACCAAAACCAACATCGCTGTGACCAAAACCAACATCGCTGTGACCAAAACCAACATCGCTGTGACCAAAACCAACATCAGCTGTGACCAAAACCAACATCGCTGTGACCAAAACCAACATCGCTGTGACCAAAACCAACATCGCTGTGACCAAAACCAACATCGCTGTGACCAAAACCAACATCGCTGTGACCAAAACCAACATCGCTGTGACCAAAACCAACATCGCTGTGACCAAAACCAACATCAGCTGTGACCAAAACCAACATCGCTGTGACCAAAACCAACATCGCTGTGACCAAAACCAACATCGCTGTGACCAAAACCAACATCGCTGTGACCAAAACCAACATCGCTGTGACCAAAACCAACATCGCTGTGACCAAAACCAACATCGCTGTGACCAAAACCAACATAGCTGTGACCAAAACCAACATCGCTGTGACCAAAACCAACATCACCGTGACCAAAACCAACATCGCTGTGACCAAAACCAACATCACCGTGACCAAAACCAACATCGCTGTGACCAAAACCAACATCACCGTGACCAAAACCAACATCGCTGTGACCAAAACCAACATCGCTGTGACCAAAACCAAATCGCTGTGACCAAAACCAACATCGCTGTGACCAAAACCAACATCGCTGTGACCAAAACCAACATCGCTGTGACCAAAACCAACATCGCTGTGACCAAAACCAACATCGCTGTGACCAAAACCAACATCGCTGTGACCAAAACCAACATCGCTGTGACCAAAACCAACATCGCTGTGACCAAAACCAACATCGCTGTGACCAAAACCAACATCGCTGTGACCAAAACCAACATCGCTGTGACCAAAACCAATCATCGCTGTGACCAAAACCAACATCGCTGTGACCAAAACCAACATCGCTGTGACCAAAACCAACATCGCTGTGACCAAAACCAACATCGCTGTGACCAAAACCAACATCGCTGTGACCAAAACCAACATCGCTGTGACCAAAACCAACATCGCTGTGACCAAAACCAACACATCGCTGTGACCAAAACCAACATCACCGTGACCAAAACCAACATCGCTGTGACCAAAACCAACATCACCGTGACCAAAACCAACATCGCTGTGACCAAAACCAACATCACTGTGACCAAAACCAACATCGCTGTGACCAAAACCAACATCGCTGTGACCAAAACCAACATCGCTGTGACCAAAACCAACATCGCTGTGACCAAAACCAACATCGCCGTGACCAAAACCAACATCGCCGTGACCAAAACCAACATCGCTGTGACCAAAACCAACAACTGTGACCAAAACCAACATCGCTGTGACCAAAACCAACATCGCTGTGACCAAAACCAACATCGCTGTGACCAAAACCAACATCGCCGTGACCAAAACCAACATCGCTGTGACCAAAACCAACATCGCTGTGACCAAAACCAACATCGCTGTGACCAAAACCAACATCGCTGTGACCAAAACCAACATCGCTGTGACCAAAACCAACATCGCTGTGACCAAAACCAACATCAGTCGCTGTGACCAAAACCAACATCGCTGTGACCAAAACCAACATCGCCGTGACCAAAACCAACATCGCTGTGACCAAAACCAACATCGCCGTGACCAAAACCAACATCGCTGTGACCAAAACCAACATCACCGTGACCAAAACCAACATCGCTGTGACCAAAACCAACATCGCTGTGACCAAAACCAACATCGCTGTGACCAAAACCAACATCGCTGTGACCAAAACCATCATCGCCGTAACCAAAACCAACATCAGCGGTGACCAAAACCAACATCGCTGTGACCAAAACCAACATCACTGTGACCAAAACCAACATCGCTGTGACCAAAACCAACATCGCTGTGACCAAAACCAACATCGCTGTGACCAAAACCAACATCGCTGTGACCAAAACCAACATCGCTGTGACCAAAACCAACTGCTGTCGCTGTGACCAAAACCAACATCTCCGTGACCAAAACCAACATCGCTGTGACCAAAACCAACATCTCCGTGACTAAAACCAACATCGCTGTGACCAAAACCAACATCAGTCGCTGTGACCAAAACCAACATCGCCGTGACCAAAACCAACATCGCCGTGACCAAAACCAACATCGCTGTGACCAAAACCAACATCGCTGTGACCAAAACCAACATCGCCGTGACCAAAACCAACATCGCTGTGACGTCGGTTTTTAGTCTGTTTTCCAGCATGCCATATCCCGTCCAAAACCGACGTCGGTGTGACGTCATTTTTAGTATACTTTCCGACATGACATATCCGGCCAAAACCAACATCACTGTGACGTCGGATTTTAGTCTGTTTTCCAACATAACATATCCCGACCAAAACCGACAATGCTGTGACGTCGTTTTTGTAGTCTGCTTTCCAACATGACATATCCCGACCAAAACCGACAATGCTGTGACGTCGTTTTTGTAGTCTGCTTTCCAACATGACATATCCTGACCAAAGCCGACATCTGTGTGAGGTCAATTTTTAGTCTGTTTTTCAACATGCCATGTGTCCTGACCAAAGCCGACATTGATGTGACATACGTCGCATTTTAGTCTGCTTTCCTACATGACATATCCCGTCCAAAACTGACGTCGGTGTGACGTCATTTTTAGTATTCTTTCCGACATGACATATCCGACCAAAACCAGCATCGGTGTAACGTCGTCTTTAGTCTGTTTTCCGACCTGACACATCCCTACCAAAACCGACATCGGCGTGTTGTCGTTATTATTTAGTCTACTTTCTGACATAATATGACATATCCCGACCAAAGCCGACATCGGCGTGACGTCGTTATTTTTAGTCTGTTTTACGACCGACGACATATTATTCTGAACAAAACCGACGTCAGTCGCAGGTCGTCCCGACCACATTGTGTTTGCAGACCTAAGTAAAGCTGAAAACTTATTTTTCTTCACTATAAGAAATCAATCATTAAAAGTATACAAGTATTATTCTCACTTTTATATTGGAGCATAATTTGAGAATAGGCCTTTTTTTCAATCATAAACGCTGTTTGAGTAGGCCTAAAGTCAAATCAAATATAATCCTCACCATAAAGATATGCTAGGGCTGCTTCCCGTATGCTTGATTTTAACTTTCTTTTTGATCATCTTATCCGCCCCCCCCCCCCCCCCCCCCCCCCCCACTTCCCGTCTCTTATTTTTTCGTGTGTCCCTGTATCCCCCCTCCTCTCTTTACTATCCTTCCCCAGTACCTCGAATGTCTCCACCCCACCCTCTTCTTTTACACATTCATTCTTCCCGTTTCGTGCCTTAGGCACTTAGTCATGAAGTGAAGACAGCAAACAAAGTCGACAGGTTGTAGATTCCCTTTCCCTCTGCCTCCCCAACAGCTTTCTACATCCTCATTCTTTTTTTGTTTGTGGCTCAAGCCACAAACCTGTAACTCACTTTGTCGGTCGGTCTGTCGTTCCAAAATTGTCGCACATTTTGACAAAATTGTCGCACTTCAAATCGAGGGTACGCTTCAAAATTAATTGAGGCCGCTCTTTAAAATGATGTATTTTAAAAGCGTACAAAATAATAAACATACGTAATACAGACACTACAACAGACACGACGAGTATGCGGTGCTTCTTTCGATGAGTATAAGTAGGATACATAGTTTTAAATGTTTTCCAAAAGATATAAAAAGTTACGAAATGGTGCAGAGATAACATTCTGGTTTACAGATTAAAATTATTGAAAATCCAGGGGAGGTAACTCATGATTGGAGTGGTAAAAATAGACCGCGTGCCACAAACTATTGCGATTTCGCGCTTGTTATTATATGATGTGCATGCATGACTTTATATACAATGTGTGTACAGGTGCGTGTGACTGATGTATATTCAGCATAGCTGTGATGGCATATTTTGTGATTTTTTAAATTGTGTAATGATTTGTAATTTCCCTTATACAAACTATGTATATATTATTTTGTAAATGTAATTGTGCAATGATTTGTAATTTCCCTAATACAAAATATGTATGTTACGCCCAATCCGTGAAATTGCCTATTTCATGAAATGGGCAAGTCCATTTCATGAAATGGACAAATCTTGTGCACGAGAAAAAATGTTTTTGTGCATGTATGTTAGAAGCAATCGCCTATTTCATGAAATGGGCAAAATGGTTTGGCCATATAATTAAATTAAATCTGAATGAAATATTTCTGTTTGCTTTTGCTGTCCCATCTTCTGGGCCCGCGTTCAGTCGTGTTGCTCCCACGCCGCTCATTCCGAGTCCCAACTCGCAGCCACACCCCAGACCGTCAGGTCGCAGAATCCGCGATCAGCAATCCAAGGGCAGCAAATCTATGTTAGGCCATCAGGAGGCAACATTCTTCTTCTTTGATCGCTCAGACAGTTTTCTGTCAATTATGAGCGCAGATGCGTCATGCTGCTGTTATGCGTCTAAATGAGTAAGAAATAGTTAGGCCCAGCAATTAGTCCGACTGCGGCTGGAGGAAATCTTTTTGAACCCATTCACCGCCAATGTCGCATTTTAGCACCACCATGGTTTAATACCCATGTCACTAAAAAGGCATCAAGTCAGGACCTGTTATCTGAAGACCCTATTTTCTTAATTTTGGGAGGTAAGGATAGGCCTAATGTTATATATGTTACAGAGGAATTCGCAATATTGCAGATATTTTATTTTCTCTTCCCAAGTTAAGTTTAATGGTATTTTTTGCTGAAAAATGGCTGGCGGCGAAAGTGTTTAAGTGTTTCTTGAAAAAAGGCAGGAGAATGGACTGGTAAGGCAGAAAGATAGTAGATGACAGTAAGCAAAGGGAAAAGGCAGAGTCAAAGAGAGTGACAGATAATGCATCAAAAAACTGTCACACTCGTAATGTTCTCATCCCTAGCTGGTGCATTTGTACCATAGTGTTCAAGTGCTTCGGCTGTTGGGATGATCCCTGGAGTCTTTTAGCCTGGGTATGACAAGAACAGCAACACTCTCAGTCGCTTGTTGCTGCCATTATTTTTTTTAATTTAATTTGGATATATATGTGTGTTGTTGGTCCGTAATAACTATTTAAACCAAACACAAACACTACACAGAGAAATGCACAGGCCCTTGTTCCAGGCTTGTTTACCACCTGCACAAGTCTTGAGTAGTCTGGGTAGCTGAAATGAGTAGTTTTGGTGCAAAATGTGTAGTTTTATTCATTAAACCATCAAACAATGTGCACTGAAAATGAGTAATGAGAGCATTATTTTCAATTTTGAAGAGTAGTAGAGGTCCAAATTGAGTAGAATACTACTCGAAAAGAGTAGAGTAAACAGGTCTGTGAATGTTCCAATGGCACAGAATGAGTCCATTCTTGTAAAACCGGTCGTACAAACAGAAAAGACACACAAAACAGCATTCCATATTTTTTGTTTTTATTGTTATCTTGCTTTAAACATACATCTGCCACACGCAGAAAAAGAAAGCAGCTTATGATTACATGTGTGTATATTATAACAACACCGAAAAAGAACTACATTACACAAAGCATAGGCGAGACAGCCCCCAAAAAAACATATTGTTAAAACCCCTACTTTTTATAGATGCGGGTGTTTATCTATTAGTAAGTATGAGTGCGTTTGTACAGTTGTAGAGAGAGAGAGAGAGAGAGAGAGAGAGAGAGAGAGAGAGAGAGAGAGAGAGAGAGAGAGAGAGAGAGAGAGAGAGAGAGAGAGAGAGAGAGAGTATGAGGTCTGTACAGTTGTAGAGAGAGAGAGAGAGAGAGAGAGAGAGAGAGAGAGAGAGAGAGAGAGAGAGAGAGAGGAGAGAGAGAGAGAGAGAGAGAGAGAGAGAGAGAGAGAGAGAGAGAGAGAGAGAGAGAGAGAGAGAGAGAGAGAGAGAGAGAGAGAGAGAGAGAGAGAGAGAGAGAGAGAGAGAGAGAGAGAGAGAGAGAGAGAGAGAGAGAGAGAGAGAGAGAGAGAGAGAGAGAGAGAGAGAGAGAGAGAGAGAGAGAAGAGAGAGAGAGAGAGAGAGAGAGAGAGAGAGAGAGAGAGAGAGAGAGAGAGAGAGAGAGAGAGAGAGAGAGAGAGAGAGAGAGAGAGAGAGAGAGAGAGAGAGATGTTTATAGCATCTGTACTCTAATAATAAAATTTACTGTTACAGTTTGAATCTCCAGTGCAAACATCTGCCAAGGAAATACTCAAGACCTAAAAACGTTGTTTGAAGATAAACCACATTGTATGTGTGTGTGCATTGTGTGTGTGTGTGTGTGTGTGTGTGTGTGTGTGTGTGTGTGTGTGTGTGTGTGTGTGAGAGAGAGAGAGAGAGAGAGAGAGAGAGAGAGAGAGAGAGAGAGAGAGAGAGAGAGAGAGAGAGAGAAGAATGTGAGTGTGTATGCATATAATATGCATTTTGTTCCAACCACAACTCACAGGAATACAAAACTCACTAAATGTACATTTGAAACTAAGAAGAAAAACCTTCCCAACATATTGAAATAGTGCTATTGATGACTTAACGCTTTAAAAAAACAATTATTTATACAAATCTAAAATTGCCCCAAATCCATACAAAAATGTTTTTACCCCTATAGTAATAAAATAAAAACAGCATATAAGTTTCATTATAAAAGCAACAATGACTAATGGTACACAATTCCTTCTCTACATTTATACACGGAAATTGAAATTGAACAGTGAATCATGCAATGTATATATGAAACATGCGCAAACTAACACAAAGATGGACACACAAATGTTCTACTCACAAAACTTTGACCATTACTACTCAAGAAAGACCTTAAATCCACAGCCAACGTTTCACAGAAACACATGTAAAATTAATGACATTTTTATGATTAAAAAAAAAGAAGAAGCAAACAGTTGCTTCCAATTTGTCATGCAAACTAGAGTGTAATTAAATAGGGTGGGTATATCGTGATATGACGAGAATGTCTAAACAAAATATACTGTTGAATGCCATACTTTGATTTCAGTCCTCTCTACTAATATTTATTTACACACAAACCACAATACTCAATAATAGTAATTAATCTTCCCATTCATCTGACCACAAAATGGTCAAATTTCATTTTTTTTTTTCATGTTATAAAAAAGCACCTAAAAGGACACAACCACTTTTAGATTCTTAACAGTACATAAGCCAGTCAATACGAATCATTGTTCATAGTACAACAGTTATCTAATAACAATATGAAAACAACAACAGTTACCTGTTAGATAAATTGTTCTGAAGAACATGTACACTCAACAGCAATATTTATGTACAAAATAATAAGAGAGAGAGAGAGAAAAGATTTCGTACGACGACGGCTTATACAAAAAAGTATGATATGGCACAAAATGCTACTCATTCAATGAAAAAGACAATGCATAAAAAAAAACCCAAATAAATAAAAAAAAGACTGCATTGCAAATGAGAAAAAAAAAAAAGACAACAACATACAGAAAACAACAACATATGGATAAAACCCCACTAAATGGAAGCACAACATATAATGAAGTCACATACATAAATATCAATGTTAACATTTTGTTGTTCGGTGGGAGGGATAAAAATGCCACTGAAAACAGACACATCCTCCATGTAGTTGGAAAATTCATTAGTGTTACCAAGCGTTTTGCTCAAGATTAATAATGTGTTTATTCTTCTTTTTGTCCCTGGTGATATTGAAAACATGCTCCTGCTTAAATAGATACACGTATCTTGTTATAGTGATACATTGAGTTGCCCCACTTAAACTTAACTATTTATTCCCTTTTCTTCCATTTTTACGAATTATTAGTTCTTAGAATAATGTTTCATGACCTTGATATACATGTTTGTTTATATTGTTCACCTTTTCCCGGAAGTCAGTTGTATTGATCATTATTTAGCTTATCTTACAAAGTGTGACTGACTTCCATTAATTGTAAAGTGTGATGCAGCCTGTTGCTAGTACGATGTCTATGTGTTGAGTACTTTTATAAGCTTCGGCTTGTTGTACTCTTGTCTACATATATATTGTGTTGTTGCAAAAGTGTGTCAATAAAACATTTGCTTAAAAAACAAAAAAAACATACATAAATAGACATATCAGTGCTAAAACACTGATTAGCAATTCTAAAAAAGAATTAACAAAACGACATTGTAAAAGAAAGATACAATATAACAAGCAGTGAACATGATCGTAAAACAATACTTGCAAATCTGTTTTACTTACATTCCAGTATGTTGACATTACAACAACAACAACAAAACTCCCCAATTAAATATCATCATTATAACTTTGATGAAATCAGACAAGACAGCTGCATAAATGAAACATCAACAAAACTAAATACAGACTTCCAGCATGCAAACTGACACATTCACTTGTCTTAGTACATCCCATACAGAGCTTAAAAATTATTTTTAATTAGGGGTTTTCAAAGTTGTTTAGGGGGAGACTAAAAGATACTGAAACCGAGATTCCTTGGAATAATTCAGAAAGTGCATCTTATGTCTTTGGCATTTTGCTAGAACTTTTCATTTCTAAAAAACAAAGAAAAGTTCTATTCCACATTTTTGTTCGACAAACCATTTCTTGACATTTTTTATTGAAGGGTAGGAAGTGTGCACCAGGGGCAGTTTAGGGTATTAGGTACTTTACAGTCACTGTGAAATTAGGGTTGCATGCGATTTTTGTGTGACTGATGAGGAAGGAAACGGGGGGGGAAATAAATTTTGACCAAATGGCAACTTTTTCTTTGCCACTGGGATTAACGTGTGCTAAGTGCATGGGCACACGGGACTTCGGTTCATCGTCTCATCCGAAAGACTCGGTGAAAAATGAACACAAGTGTGTTGGGTTTGAATCGAACAGACCAATACCATTTCAAGAAGAGCTAAATATACAGACACTATCAAAAACACAACTAGTACCATATTTTTCGGACTATTAACTCTTCTAGCACCATAGGCAAATACATTCACCCAGTACATTTCTCTACAGTACACTCCCACCAAATGCAAAGACATTCACTACCAAGCACCCTGCCATATATTTCTCTTTTCAGATGTCAGTGATTTTTCCGTTAACGCACTCCAAAAAAACCACGTTCCCCGTCCCTCTTGTCGGTTGAGACGCAACGGACAACCAAGAACGTCAAAAAATACATGGGGCTAGAAGAGTTAATGCGCACCTTGTTATAAGGCGCACTTCCAAAATTATACACTAAACTCAGATTTTGTTATTAAATTTACTTACTATATTATCAATCCTATCATAAGGCGCAGCTGGGGGTCTCTCAGTCTGGGGGAAAAAGTATCGCCTTACAGTCCGAAAAATATGGTAGGGGAAGACGGGGTAAAAAGCGCATGGGCGGGTAAGAAGCCCACCCCAATTATCTCATGAAATGAAGCAAATTTCAGCCTCATTTTGCCCATGAGACGAGCGTTAATGTCTAGCATTCGTCTCATGGGCAAATTTGACTGAAATTTTCTTTATTTCATGAGATAATTCTTACCCGCCCATGCGCTTTTTACCCCGTCTTCCCCTAGTAGTAAATGTGCACATACACTCAAATACAGAACTAGTAGAAAATATGTATACTTTCGAATGCACAACCCGTAGTAAATGTGACCCAGCACCACAAAAGGGACATTAAGTGTCAAACTGACCATTCTGAGAAAAATATACCTTTGCAAAGTCCAGACAGATCTCTTTCTAATGACACAAGAACCATTGTTGTATCTTTTCCCGTTCCATAGTTATGAGCATTCAAAGTTAGTAGCGTGAGCGTTGGGCCATTTTGAGAATATGCTGTCTAAATTCTAGCCTAGCTGAAGAAAATGCATTGACCTACTTGATTTAAAGCACTTATAAGACAATTTAGAGACCATATTAAAGATTTTCCTTTATAAATATCAGGCATGGTAGTGGGGGCAAAGTGGTTTTCCAGGAAAATGGCCGGGGGTCCGAAGAAAATTCAATCAAATTCAATAAATGAGTGAAATTTTAACTTTTTCATGCCATTTCAATGCATTTTTTAATAATTTTGTTTCAAACTGTTTCGCGGAGGTCTACCATGCCTGAAATATGAAAGATACGATGTTAGAGAACAAGAAATCACCCATAACTCCAAAAATTATATTTTTCACTTTCCAAGCCTGTTGTTAGAAACTAGCCCAACGACTTAATGTCCCTTTCGTGGTGCTGGGTCACAAATATGCAGACACACTGACTCAATACACAACTAGAATGACATAGCCTCATTCTTCAACATTTGACCACCAATACAGTAAGCATTACGTCTAAAGAATGAAAAACACCATTTACCGTATTTTACGGACTATAAGGCTATACTTTTTTCCCAAGACCAAGACCCCTGAGCCTTATTATATGACTAAAAAATTAGTACGAAAACATAAGAACAAAATCTAAATTTTGTGCAAAATTTGGGGGATGCGCCGTATATCAGGTGCGGCCTTGTAGTCCGTAAAATACGGTATTTTAACAGAACTGCTTTTTTCTTTTGAAAAAAAAACAACCCACAACATTACTACAACACATAAAACACATTTTTCTTCAAAACTTTAACAAAGACCAGTTGATCGATCGATCATAAATAGAAACCAATTCAGCAATATATCTTTTTTAACAACAAAAAAAGAAAGAAATTATATTAAAAAAAACCTATCACATCAGATGATTGGGGGGAAAAAAGCCAAAGATACCACACTATGGCAATTGTAAATCTTTATACAAAAGCAAGAAGCCATAAAGCATTGACGTTTGTTTTTGTTTTTTAACCCTTTCACCACCAAAGTCGCATTTTAGCATCACAGGGATGTAACACCTATGTCACTAAAAGGCATCAAATTGGGGTCTATTACCCAAAGACCCTATTGTTTTAGTTTTGGGAAGTAAGGCTATGCCTTATTTTATATATGCCACAGAAGAATCCCCAATACTGCAGATGGATTTTGTTCTCTACCCAAGTCAATTTAATGGGAATTCTTGCCAGAAATATGGCTGGCGGTGAAAGGGTTAAACTGGACAAGAAACCAATTAATTAGCCCTCATCTCATATGACAATCAATGTGATAAAACCACTTGCCTTTATTAAGAATAGAAACAAGAAAAGTAAACATGCAGCATTATTTTCATGCAACTCAAAGTATTATTATTACTGATTGTACAGTGTAGTAGAAAAAAGCATTCAATGGACTTAGCTCCAATAGTATATGATTTAAAACACACACACACACACACACAAAACACATGAAAGCACAAGTCAAGTAACACTGTTACACGTTACGATCAGCTGAACTTTGTAAGAGATTGCTTTCCAATGATGAAATTATATTATTTGATTCTGATCTCTCTGTTTTTATTGCATAACACTGTGCTCGTAAATTATTGTGTACCGTAATCGTTTGTTCAGGGGGGAAAAGGAGTGAACAAACAACAACAAAAGAGCAAATTCTAATTAAAATCTGACTAGCAACCACTGATCACAAACCGTTTCATTACTGTACACCAAAACAACATACGGTACTGTACAACAACATTGCATTTTGTAGACAACATTCTGTACAACACAAAATTGCATTTTGTAGATATTTACACCCCCAACAATCGTGTTGACCTTAATGATAACAGAATAACTATCATGACATTATAAAATCAGGCATGGGAATTTAAAAAAATTTAGGTCAAAGTTTTAGTTACTAAATACTTCAATTTTTATATTATATTTTAACGCTGTAAAAATGAGGGGGGGGGGGGGGGGGGGGCTTTTCAGAGTTTTTTTGTCTGACAATTCCCATGCCTGAAAATATAATACAGTAGTACACAGTAAACAATCAGACAGATATATAAGTAGCACAAACTCACACCTTGGTCAAATGTTAATTGCATGGGTGCTCCTGGGAAATAAAAAAACATCCTGCAAGACAGGGGTCCAGGGGCTGTCCAGGCGCCGGCGGAGTGTCCAGCGCCCCTCCTGGGGGTTCCGGGGGGCAATGCCCCCTGGAAGCTGAAGGGAAACAACAGTTTCCAATGTAATTGACAGGCTCCAGTTGCACTTCACTTCTGGTTAAACTTCATGACCTCTATAACCAGCAAAATGCATCTTCTCAAATTCTCATAATCCGGCGACGCCGGCTCCAGGCAATAAAAAAATCCTGAACTTCAGGACATCCTGGACCAAAAAATCCTGAACTTCAGGACATCCTGGACAAAACAATCCTGAACTTCAGGACATCCTGGACAAAAAAATCCTGAACTTCAGGACATCCTGAAAGCAGGAGCATCCATGTACATTGTTCCGTTTCTGAATACATCTGATTGTGAATACTTTCACCACTACCTGACCAAAAAAACCCATCATAGTTTACCTTGCATTCAAAATTACTGGTATTATTTTTTCTATTAATACACTAGTTTTTAACTAGGGAGGAGAGTCGAGGATTAAAGATTACCACATAATTAAGAAAGGTGGCAGAGTGGTTTTAAGACGTTCGCCTGCCAAATGTAATGAGTGACTGCAACGTGAGTGACCCGGGTTCGAACCCCGGCCTCAGCCTTTCTTTCCAGTTCGATAGGAAAATCGAACTGAACGTCGAGTCCTTCGGATGGGGACTTAAAGCTAGTCTGACCTGCGTGCGCTTTACGCACATCAAAATCCCACGGCAGTTGAAAGTCGGTAAGAGCAGGGAGAAATTCCGCTGCCTGGCATGGCCAAATTGATAGCAAAAAAAAAAAAAAAAAAAAAAATTGGGTAGGAGAGCAGCCCGAATCTGTGACTTGAATATACCAAATAAATGTCCATACATTCTTTACACCGTAACCCCCCCCCCCCCCCCTCATACACACAGAGTACAAAGTCACACACAGAGTACAAAGTCACACACAGAGTACAAAGTCACACACAGAGTACAAAGTCACACACAGAGTACAAAGTCACACACAGAGTACAAAGTCACACACAGAGTACAAAGTCACACACAGAGTACAAAGTCACACACAGAGTACAAAGTCACACACAGAGTACAAAGTGGAAATTTGTTCAGTGAAACAGCTAACTTGTACAATTCAACTCCCAAAGACTCCTTTTAGTTTAGGGATAAATTGAAATCATACTTCCCTTTTGGTACAATGTTCTGAAATTTTGAAGGCGAATGTTTTGTTGTGAAATGTCCTTTTAATTTAGAGGATGACACACACTGTTTCCCTTGTTCAAATAACAGAAAAATAACGGAGATCTATAAGATCGTGAAGGGAGACAGTGGATAGCTCATTCACGAGGTTGACCTCGTAATCCAATAAAATTCCAGGAAAGTGTCGCGTGCGTGTCTCGTGGGTCTCGTGCGTGTCAAGAGAGAGAGAGAGAGAGAGAGTAGTCTACATGGAGAACTTCAATGGAAATGACTGTCTTATTTTTTGCATGCGTCATAATCGATTAGCGTTTGTTCTCAGGTTAAATTGAAGTGCTTCTGAATCTATATGGGTCAAACGGTGATTGAGCAATCCGTTTGAGATTCTTTCGACTTCTCATAGAGTTCTCTACTTTTGAGTTAGTTTTAACACCGGACACATCGTTGAACAGCGTGTGTCATCCTCTAAAATAGAAGATTATCCTGCAAAATATTTGCCTTCAAATTCTCGTAACATCGTACCAAAAAGGGAAGTATTCCGATAGAAATGCGCATGATTCGCTCCTAGCTATTTACATCACAGGTCAGACTACACCATCCTCAAAAAAGTACCCCCAAAAAGATAGAAGATAACATCACCCTATCACATCCTCCGAAGTTGGGAGTGTGGCTGCTCACGTGGCGGGGTAATCAAAAACGGTCACACACGTAATGTTCTCATTCCTAACTGGTGCATTTGTACCAAAGTGTTCAAGTGCTTTGGCTGTTGAGATGATCCCTGGAGTCGCTAAGCCAGGGAACAACATCACCCTATCACAAGGTAAGAACAATACCCCCCCCCCCCTCCCCATCTTGAGCACATTCTCAATGAAGACAACTTCCAAAAGGAGCTGTACATAGTAACTCTATAACTGACAAAATGCTACTCTTCCATACTCGACTTAAAGTTAAAGCCACAGCCGGCATACATAAAGCTTTGACGAGAGGCGTGCGCTATCATTTGAATCAAATTGGGGTCTATTATCCAAAGAATCCCCCGGTAAAGGTAAAGATCCCCCGTATTATATACGTATTGTCGGTAAAGGTAAAGATGTGCCACCCCCCATGCATTTAGTTAATTTATTTTTCCGGGCCTTTCTTACCATACATAAAGTAAGGATAGACCTAACCCTACCCTTTATATAGGGTTACGTCACAGAAGAATCCCCAATAACGGCACAATGGATTTTGACCTTTTCTCTACTGCCATGGATTTTGTTCTCTACCCAGGTAAATTGAATGGACATTTTTGGCTGAAATATGGCTGGCGGTGAAACTGAAAGGGCTAAGACAGTAAGAGTCAGTCTTTCACAAAAGACAATAATTTAAGTGAACGCCATCTTATCAAGCTGGCACAAAAAGGCATGCATACAGCACATGTACTATCAAAAGAGTGGTTATGACAAGAATTTGGCTTTGATAAAATGAAGAAATTTTAAGACAATGCTCTAGTTTCCAGCTTTTCACACAAGCAAAGAGTACAAGTTACTAACTTATCAAAAAGCTTCTGTCACACACAAAAACAAAGCAAGCAAACACATTTACCAAATCTCAATTACAGATCCGCAAGAGCATGATACTCTATGATCATATTGCATACATGTGTTCATTTAAATTAATACAGAAAGTACTAACTAGTACAAGAAAATTAGCATGTGATGTATACATGGTATTACGAGAGAGTGAGAGCGTGAGAGAGAGAGAGAGAGAGAGAGAGAGAGAGAGAGAGAGAGAGAGAGAGAGAGAGAGAGAGACTCAGAGAGAGAGAAAGTGGGGGGGAGGGAGATGAAATTGAAAATTGGTAATGCCACTATATATAAAGTCAGTTCATTATACATAAGGAAAGGACAACAACAACATACATAATCATTCATTTAAAATTTGCATGTCAGTGGTAATCTTCATTAATTTATTTCACAAATGTAGTTTTTTCAAAGATCAACTACATAAGTACATTTAAATTTCCACAAACCAATGGGACAATGTGTTCCATTTTCTGGTGTGCTTAATGTACAATGTACATATGTATGTGTGCGTATATGTGCACTCAAAATAACACCTTCGGTTCATGACTGTTTTTCTAAACTGCTTAATTCACACACAAAAATTGGAATCATTCACACACACAAGAAAATTCTGACAAAGAGATGGTGTTCTGTCATTAAACATTGTACTTTCACTTTTCTAACAACTTGAACTAAAAACAACAAAAATGTGTTCTCACTCTTTACTGAATTTTTCTTTTTTTAAAAGCCCCTAAAGGGTACACAGAAGTTTGCCTCTTTGAAATTGTTGACACATTTGTTGCAGGTAAACCTCTCAATGGTTTAAAAGTTATTGTCCATTTTTAATTCCTTGAAAAGTTTTCTTTTTTTTTCTTCTAAAAATCTGTGTACATCTTCTTTGAAGAGTTATTACTTGTATGTTTCAAGTTCCCTCTCGCTACTACGTCATCAGACCTGCGCTTAGACACTCTCTTTCCCTAAAGACAGTTCAGCCACAGTTTTGCAGCATTACTAGCTTTCGTTCACTGCCAAACTCAACCCTCCTCGGTGCAGTGTTCTTCGGGCCGGGGCCAGGCCAGAGTCTGGTGGATAAAGGTGCTGTAGTGGCGGGGATAGTTCTGGTTCTCAAACGTGCTGAAATTGGGCAGGGCATCGTTGGGCATGGGAAGTCCACTGTAGCTGTCCCGCGCGAGATCACCGCTGCTCGTAGACGGCATGTTGTAAAGCCTGTTCGGCAGTCCTAAGTGACCCTCCATATCGCTTTTCACCGCTGCTTGCGCCTGATTGCTGTTGCCGCTTTCCGTCTGTGCAAAATCTGAAATGCCGTGCTTTGCCGCAGGCTGAGCATGGTCCAGCTTCGAGACGGTACTTGGCATAAACTTCTCAAGGGGCGCAGACTGCTTTTTCAGGTGCTCTTTAAACATGAAAGGTTTCCCATCCTCCACGGGGAAATATGGAATCTGCTGGTTGTGCGTTCGCTTCATGTGTCTCTCCAAAAGGTTCCTGTACTGAAAACCGATGCCACACTCGTCGCAGGAAAACGGCTTTCGGTTGGGCACGTCCATGCTGTGAGAAGCCATGTGCGTTTTGTAGTCGGACATCCTGCAGAACCCTCTCCCACATTTGGAACAGATGCAGGGCGTGTCCTGGCTGTTGCCATGCTGCTTCAGTTTGAGGTGCAGGTACAGAAAGTTCTCCTGCTTGAAATGCTTGCCACACTCGTTGCAGGTGTACCTCTCGATGGTCTTGTCCTTGTCCTCTGCCAGGCCGCCGTGCTGCATCATCTTGTGGTGGGTCAAGGAGTGCAGCCAGCGGAAATCCTTCCCACACTCTTCGCAGCGATGCGGCTGGCTGTCTGCGTGATGGGTGCGGCAGTGAGCCATGAAGGAGGACTTCATGGCAAACTGCAGGTCACATCTGTCGCATTTGAAACTTTTGGAGCTGAAGTGCTTTCTCTTGTGCAGGCACAGGCTCTGGGGGCACGAAAACTCCTTGGAGCACACATCGCATTTCAGCAAGTCTTTGTTGACTCCTTCCTTAACAGCTACGCCGGGATGTTCAGCGGTCATGTGAGCGCACAGACCTCTCCAAGCAAACGATTTGCTGCAGATCTTGCAGGTGTATTGCTTAATCATTCTGCTTTTGAAACTCTCCCTGGACAAAGAACTTAGAGCGTTGCCCAGCTCCATTGAGTGTCGACGCACATGTATCTTAAAGGTTCTTTCGTAAAAGAAATCTCTGTTGCACAGAGTGCATTTGTAGTTGCCGCTGCCTTCGTGCCATTTATCCATGTGTGTCTTCAGTGTGATATTATCAAAAAAACACAGCTCGCATTGGGGACATTTGAAGGGTTTTTCTCCAGCATGACGACGGGTGTGCGTGATGTAGCGGTCTCTCTTGTAAAACATTTTGCCGCATTCTTCACAAGCGTATATTCCTTTCTGGGGAACCCTTCCACAAATGAAACGCTGATGGCGATCTAAAGAAGGAAAAGTTGGAAACGCCTTCTCACAGGTGGTGCATTTGAACGGCTTTTCAATGCTTTCGGAATCCGTTTTCATATTGGGGCAAGTGACTTGGTGTTTGGAGAAACCTTTAGCAGTGACGAATCCTTTGTCACAAGCTGAACATTGAAACTGAATGCGTTCAGACAAGTCAACGCCGCAAACTTTTTCATGCCTGCGCCTGGCTGTGGAGTACGCAAAGTCTTTCCCACACTTGGCGCATAGGTAGGGCCTGGAAGTGGAGTGTTTGGAACGCACATGGTCACGAAGGTGTCCGGCAATTTTGTAGCTGGCGTCGCAGAGTTGACACTGATAAGGTCTGTCTCCAGTGCCCACACCCATGTGAACGGAGATATCGTCCTTATTGGCATCGCTTCCCTGACAATGCATCTGAACGTGATAGCCCAGAACAGACTTCACTGCAAACTGCATGTTGCACCGGCTGCACTTGTAACGCTGAGAACTGCTGTGGCCCCTCTTGTGCACCCGTAGAATTTGCCGACAGGAGAATTCCTTAAAGCATATGTCACATTTTAAAAGTTCTGTGCTGAGCGCTTCACTCAGCGACATGCCAGGGTGCTCTGCGTTGACGTGAGATCGCAGACGTCTCCAAACAAAGGACCTACCACACACTTTGCACATGTGCTGTTTCATTCTTCCTCCCCAACGATTCAGCAGGTGCATAGGTTCAACAAACTGAGAATCGTGCTGCTGCACCATGTGCTTTTTCCAGCTTCTCACATCAAAAAAGCGTTTCCCACAAGGACTGCAGTTGAATTTTCCATTTTCCTCATGCCAACGCTCAATGTGCCTCTTGAGAGTTCCTTTATCATAGAAAGATGATTCACATTGGGAACACTTGTAAGGCTTCTCTCCAACATGGCGACGCGTGTGAGTAATGTAACGATTCCTAGTATGAAACATTTTGCCGCACTCTTCACAAGAATAGATTCCTTTCTGGGGAATTCTTCCACAAATGAAACGCTGATGACGGTCTAAACATGGAAAGCTGGTAAATGCTTTTTCACAAACGCTGCATCGAAACGGCGAATCCTTGTTCCTTCCAATACCATGTTCGATAGCAGATGGGGAACAGGTTTCCAGATGTTTAGAAAACCCTTTAGCTGTGACAAATCCCTTGTCGCATGTTGGACACTGAAACTCAATGCGCTCAGACAAATCCACGCCGCAGACCTTTTCATGCCTGCGTTTGGCGGTTGCGTAAGCAAAATCTTTTCCGCATTT
The DNA here is from genome assembly GCA_017654935.2 of Phymorhynchus buccinoides. Classification (NCBI taxonomy): domain Eukaryota; kingdom Metazoa; phylum Mollusca; class Gastropoda; order Neogastropoda; family Raphitomidae; genus Phymorhynchus; species Phymorhynchus buccinoides. The sequence goes on along the minus strand of CM065695.1, from coordinate 32,073,545 downwards.
TGAGCATATGAAAGGCCTGGAGTTGGAGTGCCTGGAGCGTACATGATCACGAAGCTGTCCGGCTATCTTGTAGGCAGCATCGCACAGCTGACACTGATAGGGCCTGTCCCCGGTGTGGACCCGCATGTGACAATTCAGACTGTCTGCACGAGTAAATGTCTTTGAACAAATACCACACGTTCGCTTTTCCAGTCTGCCTTTCCCTTTCATGAAGGTAAAGGTGTTTGCTGTGTACACTGCTTTAGGTGACTTTGTGGGGGTCTGCTTCGGTGGGATACTTTTCTTGATGACCAGTTTGATTCTCGGTGGGTTCTCAAGTCCTTCTTCTTCTTCACTAAATTCAGACACTTTCGTGAACGTTTGCCACTTGGGGACAAATTCTTCCTCCGTCTGTTCAGTTTGAGTCTGACTGCCAAAGTCACAAGCCTTCACAGCTGCTTTGGCACTTGATGCTGCCAAGAGCCTAGCCTGCTGCAACTGTTTCTTCTTCCATTGAACCGCTCCTTTCATGGGAACGTAGGTACTGTGGTTGGTGATGGGCATTTTAGTGGTTTTGATGGTGCCTAAACTTTTCTGACTAGCACTGCTAGTGTTCAAATCACTGCTCTGCTCGCTCTCACTAGAATCAGAATACATACTGGGTGTGACTGTAAATGAAGCGGACCTGGCCTGTGCTGTCAGAGTGCTAGCTGGAGGCAGTGGCTTAGACATCTGCTGGGGTGTCATGGTACTGGCATTGGCAAAGACAGGCGCAGCTGCAATGGGTCTCTTGGTTGCTGGTCCTTTACGTCGGTCAACTGGCTGTGAAGGGTATTTACTTTCAGTGGCCGCTGACTCATCCGATCTACCAACTGCTGCCGTCATACTTTTGTTGTTGGTCGCATGGGGTGACACGTTTCTGAAGTCTGTGCTCATGAGATTTGAATCGCTTTCTTGAAACATTCTTTCCGAAGAGCCTTGGGGAACAGCTCGGTAGTATGCGCCATTCTGTGATGTTGCAGCATAGGTGTCTGTTTTTGTTGAGGAAATCTTATCTTCATTCTTTTTCATGGCTTCATAATTACCGGGTAGAGACTGATCAATAACCGACTGAATGTCAGAGTCGGTTTCTGGACTTGTAGGCTTGCTTTGCTTGTAATGAGTCTCAAACATTTCTTCATCCCTTCTCGGATTTTGTGGTTTCCTGGCTGTGTTCCATTCTGGAGGGCCATGGGTCAGATTCCAGGGCACGTCATAGGATTCCTTTGACATGCTGTCACTAGCAGAGGCCTGTTTATTCTCATGGGATCCAACACTTAGATTGTACGCTGAAGAAGTGCTCATGGTGGGAAAACAAGTGCGCAAGCGCGAAGCAGTGCTGCTTGGACTGTAGCTTGGTGGAGGGTTTACAAACGAACCCAAACCACTGTGCACACCGGCTGAAAGAGACAACTCTGCAGCACCAATAGAACTGAGGGGTGGGGGGTTGAAATACACATAGTTAGACTCTGAACCAAGGGGAAGATAGGGAGGGACGGACCTGGACAAAATGGACCTCTCAGCTGCCGAATGCAGGGGACTCGGAGTGCCTGATTCCCCACTTCTGTGACTTCCAGAGTCCTGGGGCAGACTACTGTACAGGCTGCTGTGAGGCAGTCTTCCTGTAAGCCCTAGCTGCGACATGAACAAATCAGCCCTGTCTCCCATACCTTCTGGCATGGCAAACGAGTTTCCTGGGGGGTTCATATAGTTGGAGTAGTTATACATGTTTCCCACACTGTCCCGAGAAGCTAAACCGTGCATGCTGTCCATATTATGTGGTCGGCTGCTGGTCTTTCCTGCACTGTGTGCGCCGTCCGTTTGGGAGATGACCGACTCGGCGATGTCGCTGATCACATTCTGCCCTGGTCTGAATGTGGGCATGCTGAGTCCGGCAGAGGATGACATGGTGATTGGGACATTGCTCAGCGATGGATCAAAGCCCGGGCCTGGAGATAGCGGAGTCTGGCTAGCCTGCAGATAGGAGTAGCGTGCCATTAACGCGCTGTTCACAGGTGTTCGACGGTCTCCTCTGTCCTCCATTTTGGTGGATGCTCTGCAAAACACACAAACCGCACATCAGGGTAGGACAGTAATGGCTACACGACTGCCCGGGGCAGGTAATTGTAAGTGTTGGGCAGGTGGCAAGCTTAAAGGGAAAACAACCAATCCCAGGGATCGGGTATTTTTCACCAGAAAAGCACTGCCTCACGGTGGCTCGCACAACAGGGAACAAAGAAGGGCGAACCGTCTCTCGCGCCAGCTGTGATTCAAATGCGGCGCGCGCTCTGCGCCTCCCCTCTTTTATAGTCCAGCCGTGCCTTTAACAACCTACCCCTCCGGCAAGTCAGTTGGAAAATAAAAATCTTGCATGAAAGTTTTTTGATCGGAAATGTTGTGATCATGGAAGTCGAAAACTGTGCCTTGCATTTGCAAGCAGCCTGACCTTTCGAAAACATCATTTCCAGTCAAAACATATTGCCATTATGTATCGAGCAAGATGATTGGCTAAAGAAAATGCACTATTCAATCAATCAGAATAAAGAATACTTATCTGGTCACTTTCAGCTTCTACCAAGGTATCGTTAACATTTGCAGGTGGTTTTTTAAACTTGGGAGCTTGTCCCCAGGGCAAGTTGCACAAAAGTTACTATCCTACCCTGCACATGTAAACTTTATTACTAATATTAGTTACTTTGCATAAAAAGGCACTTTCAAATTCAAGTGCTTCTTTCTCTCTTTAATTTGCATAAATAAAAATAATAATGATCATTTCTATAGCGGCTAATCTCCCGTGGGGGCTCCAGGCGCTTCACAAAAATAATATAATTTATCTTACATGAACGGGACATTGTATTGTAACAACCAAAACAACAATGACAACACACACACACATACACGTAAGACAAAAAGAAGGCACTGATGCCGAGTGACAGGATAAAGCTGCTGTCTAGTAATCTGAAAGAGATGTCAGGATTGCATTCAAATTCTGTTCAGTTTAGTTTTGTGTCATAATTGGGTAAGACACTATTCACTCCACCCATTGTGAATGGTTACCTAACTTCAGTTGGAAGGGAGGTAAAGACAGTGGAAGGAGGACTGGGACTGGCCTTTCAATAATGAACCCTAGACTGTAGACACGTCACAGTCACACACTGTGACAATAAAAATAATAATAATAATAATGTGACAGTGTGCCGTATTTCATAAGGCCTACCTGTCACGCAATACTATTTAGCATATGACAAGTGTGCCTAGACAATTTTTCCAAGTCACGCGCGCCTCGCTATATGACATCATATCTATTTTTAGACGTGTCACTTTTCAAACGGCCTCCACTCAAATCTCAGGCCAACTAGTAGTAATAATAAACTTATAATTTAGCCTTTTTCTTCTTTGATTGTCATTCTAATAATACAATCTTATTGTAGTTATGCCAATCACTTTATTAGTTTGTTAATTAAGACATTGAATGGCTGATTTCTCCTAAAATCTGGCAATCTAACCGGCCAAGTTATGTCACCTCTTATCTTTATAAAACCTATTTTATCAAAACCATCCTTTCATAATTTTGTTACTTAACAACTCTTTCAATGTCCTACAGACAAATTAGCTACTTTTATTTGAAAAACAGAACATTGACGAAAGCTACACCGACGCTGAGTCAACGTCACAGTCCGTCTGACCACCGGTGTCGACTCAGTCCTAAAACCGGGTTTTCGGCTAGCTTATCTTTGTTACTGAACATTGAATGCTAATTATATTTTAACTGTGTCATCTAACATAGTGACATAGTATATATGTATAAAAAGGTATTACTTTAGTGTATTAATCCATTATGAAAGATCGGTGTAATGTGGTATGAGTTTAGATAAATTAATTATTTAGTAGCTTGAACCTGTTTCAGTGGGCTCTAAAATACAAGGTTTTTCATAATTATTATATTTATAAATATATAGTTAGATTTCCTTATTATAATAGTAGTCAGAATAGAGCTTAGTTCATCCTCTTTCTTCTCATATACAACAGGCCAGGGTTTAATGATTAGTGGCATAGATATCTGTGTTGGACAAAACCAAACAAACACAAATCTGGTCACTCTCGCCACCCACAGAGCGATTCTGGCTGAGTCCAGTGACTGCTGTCCTTGCGGTCCGGCTCTCAAGCATATATATATAAAAAGTGCCCAAAATCTGGGTTCACACTTTCTTTAGTCAATAGTTATTATTTGAGTATTAGGGTTAGTCACTTTTTTCAGTGAAGCTCCACTTTGGCTCACTCATTATCGGCTGCTCGATCTTGGCCTGCCATCTTGTGACATAGGCCTATTAGTGACATAGGCTAGGCTAATAGTGTTATTCTCATAACATGTGTTTCTTAGTAGTTAGGGTTCATTTTTATGTGTGTGGCTTTCGCCCTGACTATCGATGCTGTGCATGAACTCTAATGGTAAACGGCATGAACTTTCGCCTGCGGAACCGATGTTAGGCCGCCTAGCCTACACAAACATTGATGCTGTGTGCACGAACTCTGATGATCGCTGATGTGCCTTCTCATTCATGCTGTTGATGTGAATCTACAGTGACTACTGATGTAATCTCTGCACTGTCTTCCTTAGTCTTATTCCTAGTAAATAAACAAAGTCAAACAACTGTCTGGTTTCCTCTATATGTTCCTGGCCTGTGTGTGGAGTGCTGATCAACACCCTCCAATCCTTATCCCTCATCATCTCCTCCTTATCCCTATCCCTTACCCCCCCCCCCCCCCCATCACAATAATAATAATAATAAACAGACACTTACATAGCGCTTTTTATGGAGCACAAAGCGCTTTACAATCAGCACTGAAACACTCACACACACGCACAAAGACACATGCATGTACGTGCACGCATGCGAATGAACGCGTTCTTGCACACATACACACACAGACCCACACACATTTCATCAAACACATTCTCGACACTGAAACGCACACACACTTACACAAACATACACTTGTACAAGCACGCGCACACACACACACACACACAATGCACTCACACATGCACTCACACTCACTTGTACATCCCCCCCCCCCCCCCCCCCTCTCTATCCGAACACAATCTCTCCTGCGCGCACATACACGTGTATGCAAGCACGTGTATACCAACACAGACCTGCTCGAAAGCGCGGCCGTGGGCACACGCAAACTAACACTCGCGCACATGCTCACAAAGTACATATATTACACACACACATACATGCACACAAATTACATACATGCAACATACATACGAACATACATCACACAATCACACACACATCGTACAATGACACACACACACACAAACACGCACATGGAGATGGGGGTGTTATTGGAAAGACTGCAGGAACAGATGGGTTTTCAGGTTTGTTTTGAACGATGCTAAAGATTGACTACGTCTGACAGCAGAACGCAATGAATTCCAGAGTTTGACTGCTGATGATGTAAAAGCTCTACCACCGTGCCTATCACGTTTAAAAAAAAAAAAATTGGGAAAGATTCTATTGTCATTTGATGAGCGGAGGAATCGAGATGGAACGTAAATTTCAAGTAGCTCAGAGAGGTATTGCGGTGCTGTTCCCGATATGATCTGCTAGCAGAGAGAGACAGGCAGCTTTGTAATTTATTCTTTGTTGAACGGGTAGCCAATGTAAGTAGAGGTGATGTGTGTTGAAGACCATTCTAGCAGCAGAGTTTTGAAGTTGTTATAAGGGTTTGAGAAACGCCTGTGGGCAACCAAGTAGAAGGGAGTTACAGTAATCTAATCAGATGCAGATCCACACCCCCTCCTCTATTTCTTGGTTCTTTCCGGCTTTTCAGTCTTGTCTTTCTTACTGCAGATTGATCACTTCAACCTCTATCATTTTATTCAATGTTAACATTCATTCATTTGCACAATTAAAAATATGCATTCAATAATTAATAGTAGAAGATAAAGGCAAGACGGAAGGAACGCAATGAACCAAGACTGTGACACACATTATATATATGACTCTGTGCCAAAAGGTGGGCATGAAAAGTGGACATAGAGGGTAAAAAATGAAACTATTAATACCATTTAAATACATGCATATTTAGAAAGGATATAAATGAGGCAAAACATGTGCAAAGTGGCAGGACAATTTTTCAACCGATTTCTGAGAAAATAGTGATAATGTGGTGTCCCGCCCCTGATGACAAACATCAATGATTACATCACAACCATGGTGTTATGTCACAGTATTTTCTTATAGCTCCAGCAAATCATGTTGTGTTAAGTTCTTTTCATTGTTTGCTATTAGTCTGTGACATTTCCTGTTGAAATTTGCTGTTAGTATGATGATTATTATGGGTCTGTTGAGGTAACAAATGACCTTTGTCATCACTTTACATTTGAAAGTTGTATCAAATACACTAATTCTGTCTTTAAGTACTTAAGATGCCATAAAAAAAACAATTACAACTTAACTGAATATTTTGTACCAAACTATTAATTGATTCATGTCATTGTTTTTGTTTTATTACACAATGTGTGAAAAATGTATGACAAACATCAAAGTTACCTACATCATTTATTTTCCAGTTTCTGGCCAAAATGTCTATGAATAACTGTATTTTTGTCAACTACAGTAAGCAGAATGCTTTAAAGAAAATAATAACTTGCATGAATAAAGTTTTTTTCAAAAAACTGTTGAATTATTTATCATAATTCACTATTTACACCATAGGACATGTATGACGAACATCATAGTTACATTAGTAACTTTCATTAAGCACTATTTTTTCATTTATCTTTCTATGAAGGCTGCAAAGTGCTCTAAATGAATTACTAAACCCACTGAAGTGGTGTTTATTTGTTTATTAGATGGTTAGACCAATAAAACCAGCTAAATTTGATAATTAACATTTTCTTGATGACAAACATCAAGTCCAGTAAAATGATTACATTAAACATTTGGATTAGTGTAGAAGAAAGAAATGAACATGCTGGTGTTAAATAAGGGTAGAGGTCAACTTTATATGACAGTTTAATTGTAAAATAAAAGAGAGCAAGTTAAAAATATATATCTTGAGGATTTTTATTGAGCATTATAGCTTAGGTATGACGGATGTCAAGTGTTACATCTAAGTCAGAACCTTTAAGAGAAAGTGCAATATTATTTAAAATAATATATTTTGTAAAAAACTTTTATACTCCTATGATAAAGTAATATCTGCTCCAACAAAGCATGACATTTTCATGTATTTTGGATTTACATAAGTGAAAATTGTTGGGAAGTTTGATTTTGGTTGAATGATTACATCAAAAATGATGTTTGTCATCAACATTGGTTTAAGCCTAATAACTAACAGAACTTTCATTTTTGAATGTTACAATCTTTAGCGTTTACTAATGAGGTACTTTTGCATAACCTGTCCAAATTTCAAGTAATTTTACTGGAGTTTGTGTGTTCTAGCACTTGTTGAAATCATGACTATTTGCAATGTCCACTTTTGAAGACCAGATTTTGGGGCTGATTTGACATTCATGTTCACATAGCTAAACAACTACTGATCTTACAAAGCTGATATTGTCTCTAGTGTCTTTTCAGACATTTGTCTATATGTTTATAACATAAGCACAACAGTCAGAAGGTTATGTGACAATTTATTGAGAATGTAAGTACCTGACCCTCTCCGTGCTCACCTTTTGGCACAGAGTCATATGTGTGTATTCTGTGGACGTACATGGGCATCTGTGTGTGTATTTGGGTACGGGCGCGCGAAAGAAATGGGTGGAGTTACATGCCCACATACGTCCACAGAACACACACATACAATACATGCATACACACACATAGTAATGCACATACCTTTGTGTGCATGTCAGTGACGAGTGGGTGTGTGCTTTGATGTAAATTGTAATATTATGCAAATGATAACTTTATTGTTTTCAATAACTTGGGTTGCACCATACCAGTGTATTTATAATTAAGTTATTAACAAGTGGTTCGGGAGATATCCTCGGGCAGACAGAAAATAACACAAAAAACAAACAAAATAACTGACACCGCTCACAACAAAGTCTGTCTCCAGACTGTGAAGGACAATTAAGCAAGATTAGAGGACCTTGGAGACTATTTACAATTAATCATAGTCCACCATTGATTGAAGATAATATTAATAATATGGGTGGTGTCAACTGGTGTGCAGGATTGTGGAACCTGAACAGAATTGGAAAAATTCAATGAACATTTTGATCTTGATTTGGGACTGATGTGGGACAGTTTAGTCTAATAACTACAGGCTTCCAAAGGCCTTCCATCCGAAATGTCCCTTTTCTGCAGGCCTAGAGGCCTAGAAGTAGAAGTCCTGTCGCAATGTGGGCCTTTCAACCAATCAACGTCTTGGCTACTTCAGCCCCAGTGCTTTTTGCTAGGCCTATGCTTGATGCTGCCGCTTTGCATCCATGAGCATAGTTTAATTCTTCAGACCTTGCTCACGTTTCTCTTTGTACAAATGATCCATCCGATAACATTCTAATTATTCCAAACAAGCGAGAGTGATGAGTCAGTAAGCAGAGAAAGCCCTACTCCGTCCAGATTTTTCAATGAAGCAGCATGCCCGGATGATGGCGGATCCGGTTTTTGCCCATCACCCCCATCCATCCAGCACCATTTTGGCACCTGCACTACGGCTCCCAAATTCACCAAACGGCTACAACAAATTTGCACAGCCTTTCCTTCCATGAAACACGTCGCATGATAAAACGAACGCCAACAAACATGCATAGCTTACCAAAGAGCATTATTTTCAAGCTGGAAGATCAGATCGTCTGCTCCTCGATAGAAGCATTCCGTCCGACAAAATTTGCATTTTTAGTTTGATAGCCGTGGTTTCGCATTTTAATTTCGGTCCAAACAATCCTAGAATAATGATGTATGTGATAGTTTGGTTGAGAAAGTAGCAAAAACGTGAAGTGAAAACGGGTTTTAAAGAAATGTAATGCCTTCTGTCCATTCGAAGTTTATTTGTGAGTAAACAGAGGATGGGTGAGACTTTGGGAGAGTAGGCTACATAATTTATGCATTGCTTCCCTTTGGTCTAGCCTAATGATAACTCCACCCACACCCACACCCACACCCATTAGGCAGGTCTACTCCCCATTTGAAACCACACCTCGATCGACCAACGTCAATAAAAAACAACAATCAAATCAATTAATTCACTTCTTATGTCTCTACGTTTGGTCGATGGTTGACGAAGGCTTCCATTATTAAAAGCCGAAAATTCCCAAAGTTTAACCGAAAGCATGATTTTTTTTCCCGGGGGGCGTAATAGTTAAAAAGCTTTCTGGTAATAGTAGGTTTGAAAGTTTTTAAAATTCGGGACTTTACTGGTTTCGTACTGCCTCCGGGCATTGCCTCCAGTATTGTTCCAACCATATTTGTATTTACAAATGTCCCATATATGTGTCTGATTCAGACCAAGAGGACGTAAAACTCCATTTTCTCTCTAGGTTTGAAAGTTTTCAATTGACATAATAATTCATACTTGTGGCGGTACCATAGCCGATGAGGTTTAACCGAGGCGTGGTCACCGCTACAGCTATCTGTATTAATTTAAAAAATCGGGACTTTACTGGTTTCGTACTGCCTCCGGGCATTCCCTCCAGTATTGTTCAAATGTCCCATATTTGTATTTACAAATGTCCCATATGTGTCTGATTCAGATCAAGAGGACGTAAAACTCCATTTCCCCCCAAGTTTTCAATTGGAATTGAACGTTACTTTGCATTTATACTACTTGTGGCGGTGCCATAGCCGATGAGGTTTAACCGAGGCGTGGTCACCGCTACAGCTATCTGTATTAGGCCTAATAAAAAAAAAATCGGGACTTTACTGGTTTCGTACTGCCTCCGGGCATTGCCTCCAGTATTGTTCCCACCATATTTGTATTTACAAATGTCCCATATGTGTCTGATTCAGACCAAGAGGACGTAAAACTCCATTTTCGTCGCTAAGTTTTCAATTGGTTTTCTCATTTATGTCACAAACGATCGAGGGGAATGCAGTGGAAGACATTTTGAAGGGGCCAATAGCACAATGAGTGAGGCCACTGAGAGTGGTTGAAGCTTGTTCTTTTTTGTAGTGCAGTAACTGAATTGGAGCTATATCGGCTTTGTGAGCGAAACTCCTTTTTGGTAAACTGTATAAAAACTGTATACAAAGGCATGATGTATTATGGACATTTCGTGCAAACGATTAGGTCTAACTCGCGGCCACTAGAAAAGAGAAGTCACTGAAATAATTTGACTTCCAGCACCACCTCCGCCAAGGAGGAATTCACTTGACGGTTTGAAGTTCTAGAAAACCGGTAGAGCAAAGTGTTGCGATCTCTGTAAAGGGTGTTTTCCTGGTGATCTCGACGTGTTTCTTGCAAAAACTATCCGGGTCAGGGTGCCCCTTTAAGTCACTGGAAAGTTTCTCACAATCGGCTTGGAAAGTCAAAAATCAGTGTCATTTTTTGTCAATTTTGAGTTATGGGTATTTTTGGTGTTATTTTATTCAGTTTCATATTTATAAAGGACAATCTATAACATGGTCTCTATAAATGGTCTTATAGTATAGTATAGTATAGTATAGTATAGTATAGTATAGTATAGTATAGTATAGTATAGTATAGTATAGTATAGTATAGTATAGTATAGTATAGTATAGTATAGTATAGTATAGTATAGTATAGTATAGTATAGTATAGTATAGTATAGTATAGTATAGTATAGTATAGTATAGTATAGTATAGTGTGGGACTGGCTCAAGCCTAGGCCTCGCGGCTTATCCCTTCATTGACACTGTTTTGTTTGCCTTTTAAAATTATGATTGCAATTCAATCATCATATGTTCAAAAAATAGTTGACTAAAATTTTCATCTTTGTCAAGGAGATTTTTGAAGGTATTTAGTGTTGGTGCTCTTTTTAGGTTAGGTGTTAGTAAATTCCAGAGGTTAGCAACTCGATTACTAAAACAATGTTTACGCCTGTTAGTATTACAACGCTGTATAATATAATTTTCCCTCTTGATTTCTAGTGCTGTTATAAATGGATAGTGTAAAAAGAGAATCAATGCTAATGTCGTCTAAGTTGTTAAAAAATTTGTACATCTGTATAAGGTCTCCCCTAACAATTCCTTTTAATGAATGAAGGTTTAAAATTTTTAATCTATCTTAATTGGTAATTGAAATCGACACTTTTAACCATCTTGCCTTCTTGCATTTTTTATTTTGTTGCTCTCCTCTGTACCCTTTCAATAGAAGCTGACTGACGTTTTAGATACGGGTACCAGATGATACTCTAAATGTGTACGTACCAATGATTTGTATAATAACAGAAATGTTTCCTTATCTAAACGAATGAATGTTCTTTTAATTATTCCCAACATCTGATTTGCCTTATTTATCCCTTTATGGATATGTGTATCAAAAGTAAGATTATTGTCAAATACGACTTCAAGCCGGGTCTTTTTCCTCAGTACATGCATTTATCTTTTGCTCCTCTTGATCGATTTTCATAACATAATCATATTCTGGATTAGTTTTGCCTACATGCATAACTTTGCATTTTGACACATTAAAAATGATAGGCTATAGGTTCCAGTCGTCAGTCCACTTCTGGAGGTTATTCAAGTCACTTTGTATAGTATTGTTTTCTGTTGTATTGTTATATATCTTTGTGTCGTCTGCGACTATTTTGCATGTGCTTTGTGTAACATTTGGTAAATCATTGATACAAATTGTAACTAAGACTGGTCCGAGGATACTGCCCTAGCTGGGGGATACTACTTAAAACATAATTTTTTTCAGAGTATTCTGAACCAACTCGAACACTTTGTTTTCTTCCAGTAAAAAGTGATCGAACCCACTGAAGTATATATTATCGCAGCTATGCATTCATTTTTAGAAGAAGTCTTTCGTGTGGTACTGTATCGAAGTCCTTTTTGAAAGTGCTTCAGTTTAAATCGCTGAGTAGGTCACTACATGTTCTTCAGCTAAGCTAGACTTTAGACTTCATGTGTTTTCGGCGGATACTCGTGCCACTATGTAACTTTAAGCGCTCATAACTCTGGAACGGAAAAAAGATACAAGAATGGTTCTTAATGGTATCAGTAGAAAGAGACTTGTCTGAAGTTTTCAAATGCATAATTCTCTCAGAATGGTCAGTTTGACACTTAATGTCCCTTTCGTGGTGCCGGGTCACATTTGAAGGACCAAAAGCACAATGACTGAGAGTGAGAGCCAGCGAAATCCAAAAATATTCTTTGAAATCATTTGGCATCAGTTATATAGTTAAACTACTAACACTAGGGCCTATATATTCGTGATCAGCATTCAAAAATAGGGGAATGCAATGTGAGACACCTCAGTTAAGGGGCCAATAAAAAAGAAAAAGTGAGGAACACAACTGTAGTTTGAAAACCGTTGGTTGGAGATCCTAATAACCATTTTGTACATTCGTGATCACCATCATGTCGGGGAAATGCAGCGGGAGTCATATTGAAATGCTGGATGTACGACGGGCTGAACAAACCAACCAGGGTATAAACAAAAATTTATGTTCCTGAATCACTGTCTTAGCCAAAAGGCCGAGAAGCGATCAGAATTCGAAATGCTGTATTGACAACTGCTATTTAAAGACCTGGGGAAGAGCTGCACTTTCCACGCCCCACATGGCCGAAAGGCCAAAGAGGGCGTAAAGCATTACTTCCTGCACTTTCCACTCGGGAGTCCGTGGCCGAGAGGATCTCTCTCTCGCTACGCGATGACACCGATGCAATGGTGGCAGTTGCATCGAAGTCTTGCTGTGTGGCAGCCAGCGAGAGGGGCGACGCCGGATCTCCTCCCTCACCATGGGAGTTGAACGACTTGCGGACTGGATGGATCGACGGGCAGCAACTTGGACCGTCTCTGCAGTATGCCGATGCCCAGTGGACGTTTCGGGTGGGAGTTTTGGGTCGCTACCGCCTGTCTACTGGGAGTATTCACATCCGCCTGCATGCAGAGAGGGCTCGACTTAGCTGCGTGTCTACCAGCCCGCCCGCAACGACATCGACTCCCCGGTACGGAGCAGGTCGCCCTGTGGTCCTGATGTACCTTAGGAGGAACAAGATCATCTACAGCAGGAGCACCTTGACGCCAACGCCAACGGCAGCGACAATTTCATAAGATGCTCGCATCTATGCACCAAATTCAACGATGCTAACATCAGCATCACGCAACAGTTCCAGACTCGGATCCCGTCCGAGATGTTCCCGCAACCAACAGCGTTATCCGCGATTCCAGGATGCGCAACGTGTTCGAGTCATCGAAAGACGACGTATGCCACGTCACGAACTCCACTTTCAACATTCTACGGCCCCCATCATCATCATCAACATCATCCAACGAGAAGACTATCCAGCCTTCATGCAGAACGTCCATAAGGACCTACGGTCAATTGGACGGAAATCTCACCCTCTTCGAAGAGCTGCCGCAAAGCGAAGCGAGCGCGGGGCGTATCTGCTAGTATCGATCTATACCTATATATAATAAAATTCATTGTGCTTATGTGTTTGTCTGTTCGCCCTGTAACTCATGTACCAGTGCACAGAATCGCTTCAAATTGTGTGTGGGGATGTATCATGGTACACAGATGGTCCCATAGAAAATCTGAAGCTCCAGTACAAATCTCCGCCAAGGAAGACTCACTTTTCTGTAAAACATTTTCACCCTGTAACTCATGCACCATTTGACAAAATTGCTTCCAATTTTGTGATGGTATGTGTCCTGGTGCCTAGATGGTCTGATAGTACAAATCTCTGCCAAGGAATACTCAGTTTTCTGTAAGATGTTTGTTCGCCCTGTAACTCATGAACCAGTGCACAGAATCGCTTCAAATTTTGCATGGTACGTGTTGTATCGTGGTGCACAGATGCATGGTCTCATAGAAAATCTGAATCTCCAGTACAAATCTGCGCCAAGGAAGACTCACTTTTCTGTAAAACGTTTTCGCCCTGTAACTCACACGCCATTGGACAGAATCGCTTCAAAGTTTGTGTTAGGATGTGTCATGGTACCTAGATGGTTCCATAGAAATTTTGAACCTCCAGTGTAAATCTCCGCCAAGGAAGACTCACGTTTCTGTAAGATCATAGCACGGCAGGAATAAAGGTGGTTGATGGTACATTTTGGCCTTTTACTCTACCCTACACGTGACGGGTTCACGACTTGAAGGGACAGGGTCAGGAGTGATGCAAGGCGAGTGAGATAAGAAGACTCATTTTTCTTTAAAATCGTACGACAGCGGGAATAAAGATGGTTGATGGTACCTTTTGGCTTTTGGAAATCTCTGCCAGGGAGGAGCTGCCACGAAGCGAAGCGAGCGCACAGAATGACTGCTGCGAAGCGAATCAAGTACAGGGTGTAGCTGCTAGTACATGTATATAGATCATACAGTATATCATTCGCCAACGAAAGACTAACTTCAGAACATTAAGTTTTGAGTCAAAAAGTTCTTCCATAACCAAAATTGCCTCGGGGTAAACTAGCAGTGCCAAGATCGTTTCCCTTTCATTGTATGTGGCAGCAGCCGCGAGTTAAGTGGATAGCTGGGTTTTAAACAAAAACAATAATTAAAAAAGAACGTGCAAGTCTCATGCATCATTTTTCATGGCAGTACTAACAAGTGTTGAGAGAGAGAGAGAGAGAGAGAGAGAGAGAGAGAGAGAGAGAGAGAGAGAGAGAGAGAGAGAGAGAGAGAGAGAGAGAGAGAGAGAGAGAGAGAGAGAGAGAGGGAGAGAGAGAGAGAGAGAGAGAGAGAGAGAGAGAGAGAGAGAGAGAGAGAGAGAGAGAGGGGGGGGGGAGACGGACAGATAAGAGAGAGAGTGGGGGGTGGGGAGAGACTGGCAGATAACACAGAGAGAGAGGGAGTGAGAGAGAGACTGACAGATAACAGAGAGAGAGGGGGAGAGAGAGAGAGACAGGAGAGAGAGAGAGAGAGAGAGAGAGAGAGAGAGAGAGAGAGAGAGAGAGAGAAACTGACAGATTAGAGAGAGAGAGAGAGAGACGGAGAGAGAGAGAGAGAGAGAGAGAGAGAGAGAGAGAGAGAGAGAGAGAGAGAGAGAGAGAGAAAGGGAGCGATAAACCAGACTGAAAACACAGAATTCAGTATATCAATATGTGTGTGTAAACTGTAACCGTAAGTGCATGTGTGTGCGCATGTCTGTGTGCATGTGTCTGTAGCATGTGTGTGTGTGTGTGTGTGTGTGTGTGTGTGTGTGTGTGTGTGTGTGTGTGTGTGTGTGTGAGTGTGTGCACATGCATTCATCAATGTGATACACAGACAGAAATAAGAATTTGCCGCTATTGTTTATTCCATTCACGTAAGAAGCAACAATATTTACAGCACAATAACATATGAATCTGCAGTCTACACAAAAGAGCAAGATACATAAGCACAGCTTACAAAACAACAATCCAAAGATTAGAAAAACAACCCCACTACAACCTAAAGGAATAAACCATCAAAAAGAGGAAACAAAATCTAAAGAACATTAATTTTTACTTTTAAAAGCAACACACAACTAACCAACAGAAAAACAATACTAAAAGATACGCCCTAATATTAATACATTTCATTGCTTCATTAAAATGTCCTTTTTTTTAAAGAAATAAAATCCTAGTAATATAAGCCAAAACAAATAACTGAAAAAGAAAAACTTACAAAACCAAAGATGTTAGTAACACTAGGTTTACATACCTTTACATGTATAAATGTCATAAGTATATATACAATTGTGATAATTTCTTAATTAACAAAAGGTTTAGAAAACAATACCAATATCATCACATTTTTTCTTGAATCGTTTTCAAAATATTTACAATGCTCCCCATGGTCCTGGTTTTGATTCATTTTCTCATACAAGAAAAAAAGAAACACTAAGAAACCAATTAAAACATTCCAATGCCCAGTCCACTATCCTCCTCCTAAGGCCAGGGAACAAACACCAAACCAGGACAAAAGGGGTAGAGGTGCAATGCTGATATCAGTTCTTTAATTTCATGTACACAAAAACATTTATTTTCTATTTAAAAAAAAAAGCTAAACAAATGTAATAAGAAAATGAGTGTGGTTTGCTTTAAACTAGGTAAAATCACAGCCACTATAAAGAAACTATCTGAGAACACTTTTGCACCATATTCGCAAACCCTCGTACACTTTTTAAATCTACATGCACTCTCACAATCCTGGTCACTTGTGGTTCAGTGAGGCTTTATACTGAAAATCATCTGCCCCTGTCTCGTGCCCTGAGATGCGAACGCCACCTACTGAAGATTACCGTCTTTGCCTGTCATGAAGCAGTAGTATATAGCCACAGAAAAGTATCTGCCCCTGACTCGTCAATAGGTGGCATGAGCAGTTCAGGCCTAAAATCATCGCTCTTTCGTGTCGGCAAGAAGTAGTATAAAGCCCCATTGCAGTCCTAAAAACCCAGCTACCCACAAGAAGCATCAAACTTAAGGAGGCAACACTCCAAAAAAGACACTGCACTATTGCCAAGTCTTTCACTACCTTTAGCTGGAGCCCGTTCTGAGATAATACAGTGGAACCTCCCTTATAAGACCTTCAAAAATAATCCAAAATGAGGTAATTTTAATGCTTACAAAGAAGGGCAATGTCTCAACGAAAAAGGTCTTATATGGGAGGGAGTCTTATAATGGGAGGTCTTATAATGGAGGTTCCACTGTATAATGACATTCACAGAATGCAATTCAAAAGTTTTGCACTAAACGCCACAGTTGCCTTGTCGGTGGTCGCAAGAGGGCTGCCACTGTACTATTCTGCATTGCTCTGAATGCTGAGATAGTGTGTGTGAGTACATGAACTCCATGTTTCACCACTTCTTCAACCAGAATGCAGACCTGTTTACCCCCTACACCAGTCTTGAGTAGTCTGGATAGCTGAAATGAGTAGTTTGGGCTCAAAATGTGTTGTTTTATTCATTAAACCATCAAACAATGTTAACTGAAAATGAGTAATTAGAGCATTATTTTCAATTCTGAATAGTAGAGGTCCAAATTGAGTAGAATACTACTCGGAAAGAGAAGAGTAAACAGGTCTGCAGAATGAGGTACCGTATTTTTCGGACTATAAGGCGATACTTTTTTCTCAGACTGAGACCCCTGCGCCTTATAATGTGACTAATAATATAGTAAGACTTGAAGGAATTAAGTATAAACTCAACAACGTTGTTGTAAAAGATAAGCTTTCAATAATACAGTAAGAACATAAAAGAACAATATCTTAATTTTGTGTAAACTTGTGGTGTGTGCGCTTTATAGTAAAGTGCGCCTTATAGTATGAAAAATACGGTACATGTATAAAGAATACTGTAAAAATCTCCAAATACACAAAGTTCAGGATGAAGATGATGATGATGATGACCAGTGATATTAACTGTGCAAACATATATACAAATATCTGGTTAATACATGAAAAATGACACATGATGTATTACCCAGTATGTTCAAAAATATCATCTAATAATGATGTATTATTAAAGGTGAAGGGAAAGGAGTGGGGAGAGAGAGAGAGAGAGAGAGGGGGGGGGGGGGTCAACAGACACTTTACACACAAAATTATATGTAAAAACAAACAAAACACACACACACAAAAAAAACCCACCCAAAAAACAGTTATTAATATTAGAATGCATTTGCCAATAGCATGCTGGGTTTGAAATTTTATCTGAATAGTTTACTAGGAGACGAAGTGGACGCTGAACAGACATTAGCAGTGAAAATTATTTTTTATTCTACTTCAATCTAGGCGTCTTTGGTAAAAGGCAGACTTGCATGTTGAACAATTTGCCTTTTTTTTTTTAATACATTAAGAATAATACTTTATGTTTTCAGATATATGCAGAACTAGCGAAGATTTTTTGTTCTCTCTCTCTCTCTCAAATTCTCTCTCTCTCTTTCAAATAATAAAAAAACCTGATTAAAGAACTTGAATGCATTATCATAAAATTTTAAAATACAACTGTATACATTTTCTTTTCAGTAAACACTGTACACCTTTACCTTAAAACTACTCAAACATCATAACATGCATTACAATGTACCAAATATAGAAAATGGAACGATTTAAAAAACAACATTAGATTAGTTGAAGCATCATCAACTAGCATCAACTAGCATATCTCTATAAATATGTAGTTGTGACGATAAATACGAACCTGGCAGAACCATTCACACATTTTAGAGATGGTCTTGCTTTTCTTTTTAGAGTTTGAAGCACTTCAAAGAAAATGGTACAATTTTATGAAAATTAACTCTTAAAATTAAACAGGGTGGACATCAGATCTCAATCAACAGTTTTCTTCACTCATTCTCTCTCAGATACAAACAGCAACATTTCAAAAGTACCTGGGTACTAATCTCACTCTAAAATAATTTGTTACACAAAAGAATACACACTCCCCATAATATATGTGCTTACTTCAAATAATGATGTACAAATTAACAATTGAGAAAAGGCTCATGGTTTGAAATGTGAGTTTTTTCAAACAAAAAACAACAACTAAAACCCACACTTTCATATCATCTGTGATATTCTATCAAACAAATATTCAAATACACATAAGATTTTATCCAAATGTGCAAGTTTGCATCAGAAACCCAAAATGAAAGGTAGTTTGCGTTTGTAAGCTTGGATACATAATCAAAATCAATAGCATAATACTTAGTCTTCCGGAGCTTTTTGTATATGTGACCTAGCACCACGAAAGGGACATTAAGTGTCAAAATGACCATTCTGAGATAATGGTATAGCTAGAAACTTCAGAAAATTCTCTTTCAACAATATACGAACCATTCTTGTAACGTTTTCCGTTTTAGAGTTATGAGCATTTAAAGTTGGCCATTTTGAGAAATCAGTCTAAAGTTTAGCCTAGCTGAAAAAAATGCATCAACCTATTCATTTCAAAGCACTGTTTGGAGTATTTAGAGACCATAACAAGGATTGTCCTACATAAATATGAGATGAGATGTTAGAGAGCACGAAAATACCCATAACTCAAAATTGATAGAAAAGAGAGAAGAATTTTGACTTTGCAAGCCTGTTGTGAGAAACTAGCCCAGAGACAAATGTCCCTTTCGTGGTGCTGGGTCACATATTTGCTTAGCAAGAAGAGACCAACATATGAGCGAGTATTGATCTGCCCTATCCTTTATGCCATACAAAACATTGGGCCGCTAAATGCTGCTAACTAATACTCAGTGACTGCTTTCCTAGATCGCTAACATTACTTGAAGGGCTACGATCTTTCTTTGACCAAACTCCAAATGATTGGAAAAAAACATTGCAAAACACTCACAAAAATAATTAACTTTTCATTATGAAAAAGAAACCAACAACAACTAAAAACAACTAAAAAAGTAAAAGAAACCTCAAAAGATTCTACTAAAAAGGTAGAGTTATTGCATTCAACACATATAGATAGATCAATAAAAGTATAACTGTCGCATCACAACCAGTTCAGAAATAAGACCTATAAAATTATAGCAATCATACATTATATGATACAATGACGTCTTTTTTGTTTAACAAAAAAATTGACATTGCTAGCACAGACTGGAATTACCTGTAACTGCACATATATAAAAAAACCCTGTAAAAGCCAATGAATACTGAGAGATCTATAACAGTATTTGATCTGTTGAAGGAAAGCAAAGATGAACATGATGTTTTGCAGCACACTCTCTTTTCCAACACATTTTAAACAGAGAAACAAACCAAAAAACACCCACACACATAAAAAGGAACTAATTCTAACATGCTACGTTTTGTACAGATTAAGGTGGAACTTTTACAGTTTTAGAAGGCATGTGTAAAACAAAACAAGCTTGAAAACCTCAATGCAGCTGCAATGACTTTAAGCAAAAAATAACAATTTAAAATTCTAAAATCTATTAGTATTAATTAATATCAACAAAAATATAACCATTATGTTATTATTACAACAATCAATAACGATAAGCAACACATTTCCCAAGACAGCTGACAAAGCAGCGTAAAATTTTAACAAAAGTTAAATACATTCAACATTTCGCACATAACTTCATTCATTATTTAAAACAGAAAATGAAACAAATCTATGAAATAAAGAAACGACCCAAAGAAACCCCAAAACAAAACAAAAAAGATCTGACAAACATTACACCTAAATGCATTATTTTTTTATTTTATTCATTGTCATTACGAAATTCAATGAAGAGCAACCAGTCTTACTCTTACTCATAGTCCTATTAAAACAAAAAATGTCCTATATCCCCCTGTCAGGACAAATGTTCTATTGAAATTTAACACAGGCAGACTTTGTACTCTTGATTTCTGCGAGCCAGGACATTTTGTCCTATTGATATTTGTTGTTGTTTCAGAACAGTTTGTCATGTCACTTTTTCAACCTCTGTACATCACTGCCATAATAATGCCCCCCCCCCCCCCCCCCCCCCTGAGACTGCCCAATTTGGTTGAGAAAAATAAGTTGTGGGTTTCCCCATGAAACAAAAATGCTTTTTGTGAAAGTTCAGTCGAGTTAAGCTCACAGTCTGTTTCTGTCAATTAAACTGGACAGTCCAAGAGAGCCTCAAGTCAGTTAACATTATAACAATCCACAACCAACAGTTTCCAACCAATTTTCAAAGTGTTCCAATCTACATGAAGTATGGATGGTCACTTCTCTTATTTTTTAATGATTGCTTCAACTCATACAACATGCCACCCTATGGTTAATGGTTAATAATATTATAACCACTTTCTGAACAAGCAACTTTGGTACGGTTCTTTTCATCAAAACGTACATGGTTTGGAAGACTGCGTCTAAATTAACTCTAATAGAGTACAAAACTACAATGCACAAATGGCAATAAAATCACACAAGATGCACTTTACAAAATGAAAACAAAATCTACAGTCTGTTGTAAAAGAAGACTAAAAAAAAAGCAACCACTAAAACTGTTAATATATATAACAAACACAAGCAACATTATTCCTTCTTCTGGGTTCTTCAGTATCAATAATTCTGGTATGATAATTTCATAGGTTAGATATAAATGTTCATGTTTTCTGCAACGATCATATTCATAAGCTTCATCATACTTCTTGTTTATTTATTTTGCCAGTACTGTACGACATTCTTGGGTTACAATTTTACATCCTACATGGCTATTCCTCTATTATCAGGCATGGGAACTGTCAGAGACAAAAAACTCTGAAAAGCCCCCCAATTGAAGTATTTAGTAACAAAAACGAAGAATTTAGTAACAATTTCTTCTTTTTTTTCCGCGGAAATCCGCGGACAATTCCCATGCCTGATTATAGAGGATGGACTTCAAGAATCCCCCATGGAGATACTGGGGGTCTTTTGAACAAATAGTTCCCCCACCTTCTGGAAGTTCTGTGCTTGTAACTTCCTCTAATCTGTCACTTTATTTTACTCTGCCTTTTCCCTTTGCTTACTCAGTTACTGTCATCTACTATCTTTCTGCCTAACCAGTACATTCTCCTGCCTTTTTTCAAGAAATTCTTACAAAGATTTTCTCCAGCTGAAGACAGAGGTGCTGGGCCTACCTATTCCTTAATTAGGCGCATAATGGCAGCATGACACATCTGCGCTCATAACTGACAGGAAACAGTCTCGAGTGATTGATGAAGAAGAAGAGGAAGAATTCAAGAATATAGAGTCTATGCTTGAATTCTATCCATTCCTACATCTATCTTCCATTGTACAGATTAGGACTCCACTTCATTTCCATGTGCCATTTTACGATAACACAGTTTATAATCATGTTCATGGGTTTCGTAGTGTTTCTGTAAATGCCACTTAACTTCTTGGTTCCATTGTATTCCTCGGTTCTATTAGATTTCTGGGCTCCATGATATTCCTGGACTCCATCATATTCCTGTGTTCCATGATATTCCTGGGCTCCATGACATTTCTAGGATCCATTGTATTCCTGGGTTCCATGATATTCCTGGGCTCCATTGTATTCCTGGGTTCCATGATATTCCTGGGCTCCATTGTATTCCTGGGTTCCATGATATTCCTGGGTTCCATTGTATTCCTGGGCTCCATTGTATTCCTGGGTTCCATTGCATTCCTGGGCTCCATTGTATTCTTGGGTTCCATTGCATTCCTGGGTTCCATTGCATTCCTGGGCTCCATTGTATTCCTGGGTTCCATTGCATTCCTGGGATCCATTGCATTCCTGGGTTCCATTGCATTCCTGGGCTCCATTGCATTCCTGGGCTCCATTGCATTCCTGGACTCCATTGTATTCCTGGGTTCCATTGCATTCCTGGGCTCCATTCTGTTCATAGTCTGCATCATTTTCATGGATTGCATCATGTTCTGAGCGCCATTGTACTCTGGGGATCCATAAAATTCTGGGGGTCCATATTTCTGTGCTCTGTTAAATGCCATTGATTCGCCATATTCCCACTGTCCAAAGTATTTATGATTTTCCAGATATTTACTGGTTCCGTTGTCGTGCTTCTGGGCATTATCATATTCATCATAGGTTCTTTCGTTTCCCCTGGGAATAGTGAGGTTTTTAGACTCAACCATGTCTCTGGGTTCTGACGATGCATTGGCAAGAACGGTGAAATTTTTGGACTCCATATCTCTGGATTCTGATGAGGTATTGGCGAGAACGGTATAGTTTTTAGTCTCCGCCATGTCTCTGGATTCTGACGAGGTATTGGCGAGAACGGTATAGTTTTTAGTCTCTGCCATGTCTCTGGATTCTGATGAGGTACTGGTCAGAACTGTGAAGTTTTTAGACTCCTCCACATCTCTGGATTCGGACGAGGTATTTGGCTCTGGCATGCTCCTGACTTCATCTTGCAGAACTTTGTGGTAAACAGCTTCGTCTTCAATCTGCTTCAAGATTTTGATGCTCTTCTTGGTCTTTCTCTCTCTCTTTCCTTTGGTTTTTTGCTTTCCCGGTTCCTTAGGTTCCCTGCGGCGCATAGCCTTCTCAGGGTCTCTGATCTTGGGAGGCCTGGTTCGGGGTTTTCCAATGTGCACTTTCCCGTCAGGAGATTTGGCATGGAGTTCCAAGTGGCGCTTCAGTCCGTCTTTACTGCACAAGGATCTTCCACACAAGTTGCACAGCCAGGGAGATCGGTCATGCTTGCTCTCGGTGTGTCGTTTGAGTTGGAAAGAGTAGTAGAAGCCAACGCCGCACGTTTCGCAAATGAAAGGCCTGTCCAAGCCACTGTGCTCGGATCCTTTGTGGCAGGACATGTGAACTTTAAGACGGTAAGTGTTGGTGAAACCTTTCCCGCATATAGAACAAATGCAGGGCATGACGTCACGATGCGTTATCATGTGGTTCCGTAGGGAGTCTTTGCTCCTGAAGCGATGATCACACTGTTTGCAGCTGAAGACCTTCCCGTCGCCGTGAGGATCCTCCAGATCGGGGTTGTGGAAATGCAGCTTGTGGTAACTGAGAGAAACTTTCCAGCGGAAAGTGCGCCCGCATTCTTCACAGGCGAAGGGTCGTTCATCGCTGTGCTTAGTCTGATGAAGGCGCAGCGCTGCAGCATTAACGAAACCCATCTCGCATTTGTCGCACTTGAAGTCTTTCTGGCCAGCGTGGCGGCGCATGTGCATTTTCAAACTGCTGGGGTCGGAAAACTCTTTGCCGCACACCTGGCAGATCACCATAGATTTATGTACGGCATCACTGAGGGACATGCCTGGGTGCTCCTCTTCCACGTGGAGGCGCATGGACCACATGTTCATAACCTTGCCACACATGCTACAGGGATAGGTAGGGTTAGGGCCTCTTATTCTCGGAGCTCTTTCTCCCGTGTGCAGCATCATGTGTTTCATCCAAGCGTGAGAATCGAAGAAAGCTTTCCCACAAATCTGGCACTTGAAACGCTTCTCTTTCCGATGGACGCGGCGAATGTGTGTGCGCAACAGCTTGGAACTGGAAAAATGGTGGTTACACTCGTTGCATTTGTACGGTTTCATGCCGCAATGTACTCGCATGATGTGCGTAGATAAAGTCCTCTTTGCTGTGAACTGTTTAACGCACAGTGGACACTTGACAATGTTATTGTCTCTGTGGCGGGTGGAATGCTTTTTGAAAGACTTCTTGTCAACAAATCGTGCATCACACTGGCCACAGGCATAAGGTCTATCATTTGTGTGTCGTCGGCAATGAGCAACAAACTGATTCCACTTTGGTAACTCTTTCAGACACCCTGAGCATACGAAGGGGCCAGCACCTGGGGTTTTACCACACAAGAATTTTTTATGAGTGGTGAGTGAAGAAGCCTCAGCGAATTTCTTGTGGCATTCTGTACAGTTGTGGGTCTCTCCCTCATAGTCATCAATGACTTCACCAGCAGGGTCTAGCTTTTCATCTTCTTCGTCCTCACCGTCTACGACTTTGGTTTCCTTTAGATAACAAGTATTCTGCTTCTTGTGTCTTTCATAGCCTTCCTCGGTCACAAAACGCTTTAGACAACGTGAGCATTCATGCTTCACTCGTTCTGAAAAATCAGTTCCACAGGTTTTCTCATGCCGATTCCTAGAGGTAGAGGTTGAAAACTCCTTTTCACATTTCTTACACTTGAAAGCCTTGACGTCAGAATGCTTGGACTGAACATGGGCACGCAAATGGCTGGAGACTTTGTAGGTGGCCTCACATTCCTGGCACTTAAAGGGTCGATCTCCAGTGTGGACTCGCATGTGAACGGTCAGACTGTCCACTCTGCTGAAGGTCTTGTGGCACTCTGGACACGTTTTGCTGTCAAATTCAACAGGAGGGGTCCGTGAGTGGGATTTGACAGATCTAGCAGGGGTGAATCTTTTTGGCTTACTCTTTGAGCGGTTGTTCTTGGGGGCAGGAGGAGGAGGAGGAGGCTTTTTTGCCTGTCTTGTTGCTCTTCGTACTGGTCGTGCCGGTTCAGATACATTGTCATCAGAATCTTCATAGTATTCTGCAAAGGACTGTGGAGCACTCCGCCTTTTCTGCCGCACTGGTTGAATCCTCTCTGAGGCCCTTTTTCGAGCTGGAAGGACTTTACCATATGAAGACGGATTATAATCCGACCCAGTGCTATGATCACTTTCAGGCTCTTCTTTGACCACCACATCCTGCCTAGCTCTTTTACTAGCCGAGCCGTTTGGAGCTTCTGAATTCTTCTCTTCTTTAATCTTGGCTACACTACTTTGCATGTTCTTCACAAGTTTTTCAATGACAGGTTTGTACTCTGCTTCTGAATATTCATCGGTATCAGTGTCAGAGTCTATACCGGGTGTCACAACAAAAGTTGATGCGCTTGAAGACTGACTTGGTTGTGCCGGGTTTGAACTGTCCTTGGATGGTTGAGTTTGGGACGGAGGCGGTCGTGGTGGGCATGTCTCTGACTGCTGCTCTGTTTCCTTACAGCCTGTACGTTGGTCAGCTGTGCCTGCAGTCACACTGTTTTCAGATGAGGTGTCTTCTTCAGGCAACGCAGAGTTCCTTCTAATGCTTTCTTGAGAAGAACCATGGTGGCGATTGCCTGCACCGTGGGATGACGCATGCTCAGGCGGGTGTTCCAAAGAGTTAGCATGGTGTTTGGAAAACTCAGTCAGGTGAGAAGTAAACGCCTTAGAGGAGAAAGGCACGTTCAACATTTGGGGGTTCATACCTACTGCTGCGTCTACGTTCTTGTAACTGGACTGACCAGGCAAACGTTGCGCATCCTGGTCTGAGCTGGAGTCTGCTAAGTTGCTTCTCTTGGGCTCGTTTTGAGGAAAAATGGGCTGGGAAGCGTGCTCTGGACAGCTGGCATTGTCCTGCTGTGCATTCCAGGATGGATTTTTGCCCAAACCATCTTCTACTTCTTTCTTGGTGACCACACTATCCTCTGTACCTGGTGTTTTGCCACCCTGGGATGCAGAACACTCCGACCGGCCCTGGGTCCGCCCCAATCCAACGGAAGTAGGATCAGAACCCTCATTCCAGGTGGGATTCATGGCAAGGCCGCTGAAACTCGGCCGGGCTCCGGAATTCTGCCAGAAGGGTGGGTTGGTAGAGGGTGGGAAGCTCCCAGGACCGCTGTCTGGAGGTGGATGATCCGCTTTGTGACCTGAAGGTGGAACTGATGACCCAGTGTGACCCGACCCGTCTTGTTCACCTCCACTTCTGTTTGTCGTCAAGTCAGTTCTTGCGTGTTGCTGTCCCCCATCCTCCTTCGCTGCTCTCCATTCTCCTCACCCTTGAAAAACAAAGCAACAACAAAAATGCAACAGAATGTTAATAATTTTAAAAAAATGAAACCCATGCAACTGGTTTATGCGCCATCATTTTCCAATCTACAAACTGCACCCTTGTCTAAGCCTCAACCCCATGGGAAAAATCTGGAATAATCCATGAAAGGCTGCATTCTGCTTCAGTAAGCTGGAATACATCGAGAACGACAAGCTGAAAGTGAAACTGACAACGGATGAAAATTCAAACGCCACGGCAACTGGTTGAGGTTCTGTGTAGCACTCACGAGTTAACTACCTAATCTTCGCCATAACGGACACACTAATTACTAAATTCTAGATTCCACAAAATGACACAACAGAACACAAGACAAGGCAAAGTAATGTACTGGCATTTTGGCAATTCATTTTCATTACAAGTTAACAACCGGAAATCATAACGGCGGAAGAAAAACAACATGGCGCTCTCAGCAAGTACGTAAGCATGGCTTAGAACGAAAGCGCCTCTGCTGCTTTAGCTCATTGGCTTCTGCAGGTTGCTTGCATTCTGCAAGATTCTTTTTGTTGCAGGTCCGCAAGCATAGGAGCTGCTTCTCAACTTCTCTTTTTGTGAAGTGAGACCGCTTACTCAGTTTCAACTTGAAGAGTACTTCGTTGTTTCATTTGCATAGAGTTGATACAGTTTGACACAATCATGATTGGTTCACTTCACTTTGCACTTGCATCCACAGGTGCTTGTGCCCAGAAAACAATCAATGGTATCTTTAACCCTTTCGCGGCCAGCCATATTTCAGCCAAAAATCTTTATATTAAAAGCCAAGTGTGTGTGTGTCTGTCTGTCTGTGTGAAACACAAAACGGGCCTTATGACTCCGCCGTTTTTCGGCCGAATCGCTTCAAATTTGCTGTGAGCCCTAACGGGGCGATGGCAACGGCAACCGAGGCGGCCGTGTCTCTGGTATTTCGGGGACGGTGACCATCCGTGTGCCAAACCGGAAGCGAATCGATGTAGAAACGCGCACGATATAGGCCGCTTAACCTTTTCACAAACCGCTGCGCAACAAGACCCGACATTGACACGAAATTTGGAACGTGCATGACCAGGGATAGTGACTACCTTGGTGCAAAAGTTCAACAGCATCCGTTCATAACCGCGCGCCCTATGATCCGATTTACATTCTGCGAACGACACTAATTTCAACATTATACACAAAAAGAACTCTCCGTTTGAAGCTCTGTCACAAAAATACTTTTTATGGCAGGAATATTCTTTGTGAGTTTTTGCAATATATATGATATACAGATTTGAACCATGCTTAAAACATATTGCTGTAAGTCATATTTGGGTTTTTGTAGATCTCTAAACTTGAGGGAAATTTAAGATTTTCGCATAATGACGCAAAAAGTCAACTTCAAACAGCTGTATCTTCAAAACCGTTTAAGATAGAGCTTTCATTCTTTTGGAGTTCTTCCTATTTTTAAAAGTACTTTTTAATGAGCTATTTATCAAACCTGAATTCCTAGATCAAAGTTTTTGGTGCCGGTGCCTACTGAAAGGCCAGGAATGCTGTAGGCCCAGTGGGTAATTGAGATGAAACTGAGGGGAGAGAGTGCTGGTTCTGGAGTAAAAAGGGGAGAGGTGTCTATTTTTGGCGCGAGTGTTTGGGTGAATACCATGGTAAGCAGACAAAGGAAAGTAAATGTCTAAAAAATGTGTGGTTGCAAATGACCGGTCACAGATGGTCCCTTAGGCAGAATATAACCGTTGTGACCTTGATCTTTCTTGTACTTAATATTCGGAATTGCCATAAGCAAATGCAAGTGCATACCAAATTTGAACATTGTATGTCCAACGATGTGAAAGAAGAAATTTACTTTTTCAACGTCAAACTTCAAGGTCAAGATCAGCATGGTTATTATTTTTGCATGGGATCTTTTGTCTACCATGATTCACCACCACACTAAATAATAAATTTGAAGCGATTTCATGCAGCAGTTCTTGAGATACAACCTTGGGGTTTGAACACCGTGATTTGCACACACGTGTGCACAAATGCACAGACAAATTTATTATCATAATGTTAAATTGTTATACTTAAATAGCCCTTTCATCAGAAAATGTTGTGACAAAAAACCTGCATTGAAATATATATATGCAAAACTTCTCAATATATTATTATTATCAATTATTAAGTGTTTTGGGGTTTGAACTCCTTAAACCGTGCTTCTTGAGACGGAACCTGAAGGTGTGCTCTACAGCAACCAAGGAGCTTGCGTACAACTACAAGGCCGTGGTGAGACCTGTTGTAGAGTATGCCAGCCATGTTTGGGATCCACACACCGGCAGACTCATCACGGACCTTGAGAAAGTCCAGCGCAGAGCAGCAAGATTCGTTCTCAACAGGCACAGGAACACGAGACGAAAGCGGCCCTTCTCTTAAGTACCAAAACAGCGTGAGAGTATGTGTGCTTGTGTGTGTGTGTGTGTGTGTGTATGAACAGAGACCTTAAGGCTTAACTGTTGAAACTAATGAAAGTTTCCTTCGGATTGGCCACTCATATTTATCAGGGCTTCTGATAAGCTGATGTTTCTTAGGGTCCCAGGGACCCCTTCATCAGATTTAAAACGAGTCCCAGGCTAACTTCAGTGGGTCCCCTGTACATCAAGAAACATGTCTAGAAACATGTACAAATTATACACTTATTAGTAATATTACACTACCTCAAATTCGGCGCTTTCCGGGCACTAACACCCACGAATTTAAAGACATTTTGTTGTTAGTCGAGTAGCGCGAAAGGCTTTTTCCGGTACAGCGAGAGGCATCATAGCAAAGGGAAAGTTTTATAATTAAGGGAAGCAACTCTCGCATCATAGCAGACGATGCCTGTGGCCGACTTTCAATGTTAGACAGTGTCTTTATTCGGCTTTTTTATTCGTTTTTCATGATTTTTTGAGTGCGTCCCCAGGGATTCGCTTGACAAACATTCAATGCGTCCTTTTAACTTGCAATGCGTCAGGGATGCTAGTTTTTGCGTTATCAGAAGCCCTGTTTATAATGACTTGTTTGAACTTTGATGCAACATCTTGAACATGTGTAAAACACGTGAAAACAATTCCATTTTTTAAAATTCAAAGTCAAAATCTCAGTCATACATGTATGCCTAATTCTAGTTTTAAAAACTTGATCAATTGACAATGTAAACTGTGGTGTTAAATAAAGAAAAAGAACAAAGAATAAACTAGAAATGGATTCTAACAATACAAACCCCCTCCATCGCCGTGATGCACCACCACACAAAATTTGAAGCAATTATGTTCCTTGGTTCATGAGATACAGATCAGGAATGAAATATATAACACAAAGAATGAAATATCGGCTATCAAGGTCAAACTTCAAGGTCAAGGTCAGCAAAACCATGACAATGATAGGAACATTCCTGTTCAAGATGTCTATCCCTCTGCCAAATTTGATGGAAATCCGTCCAGTAGTTTTTAAGAAAATCTATACACCAACAGACAGTACACAGACAGACCCGTCCCCTGGCCGGGATAAAAAAGTGCAACAGTAGTTAGAAAAGCAGGAAGCCTTTGACCTTTAACACATGAACTTCTCTCCCCGCATTTTCACACTTGCCTTTCTTACCAAACAAAATAAAGCTGAATTTTATTAACCCTTTCAGCTAATTACCTTTGTTGAATAATTAATCGCAGTCATGATAAAGGCCATTATTTAATAGGACCCCTCCCCCCCCCCCCCCCCATGTAGTGCAGTACACACAACAGCCGCGGAGCATTTGTCACAGTCCTGGTTCATTGCGTTAAATTTCCGTCTTGCCTTTATCTTCTAGACTACTGTCTATATATATATACTGAGTATTATTGAATGCATGTGTTTAATTATGTAAATGAATGGAAATTAGTGTTAAATATAGCAAACGATAGAGGATGAAGTACTCCATCTGCAGTAAGAAAGGCAAGACTGAAAAAGTGGAAACAACCGAGAAATGGAGGAGGGGGGGGGGGGGGGGGGCGCATCTTTACCTAAGTTACAAAAAATGACATAGAGACAGACAAAATGATTCCAGAATACCGCTACTCCCTACCTAGGAAAGCTGGGACGGTATTCACGTTGAGATAGCATGAGACTTAGCATGATGCTAGCTTAGAAGCTCTTCCAATGTCCTATAGGATTTAATAGGACTTTTGGAAGAGCTTCTAAGTTAGCATCATGCTAAGTCTCATGCTATCTCGACATGAATACCGTCCCAGGGGTATAAAAAAAACCCACCCCAAAAACCTATAAACAGCGGGGCCGTTTTTGTTGGGCCATTTTCGTTATTGACAGTATAGTAGGAACGACGAAATCGGGTCAAACCAACTCGATAGTTTCCCCTCAAAATGGCGAACCCGTGTTTTGGCTTCGTGCCAAGTGGTCACTGTCTTTGCTTTGTTTTCATTGGTAGTTATTCTTGTTGCTGACCCATCTGGGCATTTTACTTGTGAAGTGGACACTTGACCAGTTAGTCTTGACCTGTTTTTGTTTACAAGTGGACGCAAGTTCGCGAGTGTCAAGTGCTCCAATTTTTAGGTCTGATTCCTCCGTCGCATACAACTGAACGGTAAGTCTGATCTTAATGAAATTAATAGCATGATAGATTCAACCAATTTGCTACAAGTGTGCAAAATTTGGTGCATGTAAGTTTATAATCAGGTACTTTGCGAGGTTAATCTAATCGGAGGTGTTAGCCTAGTCCGACCATGTCTGACATTTTGTTTTTCTTCTTGCCGCGTCACACTGACGATCGAGTTGATCAACTTTTTCTTATGTAGCTCATGTAAAAAAGGCTATCATTTTAAAACGTCGTAACTTTCTTAATTTTTGACCGATTTTGATAATTTGGGTATCATTTTAAAGGTCTTTTTGAGCTCTTCTTCTTCTCCTCCTTAGGCAGCCAACTTCAACACGCTGAAGGTTCTGCTGCACTTTAGGGGATAGTACGAAAAAGACAAAAATAGCAAGAGATAGAGTACAAAGCGAAATAATAACATTATGGGGAAATAGAAAGAAAAAAATGAAATGATTGCAAGACAGTCAGAAAATAACTGAGTATTCACAGATACACAGTTTACCATGTAGAAAGAATTAAGTTAAATATGTGAGGATTTGATTTGGGAAGGGGGGATGGAGGGGGGTTGGGGTGGGTGGGTGTGATAGAGGGAAAGACGAGATAAAGGTCATGCCCGACCGTTAAATGTACCCAGACTGGCCAGGGACATCCGGGCCCCACATGATGCATGTAGAGTGTCATGCACGACCGCTTAGTCCCCCCAGATCAACCGGGGAAACACGGGCCCCACATGATGCATGCACAGGAGTATTTGTGTTCAGGTGACAATACATGCATGCAAATAGGGGGGGGGGGGGGGGGGGGCATCTGTTTTTGGTTGTTTTGGTGTTGTTATCTTTCCATTAATATGAATTTCATTAGGATTTGACAATAAATAAATAAATAAAATAATGTTTTTTATAACCATGCTACAGTATAGGGCCGTTTTGGTAGTTAATATGACAGTAGGGCCGTTTTGGTTTTCAAAGTAGGGCTGTTTTTGTAGGACAAGGGCCGTTTTCGTCAGGGGCCGTTTTCTCCGGTAACCAGGGGGAGGGGAGGGTCAGGACGGAGGGAGTTGATGTAGAAGGGTCAGGGGAGGGGAGGGAGACAGACGAAGGGAGGGGGACAGGAGAGTGACAGTATCGAAGCCTTTTTTTGCTATTACAAATAATAATTCTCAAGTTAAAAAAAATCTGGCTTTATATGCTCGTCAACCCGGTCAAGAACGATAATCTGTTGACTGAAAAAGCAATCGCTATGTTCTTTTCTGTTACAAATTATCGTTCTTGATGCCAGCAGACGGGCATAAATGTGAATATAGCCAAAAATCTTATATTCAAGTACCGGATTTATTATACAAACCAACGTAACAGAGACTACCTAGTCAGTAGTCTAAAAAGCACTCAACTTTCCGCACAAATGGCGGCTTCCCGACACACTTCAAGTGTCACTTGCATCTAGGCATACCCGAACTACGTTGATTTTGAGAACAATTACATTGATTTGAGTGAAAGTGCCAAACAAACAAAAATGGGGCGGAAAAGCAAAACAACCATGACAATTATATTACCAATGGGACGTCGTAAAACGCTCAGGGATTGATAAAAGAACGCCAATCTTTTGTTCACGAATGTGTTGAATGATAATGCTGCTTGCAGAGTGCTGTCAGTGTGTCCGTTGGTTTCGTATTTCAGACTACCATAAGCCTAATCATGTCATTTGGTTTGCAAGACTTACTATTATTGAAACAATATTTAGCGAGTTACGTTCATGCAATCTAATTTCCAAAAGTGTTCACAACTGTGTCTCGAAATTCTTCGCAAATCCAAACTTCCGCTTTGTGCAGCCATCATGGCTGTTGTAGTGAAACACTGTGACTTTAGAAACTTGCTCAGTATTGCCTGAAGTGCTGCATCATTCATATCTCCAAAATATTTCATATTATGATGGTATGTTTGCAGTCAATATATGCATTCTGGCAGGTGTGCAAAAATTGTAGATGGCGGATAATTAATGCATTTTTACTTTTTAGCTACACCCTGTGACCCTCCATCCCCTCCTGAGCCTCTCGGTTTCACTCACTGTAGGAAGAACCAACAAAATTTAAACAAACAAAAAAACAAAACAAAATCTTTATAAAATACTTCTGTAAGGTGTTTAAATAACATTTCAATTGAAACTATTATGAAATATCAAGAAATCAATTAAAAAAAAAAACAAGTTAAGCAACACGAAACTGACGTTTTGGGTAACATTTTTAGAAAACGCGTCACTCCGTGGGCATGAGAAAACCAAAGACAATAATTCATTTATAATTATGGAACAATGTGTACTTTAATGTCCTCTTTGCATTCAACAACTTTCAGTTTGATCAAGCTGTCCATCCATAATTTTTTTTTTAATTTTTTACTCCAATTTAATTGTTAAAATGTCTCACTTTAACCTATAATTAAGCATAAACACGTTTCTTTCTTGGGGGCTCCACTGGATGGTCAGCATCTGCAGTAGAGACATCAGGGGTATATGAAATATTAAACTGAACATTTATATTTCACATAAGCTATCCACAAAAAGTTAAGGATCACTTGCAAACTAATTCATAACTTTCCAAATAAGAAAGCCAATGCGTTGAATTTTGGCCAACATTTAATTCAATGCTTTAGTGATAACGATGCACAATTGCCTTCAATTTCGAGCAATCGTTTGGTCTGTACATTTGATCAAAGTGGGTACGTATCGAAATTTGATTTCCCAAAGTCATTGAAATCACAAGACAGGGCATTCTGATGCTCCCAAAAGTTCAGTAATGCGTGTATCCGCCATGGCTGTTCTGGCACTCGACGCAGCGAGTCCTCATGGAGTTGACCAGGGTGGTGAAGATCCTCTGTGGAAGCGCCTGCCACTCAGCCTGCAGCATCTGGTAGAGGTGCTGGGCATCCCTGGGAGGGGGGTGGTTGCTCCTCACTTTGCGATCCAGCTCATCCCAGAGGTTCTCAATCGGGTTGAGGTCGGGACTGCATGCTGGCCACTCCATTCTGTTGACTCCAGACTGCTGCAGGAAGTCGTTGACCACCCTTGCCCTGTGGGGGCGAGCGTTGTCATCCTGGTAGACAGCCGGCGGTCCCATCTGCTGCAGTGTAGGCACAGCCAGCGGTCGAAGGATCTCATCCCGGTATCGGAGGCCAGTCAGGTTACCCTGTACATGATACAAGGGTGTTCTGTGGTGAAGGCTGAAGGCCCCCCAGACCATTACAGAACCTCCACCAAAGGCCACCTTTTCTTGGACAGTGGCGTCAATAAAGCGTTCCCCTGGGCGCCTCCAGACCCTCAGTCGGCCGTCGTTGTGGTTCAGGGTGAAGCGTGATTCATCACTGAACAGGACCTGGGACCATTGCTGACGTGTCCACCTCACGTGACGTCTGCAGAAGGCGCGGCGTGCTGCCCTATGGGCTGGAGTTAAGCGTGGCCGTACAGCTGGGCGACGAGAACGGAGGTTAAACCCATGAAGGCGGTTCCGTATGGTCTGCTGGCTGATGTTGATGTTAGTAGCCACCCTCAGCTGCCTTCGAATGATGCTGGAAGAGGCTGTTCTTGTCTGCAGGGCTTGTCGTTCAATGAGACGATCTTCACGTGGAGTTGTCTTCTTCGGTCGACCAGATCTGCGTCTTTCATGGACCCTCCCAGTGGCTGTGAAGCGTTGAATCAGTCTGACAATGACCGAGATGGACACCTGAAGTCGCCTGGCCACTTCTCGCTTGGGAACACCATCTTGGAACCATGCAACAGCTCGTCCCCTATCCAACTCGCTCAATTTTCGTCGTGGAGGCATTGTCAAATCAGGCCTAATACTGGTGGTATGTCTTCTTATAAAGCCAAGCAAGAGACAGCATCTCACACATAAACAGCAGTGCTTGCACGTGCATAATGGTTTTTCCATCTGGCTTGTGCAATGTGTTCATGCAGAACGATCCAAAACAAGGTCCTTTTTCGCAAGTTTCCGCTTTTTCTTTTGCTGCCAAGCTCAGTAATAGAGAATCACGTGCAATGTTTCCACTAACACAACATCGCCCACTTACAGCTGAACAAGAATTCATAACAATTTGGCTTGACTGAGAAAAAAATAACAGGAGCGAACGGAGTTTATTGCGCACCTGTTTTCTCATAGTGATCCTTAACTTTTTGTGAGTAGTGTATATATTAAAAACACCTCCACATGAAGTGGAATACTGATCTAGCCTTGATCAAGGGAGACAACTACACATAACCATCAACACAGAACTGGCACCTGTATGAAGAAAAACAAGGCATGTACATTAAACAATGGAATCTGTTGTATTGAATAACTATGACAATAATGATAAAGAAAAATACTAATGGGTTTATCTAAGGTTGTGTAAACCATTAACAATAATGAAAGAAAGATTGCTTTATTCTCCAACAATAAACGTTGTCATCAGTTTAAAAAAAAAATCCTACTGTCTGTAAAAGGTAACAAGAATAAGATTTTCAGACTGATTGTCCCAGATCCAACGTATGTGCTATACCTTAAAAGGCTTACGTCATGATTATAAATAAAAATTCTCCTGATTAGAGTAATTTTAAATGAGACTTTGCCACTTGTTCGACTTAGTAGCAATAGTACATTAACAATAACAAAATAAAAAATGTAAAATACTACACGTCATGACAGACACAGGGCTCCCAATCATCCCGCAAAACAAGGGGTCCCAGGGACTCCTTCACTTACTTACAGTATAGAGGGTCCTAGAGGCGGGATAGAGGGTCCCACTCCAGTGGCGTTACGAATGCTAAAAATAATTTTTTCTAGTGCATCCCTGGGACCCCCTGCACATTCTTTTAGAGGGTCCTGTAGAATTTTAGTGCTTCATACAATCATAGACCCCAAAATAGGGGTCCCTGGGAGCCCTGAGACAGGAGTGCTAAAACTGAAACTGCGATTCATCATATCAGTCATCAGAACAAAGAACAAAAGCCTGCAGAAAGTAGGTGCCAAGGAGAGCAGGGCCAGGGGTGGCCAATGGCAATGAAACGTCTCCTTTGACTCCCCTATGTTGGGGCTACATAACGTTTTGGGGGGTTTGTTCACACAAGGAGGAATTTAGGAAACACGTGGCGAGTTGGTGATCAACTCCACCAGCCAACCACCCAACAAGATCAACACGCTCCCTGCATGCTCAGTCTGCTTGGCGCGGCATCATGTTAGGGACCGATTAGCGGGACCTGGCTGGCTGGGCCAAACTTTCTATATTTCTTCTTTTTCTCCTATCCACTTCCTTCTTCTTGATAGTTTGTTGTCTTACGCATTCCCGTAGATCCTCCCAAATACAGCGACATAATAGTCTGCGGAAAAGAAAGAAAAGCTCAAAGCCTGAGAGTGAGAAGAAACTGAAAAGTTAGGCCTTAGAGTTAGACAGAAGAGGGACAGATAGACTCATAAAGAAATAAAGGCTTAATGCTTGTAGTTTTTTAGTTGTACTGGGTTAAGAACTTAAGACCATTAAACCCCCAGTTCACCTGGAAAGGAACAGGCCCCACTTCCAGCAACAAGCAATTATAAATTAATTTAAGCAGAAGAGTCTCTCTCCAGGAGAAAGGGAACAAAAAAAACAACTCTGGAACTGCTCAGCTACGAGTGACCTCTTCGTGACGAGAGCTCTCAGTCTCACAGACTGTCAATAAAAGCTATAAAAAATGACTGAAATATCATCTGCTTATAATTATGTCCAGCTACATTATTACAAAGGCTAGAGATTAAATCAAACTATATCAACAACAAACATTGTCCATGTCCTGAATGATCGAGACAAAAACTGCTGACTTGCTGATCGAGGCAATGGCTCCACACCACAGGCACAAATCAGCAAAAACCGCTTTACCAAAATCCACCAAAATCGTTTTTTAGACATGCCCTGCTCACATTTCTCTTCTTTTTTTTACAGGATTTTCTTAAGCAATGTCTAAACTACCAGAAATATATATATTATCACGACCGGGTGAGTCGTGCCGTAGTAGGAAATAGCGATACAAAGACGTGTATTTATCAACTTTTCAACTCCTTCCCGCGATCTCAGCAGACTCTAATGTTGATTCACCGAAGCTTTCATGTCTTCTCGAATTTTATTGGTTGAGTTTTCAGCTCTTTGACCAATAGAAAAGCTGTTATCTGAGCCAGAAATAACCCATCAGAACACGTTTTCACAAAACCGGATTTGGGGATAACTCTTGGCAAAAACACGTTCGATAACTCTTGCAGTTGGGCCTTGCTACACTGTGAATCTTGTCAACTGACAACTCAGGTCAAGCAGTGGACAACACTGATTCAATGCAAACCTTTACCAAGTTTCAGGTTGAATCGGCATCTGCATCAAGTATGTTGGCAGACACCCAATTCTTGAAAAAAAACCACCTTGAGGAGAGCATAACAAATAATAAAGAAGAATATACCTGAGTGCACGATAAAACCTTGTACGTTAAAAATAATATTATTAAGGATGGGACGCTTGAAAGCCTAACGGCTATGTTTTTAGTCCCTAGTAACCTAACCTAACCTATACTATACTATAGAGTACAAACAGGGGCGAGTTTCTCTAGATAACGGTCGCCGCGCGAATAACGCTTACGGCAAACGGGGCCAAAGAAACACTTTAGAAAGCGTTTGTGGAAGAATATTACAAGCTCTTGTCTGATTGGTCAATTTTTTTAAATTATTTTAACCCAACTTTAATGGACCAATCTAAAACATTAAATGTATTCACCCCATGCTAGTCACGTGATACTAGTTCGCGAAAAGCTAGCTCGATGACAGCCACAAAACGTTTTTGGCAAGCGTCGG